>CM030365.1:263511260-264111260 GCA_017893485.1 Hemerocallis citrina | reverse complement strand
TATGATAATCACCGGAAACGATGATACTGAAATTGCTCGTCTACAAGAGGATATGTCGGTGAGGTTTGAGATGAAGAAGTTAGGTGAGTTGAATAACTTTCTTGGTTTGGAGGTTGAAAGGGTAAAGGATGGAATCTTCATCGGTCAACAAAGCTATGCAAGAAGGATTGTTGAGAAGTTCAGGGTACACGAAGGAAAGACACGTACTACTCCGATGGATGTGAACATAAGGCTTAAGCACGATGAAGGGTCCCTGCTACCCGATCCTCGACCTTATCGCTCTCTTGTGGAAGTCTTTTATATTTAACCATTACAAGACCTGACATTGCCTTTGCGGTAGGTCTCATAAGCCGTTTTATGCAAGAACCAAGGAAACCACATTTAGAAGCGGCAAAGAAGATCTTGAAGTATGTGAAGACAACTCTTGGCATGGGTTTGGTGTACAAGTATAATGCCAAGGTTTCTCTTTATGGTTTCACCGATGCTGACTTTGGTGGAGATCTAGATGATCGAAAATCAGCATCAGGTTATGTGTTTTTATGTGGAGACACAAGCGTGTCGTGGTGTAGCAAGAAACAAGGAAGGGTGTCATTGTCTACCACTGAAGCAGAGTATAAAGCTTCAACACTCGCAGCTCAAGAGTGTACATGGCTTCGAAGACTCCTTGAAGATTTGTTCGAGCCAATCAATAAGGCGGTTGCAATTTATGGAGATAATCAAAGTGCTATCAAGTTGGCTAATAATCCGGTGTTTCATGCAAGGACGAAACATATCGAGTTAGAGCATCACTTTATAAGGGAGAAGGTGCTTGATGGAACAATTGAAGCTTTGGAAGTTCGAAGCGATGACAACGTTGCAGATATCTTCACAAAGTCATTACCAAAAGGTAAATTCGAGTTACTTCGCTCGAAGCTCGGTATGGTTGACAAAATCAAGTTTAAGGGGGAGTATTGAAATTAAACTTGATTTTGAGTTCAGCTTAATTATGGGTTCATAATCCAAACCCAAAATTAAGCCCAAGTTCTAGAGATTCTCTAGAAACATCATAAAATATTATCACCTCCTCTATATGTTCTAGAGAATTCTATAAAATAATTATCTAAAGATTTGTGTAGAAAATTCTAGGAATTGTAAGACATAAAATCTAGATATTATGGTAGAGAGTTCTAGAAGACTTGTAAGATATTTTGTAATTTTGGAGCCTATAAATAGCTCATTCCTCTCCCATTTGTAAACAAGTTGAACAAATAAATAAAAAGTAAGTTAAAGAAAGAGTGTTCTTCATAAGTTCTCTAATTCTCTCTAAAAATCTTTCAAGTATTTTCTAAGTATTCTTCCATATCATTCTTCATACTTAGAGGGTTTCTTCTCTTGGTTTCACTCGGGTTTCTCGGGTATTACGGTCTTGGGCTAGTGCTAAGCACTATCGGAGTTTCTTTACACTCCTGCTGTGGTGATGATCTTGTAAGTGTTATTGTTTTTAGTGGTACGGTTGTTTGATTGCTTAATCACTTATCACATTGTTGTTTGCTTCTTTTGTTGGTTTGATTTTTTTTTAATTATAAATTTGATTGCGCTTTGATATTGTAATGACATTGTAATGACAATTTCTTGATCAGTAAATATAGGGGCTGAGTGATGTTAGTCTAATGCTATTTCTATTGTAAAATCCACAATAAAAAAAATTCTGTCACGAGAAGATCTAGACCGTCGATCTATTATATTGATTTACACGATTAAAGTCTCAGATTAAATAACTTAATAAGAACGTGTATTACACGTGCCCCCCCTCCCCCCCAAACCACCACCACCACCACCACCACCATTGGTATCCTCCTTATTCTTTTTTTTTTTAATCTAATTTATATTGATGGGTGCATGATGACCAATGCGTTGAATATGAACAAAAAGTTTTGATTTTTATGATTATTTATGAATAACTTGAAGGAAGTTTGTGATCATATTTAAGTTTCTGGGCTTGATTGAACGTTTATTACGTTGGGAATTTGAGATAATATATGTGATAGTAGATAAATTCATGGGTTCTTTTTGTATTACTTGTTTGTTTAGTACTTGTGTTACTTGTTTGCTTACAGTACTTGTATTACTTGTTTGCTTGGTACTTGTATTCCCATAACCTTTATATTATACAGCTCTCTCATTATTGTATAATATAGCACAACAACAAACTTCATTTCCTCATTTTAGGTTTTTTTATTTCGGACTCTGCTATAATATTTATATTCTCAAATCGCATTTTATATATAGCAATGAACAGTAGCGATTTTGCTAAAATTTAAATAAATAGTCAACGACTGCAGACGATCATTTATTAAAATATTGATAAAATGAAAAAAATAGTAAACGACTACATATGCTCTTTTATAACTTCAAAAGAGCTATGTATATTGTATTATTAATATCTTTCAAATTAACAATAAATCCCTATGTATATTAAACTGGAGCAAAGAAAGGTAATGTTCTTGTATAAGGTAAAATGTAATATTTTGTGATATAATTACATTATATAAAAACTTGTCTTATTAGCTTAGTTGGTTAGAGTATTGTGTTAGTAATGTGAAAGTTACTGGTTCAAAGCTGCATGAGCCAATTAATTTATCAATCATTTTTATTTTTAAAACTAATTATTTTTCACAAAGCCATACATGTGATTTTACCATTTTATGAATTTAATATTATTTTTCACTTAGCCAATGTATGTCACTCTCTGATATTTTTTCAATGTTCTATGATATATCATATTTATCTATTAATGATAAATTTCTAACCAAATTTTCAAATGCATATGGTTATTCTACATTTTAGGCTTCTAACTCGTATTCTCATAGACATATAATGATCATCATTTCATTCTGATCGTGTGCTCTAATATATCAAATTTACCACTTTGAGATAACATATTTCGTTTTTGTTGTTAGAGTTTGTCCGGGTTCCTTTTGGCCACGAGACATTTTATATAAAAAAACGTACGTTATCAATTAACTTTTTTTTTTGAAACATATCATTTATATAGTTTGTTCTCCAATGTTCCAAATTTGTTTGCATTTAAATAATTGTCATTATTATTTTTGAAAGTTTTTCCCAAACTGCCCTATTTTTAAAAAAAATTCCCAAAACGCCCTACTCGCTTTCCGGAAAAACGAGTTTGGGTAAAACTCATCGCTTTTTCAGAAAGCGAGTGTGTGGCTTTGGTTTTGGATAGCCTACACTCGCTTTTTGAAAAAGCGATGGTGTTTAACCCACACTCGCTTTTTCAAAAATCGAGTGTCGATTGGGACTTTATAGCCTCCACACTCTCAATCAAATCTCACTTACTCTTTTACTCTCTATCTTCCTCGTCCTCTTCTAACCCCCAAACCCTAACCCATCTCTCATCTCATTTTCGTCCAATAACCACAAAAATTCGTCGATTAACCCATAAAATCGCTCTGAAAACCCTAAACTCATCTTCCGAAAGATCCAAATTTTGGAATTTTGATAAACTTGAAGAGGATAGCAACTTCAACTCTTCTGCCCAAATATCTACGGGTATATCCTTTCGAATAAGCTTGTGAAGGTATGATGCATATTGGCCTATTATTTTGTACGTTTTCATAGGTTTTGTTTTTTGGTAGATAATAACTCGTATATTCGTATAAATATACGTAGGTTTCGATTACGATATTCCTATATGGTTATACTTTGGTGATGAAATAATTCGTGATCCAAAGATTGGTTGTTGTTATAGTGCGGTGGATCCTGAAATAGTTTGGGTACCTCGTACCATTACATTGGCAAAATTAGTTGAGAAAATTTATGAAGTTACTAATTGGGATTAGGATCAATGGAATGTCAAAATTTTAGCTCGATACTCAGCAGGAAGAGGAGATACTCGATACTCATTTCTACTGATAATGCTATGAAGTCAATGATTGCTAGATCATTGGTCCATTCATCTTGTAGCAAAATCATTTGTCCATTCATCAGCAAGAAGAGGAGCAGGAAGACGACCCACATGAATATGCTCCCAACTCCAGACTTGTAGCAAGATCATTGGTCCATCCATCTGCATTGAACCAAGACTGCACAAACACAAACTTCTGTACAGGGACAACAGCGCGGCACTACCCCAACTGTACTGTCCGACTCTTCCCGGATCGGCAATCAATGGGAGGTACATCAAGGAGACAGAATTGTAGCGCTCCGAATTTCCAATATAATATCTTAGAAATACGTGGCACAATTCCCACCATCAACTTCAAATGTAATATTAAACACACCAATAAAATTTTCAACTTTCATTACATTAATATTTACATAACACAGCGGAATACAATACACCTTAAATCACAATTCTCTTTTCTTTACAACACTTTCTTTTACAAATTACATAAGTCACTACATCAATTGAACTCAAGCATCCAAATCCCAAACTATAAGAGATCACTTGTAAAATATGAGGCTAGAGATAACCTTAACCCCCAAAACTAAAGGGGTCAGCCATAACGGTGTGAGTGACATAAAAACAAACAACATAAGTAAAGCATGGATTTATCAACAACAAAAAAATACACAGGAGTAAATGAATATAGGAAAATCACGAAACGCGAAAAACCCAACAAGTGAAACTAGACTAAGTGTCAAGTGTAGAAAACAAGAAAAACACATGCGTGAAACCAAATCAAAGAAAACACAATTCTATATGCTGATTCTCTAATGCGTACTTGTCGGAGTCTATGCATCCCACTCTACATAGGTCCGGTGCAAGCCCTTAACGTCTCCACATTATAGGGTTTAATCCCCTGCTATGCAACTAATCCTAACACGATGACTACTACGAGATAAAAATAAACTGTGAGTATTAGCCCATGTCCAGATAATTCCGGAGGTCAATCTCTATCCATAGATAATTCCGGAGACTATTTCACTCACATCTGGGAATCTTCAAGAATAACCCACACCGCAAGCGATGACACCTCATCACACAAATACCACATGTGCGTTGTCTCGACCCCGATAATTTCGGAGATCAATCCCACACTACAGGTAATTCCGGAGACTATTTCACTCCCACCTGGATAATTCCGGGGATTATCTCACACCGCAAGCCATACTGAGGTCCATAACCCATGTTCTCGTTCATCATATCACCACTAGTGCATGTCCTTATCATTTAGGTTAATTAATTACTTTACGAATCTCCTAGAGTTGGTGTACCCCTACCGGACTTAACTCAACAACTGATCAACTAAATTGCCTCAACAGGCCCAAACATAAATATCTCAACTGCCGGTATAGTAGGGTCATACACACCCTCTAAAGACTCACACCCAATATCCAAACTAATCTTCCAACATAAATTGCTTAGTTAAATCACTTGAAAATATATGTTCAGTAGAAGATACAGTATAGAATAGTAAGTTATAGATTAAAAACATTAGGGAATAAATCATTTAAAGGAACATTCAAAGATATAAAGATACATCGGTATCAGTCGACTATAGACAAGCATAGGTCGACTGTCCAGAAAGAAAATCCAATAGCCTTGAGAAAATAATTCTAAGTATTATAAGTCGACTATAAAAGGTCATAGGTCGACTGTCCAGCGCGAAAAAATACAATAACTTGAGAAAATAATTCTAAGTAGTATCAGTCGACTGTAAGAATTCATCAGTCGACTGTCCAGAACGAAATTTCAAGAAAAACTAGGGAACACAGCAGTCAGGTCGCGTCGGTCGACTGTAAAGTCACACTGGTCGACTGTCGACCTACAGACTGCAGATTTTTGGTAGTGCACATTTCAACCGATACGTAGTTTTACTTTATGAAAACGATTTCTACAAAAAACATATTTCTTATATGATCAAATACAACTTGTAGGATATATAATAGTCCATAAAAACTAAATCAAAACTACTTGAATTTATAAAAATAGCGATTTGTTAATTTCTTTCAATCAAACATGAATTGTACATATAATCAAAATAGAGTTTCTTATAAATTAATTGTTCATTGAAATAGTTTCGTATTCAGATCCAAACCATATAAATATCAAAATCTCAAAGAAAATCCCCAATTTGGATACATTTCTTCAAACTCAACTCGATTCCAAATTTCGATTCTCAATACCTTAACTCTTGATTCATAAACTCTTTCTCCAAGTTTCTCAAACTAATTCACCACTATAACTCATAAACATAATCAATTTATAATGTTACCATATCAAGTTTCATTCAACCAATACTCAAAAGTGATAAAAGTCTCATATTTATTAGGTTTATGCATAGAAACCGTCATATTCAATCAATCCAACATTAATTCAAAGGAAATAGCCTACCCACGATCTCCAAATAGGTTACTCATCAACCTCAAATTACCCACATACAATTTTATTCATAAACAACTAGAGTTTCACAAGATTAAATTTTAATTTATCAATCCATCCAATCCATCATGTACATATTCATACACAAACCCTAACATGCTTTCTAGTAGATGAAAAACCACATACAATATTCAAAAAATAATAAACAATTTATATTACTCACATACAACATACACAAACAAAAAGAAAACAAAACAAGTCACTCACCTCAATGAAGAAATCCAACCGAATTAATGAAGAATAAAAAAAGCCCTTCTTTTGCGAAATCCAAGATCACCTCCTTAAATCTCCAAGAAAACAATAAAACCTTTGTGTTGTGCAGCGAAAGACAACTGCACCCCACTCTTTTAAATCGGCCAAAATAGAAGAATTAGGGCTTTAAACACATTTGCAAAATAATCCCTTTAAAACATAACTTTACATAAATAGATCACTATACTTGGAAACTTGATAAAACCAATTACATTGAGATTTAAAAACAATATAAACACTTTATTTCCTGTCGGCACTGTTTGAAAAGTCCAGAAAAATAGTTTTGCACATTCATCCCAAAAAATGCTAATTTTGCAAAAAGATCATTCTTTTCATAATATTTGCAAATAGGTCCAATTAATATCAGAAAAATCTAGAAAAATTACAAATAATTCCCAAATAGTAAATAATGATTTTCCATGAAATAATTTGGCTTTTGAACTTTCCAAGATAATATTTGCACGTGTTTTGCACGTGTAACAAAGATAAATCTTCAGAAAAATATTTATTAAATCTCCAAAAATCATTTTGATTCATTTATAAATCTTTAAAGTAATATTTAAAAAATACGGGGTACTACAAGAATGACCAGTCGAATTTGGGAACATCACGCCGCCAAATAGTGTAAGGATGTAGACCCTGCAGTAGCACTGAACCTCATCATCAGTGGAACCTTCATTCAATCAATTCTTGAACATGTCATTCAACCACTTCAACTGAATAAATTTTTCATTTACTGCTCCGGTTTCCACTTCGACACCAAGGTATTGTTCCACTAGATATACCGGGTCGAAGTCCATTGTGTCGGTCACTGCCTGCCCATCAACTGGAAGACCAGTACAGAGACGTCCTGCAGTGTCACTGTCATCTCCCTAACTGGCAGGTGAAAGGTGTGTGTTTCAGACCGTCATCTCTCAAGCAGTGCGGTAAGAAGAGGCTGATCACATTTGATGGAGCTTATCGGTGCAATACCATATAATCTACAGTCCCATAGGATCTCGTGAATCCGTGGGTGCATAGGCAGTGGATGACCCCCCTTAAATGTACATTCCTTGGATTCACCTTCCCACACATCCTTCGACGGTGATGCGACTGAAGTGTAAAGAGTGTAGGGTCGAGGGGGCCTGGACCTCCATAATGAATATAAGATGATGAAGGGGCTGAAGAAGAAGGACCCGCCTCATTTGAATTAGTTGCGACCTATACAACAATAACATTTACATCAAAAGACCGATATTGCATTTTATTGTATGATAATCAAACTAATCGACTATAAACAATTATTCACTTACATTAGTACGCTCGGTACCACCACGACGACCACCACATCCACCGCAAGGAGGTGGGCCAAAAGAAGTACGTGGTCCATCACCGCGAGGAGGTGTACTACTCGATCCTTCCTCCACATTCCCCATCGTGCGTGCCATTTATAATAAAAGAGAGTATGCTACAACTAAAACAATTGTTATTAACTATACCAAAATATATAACCTACATATATCTACATATATCCAATTTTCTATTAGAGCAAATCTACATATATAACCTATGACATATATAACCTACAGTTGTTTTTTTGAAACTCAATTCCTAGTTTCTGTATCAAAATATATACTCCAAACTACATACCTAAATATATACTCCAAACATTATTCTGTATCAAAATATAGGGGTGGGCTGGGTACGGTACCGGACTTTTTGACATTGTACCATTACCATACCAAACTAGTTCGGTTTGAAAATATGCAAACCGTTACCAACCAAAAAGTTAGGTATACCGAAACTTCGGTATACCGACTACTTCGGTTGGTATGGTTCGGTATTGGTGTTATATCAAATATGACCCAACAAATACCTTAGCAAATATCAGTACCAATAAAAATAACAAGTTAACATTATCACACAACTACCGAAACAAAAACAGAATAGACCACAAATCAATTTTCATTCCAAAAGCAAGCAGGGAACAATAGCATAAGCATAAAAGTCGCAAAAGGATAACATCAGTAGCCCCTACTTTACAGGATGGCTCATTTCGGTATGATTGGCCACCCCTACTTTACAGGGTGGAGAAGGTGAAAATTGGGAATGCAAAGAGTAGGGCAAAGGTCCCGGGGGCTCTGTTTTGTATCAATGGAGCTCTTCTCTTCACCTTTTGGAAAGGGCATATTTTCAGAGGACTTGTTAAAGATCCCTTGATTGTCGTCCATGGCAAAGGTTCAGGTCATGAATTACGACATAACAACAATGAGGATTGGATCAAAGGCTCGGTTCTTATACTAACCAGCTATGTTGCATTCAGTGCATGGCTTATTCTGCAGGTTAGCTTCATATTCATTAAATCCTTCATGCTTCATAAAGATGTCAATTCCCTATTCCACATTCACTTGCACTACGGATGTGTAATGCAAAGATCTATTCAACGCAGGCAATGGTTTATGAGGTCTATCCAGCAAGGTTATCAACAAACACCTTGATGTGCATTTTTGCAACATTGCAGTCATCTGTACTTGCACTTGTATTTGAAGGGAACAAATCTTCTTGGAAATTGGATTGGAATGTATAGCTTATAACAATCATCTATTGTGTAAGACCTTGTCCTAACAATCATATTTTATTCGATATGGTACGGTAAAATACCAACTGAACCATATTCATACCGAAACTGAACCGGATTTTAGAACTCGGTACGGTTGTACCGTACCATACTTTTGGTAACCGAATTTTTTGGTACCGAATCAATTGGTTCGGTTGGAAAACCGGTCGGTTGGCTCATTTCGGTATGATCGGCCACCATATACTCCAAACTACATACCTACAAAATTTTTGCTAGTTGTTTATTAAAGAAAATCAACAAGTTTGGGTGATTAACAAAACATTAAAAAAGGAAGAGTTTGATAAATATACCGCAAGCTTTACCCATAAATTCGAAGCACTCCACCTCCTTCAACTGCAAGCTTTACCCCCCAAATTCGAAGCACTCCACCTCCTTCAACCGCAAGCTTTACCCCTAAAATCGAAAATCAACACAATCTTGAATATTGGAGTTTCAGGTTTTTGGGGTTAAATGAGGATGAGAGAAGTGGAAAATCAAAAGAAGATGAGAAATGCGAGGATTTTATGAGAGAATCGACATATTTTGGTGGGTTAATGGCCGAAATATGATTGAGAACGTGGGTTAGGATTTCGTTAGAAGAGGAGGAAGATAGAGAGAATAAGTGTGAAAGTGAGATCTGATTTCGAGGGTGGGGACTAAAGGCCCAATCGACACTCGCTTTTTGAAAAAAACGAGTGTGGGTAAAACCCTATCGCTTTTTCAAAAAGCAAGTGTAGGCTATCAAAAACCAAAGCCTCATACTCGCTTTTTGAAAAAGCGATGGGGTTTTACCCACACTCGCTTTTTCAGAAAGCGAGTAAGGTGCTTTGGAAATTTTCTTAAAAAGTAGGGCAGTTTGGGAAAAACTTTCAAAAAGTGGGACTGTTTGGGAAAAAATTCTAACTTTGGTTCGTAGCACATGATTAATCTTCTCAAACTTGTTCATCGTGGCTATTCTCAATTTCCTTCGCTGCAACAAAACTTATTTACACATACCAAATAAACTTTAGGGTGCATTTTGAAGCACCCTAAAGACAATATACACATACCAAAGGATACTCGCTGCAACAAAACTTTTGAAGTTTTGGCTATTCTCAAAATATTCAACTTATTCACCCTCTCTTTGTTGCGTGCAATTGATGAAGTAATAATATATTTATATAATAAAACACAAAGAAAGCTATCAAGTGGCTTTCCTTCAATCCCCCCAAAAATCAAAGGCCTAAATCTAACTTCACAAAACATATTTTCCCTCCCAAAAGTTTTCCCCCAAAACTCAAATTCAAATCCCCACCCAAAACAACTCCTATATTTATTTAATTATTTCTCTTTCTCTATCTCTCTCGCTCTTCTATTCAAAAAAATTAAAAACTTAAAAACTTAAAAACTTTAAAAATAATTCAAATAAATCATATAATATGTTTTTTGCTGGACCCCCAAAAGTTTCTCATATAATATGTTTCTACTTCAATTAATTTGCTGGACCTCCAAAACTATTTTCTATGAACAAACAAGGTGCACCGTTCCGAAGATGTGTCGTAGGCACGTGTCAACGGGCAAACCTAGTTATATAATAATATATAATAGTATTATTAATATAATGAGGGAAGTCACGTTACCGAAGATTTTTTTAAGCCTCCAGAGCTACATGAAGCCTATAAACCAGTTTGGCCAATTTTATGAGATATTCCAAACAATCAATTAGGATATATCTATGCATATCTTCCTCATTTTTGCTTGTTGCTGATTTCATCATTAAGTTTGTTGTCTATCTCAGCCATCTGAATGAATCGCTTTCTCACAATCTCCTATTTCTAAAGAGGCAAAAGTACACCATATATAATATCTCCAGCAACTTCTTTCGCAAAGTTCAAATTTTTATCATGTATCAATGAGTCAAATGGACAAAAGCTAAAGCTTGATTGAAAGAATGACTTGGAACCAAACTCTGACCCTAAGTCATACAACCAAAGACCGAGCCAAAGTTCACATTCATGATACAGATCAAATGATCATGTTCATACAATAAAATTTCATAGATGACCATTTATTCCTAATAGAAGCATGATGGCGACGAACTTTCTCTGATAAGAAATATTCAAGGGTCCACTTGAGAAGATACAAATCTAGAAAGGAAATGGTAAAAAATGAATTCATTTAATATTTTCATCAATGCAAAAACTATTCTATATTCATGTTCGAGGTGATTTTGTTTATGAGAGAGTTAAAGCTTCATATGGTTGAGATAATAGCAATATCCTAACAAAATAGACCTCTAACAAATCTAAGCGAATTGAGAAAAGAAAAAATAGCAATATTAAAAAATAGCAATAATAACAATATGGTCGGGGGGCAATTTGGTAATTTTAAAATATTTTTTTTTTAATTTTTGAAAGAAAAAAAGGGAAAAAAAATACTGTAGCAATGGTAGGCCCGGACCCACCCCGAGCCCGGGCGGGTCGGTTCAGCCGGTCCCGGTCCTCAACTGGGCCGGGCCGATCCAGGCTTTTTGCTACTTATTCTTAGTATGCTAATTAGCTCATTTATTAATTAATTAGAGGCTTAGTTAATTATACTTGGAGGTTAATTAAATTAGCATGGTTGAAAATGACAAGATTTTTTTTTTCGCCGCAACGAAGCTTCAAGTTTAGTCCAAGATTAAAAATAATAAAATATACTATTCAACACAAAAAGTTTATAAAAAAATATTTTCTTTTAACGGATTTCGTCCGATCAATTTTTTTGCTACTTTGCTATTTTTTAGCATTTGACTACAACGAAACCCCAAATTGCTACTTCTATTTTTTGCATTTTGTCATTTTTACCTTTTATGAATGTGGATGCTCTAACATATGGCTAGTAATTTTAACATTAGCGAATAATGACGAACAAACAAAAAATTACGATACAGATCTAAAGGTACAAGAAACACAATAAGATGCAAAAAAAAATAAAAAAAATAGAAAGCAGTCTTTGCTTTCTTGCATTGAGCAAACGAAACTTGCATCTTAATGTATCTAAACTTTTATTTTTAGCAATGAAAAGCACAAATAAACTTGATACAATACAGTTTTCTTTAAAATCAAAATTTTGAATACAATCCCAGTATATTCAATCCTATTAAGTTGGTTTACTTCTTCAATAGTATCACCTCCATATCCTATATCAATCCTTTGGTCACTTCAAAGAGGGCAGTTATCTGCTCCATGGTAATTGGATGCCAAATTCTCAACTCAAACATCGATCTATGCAAATCTGCACAACCATCTTAGCGGGCCTTAGAATGGCTGAATTAAGCCAATCCTAGGAGTTAGTCATTTTTGAAATGCTTCCAAATCTTCCAAAGCTTTAACCAAACATAAGAATGTCAGCTTGTCATCACGGTCATATCATTCTCCACTACTTATGTTGTATGCATGCAAGTATGAACGACCATGTCTTATTGTAGGCTCACTGGGTGGAGTGGAAGGTGAACTTGAAGGCCCACAATCAATCATTTAAGTGTGCTCATTGTTTTGGACCTTTGGTTACTATTATTCTTACCAAAAAAAAAAACTTTCACTTAAAAAAGGACACATTGGAAATTGTTGAACAGTCTATAACCCGGTTCCAACAATGAGGGTGACGTTCTTCTAATTACCCTGTAAAAGCTACAAGGATACTAATTACAATGAACTACATATCTTTGTTTAGCAGTAATTAATGCAGAAGATGTAGATAAGGTAGACTCAATATATGGTAATGAAGTAGAAAAGCGAAATCGTACAGTTGTAGGAGGATCCACATCTGGATTCAATAAGAAAATGGATATATTTTTAGGATCTATATTGTACCCATTAAGCCGACGGGTCTATTTTGGAGGATTCATACCCTAAATTTTGGTTTGGATGTGTTTATTTTACACATTAAAGTTTTTATTTTTTAGATAAAATAACAAATTTGAATGAACTAATAGTTTTTAATTGATTAAAAAAAAATGTTTCTTTCATTTTACGTGTGTTTTCTGAAATATATATATTTTTAGTCAAACAATACATAACTCTCTCTTACCTTTAACAAAATATTTGTTTTTGTTGCCTTAGATACATCTGAACTAAAATTTAAGGTATCTTACTTACTTTATGTGGAGAACTAGCGATCAGGAAAGGAAAAGCTCTAAAAGAATTATCACTCAACATGCCAACTACTGTAATTACCTTTATAAACCTCAAACCTCTCTCACATCAACAAACAATACTACAATAAAGATAAATTTGAATGAACCAGAATCAGATTAAATTCAAGAATGGTATAATTTATTTTGTATATTTAATTCTTTAATTATCGCATTTTGGAGTATCATTTACCATAATTGTTTTGTTTGTTTCAGGATAATTTATAACAAAATTTTATTAACAAGTAATTTCTTGCAAATATTCAACTTATTCATCAAAATATTCACTATACTAGGCCTAGTGCATTGGAAAACGTATACAAAACTTATGATTTTGAATACATATCTGAAACATGTTATTCTTAGTTTTTTTTAAAAATTAATTGTTTATTTTTTTTAATAATTTGATTGAAGAATGGAAATATGAGAAACTAACAATATGTTGTTTTGTATACCTTGGCTCATATTCAACATTACTCTTTTTACATTTTCGACATTGACTTTTGTTGAACAGATTTTGCATGCAATGTACCATGGATCTCTAATGTCTTTGACACTTTTGATCAAAACTTTGCAATAGTAGTATTTTGCCTTGAAATATGGAAAAAAAAAAATTAAAGTCATCAAAAAATTTATAGACATATATAGAATTGAATAAAATATTTAAAATAATTTCATTGTCCATAATACCTCTGAAGAATCTTTGCAGCCAATTTCCTGTCTACAACCTTCTTAAGAAAGCTCCCTTCTTCAACCACCATCTGCACTGGCAGAAATCCGATGCCATTTGCTACAGCAAGCATCACCTCCCTCATCTCTGCCTGGAACTCCTCGAAATCAACACTTCCATTGCCATCATGGTTGAACCGAGCATAGAGTCCTCGGTATAGTCCAACAAGCTCTTCTTGGGACAAACATACAAACACATAACAAAATCGTTGTAATTTTTTATTTTAAAGGTGGATTTAAAATTAATCACTTTGTAGGCAAGTGAGCTGAATTGTGCATTTGATGCCACAAAGATATCCCAGAATGCTACTGCGGCTGCGAGTGGTGGCCTCGAAAAAGGAGAATGTTTTCAGCGAGAGAATGTTGCTGTAATATAATGTATTTGAGCTTTGTTCATATTAGGTGACTTCAGATTAAAGCAAGTGCAACGAGTTACAAAACAATGGATGCTAATATACAAATTTTCATTACCTAAACTATCTATATCATGTTTCATATTAGTCCTTTGCACATCGCATATCCTCTTTATGGAAGGTTCTTTATATAATACCAATACAACATCTTCAATGGAAAAATTTTGCATATCTTTTCATGTGAACCAGCTCAAGGTATTTCACATTAATACAACTCCTCCACAATGTCATAATATGTGCTCCGTTCGCTCTTTCTTACGATTCTTGTTCGTATACTTGTACAGCTTTGCTCTGTAACTGCAGCGAAAAAAATTACTTCAGAAGAAAATTAATGCAAATTGATGAAACATACGCCGTTTATAATCTCATTAACAGAAAAACTGTTCTAATATTTTATACACAAACGCCTTTTATAACCTCATTATCCAGAACTATTTTTTAGAAAATTGCCGATTTTTGGGTTTACCAAACGCATTTTATACTCTCATTTTCAGAAAACAGTTTTCAAAATTTTTTTTATTACCAAACAGCTTTTACACTCATTTTCAGAAAACAGTTTTCAGAAAAAATTATTACCAAACAGCTTTTACACTCATTTTCAGAAAACAGTTTTCAGAAAAAATTATTACCAAACAGCTTTTACACTCTCATTATCAGAAAATAGTTTTCAGAAAACAATTTTCAGAAAACAAAAACAGCAAACCAAACGCAGAAATCTTGACTAATACAGTGAAACTGATTGACTAACATGGGGAAATTCAAAATTTCTTGAAACTGGCTAACATTGAGGCCATTGTAAATCAATGAACACTGTGGTAAGCAGGTGTAAAGTTCTTGGTGAAAATTTCAATCGTTGATCTAAACTAGAATTTAATACCCAATTATGAAGAAAAAAATTGATATTCTTTGAGTGTGATGAAGAGTTTATATGAGATGTATGAGATGTTGGAGGAGTACTAACATTTTGTATATACTTGCATTAATTTATATGAAGTTGTTAAAGATAAAATTGTAGTGATTGTTGTATATATGATAAGATGATAGTTGTAATTGAAATTGTGTGTAATTCCACAATATCATCTAGAACTTTTTTCCCAATAGTGGGGACAACTATGGAACAGAATCAAGGTTAGAATACTGAACAAAAAAAGTACCTATGTTGAATGAATTGTTGTGAGGAATGGTGTTGGAATAACTTGAATTGTTGAGTAACTATAGAGGACATATGGTTTTCTCATGAAACCCTAATGGCTAGCTAAAAGGAAGCTATTTTAACCCTTATGTGGTGCAGTTTTCACTCATGCAACCAAAGAACGTGAAAGAACCAAAGCAACTTTTCTGATTTGAGACTGAAGAATTCTTGTTAATATTCTATAGTTCGATACTATTGTTATGTTTACCGTTATTTATTTGAGCCATCTTAAAGTTTACCAAAGACCAAGAATTCTGAACGATATTTGGTGAAGCCCCCCCAAAATTTTGAAGTAGTTCAGGTCCTCGAAAATACTTTTTAGGCTTCTAAAGTTCGCTATGCATTATAAGTCTATGAGGTACTCCCAAAAAAGAACAGAGGTTATAGTTGATGGGGCAACAATAGAATTACCATTTTTCTTGATCGTTTTGGCAAACTATCCTGTTTGCTTTAAGGAAAATACTGGAGGTTATCCTACGTGGTGGCAGGCGCCAAAGAGTTCACGTATGATCTGCTGCTGAAGTTCTTTAAAATCCTTACAACGTCACCTCTCCACCCCATAGATTGGTTCTTTTCATCTTTAAGGAAATTATTAACTGATGACTTAGGTTTTTTTAGGGGAACTTGGTTACTTCATGTCATTAAACAAATAACTTTAAGGAAGAGAATGATACCATTTATTGCTAATTAGCAATAGGGGATGATATAGCTTAGTTTTTATTAAATCATGCGAAAGATAAGCATAAGTGAATGAACTAACTGATGCATAATTAATGTCTAAACAATTGGCCGGGAGTTCCATTTGCATTCAGAAGTGCATCACTTTTCCTAATTGATACATATTTTTTTTATGTTAATGATGTTTGTTGTTTTGATGGATGCGTCCTGAAAGGTGAGCTGGTATAACACCATTTAATAAATCACTGAGAAACATGACCTTACGCAGCTGTTAGAGATAACATAAGCTACTGTCCCAATCCTTAATTCCTTACATTAATTCCTAGCCAACATGCATGTTTCCAACTTGTAAATATATCCAAGTTGCAACAGTATAGTAGTATCATTATAGCTAATTTGGAAGATTAAGCATTATCATTTATGAGTCATACTTGATAAACTTATCATATAATATAGTATATGATATTATAGCTATCTCCAGTAGAATTTTTTTGAAGTATGTACAATTGAGACCAAAGTTATGTGAAAAGAAATTTGTAGCATATTTTTTATTTATTTAAAAAATTGGTATTATACTGTACTTATAAAAATTTGGCATTTAAAAAAATTATGAATTTAAAACACTACCATCTAAAATATAGTTTTCAACTTCTTATAAAACCTATCTACAATAGCAATGTTTTGAAGCATGTATGGTTAAGACTAAAGTATATAAAGAAAGAAATTTGTTACAAATTTTATTCCTTTTATAAATTGTCAAAACTATACAGCACGGTAATATTGGGTTAAAAATTCAAATTAAATTAATCATACATCACATATTCAATTGATAGGGTCATATTATATTTATTTAAAAATTAGTTATAAGAGATATACATTCCCCTCAAGTTAATCTTCCCCTATAGACTATAAATAGCCAATAAAATTGCCAGACAAATTCATTGCAAGTTTCGTCTCATCACAAGTTCGCAAATCGAAAGGCTAGGTTGTTCGTGTAGCAGTCAAAGGTAAAATTTACGAAGAGAAATTTCATTTTTTCTACATATATTTTTATACATTCTGAATTCTTGTTTAATGCAAATACGCTTGATATTTTATTATGTGTGTTAAATGATATTATTTTCTTGTACAAACTGTAAACACTATGTATGGAACTAACTATTTCCATACATATTATAGATTGTTTCTCTGCTTTCAGTTGTTCTTGCAATATTTATTGCAAATTTCCATACATATTTGTTAAATGCAAATTCCTCTTTTTTCTTGTGATTGTATCTCTACTTTCAGTTGTTCTTGCAGGTTGGTTTCATACAGAATTTTCTTTTAGTTAGTTGGTTTATTTGTTTGTCTGTTTGTTTGGTTTGGTTTTCGATTCATTCTTTTTGTGAGTCGTGTAGGTTTGGTTTTTCTATTCATTCTTTTTGTTAATTGTAGTATTAGTAGTAGTAGGCAGAGAGAGGGAGAGAGTTTTATTCAATTTTTCATTAAATTACAAAATGAGAAGAGAGAAACAGTTTCATAATGAAGTAAGTTTGTGTTAGGCTGAATATGCATTGAGTTCATTGCCATATCCTTCAATTTAGCCTAAACTAGAAACTGTGTATGTTTCTGTGTGCGTGCACTCTAAAGTCCAAATTCTTCCCACTTTTATATTTAATCAGACTTAACTTAAAGGGTGGCCATTTAAGTGGAAACACACCCAAAGTTGATGTTCATGACAATTCTCTAATTGGTCTCATTGAGCAATAATTTTGTTGCACATGTTGTGAAATAATGGAATGTGACTTATCTGATGAAGTATGTGAATATAATAGGTCAAGATTTAAGGGCACGCTATATTTTTTCTTACTTTAGGTTTCTGCACTTTGGCAGCATTTTTCTTGACTGCCTTCTTGTTCTTATTCTTTTTGTTCCTGATCCTGGCATATATCATGAAAAACATGAACTTAAACAATAGATAAGAATACCGGAATGCATATATATGTTTGATCTATGTCCACAGCCTACCGACAATCTGCACCATTGATAAATAAATAACAATTTGCAAACTCCTTCACTTTTAACAAACTTTTTTTTCCCTGATATACAATGATTACCTCTTTTTTCCATGAAAAAAAAACTGATTACATCCAGTATAAAAATATACTATATATCACATAACAAACTTATGATTCGACAGATTTACATTATAAAAGTAGTAATTTGGATTGGAGTTTGAATCCAAATTATCGGGCCATTGTACACCTCTTGCTATGGTTATTGGTCTTAGGCTCTCAGTTAATTTGGATTGGAGTTCGAATCAAGATATAGTTAATCAATCATTGAACTGCATATCATTTATTGGCCCACGAGCTGCTTCTAAATGTTTTGGAAGACATGTTCCACATGTCAATGAATATATTTGTTCTAATCATAATACTGCCAAATAAGATGAGAAAAAGAGCAGTATTATCATCAGGAAGAAGATGATACATTCTTTTAAAAAATGTTCAAACAGATAAAACAAAAGAAATAATCACAACATGAAGTGGATACAAAGATGGTAAAGAAAAGAACTCTTACACAATCAGATATCATTGAACTAACCATGCTAATATTATTGCCAATAGTACTCTTTATCTATACTCACCATCACTACAGATGTAAAGTTCATTAAGTGTTACTACAGAGAGAAGCAACTTTCATCACATTCAACTTTTAACTCTAACGGATGCAATCAATGTTAAAAATACAAATCACGAAACTATAAATGTACCATTAGAAATGATTTAAGTTGTTAAATGAAGGTACTAAGAGACTGCACATGTCAAAATGAAGTGTGAACTAAGAATCCATATAAGTCATAAAGTAAAAAAGTTGTGTCTGTGTTACTTGAATCTAAAATTTTAATGCATACCCATTCCACAAAAAGGTTCAGCTCTCACAACACATTTCTTGAATGGAGTTGGCGCATAAGAATTTTTGTCAAGGATATCTGTTTTTTTTTTTCCAGAAACATATCTTTCTCTATCTCTCACCCCAAAATATTTTTGGTTAGATTCTTTTTGCTGCCACATCATCTAAATATCCCTTTTACTTTTCCTTGCAAATTAACTTAATTAATTGATTTTTTGCAAATTAACTATATCAATGGACAAATCCCACAATGATTACTCCTCTATCAATTCCTTGCAAGAAAATCAACAATTGTGGACTATTAAAGTATTGGTTACGAAACATTATGGTGTGAAAGAATACAAAAATAGTAAAGGCACAGGAAAAATCTCAAAAGTGGCACTAATGGATGATGAGGTAGATACTTTAAATATTGTTAAAATATTCATACATGTACATACATAAATAATTATTAATACTTAATTTTCATCTTTTTTTAGGGAACTAGAATACAGGCGATAATGTTTAATGAAGCGGTGGAAGCGTTCGAACATATGCTTGAGGAGCATAAAACTTACTTAATTTCTAATGGAGTACTAATAAATGTCAACAAAAGATATAACCCAATGCATGATAAATTTGGAATCATTTTGAAGTTGGGAAGTGTTGTAGATGAAGTTGAGAAAAATCTTATCATTAATAAGGATAAGTACGAATTTGCAAGTATAGACGAATTGCAAAGTACATCTTCTATTGTCTTTAAAGGTAAAAAATTATGTTTATATATATATATATATATATATATATATATATATATATAAAGGATATCAAATACTAATTGTTATATATATAAAGGATATCAAATACTAATTGCATTGAACTACAGATTTTTGTTTAGCAGTAATTAATAAAGGAGATGTAGATAAGGTGGACTCAAAATATGGTAATGAAGTAGAGAAGCGAAATCTTACAGTTGTAAGATTCAGGTAATATCAATTAATTAAGTTGTATAATAATATACATATTTGTTTTGTAATTCATACGTTTTGTCTTAATTTAAGGTCAAAACCAATCTTACTTACATTATGGGGAGAACTAGCAATCAAGGAAGGAAAAGCTCTGAAAGAATTATCACCCAACATGCCAATTATTGCAATTACCTCTATAAAAACCTCAAACTTTGGAAGTAATTATAATGTTATTGCAATAAAAATTAATAATGTTATTTATTATATATTTTATTTATTTATTTATTATTGATTTTTTTAAACATGATTCTCTCTCACATCAACAAACAACACTACAATAGAGATAAATCCCAATGAACCAGAAGCATATAAAATTCAAGAATGGTATAATTTATTTTCTATATTTAATTCTTTAATTATTGCCTTTTGAAGTATCATTTAACATAATTTTGTTTGTTTGTTTCAGGATAAAATGTAATGAAATTTTGTTAAAAAGTAATTCCCTACAAATAAACCAAAGAAAAGTAATGGGGATGTGGAAGAAGTGAAACTATCTGACATTCTCTATTATGTAGACGAAGATTCTTCGGAGGTATTATGGACAATGAAATTATTTGAAATATTTTATTCAATTCTATATACGTCTATAAATTTTTTGATGACTTTAAATTTTTTTTTCTTATTTCAAGGCAAAATACTACTATTGCAAAGTTTTGATCAAAAATGTCAAAGACATTAGAGATCCATGATACATTGCACGCAAAATCTGTTCAACAAAAGTCAATGTCGAAAATGTAAAAAGAGTAATATTGAATATGAGCCAATGTATACAAAACAACATATTGTTAGTTTCTCATATTTCCATTCTTCAATCAAATTATTAAAAAAAATCAACAATTAATTTAAAAAAAAAAACTAAGAATAACATGTTTCAGATATGTATTCAAAATCATAATAAAAGATAAACGTGCGGAGGCAGAATTGACTTTATTTGATGAGGAAGCAAGGTGCATCATTGGCTGTTCCGCAAAAGACCTGGAAGATATTAAGAATAAGGTATAATATGTTATTCTCATAGTATTACAATTAATTAAGAGCTAATTTCTTAATTCTTTTTATATGCAGGAAAAAATGTTGAAGAATTTGATAGACGGATCAAGAAATACATTGGAGATGAGTATACGTTTTTGATCAAATCACAAGTATCCAATATGCAAGAACAACTACGAGAATATTGACAGTGATGCTGCTTGTTTTTGGGGAGAGTGTGGATGCACCATGTAACCCCCATTTCCGTAAATACTTATTTTCGGAATATTTTCAGTATTTTAATCATTTATAAATTTATTTTGTGTCAAATTTGTTTTGAGATTTTCTATTTAAATATTTTCCAATCGAAAATACTATTATTATTTCGAGTAGGGCGTATTTTAAAATCTTAATTTATCGGTTAATTGTATTTCAGCCAAAATCATGTATATTATTATTAGAGTATTTTAATAAAGTTGTTAAACCTGAATGTTATTTTATTGTACGGTTTTATTATTATTATGATTATAATTACTAATTGTTATTTCTTGAAATAAAAATTCATCAGTCGAAATATTTTATTTGTATACCCGATCTGATTTTCTTGGCGAGTTCTATTTTATTTTAAATTCCTATTATTTCAATTGTGTTATTTATTTATCTAGTTGGGTTGGAATTTTCGTTCATGAACTATCTTTCTCTTTTATTGAGTTATCTCTATTGTGGATTTTGTTCATTTGAATTATGGGTATTTTTATTTGAACCGTGTTGATTTTGATCTATCTCCTAATTGTACCCTATAAATACCACTCTGTTGCATACCCTAATTTCTGTACACAAATCGAAACCTAGCCGCCTATTCTCTCTCCTCCCATTTCTCTCTCCCCAACCAAACCCATTACTGTTCTCCTTCCCCAGCCACTTCCGGCGACTCCTCCACCTCCGGCGACCCCCACCCGTCGCCATCCTCCTCCAGTCGGCGCCACCATCAACGCAAAACCCTCTCCCCGACCCCCTGCTCCTCCCCCTTTGCCTTTCGACCACAACGGCCGAAACCCAGAACCCAATCACCCATCGAAACCCTTCCCGTCATCTTCCCCGACCCAATCTCCGGCCCCCTTCGCCGCCAATCACCGCCAGCACAACCCCCCGATCTCCCATCTCCTCTTCCACTCGTCGACAGCACCACAGAACCAAAAACCCATTGTTTCCCCCTTGGTCCCTCTTCCGATCGCCGACGCTGCCCCTGTTCTGCTCGACGCCGTCCGCCCGTTGCGTCGCCGCCTGCACCACCGGCCGCCGCCGTTGACCGGCCATTGTTGCAGTCGTTGCTATCTCTTTATGGTGGTGTTGATGTACTCTTGCTGTAGTTGCTCTCTCTTTAATTGCTAGGCTCTTTGGGTGCACGTATATTGCACGTGTTATTGGGGATTGTGCTAGTACGTGTGTTCGTTGCTTCAGGATTCATATTCCATTATTATTGCTATTCGTTTCACCGGTTAGCAGGCAAGTCACCGTCCACTTGAATTGCTTTTTGTTTCAAATTCAAGTTTTATTGAAGATTCTTGCAAGTAGATCTTTTGTTATCGTATTTCCTTTGTTGTCCCTTTCGTCGGGTTTATTGTGGGTTTACACGAGCTAACCCCAATATTCTTGACATCGTGCCAATTTGACTCTAAAGTTTAGATCTCTAATGAATGCATATAGAATTGTTAATAGGGTTATTCATACAAGTCACAACACAAATAATTTATTGTAGAGACATTCGTTAGGTTGTATGTCGTTTGATGATTGATTGATGTTGGATTTGTATATGTGTGAGAACTAATCCTTATTTATCATGTTTGGACACCTATCATACTAGTTACACAAATTATTGACTATAGAATCGAAATCCATCGTGTTTAACTAATTTTATGTCCAAGAAATATATCCTAAGAACTATACATGTTGCTGACCTGAACTTGATCGCTATTTTCGAAGCAGTAAATGACCTCAAAATAAAATATTTTCTGAATATGAAATGTAGCCCCGAATGTCTAGATGTCAATAACATCCAGAATTTCCGAATTCCGAGTTTTGTAGCAAGAGTTATGCCCGTTTTACTGCAGCTGTGTTTTACAGTCCAGAATTTTAGATACTACTTTTAAATGGATTAATAATTCCTAGGTTGTATTATTGCATGAATTAATGAATGTATGTTGCATTGCATGTTCCCAATGAGTTATTGTCACTATTGTAACCGTCCTGTCCATGTTATCAACCTATTGTTCCCCTATTGACACTATCGTTTACCGAAATGTCCATGAATTGCATATTGTATTATTGCATTGATAAATAATTAATAAGCCGGGGTTTTAAGGGTTGACTTTTCGTAGTGGACAATATAGAGACTGTACTTGGAGGAGGGGCCCGTGTTTCCCTAAATAATGTTCCGGCTATTGTTTTATCGATGATTGTGGTTCTGGCCGTAACCCAATCTATCGTGTATTGTATCGTTGCCGATGACCGTACCGTACACCGAAAGGTGAATAATGTTTAATGTTGAAGAGTACATGAACTATGGAGCCCACTACTAAGTCTAAAACGTAAATTGTTTGTATGTAGCAACCATGTAGTAAAAGGATGGATGCATGAAGTGCTACATTAGTTAGGATCAAAATGATTAATAGACTTAAGGATCACACTACACCGACATTGCATATTGATCATCATTGTTCCTATTGATATCGAATATTGGCTGAGTATTACCGTTATTGATCATTGATTACCATTACCGAATATTAGTTCACCGTTACACCGTTGCATTAGTTACCGTGCTATTGATTAATAGTATCGTGCCATGTTTTTGATTCCTATTGATCCATTGTTTCATTGATATACCGTTATTCCATTGTTCCCTGCTTTCTCTACTTGCTGTCCATGACTTGCTCTAAGGACAATTATTTTCTCTTTTTAGATGAAGTAATTACAGGTGTTGATGGAGAATTACCAGATGGATTAGCAGAACAACATTGGTGAAGGAATTGATTGCATCGCCGCTTAATAAATAATTATTGTTTTGTTTGGAGACTTAATTACTGGATTATTGTTATTTTTATTGTATTGGGCTTATGACCCGAATTTTTATTATTGTTTCCAGACGTTGGATTATTATTATTGTATTTGGATGTTTATATTGCTTCATTCCAAGTATTTTTGTTCATGAGATTATTATTATTGCATGCGCAATTGTTCTGTATTGTTTATGTTGTTGAGTTGATCGATTAAACAGCTTATGGATGACGTTAGTCATTCGCTGGGCTTTTGTCATGTGCTCGTATTCCGTATTTTTGGGAAGCGGGGCGTGACAAGGTTTTTAGTGGTATCAGAGCCCAGGTTTGGATAATGTATCAATCAAACGTGACTAACGAAGGTAAGTTTGGCTTTGATTGATATATTAATCCGATATGGGACTTAACCGGTTTGACTCAACAGTATTTGCAATACAGAGATCACATGAACAATTGATATCCAACTTAGGGTCTGGAAACTATTCTCTTTTGATTCCTCCTTGATCCCTTCACATTGAGTTCCTTCATTCTTGTTGTCTTTTGTCCTCCCATTAATTGATTCCTTATTGGGTGTGATTTTATTCTTTCCATGCCCATATTCATTTGATTCTGGTGGCATCTGTTCTTCTTCTTCTTCTTGCTTGGTCCTTCGAGCGGCATCGCTTGAGCTACAACGACATGTCTACAGCTTGTAGTTTCACCATCAGAGCAGCGCAGCGGAAGTGTGGTGGGCCCATAACCCACAGGTTCCAAGATTCTCTTGTTGTTCTCTTTCTTGCATTGTTTACTCCCTTCTCATGCATTTGCATTATCATCATTTATTGAATCTTCATTTGAAATCATTCTAGATTACTTAATTCTTATCTGTACTCCACCTTATTCTGGTGCTGCTACCATTTGGTTTGTTTCCCTGTGATTCCTGTTTTGATTTCATTAGCTTGCTTTTCTTTTGTCCTATATACCGCCTGAACAAATTTCGAGGACGAAATTTTGTTGTAAGGTGGGTAGGATTGTAACCCCCATTTTCGTAAATACTTATTTTCGGAATATTTTCAGTATTTTAATCATTTATAAATTTATTTTGTGTCAAATTTGTTTTGAGATTTTCTATTTAAATATTTTCCAATCGAAAATACTATTATTATTTCGAGTAGGGCGTATTTTAAAATCTTAATTTATCGGTTAATTGTATTTCAGCCAAAATCATGTATATTATTATTAGAGTATTTTAATAAAGTTGTTAAACCTGAATGTTATTTTATTGTACGGTTTTATTATTATTATGATTATAATTACTAATTGTTATTTCTTGAAATAAAAATTCATCAGTCGAAATATTTTATTTGTATACCCGATCTGATTTTCTTGGCGAGTTCTATTTTATTTTAAATTCCTATTATTTCAATTGTGTTATTTATTTATCTAGTTGGGTTGGAATTTTCGTTCATGAACTATCTTTCTCTTTTATTGAGTTATCTCTATTGTGGATTTTGTTCATTTGAATTATGGGTATTTTTATTTGAACCGTGTTGATTTTGATCTATCTCCTAATTGTACCCTATAAATACCACTCTGTTGCAAACCCTAATTTCTGTACACAAATCGAAACCTAGCCGCCTATTCTCTCTCCTCCCATTTCTCTCTCCCCAACCAAACCCATTACTGTTCTCCTTCCCCAGCCACTTCCGGCGACTCCTCCACCTCCGGCGACCCCCACCCGTCGCCATCCTCCTCCAGTCGGCGCCACCATCAACGCAAAACCCTCTCCCCGACCCCCTGCTCCTCCCCCTTTGCCTTTCGACCACAACGGCCGAAACCCAGAACCCAATCACCCATCGAAACCCTTCCCGTCATCTTCCCCGACCCAATCTCCGGCCCCCTTCGCCGCCAATCACCGCCAGCACAACCCCCCGATCTCCCATCTCCTCTTCCACTCGTCGACAGCACCACAGAACCAAAAACCCATTGTTTCCCCCTTGGTCCCTCTTCCGATCGCCGACGCTGCCCCTGTTCTGCTCGACGCCGTCCGCCCGTTGCGTCGCCGCCTGCACCACCGGCCGCCGCCGTTGACCGGCCATTGTTGCAGTCGTTGCTATCTCTTTATGGTGGTGTTGATGTACTCTTGCTGTAGTTGCTCTCTCTTTAATTGCTAGGCTCTTTGGGTGCACGTATATTGCACGTGTTATTGGGGATTGTGCTAGTACGTGTGTTCGTTGCTTCAGGATTCATATTCCATTATTATTGCTATTCGTTTCACCGGTTAGCAGGCAAGTCACCGTCCACTTGAATTGCTTTTTGTTTCAAATTCAAGTTTTATTGAAGATTCTTGCAAGTAGATCTTTTGTTATCGTATTTCCTTTGTTGTCCCTTTCGTCGGGTTTATTGTGGGTTTACACGAGCTAACCCCAATATTCTTGACATCGTGCCAATTTGACTCTAAAGTTTAGATCTCTAATGAATGCATATAGAATTGTTAATAGGGTTATTCATACAAGTCACAACACAAATAATTTATTGTAGAGACATTCGTTAGGTTGTATGTCGTTTGATGATTGATTGATGTTGGATTTGTATATGTGTGAGAACTAATCCTTATTTATCATGTTTGGACACCTATCATACTAGTTACACAAATTATTGACTATAGAATCGAAATCCATCGTGTTTAACTAATTTTATGTCCAAGAAATATATCCTAAGAACTATACATGTTGCTGACCTGAACTTGATCGCTATTTTCGAAGCAGTAAATGACCTCAAAATAAAATATTTTCTGAATATGAAATGTAGCCCCGAATGTCTAGATGTCAATAACATCCAGAATTTCCGAATTCCGAGTTTTGTAGCAAGAGTTATGCCCGTTTTACTGCAGCTGTGTTTTACAGTCCAGAATTTTAGATACTACTTTTAAATGGATTAATAATTCCTAGGTTGTATTATTGCATGAATTAATGAATGTATGTTGCATTGCATGTTCCCAATGAGTTATTGTCACTATTGTAACCGTCCTGTCCATGTTATCAACCTATTGTTCCCCTATTGACACTATCGTTTACCGAAATGTCCATGAATTGCATATTGTATTATTGCATTGATAAATAATTAATAAGCCGGGGTTTTAAGGGTTGACTTTTCGTAGTGGACAATATAGAGACTGTACTTGGAGGAGGGGCCCGTGTTTCCCTAAATAATGTTCCGGCTATTGTTTTATCGATGATTGTGGTTCTGGCCGTAACCCAATCTATCGTGTATTGTATCGTTGCCGATGACCGTACCGTACACCGAAAGGTGAATAATGTTTAATGTTGAAGAGTACATGAACTATGGAGCCCACTACTAAGTCTAAAACGTAAATTGTTTGTATGTAGCAACCATGTAGTAAAAGGATGGATGCATGAAGTGCTACATTAGTTAGGATCAAAATGATTAATAGACTTAAGGATCACACTACACCGACATTGCATATTGATCATCATTGTTCCTATTGATATCGAATATTGGCTGAGTATTACCGTTATTGATCATTGATTACCATTACCGAATATTAGTTCACCGTTACACCGTTGCATTAGTTACCGTGCTATTGATTAATAGTATCGTGCCATGTTTTTGATTCCTATTGATCCATTGTTTCATTGATATACCGTTATTCCATTGTTCCCTGCTTTCTCTACTTGCTGTCCATGACTTGCTCTAAGGACAATTATTTTCTCTTTTTAGATGAAGTAATTACAGGTGTTGATGGAGAATTACCAGATGGATTAGCAGAACAACATTGGTGAAGGAATTGATTGCATCGCCGCTTAATAAATAATTATTGTTTTGTTTGGAGACTTAATTACTGGATTATTGTTATTTTTATTGTATTGGGCTTATGACCCGAATTTTTATTATTGTTTCCAGACGTTGGATTATTATTATTGTATTTGGATGTTTATATTGCTTCATTCCAAGTATTTTTGTTCATGAGATTATTATTATTGCATGCGCAATTGTTCTGTATTGTTTATGTTGTTGAGTTGATCGATTAAACAGCTTATGGATGACGTTAGTCATTCGCTGGGCTTTTGTCATGTGCTCGTATTCCGTATTTTTGGGAAGCGGGGCGTGACACACCAGGTGTGAGTTCGGACTCTATTTGTAATGGTGGAAGGATGCGGTGCTGGACGGCGAGCAAGAGGCTCGGTTCGGTACGGGAGGCTCGGCTCGGATTAGGATGCCTCGCCTTGTGTACCTGCAGACGGTCTTGAAACACCGGGGGGATCCCGGTGGCAGACCCTCCGACGATCTAGTTAGTCTCTGAGAGAGAGTAGCAGTAACTAGGGTTTTTAAGTGGTGAGATTGATTACCTTTAAAGGTGGGTGAGGGTCTGGTATTTATAGATAACCCCAACCAGGTTTGGATCCGCTTGGGGGTCGGGTCTGGACCCGAAAGCCCATGGGCCTGACGTGGCAGGAGGCCCAGGGGGTTTAGGGCAGACGTGGCAGCTTCATGAGTGGTTTAGGGCTGACGTGGCAAGGCTCTAGGTGGTTTCGGAGCTGACATGGAGGATCGTGGGGCCCCTGTGCCTCTGGGAGAATCGGTGGGCCTAGGTTGCGCCAGGTCATCCGTATCCCTTTCCAGGCTGAGTGGGAGGCCCGCGGGACTGTCGAGGATCGGAGGCCGAAGGTCTTGGTGAATCGTCGGAACAGGGAGGCCGGTTTCGTGGGGGTGACATACCGGCTCGGCACCGACCGTGTGACGGTCCGGGGCCGAGCTGGCGTGCCCTTGAGTGGAAGCAATCCTGGGCTCTGGCTGGGCCCCGGGTCATTTTTACCCCACCTCACAAGCCCCCCACTCCTGCGGGGATGCGAGAGTTAGCCGTGGAGGAGTATTTTTTTAACATTTCAGAACTTAATGCCATTAGAGACGGTCAAATAATGTATTAGATGCCTTAGAGACAGTCAAATAATGTATTAGATGCCTTAAGACTTCGTCAGCTTCTAGTTCTGGAAGTTTAGAAGATATAACCCAACTAGTATGCCACTTTAAACTTTTAAATGCACGAGAGTTTCGCTATGTTGTTGAACCATTTCCATAACTAAGAACACTATAAATTGATCAAACAGTTAAACAACCTTCAAACTGGAAGAACAAACTAAGATAATGTGTGTGTATGAATCAAAGCACCAACCTTTGTTAGTAGTGAGCATATTGAGGACCCCATGGTTTGCATCACATCAACCGCCGAAAGAACTGCATCTCTCAATTCCTGTAATTCTGCCTGTTACATTGAAAATCATCTATAAGGCTTAGCAATTACAATATAGGAATTTGTCAATAATGTACACTAACCCTTGCTCCACCAACAACTGGGAGACGGAGAGTGCTAGCTTTTAATGCTTCAATAGCTCCTCCAGATAATGAACTAGTATAGTATGATCTCTGTCCGTCCATAAGAGCTAGACCACTCCTCCAGGAAGGTCATCTGCAATAACCAGACAAGTTCAGAAGAAGTAAAGTCCTTGACTTGGATGCATTACAATCAGCATTTTAACAAAGTTTCCTGAAATCTGATACAGACTCGATGTAGGTACAGAAATAAATTAAAATATGAATTGCTTGTCACCCACCTTATACCATGAACATTTGAAATTGGTCTTTACCAATTTTCTTATAGGTGAATAGTTTGAAAAAAAAATTGCATACAAGGAGAAAACTATAACTTAAGGTTGAGGTTAATCATTATGATGCAATCATCAGATGACCTGTTTCATATGACTATGGTGTATGAAGCACGCCTATTTATTCACTTCCCTGCTTTTCAATTCATAAAAGGTCAAATTGTCCAGAATGGCAATGAGAATAATTCCTGAGTAACTTTAGTCTTAATGAATACTTCAAATCTCCTTCATAGCAGATCTACTATGAAAATATTAATTTGAAGGCAGGAAAACAGAGGTTTCTTTTAGGTTGTGATCGATATAAGGATATAAAACCCAGCACTGTTTTTTGAGGTCAGACTCTTCACATCCCCAGTTTAAGGACATCAGACTGCAATGCATTTTACCTAATCAATCCATCCTTCTGAGGGACAGTTGCAACTGAATCTACATAACCAACTTCCAACAAGTACCCTAATATATATGCCTAACACATAAGGCCTACTCCATTTAAACAAGTAAATTTATTGGTCGTTTACAATTCACTCCATACTACAGTATGAGTAGTGTAACTCTAGGGGCTCCACTGATGATGGAGCTATCTAAAAGATTATGTAGCCTTATTACAATGGGCTGCCCTTCATGAAGTTTAACCCATGTAGATGTGAACCAAGGAAGCACCGATACGAGTACGGCGATACGTGTATGAGGACACGGGTACGGGGGATACGGCAATTTTCAAAAAATGAAAAAAGTAGGATACGGGATACGGCGGGGATACAGCTATATATATCTATATAATAAAACACAAAGAAAGCTATCAAGTGGCTCTCCTTCAATCCCCCCAAAATCAAAGGCCCAGATCTAACCTCACAAAATACATTTTCCCTCCAAAAGTTTTTCCCCAAAACTCATTCAAATCCCCCCCCCCCCCAAAAAAAACAACTCATTTATTTATTTAATTCTCTCTATCTCTCTCTCTCTCTCTATATATATATATACTAGGTTTGCCCGTTGACACGTGCCTACGGCACGTCTTCGGAACGGTGCACCTTGTTTGATCATATAAAATAGTTTTTGAGGTCCAGCAAATTGATTGAAGTAGCAAACATATTATATGAGAAACTTTTGGGGTCTAAAAAAAACATATTATATGATTTTTTTGAATTATTTTAAAAGTGTTTAAATTTTTAATTTTTTTAGTTTTTTAATTTTTAATTTTAAAAAAAATTTAAAAAAAAATATTTTCTTAATTTTTTGAATAGAAGAGGGAGGAAGAGAGAGAAAAAAAATAATTAAATAAATATAGGAGTTGTTTTGGGTGGTGGATTTGAATTTGAGTTTTGGGGGGAAACTTTTGGAGGCAAAATATGTTTTGTGAGGTTAGATCTAGGCCATTAATTTGAGGGGAAATTGAATGAGAGCCACTTGATAGCTTTCTTTGTAATTTATTTTATATATATATATATATAGATAGATAGATAGATAGAGAGAGAGAGAGAGAGAGAGAGAGAGAGAGAGAGATAAATCTTCGGCTGCACACTACTTTGGTGAGCACTCCGTGAACACTCGCGAAATAGAACATCTATGAAAAATCTGAACCGCTATTATTGTTCTATATGCCTAAGATAGCCTAAAAATAAAAAATCAAGTAATTTGAAGTTCATTTGCCCATCCATCATGCTGTTAGAATTTTCAGATGGATGGGCAAATGAACTTCAAATTACTTGATTTTTTAATTTTTTAGGCTATCTTATGCATATAGAACAATATGAGCGGTTCGGATTTTTCATAGGTGCTCTATTTCGTGAGTGTTCACGGAGTGCTCACCAAAAGTAGTGTGCAACCGAAAGGGACTATATATATATATATATATATATATACACACACACACACACATTAGGTTTGCCCATTGACATGTGCCTACGACACGTCTTCGGAACGGTGCACCTTGTTTGATCATATAAAATAGTTTTGGAGGTCCAGCAAATTAATTGAAGTAGCAAACATATTATATAAGAAACTTTTGGGGGTTCAGCAAAATACATATTATATGATTTTTAAAAATTTTTTTTGAATTATTTTTAAAGTTTTTAAAATTTTAATTTTTTAGTTTTTTTTTTAAAAAAATTAAAAATTAATTATTTTTATTTTCTTAATTTTTTGAATAGAAGAGGGAGGGAGAGAGAAAAAATTATTAAATAAATATAGGAGTTGTTTTGGGTGGGGGATTTAAATTTGAGTTTTGGGGGGAAACTTTTGGGAGGAAAAAATATGTTTTGTGAGGTTAGATCTAGACCTTTGATTTTTTGGGGGATTGAAGGAGAGCCACTTGATAGCTTTCTTTGTGTTTTATTATATAGATTAGGTTTGCCCGTTGACACGTGCCTACGGCACGTCTTCGGAACGGTGCAACTTGTTTGATCATATAAAATAGTTTTCGTGGACCAGCAAATTAATTGAAATAGCAAACATAGAGCAAAAACATATTATATGATTTTTTTTTGAATTATTTTTTAATTTTTTAATTGTTTTTTTTTAATTTTTTAGTTTTTTTAATTTTTTAGTTTTTAAATTTTTTGAATAGAAGAGAGGGGGAGAGACAGAGGAAATTTTTTTTAAATAAATATAGGAGTTGTTTTGGGTGGGGAATTTGAATTTGAGTTTTGGGGGAAAAATATGTTTTGTGAGATTAGATCTAGGCCTTTGATTTTTGGGGATTGAAGGAGAGCCACTTGATAGCTTTCTGTGTTTTATTATATAGATACACACTTATGGAAACATGGATTTTTATTTAAAATAGATAAAAACCTATACAAAATAGATAAAAACCTCTGTAGTCGCCGTCTATTTACCCATATGTTAGGTTTGGGATGAACATGAGATGTCTATATTTGGCAGCGAAAATGACATTATGCATATTGTAGAAATCGGAAGATAATTTACCGTTTTCGTGTCGGACGGTATATGATATGCCGTCTGAGACAAATTTTTAAATTACGAAAGTTTGAGACGGCATATGATCTGCCGTTTGAAAAAAAAACAAAAACTCGAATATAAGCAAATGATGTTGACGTTTGCCAAATTTATTTTTTTTATTAAAGAAATGAGTCTTTTAAAAAAAACTTCAATAAAATAATTTAAAACAATTTCAAAAATACAAGTTATCAGCTTTAAAAGCTCTCAATGAAAATTTACTTCCAAGAGACAATCTTCCAGATCCTTTATTCTATTCAAGCACCCGATTCTGCTGCACAAATCTGAAAAAAATTATTAACAACAAAATGAGCTGACGCCCAGTAGTAATTGAATAAATATAGAAGTAGCCGGTAATTCATAAAATACCACATTTATAATTAAATATGTTAATGCACAATCATATAACTGCAAATATTAGAACAAAAATATATAGATTATAATTAAAGCTCTTATTACATATAAATGCAACAATAATTAAGGTGGTCACACAAACAAACAATGCAGAGTGTCTAGTATGGTCCTTATCTAGTAATTTACTTATACCATAATACATAAATAATCAGATACAAATATTCTAGAATGCAAGGGAATTTAGGCACGCCCATCTCTCAATGTGGTCAACGCTTCATACTCCGGTTGACAAGGCATACCCTACTATCGTCCGTGGTTGGAACAATGAATTGCGCAATTATTTTTCTACACTCATAGAGTGGACACATTGAGAGCCCAAATGGGTTAACTTAGATTCCCGATTCATATACCAGTATATAACTTGGATGCATAACACATGAGTAACACAACTATAGACATGGTCATGACTTAAAATAACCATCTCAATATTCTTAACGTCATAAAACCACTCATGTACATACATCCATACTCAAACTATGTAAAATAATGCATAATGTTATAGTTTAAATAGGCTATACACTGATATTACTAACCCCAATTCACATATGAATAACAACACTCACGTATCACAAATTCATATTTCTGAAAACATACCAACAATATATCAGTCTTAATTTAATATTTGCACATAATCACACCGCATCATATAAAACTATCATAGACAATATTCACAATATAATATCACTACAAAACAATTCTGTTAAATGTTTTACTATTTACAGATTATAATTCTGTTAAATGTTTTACTATTTCTTTTCTTATTCGATATACAAAATCATTTAATTTAATGACTAAACTTTTTTTTATAGGCGTGCATCGCACGTGCATTATACTATGCACATGAATTAGACAGTCAAGTGTCATTAATGGATGTAGTATTTTCACTTTGTATCATAAAACTTAAAGAATTAAGTGACCTGATAGCATAAAACTTGAATGTACTTCGTTAATTGCTAATTATTCTCCTTTATTTCATTTATGTTTTGTATGACATTATAGGTCGTCGGGAAAGCTTACACAAAGCATACAAAATCTTACATAATAGCATAGCGTCGCCAAAGCTAGAGTTACATTTTATTTTTTTCTTTATAGTAATTGTTATCGGTCGGAGAGTTGGAGGTTCTATGAGAGGAGTGTGATGGATGTATTGAGGGAGGTTGGTGCTAAATTAATTGGACTGAAGAATGTGAAGGCAAAGGAGGAGAAGGGGATGAAACCATTGTCGGATTTGGGAATGTAATTTTGTCCAAGTGGCCAATCAAGCGATGGAGGGTTCAGAAGATCTGGAAAATTCTGATTTCAGGTTTGTCTCTGTTAATTTTTATATACGATAAAGTGCGCTTTTCTTGATGGCATGGCAAAAACCTTCCCTGATAATGCCAAATGGAATGGTATATCTTCTAATATATAATCTCTGATCAGATATCAAAGATTAGAAATTAAATATTAGAGATAGAGATTAGAGATTTAGTAATTTTGGAAAGTATGGCATTATATTCTTCTAACAAAAATAAGGATGTGTGGGTGTTTGATATAGACGACATATAACTGGAAAGATAAACTCTAATGTAAGAGAACAAATACCAGTCATATACTAATTTCTAAATCATGTATTGATACAGAGAAAAATCAAATTGGTATATGTTTCTTTCCATGCCTAATACCTTCTATGCTTTCAAGGACCGGAGAAGTTTTCAGCTAAAGGTCTAAAAAGACCGAAAAAGGAGTTTTTTTAAACCTCTCATTCGGAAAGTATCATATGCTGTTTATTAAACCTCTCATTCGGAGTTTTATCATTTTCTTTGTTTTGCAATTCAGTTTGTGCATTTGTAGCGCCCCGATTCCCATATAACTGGGAAACCGTGACACATGCCAACATCTTTCCTTCAATTAGTCACGATACACAAAATGCTGGAAATTAAAACTTTTTATTCAATACGGAGTTACCCCGCAGTAATTACAAATATCAGTTTGTAATACCAACTGTAGCGCCTGCCCTTTTCCCTTTTTGACTCCAAACTCGATTCTTCCAATTTTTATATCACTTTAACCATAAACTAAGATAGTTGTGTTTCAGGGAAAATTTTGACAGAGTCTCCCCTGTAATTTCTACCCCGAAACACAAAAAGCTTACGGAATTCTGCTCTAAATTCCGTAACTCAATCACAGACAACAATATCACGGGCTCCCCAGGCCAAAATGAGCATCATCACACATGCAATATATATATATATATATATATATATATATATATATATGTTCTAGGGGCCAAACTCATAACGGTTTATCAATTATCAATTAAAAACCATAAATCCTTTTGAAAACGTAGTAAGTTTTTAGAAAATAACTTGTAAAAGCTTACCACAGCGTCCGGTACTGCACAACGAGATGGGTACGGGTCCAAACCCTATCATGCCACTCCACACTCTACTTCCCATCATCATCCACATACTTATACATCAGAAATACAATTTAGAGCATAAAACCATTACTATTTACAATTAAATCATAACACATAGTAAAGTGAAGCTCCACTCCACCGGAACCTGAACCTATACCTCACCTCTGCACCGCTGAGGACCTGTAACAGTAGGGGCCTAGGGTAGTCCAGGGATCCCCTAACCCCCCAAACACTAAGGGATTAGCCATTTCTGGTGTGAGTACAATATATTAACAAGCAAATAAATTAACTTATAAGTAAAACAGAATGAACTTACGAATACCAAGATAAACCTGAACATGTAAATATCATAAATGGAATTTCGCATCAAATACTCACTGCATCACTTCCTGCATGCATATCCATACCTGCTCACAGCATACGTATCATAAGTTTGGAAATCATTCCAATTTGTCACTTAAGGCCCATCACTTTACGCCTTAAGCAACCATTCCTATAGCTTTATTTTTTTCCATAAAGCTTTACATTCACAAATACTCTACTATCACATAACTGCATCATATTTACCATTCATTGCAATTACAGACTCACGACTTATCTTCTTTCCCAAATCTCATATCACACAACACCGCATTCATTCATTTCTTACAACATATATCATCACGTCTCGCAATACATCACTTCCACACTCATACTTTATCTTAAATGGAAAATAAATGTGTATCCTAATTTCCTAGTGTTTGTGTATGTCGTGACCTGAGTCTAATGCAACAATACAGAATATAGAATAGATGCACTTAATCTAATGTCAGCAAGATTCTGGATACACATGCATCCCATACTACATGTGACCCAGGTCAAGCCAACATACTTAGTTTAATGCAAGCGAGACTTTGGAAATGTATGCATCCCATACTACATACTTTCCAAATCAAGCCATTGTCTCTAAGTTTAGGGATTCGAACCCTCGCTATGCAATGCATTCTAATTTGGTCTACTTCCTGTTCCCGATAGATCGTGGCAGTGAGGTTGCAGTGAACGGTCCCACCGTTCTGCAGTCAACAGCCGTGACAAAAAAGATTACGGTCCCACCGTATGGCAGTCAACGGTCCCACTGTTCTGCAGTCAACAGCTGTGACGATAAATATATATGATCACACCGTATGGCAGACAACGGTCCCACCGTTCTACAGTCAATAGCTGTGACAATAAATATATACGGTCCCACCGTATGGCAGTCAACGGTCCCACCATTCTGCAGTCAACAGCTGTGACGATAAATATATACGGTCCCACCGTATGGCAAACAACGGTCCCACCGTTCTGCAGTCAACAGCTGTGACGATAAATATATACGGTCCCACCGTATGGCAGTCAACGGTCCCACCGCTCTGCAGTCAACAGCCGTGACGATAAATATATACGGTCCCACCGTATGGCAGTCAACGGTCCCACCGCTCTGCAGTCAACAGCCGTGACGATAAATATATACGGTCCTACAGTCCCACTGCTCTGCAGTCAACAGCCGTGACGATAAATATATACGGTCCCACCGTATGGCAGTCAACGGTCCCACCGCTCTGCAGTCAACAGCCGTGACGATAAATATATACGGTCCCACCGTATGGCAGTCAACAGTCCCACCGTTCTGCAGTCAACTTAAACTTGAAGTTTAGTCTAATCAACAGGTCGCTAGCTTGCACGTCCATAACTTCCAACACAATACAAAATTGCTTGATACTATAAAACCTCGTGTACTCTCAATAGTACATTCTTCTTGCACTCGCTGCACCTTTCCAATATCATAAGAGTTTGCTCACTCATCGAAAATTCTCGATTTCGAGTCCTATGGGAAGGTGGGAGTGTCGATTCCGACTTCTTAATTTGACTCTTTCAGACTCTATATCATTTGAGTTCTCGAAAACACAAGTTCCATCTTTGGAAAATCATAACTCTCAACCTATAAACTGGAATTACAAAACTCCAGATGGGTTAGAAAGCTATGACTCCCTACTACGACTCTTTAGTTGGTCAAACTCCCAAAATTCTTAACAATAGTTCACAGTCTCTCATCTTCACCAACTAGTCAACTTATACTAGGCTGAACATAGCCCACCTCGAAGTTCAACAATAAGTCGACCTTGAGTTCCGTGCTCATGAAATTTGAGATTCTCAATCTACACATATACCATTTCGTTTAAATTCATCTCACACAAGAGCTACGACTCTTCCATCATAGCACACGAATTCAGCCACTCTTCCAGCAGAGCGTTCACTATCCTTTACTAATGAACTCTAGAATTTCTAGAACTTGAGAATCATCAAATAAACTCATACCCAGAGCTACTCTCAAAGTTCATAGCAATATCATACATATACAATTGGTTATGACCTTTTGGACTTCAGTCCAAAAGCAACCGGCTTCAGCTCTGCCCTTTTCAGACCAGCTGCACTCCACAATTTTTGAGGTATCAACGACTTCGAAAATTTGTGAAATGTAAACTATAGTGGTGGACACGTACAAGAGTGTCCATACAAATTCTTAGCTCAAAACATCCATGCTACACTAAGATACGAAATCGGAAGTACGTAGCGAATCGTAATTTAAAATCTTCATAACGCACCATGTGCGTAAAAATAAGAGATATCATACTCACCATATTTGATATCATCATATAAATATAATTCATCCCCATATACACATATACGTTGTTCTGATACCCTCGATCCAAACACGCCTTATCCGTAATTCATACTAACCATTCAGGTTATTATAATTTTTTTCTTAAACACAGAATACATAAATAAATTCATACTCACAAATTGTCCCGCGAAGACTCGAAGCGCCACCCCGCATCCAAAGTCGCCAACGTATCCTATTATCAAATTTCAACGCAATTAAGGCTCAAATCATTCAAACCAGCCACGGGAAAACAATAATACTAATTATCTTACTATCACACAGACGTTTTATTGAATGTCTGGGATACACGTGCGATGCACGTAAAAATCTAATGTCTAAGGGATTTTCATTCCCCAAACAATTACCAAAATGACCTCCAACTTATTATAATAGTTCTACTAAAATTCTACTACTATAAGGGAGATAATTCTCACATATATAATTTTCTTTTACAAACCCAAAACCCTAATTTATTAACAACATGCAAACTCTTTAATAATATGCTAATTTCTCGCCTCTATTACCTCTAACATCTTCTAATCTCCCTACCATAATCCTCTTACTCCAAATAAATTTACCACACTAAATTTTATACAAAAATAAAATTTAGGGTTTACCTTTTCGAATTCCTTTCGAAAAACGGACTCCGCCACGAGCTAGAGCACCCTCCACTTAGCTATCCCTCCGAATTAATTTGAAGATGACGAAGAAAAGAGGTGGATTTGGCCGGGGGAAACCTTCGGCCGATTTGGGTTCGACGGGTTCGGGATGGAAAGAACAGGAAGAAGATGGCGAAGGAGGAGAGAAGGGGGGGTGGTGGTTTATAAAAAATTATATATAATATAAATATATATATAAGGAATAATTACAACTAGGCCCCCAGACCTCCAAAGTAATTCAAACAAACCCCAACTCTATTCTTTAATAGCACCAACAATACAAAATACATTAAAACGACTTTGTAATAATCCGTATAAAATAATTTCATTTTCGAAAATAATAAAGATAAAATAAAGTAGACAATATATCTTATATTTCTCGATAAAAATAATTATTATCGGAAAATACATATTCGCACGAAATTCTCAATCGTGCACACATTTTGATGCAAAATAGCCATATGCTATTTTTCGGGTCGTTACAGCATTAATTATTTCTATTTCTCTAATCTCTGCAAGTCTAAAATGCTCACATTGGTTTCCGAAATGGCCATCGGGTTAGGGTTTATTTTTATGTTTAATTCTCCCTAATGATGAAAAGCTTTATAAGCAGAGTCTTGGTTATTGCAATTCATACTTCTTATGAAGCAATAAGAAGTGTAATACATCACTCTTATTTTTATGTTTATATCAATATGTCTAAAAATACCATGCATATTCAGCTAAAAATATAATGCATCACTCTGTGCATGTGTATATTCATCCTTTATTTCTTTTTTTGAGAGAGTTCATCTTTTATTTCTTACCCTATCGACATTTACTTATTCTTGGTTTATAGGCGTTTACATATCAAATATCAAGTGAATTTAATTATTCTATGATTTTAATTCTAAGCTTATTTACTTTCAATACAGGTTCATCGGCAAAAAACTGGGTTGTTTTTCATCTAAGATCACAATCAATACAACAGCTACGAGTTCTCATGAGGATTTTAATCAAACAATCAGTCAATACAGCAGCTAGAAAGCCAAAAAGCTTCATTTTGTGTGTGTGCAGTAGATGAGAATTGTCTGAAAATGAAATGTTTATATATGTGAATGTGTCACTTTTGTTACCATTCATGTTGGAGTCCTGAAATTGTTGTCTAACTGTTGCATTTCCCTTCTAATCTTCTATGCATATATTTTTTTAAGCCCATGATTATGGCCAGCATTTTTTACAAGTATTTTTTTTCTTTTTTTTTTTCTTTTTTGGGGTTCTGTTTAGATATTTTTTAGGTTTTAATTTTACTGCGAGACTATTTGTATTCTGTCTTCAAGAAAACATCATCCACTCTTTCATGAAATACAGGATCTCTGAAGAAGTCATGCATCTTCCTTTGGTTCACTATGTTCTTAGGTGTGAAGAAGTATCATGCTCAGCTTTAGTAAAGCATTTGAGCTGATTATTTTATCAAACTGATGCTCAAACTTCATTTGAGCATAGTCACAAATTAAGAAGAATGATTTACTATATCTTTTCTTATGGGCATTTTATTTAATTTAATGACTATATACTTTTTGTATTCGTGCATCGCACGTGCATTATACTAGTTATAATTAATGGGGTCTATGTGTGGTGGTTGAAGATGGTATTCAACCAGTTGAACTGTTGAAGCAAGTTGGCTGAAGGGGAGAGATGCTTATTAGAGTGTTTGCTCGACCGACAAAATACCGATGAAATTAATGGAAAGTAGGAAAATTTTATGAGACAGCTATATGTTATGTAACTCCCCCAAACCGAGGGCAACTATTTTAACTACATAATACTTATCAAATCTCTTGTCAATAAAATTCATCAATAGAAAGCAGCTCAATGAATAACAAAAGCATTAATTCATTATAAAAAAAAACAACTAATTTTTTTTTTTAAAGAAATGAGTCTTTTTAAAAAAACTTCAATAAAATAATTTAGAAAAATTTCAGAAATACGATTTATCAGCTTTAAAAGCTCGCAATGAAAATTTACTCCCAAGAGACAATCTTCCAGATCCTTTATTCTCTTCAAGCACCCGATTCTGATGCACAAATCTGAAAAAATTTATTAACAACAAAATGAGCTGACACCCAGTAGTAATTGAATAAATATAGAAGTAGCCGGTAATTCATAAAATACCACATTAATAATTAAATATGTTAATGCACAATCATATAACTGCAAATATTAGAACAAAAATATATAGATTATAATTAAAGCTCTTATTACATATAAATGCAACAATAATTAAGGTGGTCACACAAACAAACAATGCAGAGTGTCTAGTGCTGTACTTATCAAATAATTTACTTTTCTCATAATACATAAATAATCAGATACAAATATTCTAGAATGTAAGGGAATTTAGGCACGTCCATCTCTCAATGTGGTCAACGCTTCATACTCCCGGTTGACAAGGCATACCCTACTATCGTCCGTGGTTGAAACAATGAATTGAGCAATTATTTTTCAACACTCATAGAGTGGACACATTGAGAGCCCAAATGGGTTGGCTTAGATTCCCGATTCATATACCGGTATAACTTGGATGCATAACACATGAGTAACACAACTATAGACATGGTAATGACTTAAAATAACCATCTCAATATTCTCAACGTCATAAAACCACTCATGTACATACATCCATACTCAAACTATGTAAAATAATGCATAATGTTATAGTTTAAATAGGCTATCCACCGATATTACTAACACAATTCACATATGAATAACAACACTCATGTATCACAATTTCATATTTCTGAAAACATATCAACAATATATCAGTCTTAATTTAATATTTGCACATAATCACACCGCATCATATAAAACTATCATAGACAATATTCACAATATAATATCACTACAAAACAATAAGTATTTTATAAAATTACATTCTACAGGATATAGATATTCAATTACTTACAGTGGTCGGCGAAGTAACAAGTTGACTATGGATCCTCTAAAAAACTCCTCAATCCAATATACATCTCTTCTATAATATAAATCATAGATCTCTTCTACAAAATCTAGGGTTCAACAAAATATACATAGATCAATATACAAACAATGGATTAATTAGATTTTACTAATAAAATAATTATAATATATAAATACCTTTGAGTTTTCTCCTTTCTCGTTCTCCCTCTCCTCACTCTCTCTCTCTCTCTCTCTCTCTCTCTCTCTCTCTCTCTCTCTCCTTTTTTTTTGTTGTTTTGTAGTGGCGGCTGCCCCCAGGAAGAGAAAGAGAAAGTCAATGAAACCCCCTTTTGACATGTTTACATGTTATGGCAAAGAATGTTGAACAAGATGCTGAGTGTAACTACTACGAGGATGTTCATATGGATGAGTGACGATACTTAATAGGGTAAGCTAAGTCACTAAGCAGTTAAAATCTCCGATTACCCCCGATTAATCTTCGGTTAATTGCTAATCGGAGGCTAATTAAGTGATTATTTTTTTAGCGATTTATAATATTTCAATAGTTAGCGATTTAATCGGGTATAATCGGCTGATTAGTGGTTAATCGGCCGATTTTAAGTGGTTCATTAACCGATTAAATATCCTCCTCTAATTTTCATGCTGGTTTGCATTATTTAGGACAAATCCGGTCCAAACTCAAATCTAAATCTGAAATTCAAATCACTTTTGGTCATCGCAAAAACCCAAACTCGAAATATCGCGCCGCTCTCTTCTTACTCGCGCAAACACAAACCCAAACTGATTCTCTTCTTTTTCCTCGAGAAAACCCAAACCCGGCCCGCCGTCACTCACCCTACGCCGTCGCTCCCCCTACGCCGCCGCATACTTGACCCAGCCCGCATTTGCTGCTCCTCCCCCTCCTCCTCTTGCTGCTTGCGCTGCTACTCCCTGATTGTTTTTGTTTGATGGAACCTACCAACAAACTCGATCCGACCCACATTCAGAATATAAATTCAGCTCAAACCAAGTATTTTCTTCTTTTCCTCTATAACTATATATTACTATTTGATAACTCATAATAATTTTATGTTAGAATTTAGGGTCGATACATAATGAGAATAATTTGAAAGACCGAGTTTAGTTAAAACTAACTCGGTTTTTCAAAGACCGAGTGTTAGTCTTGGATTTTTCGAATTCTAACACTCGGTCTTTGAAAAACCGAGTTATTTTTAACTGAACCCGACCTTTCAAAGACCGAGTGGATCATTATGGTAAATACTTTCGAAAGCGGGTCAGTTTGGTAAATACTTTCAAAAAGTGGGTCATTTTGGTAACAGTTCGTTTCTTTGACCATGATCAAGTCTTTTCCTGTAGAATAAAGAAAACATGAAATTTGTTCGAACATGGAAAATTAGATTGTGGCTTGAACGTGTTGGAATTAATTTTTGCAATTTTCCGGACAAGATTTCGGCAAGCTTCGGCCACCGGCGGTGCCGGAAAATGAGTGGATTACGATCCTCTCGACGAGTACTATTCCGTGGTGTACTCACTTGCCAAAAACGAATTCCGTATGAATGAGAAATGTTGGTCCAAAGTTGGGTACTTGAAATGTACTAACTTGACAACTTGGAGAAATTGGATAGTCCCAAATCGAAAATTGGGAAAGATTTTATCTAGTATATATACAACAAAACTTGACTAAAGGGCGTGGCCCGGGGGTTACCACTAACGTGTAGTGGAGAGAGGACTTAGCCAAAATGACAAACATGCGCGCGCGCGCGCCCGGCCCGGCCTCGACTTGGCTTTCTGGCTTAAATTTTTTTTTGCCGAGACAAAAAAACTTTTCCCCTACTAAATTGATGAGACTTTTCAGATTCGGTAACTGGTACCATTACTTTGCAACAACCAACTAATCAATGCATGTTAATACCAGTCATGAGTTCGTGGAGGACTGCATGCAATGCACTTGGGCACGCTCATAGAGTGATGATTATCGATTGGCATGGGTTGGTGGCTCATAGTGTGGTGACTGAAATTATTTTATCTGTTTTTATTTCCTATTAGTATTTGATTTGGGCTTTTGTTTTGAGTTTTCGATGTTTGATGTAGTAGACGTGTTGTGGCTTGTATTGTATTCGGCTTTACCTTTTGATTGGCAGTTATTTCTTTTTTTTTGATAAAAGATGACTACTGTCATCGCTTCATTAACGATTAATTAACGAAGATTGGTAGTTATTTCCTTGGCCTTTTATTAATAAAACCGGTAACATGGCCTTTTATTAATAAAACCGGTAACAGATGGTCACTATATTCTTTTAATAAAAAAAAATTAATACCATTCATGAGTTTGGTAAAGCATTAGATAGACGGGATTTTCCCCATCCTATAGAGCTAAGTTTACATGATTTCCCCATCCTAGATGCGGATCTCAAAGCATTCTGCATCATCCAAGGGCTAGGAGACTCAAATTTTGAGGAAAACAAACTCGAGCTGATGGAAATGGGGAACAAACTGAGCAATGTGAGGGTGTGATTTTTATTATTATTCTCTATTGTTTAATCCCCAATGTATAAATTTTATGAATACACTGTTTGTTCAAAGGTATTTATATGTCATTTTCTCCACATATTTCCCCATAGCTTTCTTTGTGTTTTAATATATATATATATATATATAAATGATTTTTCCGATTTAATTACCGATTATTTTCCGATTAATCGATTAATCGCTAATCGCTTCTAAACCGATTAGTTTCAAAAATCGATTTTAACTGCCTAGCTAAGGAATGAATGCATTCAGGCAGTTCTATTTGAAGGGGGAAAAAATGATGCAGAATCAATAAAGATGGTTTGGACATGAACAACAAAGACCGACTGCTGTGCTAATTAGGAGGGATATACTGTTGATGAAGAAAAGACTTGATTTAGACCTAAACGGGCTTGGGTTGAGGCTGTTCGATAGGATGTAATTAATAGTGTTAATTTAACAGCGGAAATCGCCCCTGGTGGCCAACTCTAAAGATGGAGTAAATAAAGAGTACATTTTATTTTAGAATAACCAACAAAAACTTATAGTTGTCCCTGTTTTCTCTCTTTCTTAGGATCTGAAAATGCGTAGTACATCATTATGAAGTTTGCTAATTTGCTTGCAGCTTAGCATCAAATCATGTCGATATTGATGACAAAATTATGTCATATGGTCCATCTAACTATTAGGGAAGGCATCTAGATTGAGTATATTATATGTACTTTCTTGCAGTACATTGCTTTAGATTCAATCAACCTTGCACCAATAATCCTCTCAGATTCATCACAATTACTTAAAAATTCGATATGTCATAAGCATGTCCAACCTTCTTATACGATATCTCGCATTAATATACGTAGTTTCATCTCAACTTTTTTTTTTCCCGATAAAAAGATGACTAAGTCATCGCTTCATTAAAGAGAGATTTAACGAAACAAGAATGAAGATACAAAGGCAGCCCGAAGGCAAGCAACATCAAAGTTCAGCTTAAAGAGGGTCCAGCCTGAACGAAACAAAATACATCAAAAACATCAAAATACATGAATCAGAAGAAACAACCACCGAACCAAATACTGCTCAGTAGATCGCCACCTGCCTCTGATCTACTCCTCCCCATTCATCTCAACTTTTACAAAAACCAAAACAAAGTACAATTTAATGAAATCGGCAATTGCAAAATTCACATAACACTACACGATGATTGTGGGTCTTCCTCGCAAAAGAAGGTGCAAGTCTTGTATGCAGGTGCCCCATACCTGTAGTATCCCTCGTACCCGGACTCACAACCACATCCGCAACTTGTTCCGGGCAACTGAGCTACTTGGACTACAACACTTTGTTCAACTTTGACCGGTTCAGAGGGTGGAGGGACCGGTGGAGGGACCGGGATTACGATTACGATGTTTATGATCATCTTTCCAGCTTTGCAGCAGAGCTTCTTGCAGATTTTATCGGGGTCGAAAGGTCCGGAGATCGTCACGGTGTTCTTCTTCTTGTCAAATGCAATGGTGTGGATGTTCTCTCGCTCTTGATTAGTAGAATTTCATGGAAACAGAGTTGAAGTTTAGTCATAAAAAATCGATCAATATGAATGTATGAACTTTTAAGTATTAGGGTTGGTGATTATCTTGGAGCTTGCATAATGTTTTCTTAATCCTTTTGTCGCAATTGCGGCATTCGAGGTCAACAGTCAAGATTATGGTGGAGATCTGCAACAATTTAGAATAGATGTGAAATATAAAATCTTAACTAGCAGATGTGCAAAAACTCAAGTATTATCTAACTAATTAAAACTACAGCAAATAGATCGAGGATGTTAATTTAAAAATAACAGTTGAATTATGATAGCAAATGTTGATCATGATCATAAAAACAAGCCCAGGTGTACAACGAAAGAGGGCAATTTCACGATTGTGGTCTCAATCTATGAAAGCAAAAGAAGAAAGAATACTGGGCAAGAATTGATTATATGATGATGTTGAATTTTATGTCAAGATCAGACTATTTTTTATGTTGGCTGTTGACTGCCTACGAGCAACTGTAGTCGTTTGCTAAATATGAATAATATGCATATTTGGCCAAAAAGAGCGCTGCAGTCGTTGGCCAAAAAGGCATATTATGCATAATTCGGTACAGTAGATTGCTATAAATGAGAAACGAAGCGAGAAATATCCATATATAAGAGACGGAGCTTCAAGTGCCGTCGCAAAAAAAAAAATTATTTTTTTAATGGTCGGACGGTACTTGAAGTGCCGTCGCACAAAAAAAAATATTTTTTTAAAGGTCGGACGGCACTCCTCCCAAAAAAAGTTAATTTCGTAATAAGAAAACCAAAGAAAACCCCCACTTCGTGCCGTCCCACCCTCTCAGGTTTTTTTTTAATAATTTTTGTAATTTTTTGAAATTTTTTTGTAATTTTATATAATTGTTTTGTAATTTTTTTTGCACTTCGGCTAATTTTTTCACTTTGACAGCACCATTTTCAATTTTTTTTCCTTTTTCTCTCTGACGGAACTTCACATGCTGTCCCACCGTTTTTTAATTTTTTTTGTTTTAATCGGAGCATGTTATCAGCCTCTCTTTTTTTCTTTTACAAAACTTCACATGCTCTCTTTTTTTCTCTTTTTTTCTTTTAATTGGAGCATGTTATCTCCTACATAAATTATGTAGCTAACAGCCTCTCATTTTTTTCTTTTAATCGGAGCATGTTATCTGATCCTCACTTTCTTTGATTTCCCTAATTTTTTTAATGTTTAGATTTTGCCCCACAATTATTAGTTGTACACTTTCAAGTTCAAATGTAAGAAACAAAAAACAAGAAATAGATTCTTAATAGTCAATCAGATACAATAATCTCAATTCGAGTCATTATCAAAATTAGGATTCATACAAATTCCTAAGGTTTTGGCCTCACAAATTATTCCAAAAGCTTGAATATCAACATCACCATCAATGCAAATCATGAAGTATTATTTACCAGTCATTTTAGATGATCAAAGCATTGAGAACCACAGAATAGTCCATCACACTTTACAACTACTAAAATAATGTATGATACTTACTTCAAAACTAAAGATGCCCAAGCATTGACTACTGGTACCAAGTTCTTGAGAGTTACTGGATTTAAAACTTCATGATTGAAATTCACGAATATATATATATATATATATATATATATATATATATATATATTTTGCCTCCATTTTATTTTGCCTATCAATTATAGGCCTTATCATATGATGACTTAACCGAAGGCCCCATATAATGGGAAAGCTAAAAGGTTGCTTGATGTAAATTGTCGGCCAAGCTCATTACCTTAGTCTTTGAGTAAAGAGGTGGTCTGAAAAACAAAATTAAAACTAAAAGGGAAAAATGAAGAAAACTAGCTAGCACCAGAAATAGTACTTACATAACAGGCATAGCGGCTACAGAGGATAATAGATATATCTGGATTGATCCAACAAATTAAGCTCGTTCTTGTGCTAGCTGCCACTTGGGATTAGTTCAGATACCAGAGAACTGGTACCTTCCACCTATAAGCACGTACATGTGAAAATATTAGTACAGGTGGCAACTCTGACCTGGTAAAACTAATAAGGTTTTCAAACTTTTCGACAAAGAGATCAAGTTGCTTCAGCTGCCTTGTGTTAAAGATAGAATCTTAAGACAGAAAGCTTAATTATAATGGAAGGAATGTTCGCAACTGAAGACAGACGGATAATGTTGAGGATTGCTAACAACGTACACCATTCTGGTGCTTCTGGATAAAATAAGTTCATGTGATTGAACCCTGTCTTCTTGATTTAGTGGTAGAGTTGGTCATCAGTATATTTCTCTGTAAATCACAATTCACAAAGTGACTGACTCCACTGGGACCCTTTTCAATCACAAAGTTACATTATCTTTGGGTTTGTTGGTTAGGAGACGTTGTTATTTTAATCTTTTGTTAATTAGGCTTGAGGTTTTAAGTTTCTTTCGGAATGAATTAGAATTTAGTTGATGAAGCTTATTGTTTCCTTGAAAGTCGGACAGGGTGTAATTAGAATATTTTTTAGCTCTCCATTCCACAAAAAAAAAAAAAAAAAAAAAATTTGTTTGGACTCCTCGCGAGGCAATTTATTCGAACACTAATTGAATTTTGTGTTAGGTTTTGTGAGAAATTAACAATTGAGAATTAGGGTTTTATCTCTAGATCTAAGTTGCTTGAGATATTCACCCTAGGTATCAAGATTGGAATACCTAGACTGCTATCACAAGCCAGTATTTATTCCTAAATACTGGTTTGGGTATCGGGTTATAAGCCCACAAACCCGCGTTCCAATATCCAATCAATTGTACGTTCATTACACGTGTTACACATATGCACGTGCTACATTTATATAGAAAGAGTATACCAATATATCCAACAATCTCCTCCTATATTCTCAATATATAAAGTACAGGATTATCTCATCAGATCAGTATACAACTGACTGGCTGATAGCAGTCCATAAAAGAAAATCATCATAAAGGTATAGTTTCATAAGAACCAATAGAATTATAAAACTGAATAATTCAATCAAGACTAAACCAATATAATTAACTAGTTCCAAACCATATCCAATTCAGAATAGTTCACAAAGACTAAACCAACTGGAATAATCTGTCATAGTTTCAAAATCAAACAAAGCAAATAAACTTCAAGAACAAAATATGAGTTTTAAGCTCATGAACACAAGAGTCTTAAACTCAACAGAAGTTTTTACCAAGCAAGTGACTAATTTATTCTCAAAAGAAATAAATTGAAATTTTATCCTTGCACACTGCTTTATGTTTACTCCTCCATTTTGAGCAAATCATTATTTTTGAAATCTATGTTGACAGATTCAACTCCTCCATCTTTGCTAGCTTATTGAAAATAAGAATATCAAGAGACACATCTCTAAGAATTCCAACATATTTCACAAAGTATCTAGTTCCACAAAAGAACTTAGTACAATTCATAATTAGCTTAGCAAAAATATAACGCAAGCATCACAATCAAGTATCTTTAATAAGTAAAGTACATGAACTTTATAGTTTCTACACAAGAACCATACTATGTTTCATATTGGAATGAAAAGACTACCGTTTCAATCATGGTTTAACATTGAATCATCAAAATTGGAATGAAACATGTATCCATAAAAGACATATCATCAAAATTGGAATGATATTTAGGACAATTTAATCATCAGAAACACATCGACAAGTTTTCATGTTTCGTATTGGAATAATATGATTATTCTAAGTAAATTTCCTAGATATATAATACCATCAAAATTGGAATGACATTATATATTTGTGGAATTTATGTCGAATCATCAAAATTATCTAAAACATGTCAACTGCCTAAAATTGATGCTTAAGTTTGAACTCCTCTATGGCTCCAATTGGATTCTAAATTTCAAAACAACTTGGATGTTAAAGCTTTTTACTCATTAGCTTTCAACTCCACTTTTCCCTACAGTTTTGATAATTAGATCACTTTCAAGTCTCTTAGCAAGAGCATTAGCCATACTTGTCGCAATTGCACTTTATCTATGAGAAAGTTCAACTAGGCTTCTTTCAGCCTTAATATACTCCTCTTACTATTATAGAGTGAGTTATAAGCTACAGTGCATTGTAGCTTGATAGTCGCATAACAGAATTAGAGAGGTACTTAAACTTCTTAATGGATAACTAGCAACAATTTCTTCAATCCACTCAGCCTTCTCTCCTGCAGAGGATACACGTAGAGGTCTGATTTCATGGATGATTGCACAGTGCCTGTTTGCTTTTTGTTTCCATAACATTTCTGTTTCTCCTAGTGTAAACACATATCTACTAGTTATCGACTTTCACTAAATTCTGAGCATCATAATGCATCAGGTCAGTCATTCATTCGAAGAATGACTAGAGTAGCACAAAGCAAACTCTTGAGTACCACTCAGGTATCTCATTTGCCTCTTAAGGGCACTCAAATGTGTATGAAATTATTAGTGAATCTGCAGATCATACCTACCTCAAAGGCTATGTCTATTCTAGTGCAGATGTTTGTATACATGAGACTGTCAATTCCTTTAGAATGATCTACCTGTCTCATAGTTGCACCATCATTAGGTGTCAACCTTTTATCATAATCATAAGGTATTTCAAAACACACTTTCAATCACTATATCCCCACTTTTGAAACACATTTTGATTTGATGAGTTTGGCTAAGAGTTATCCCTTGCCAACTGAAAACTCACCCTTATACCTATGGTGTCCACAGTACCTAGGTTTTCGTGTTGAATTCTTTGGATAGCATAATTTTAACTTCATTTATAATAGAGATGTCACTTCTAAGAACTTGCATGTCAACAGAACAAGCAAATAATAGCCACTATATTTGACACACCACAAAGTTGAAGGCACTGATCTGAATTACTTGATTCATATACTAGGCTCTTTTCAAAAAATTTGTCAAATTATTTATCTGTTGGCTATACATGTTTTAAGAACATACAATGATTTTACTATATTGTAAATCTTGTTCACTAAACATATTAGTTCAAAACTTTCCAGTACAAAACTGTTCAGTACAAAACATCAAGCACAAAGCCTTTTAATTATCCTTTATGAATGACAAAATTTTCAATAGATGTAAGGGTAAGAAGAATACTTATTGTAGCATTATGACAAACATGTGAGTAGACATCAAATAAATCTACCACATTTTTCTCAGTCAATCTGTTAGCTACTAAAAAGCATTAAAATTGCTATTGAACAATCAAAATTAAGTTTCTTCTACAAAACCCCACTTACTTACTATAGTTTTAGCCCCTTTCGGCAGATCAACTAAATTAAAGTATTATTGTATGACACAAAATCATCTCATTGTCTACTAAAGACTCTTCTTAGCTCATTTGTCATTCAAGTTTTCAAGTGTCAGTAAGGCTGGTTCTTGATTCAAACTGTGAATCATTGAACATGTCTGTAGGACTAGATTATTTCATACATTCATCTTTGATGAACATATCTTCAAAGAATTTTGCAAATCTAGATTCTTCTAACACAAATAAGATAGATCCAACATCTGTCCACAGAGCTACATTCTGCACTTTCTAAGCACACAAATATTTGTTGTAGGTCCTACTTTAGGCCTTCTAGGATCATGTACTCTAACAAATGTATCACAATACAAATTTTCACTTTAACAAAATTATTTGTGTTTTCATACCATGATTTACAAGGTGTATTCAATTTAGAGTGTAGTAACACATTAGAGATATGATTAACACTACAACATCACTCATAATTACACAAGACAAACAACAGTCAATAATATAGAATTCAACATCTCACTAAGTGTTTGATTCTAACTTTTATCAATACCGTTTGACTGTTGTAAGTAGAGTGCTCTAGAGATTATGCCCAATGCAAACTTCTCTAAAGTTGTCAAAACATATTCACTACCTCTATTAAGTCTGAACCCTTGATTTTTAGCATTTAACTAAAATTTTTAATTCATTGAGAATAACAAGTGCTTCATTCTTCATATATATGACAGACTTATATTAATCATCTACAAAAGAGATTAAATACTTCTGACCAACAATCGTCTCATCTAGTCACAAAGCTACTGAGATCACAAATATCAGAATGTATTGACTCAAGAAGTTGTGTGCTCCTAGAGACCATACGAAATGATTTTCTAGTGATTATAATCTGAGCACAACTTTCATATTTGTCATATTTTAATGAAGTGTCATTTAGTAGGGTTATGAGTTTTAACAAGAACAAACAATTTAATATATAGTTCATAGTGATTCTAAATTTCAAAACAACTTGGATGTTAAAGCTTTGACTCAATAGCTTTTAACTCCATTTCCCCACAGTTTTGATAATTAGATCACATTTCCTCACAAACAATTGAATATATAGTTCTCAAATCTTAGCCAATTATGCTATGTTCAAGAACACAATTAGAACTATTATTATTAATTGTCTCATTTGTTAAACTCAACTTATACATACGATTGACAATACATGCACTTTATAAGAGTTAATACAAAGTTACTCTATCACATTTTTCAAAAATTATTTGCTTTTTCTAATGGTTCTAACAATGTCCACTAGCTCAAACACATTGAGCAAAGAGTTCTTTCCTTTACTCGTTCTTCATCATCTTCATAATGCTAAATGAGATAATGACTAACATATTATAATTCAACTTTGCACACACAGTACAATGAACGAGATGGAACACAACGTAACTAGTAGAGTCATATTCTATATTAAGAGATGCTCTCTCCTAAGTTATAGACATTTGTTATACATCTTATACAATTTTATTTTATTTTAAATTTTAGAGAAGCAAATATGTAATCTCACACAAACTGCAAACAATGGATTTGTCAAAATATCTATACACATAGTATGATAAAATACTTAACAACCCTAAACATGCAAGTTTTCCAGAGCGAGAATAACTATGATCTAAAACTCTCAATCATATGATCAAACGCACAAAACGTTAACACATTCATCACATAAAAATACTGAGAAAATTAAAGTAGATCATACCGACACTTCAAGTTAGAAGTGTTTTTCCAAATTCGATGGAGAAGCCTGCGTAGTGCAGACTTATCATACCATGATGCAAATCCATCGTCTCCAACATACACAATTTGTAGGTAACATTCAAGTTCCTACATTCATCAAATTGCTAAAGATTAGCCAATTAAACAGATTATTAGCACAATCTAATTCTAGCAACAATTTAATTGGAGATTCGATTTTTATAGTCAACATACAATTTAACTTATCAAAATAGATATTGTGTTTTAGCACATAGCCAAAACAACTGTTCAACTTGTATTTAATTAATCAAGTGATTAATACACTCTTTAACTTAATCACTTAGCATCACAGTAATTCTATAATTCAAAACATAAACTTAAAACAAATGTTTTGAACTTCCCGCACATAGCAAAATATTTAACAGAAATTTAATATGAGGAAAGTAAAGAACTTATCTTTCACCGTCTCTTCCCCTTTAGTTGATTAGAGTCAAGTCTGTTTAGGAACAAATCCGATCTATACTGTGTTGCACCCAGAAACACTACACACCAATAGATAGACTCAATCTGAGGTCGAGATCTGATCAATCCCAAGAGCACCAAAGATCCCCTTTCTTGACCCCGAAACACCAAATCTGATGCACAAAGCAATATCACAGCAAGTTGATTTCTCAACTACACAAGGATCTTATCTTTTCCCCCAAACAGGAAACACCCAAATCCTCAATGAACAAATCGGATCTGGGATAGATCCATACCCGATCACTCACACAGATCGGAGGAGAGGGAGGAGACTAGCGGGGGCGTCCTTGCGCCTGGCGATGGTGATGCCATGGCTAGCGGCGACGCCGGAGTCAGGGTGTCAGGGAACAGCGTCCAACCTTGAGTTCGCCGGAGTGAGCTTGTGAGTTCATCAGAGCAATGGGTTCAAGATTGCTGTTGGAGTTGTTCTTGTTTGTTTTGTTTGTTCTTGTTATGAGTTGTAAATAGTTGTCGGTGAAAGAGAGCACGTGCTAAGCGCACATTTCCTTTTCATATGAATTGTTGGCGGGAAAAGAGAGGGAAACTTTGTAAACGTGCTGTGCACGTGTTGGCTGTAACTGTCTATAAGACAGCGGATTGTAATCTGGAATGATCATGAATGAGATTCCCTAATCTTTCTCCTCAGATCCTCTTCTTCTTCAATATTCTCTTCTTCTTCCCCAATCTCAGATCTCTTCTCAATCCCTAACCTCCTTTTCTCCATTAATGGCTAGATTTGTAGCTGGTCAGAATCTAAGACCCTGACAAGTGGTATCAGAGCCGTCGATCCTCCAGCGCATCCTCGTCCTCCTCAATAATCGTCACAATCTCCGCTCCTCTGATCAGCCCTAATCTCCTCTTTATTCTCAAATCTACTCTCCGCAAGGTTATCATCTCCTTTGGTAATACTACTAGGATCTTCTCCGGGGCCGGGAAAGCTTGCTCAAGCACAGCAGCCGCAGCAGCTCTGGAGCTTTTGATGTCGATCAAAATGGAAGGAAAGTTTGAGGCAGCGTTGTCAAGAATAGATGCGATAATATTGAAGCTACGGCAGCCCTATTCCCAACCGCTCAATGCTCCTTGGTACCTGACCGGTCATTCCCAAATTCAGATCAAGGAGGTAACTAACCCTAATCTTGTCTCTATTAATTCGGAAGTGTGTGGTGGTGGTGGAACCATGTATAGAGCTCCAATTAAGATGAAGCTTCCGAATTTTAAAGAGGTGAAGTTACCGAATTTTAAAGGAGGAGATCCAACAAATTGGATACTTGGAGCCGAACACTTCTTTGAATTTTACGGAATTCCTGATGCAGAGAAATTGAAATATGCTTGGTTGGGTTTAAGTGGGAGTGCAACTTTTTGGTATTATAAGCATATTAAACCACGAATCCATGAAATTTCTTGGTCCCTGTTCTTAGAGAAATTGATAGATCAATTTGACTCTACTGAGTTGGAAGATTCTAACAAATCGATTGTTGTAGATGAAGTAAATGTGATTGATGTTGTTTCTTGTGAAAAGAATTGGGATGGAGTAGTTTTTGATAGTTTGATGAATCTTGAAATGGAAGATTATAGTGGAGAGGAGTCATCGGAAGTGTTTGATGAAATGCAAAATCAAGAAGGTGAAGGAGAAGTAAAGGTGGTGATTGTTGAACCAGTGGTGAGGGTTATGGTAGAAGGTGATATCAATAGACAAGAGATCAACAAATTGTTTCAATTGCATTTCGTCAAGACAGCATGGGCGATTTTGAGTTGTGCTCAATCTGTGAAAACAAAGAGTCAATCAAGATGCAGTGAAGGCAAGGGTACTTATCTACAGTTGAAAGAATTTTTGAATATGAGTTCACTAACTGTTTCTGAAAATGCATCAGAGAAATTTCTACTTCTTTGGTTTCGTTGGTGGGAGGAGTATAGAGGAGGAGTGAAGATCGTGAAGGAGTTTGTAGGGGCTACTGTAAGGGAATTTAATTTCTTAATATCAATTTCTATAAATGATGGTTTGTGCTTCGGGAGTTTGGAGGAATCAGATGTGAAATTTGATGATTATGGGAGGTCGCTGGGGCCAGCGTCGGGGAGTGATAGAGACCCAACCGAGGAAGCTATTAGAAGATTGGAGGAGCTGCGACTTGGCGGCGGAGGCGAAGAGTTGCAAATTTCTCAAGGACAGATTGAAATCAATGATCAGCTTCAAGAAGATGAGGTACTGGCATTGGAGGCTATATATGGAGATGATATTTTTACTTTTGACAGAAAAGGACGTCCACGGTCCTTGCAGATCCACATACATCTTGAAATTCCTGAAGATTTCACTGTTTCTGCAAAACTTCATTCATCAGCCACAAAGTTGAAACCAAAAGACCAAGGTGGTTTGGAAAGAACTGAAGGTCCTGATGACTTTTTGTACACTTTTAAAGTCCAGCATCTTTCGCCAGTTGTCTTGACATGTTTATTACCTCTTTCATACCCGAGCCATCATCCTCCTTATTTCACAGTATCTGTGCAGTGGTTGGACTCCCTCAAGATTTCTAGACTTTGTTGCATGCTTGACAACATCTGGACTGAACAACCAGGTCAGGAGGTTTTATATCGGTGGGTAGAATGGCTGCATAGTTCATCACTTTTGCACCTTGGATTTAATGATGGAGTAAGATTAGAACAAAACACTACGATGGGTATTGGAGACATGCGTTCTATTTAAGGAAGTGTCTCACTTGAAGTTGACATTCCTTCAATGATTGCTTATAATGATGAAAGATGCCACGAGGCATTTCTTAACAATCTGCATCGGTGTGTTATCTGTTATAATGAGTATGCAGGTTCAGATTTTGTCAAACTTCCATGCCAGCATTTTTTCTGCTTAAAATGCATGGAAACTTACTCTAATATTCATGTGAAAGAGGGCACGGTAACCAAGTTGTTATGTCCTGATACAAAGTGTGGAGGGCTAATCCCACCTGGTCTGTTGAGAAGGTTACTTGGGATCGAATCCTATCAAAAGTGGGAGTCACTACTTCTACAGAAAACACTTGACTCAATGTCTGATGTTGTCTATTGTCCAAGATGTGAAACTGCATGCTTGGAAGATGATGAGCAGCATGCTCAGTGTGCAAAATGTTTCTTCAGCTTCTGTTCCCTTTGTAAAGAATGTCGCCATTTAGGAGTGGAATGTATGTCTCCAGAAGCCAAACTTCTTATTTTACAGGAGCGCCAGAACTCTTCTAATGTTGTTGGAGGCCAAAGGCGCAGGGAGCTCGATATGATTAATGAGATACTTAGTGTTAAGGAAGCACTTCGTGATGCTAAGCAATGCCCATCTTGCAAGATGGCAATCTCACGGACAGAGGGATGCAATAAGATGGTGTGCCAGAATTGTGGGCAGTTCTTCTGCTATAGCTGTGGCAGTGCTATTGGCGGATATGATCATTTCAGGGAAGGTTGTACACTTTTCTCTCAAGAAGAGATTGTTAACTGGGGAAATGGTGAAAATCTTAACATTTGAACCCACGGATGAAGCTTCGAATGCCAATGATGAGCCATTTTCTGATTTTGAGCTTGGGGACAAGCTCATTTTTTAAGGGGGGAGGAGTTGTCAGGGAACAGCGTCCAACCTTGAGTTCGCCGGAGTGAGCTTGTGAGTTCATCAGAGCAATGGGTTCAAGATTGCTGTTGGAGTTGTTCTTGTTTGTTTTGTTTGTTCTTGTTATGAGTTGTAAATAGCTGTAGGTGAAAGAGAGCACGTGCTAAGCGCACATTTCCTTTTCATATGAATTGTTGGCGGGAAAAGAGAGGGGAACTTTGTAAACGTGCTGTGCACGTGTTGGCTGTAACTGTCTATAAGACAGCGGATTGTAATCTGGAATGATCATGAATGAGATTCCCTAATCTTTCTCCTCAGATCCTCTTCTTCTTCAATATCCTCTTCTTCTTCCCCAATCTCAGATCTCTTCTCAATCCCTAACCTCCTTTTCTCCATTAATGGCTAGATTTGTAGCTGGTCAGAATCCAAGACCCTGACAAGTGGTATCAGGGGCGGCGGCGGGTCGCTGAAGGCCCAGCGGCGGCGTCAACTAGGAGCAAGTGCTGGATCTGATCACGAACTCAGATCGACGCCTCGCCTTATCGTCGATGGCCTCGCACGAAGGAGGCGAGGAGTTGCGGCGTTCGTCTATGGGAGCGACGACGTCGACCAAGATGCCGATCGTCGGTGACGATGGCCTCGATGGCTACGACGGCGCACGACGCACGGCGACGACCGGTAAATCTCCTCTCTCAAATCTCACAAATTAATTTGTAGACAATATCTCAAGATTGTTAGGTTTTGTGAGAAATTAACAATTGGGAATTAGGATTTTATCTCGAGATCTAAGTTGCTTGAGATATTCACCCTAGGTATCAAGATTGGAATACCTAGACTGCTATCACAAGCCAGTATTTATTCCTAAATACTGGTTTGGGTATCGGGTTATAAGCCCACAAACCCGCGTTCCAATATCCAATCAATTGTACGTTCATTACACGTGTTACACATATGCACGTGCTACATTTATATAGAGAGAATATACCAATATATCCAACATTTTGGTTGTGCATCTTCTCTCTCTCTCTTGCCAAGAGTAATAACTGTGCCATTAACTAATGCACACTGGAAGTGATGAGTATGCCCCAATAAAACAACCATATTGCATATATTTTTTTTCATATTTTTCAAGTTGCTCTTATGTAAATCACCGACAGCAATATGATGGATGTAGTCATTGAGTTGGCTCAAGAAAAACAATTACACAAATAGCTTAATTTTATCCCAAATGTTTGGGGTTCACTGCATGAACCCTTTTTTTCGGATATCGCTGCTAAAGACGTAAGAGACATCTCCCAGTAGGCAGCATCACATACTAATTAACTAAAAATAACCATCAGTGACCTTTGCCTTAGCAATGATTTTAAGCAGTATCAGTATTTTTTTATAGTATTTAGTAAGAATACATTGTCTACAACTACCAAAACTGTTATTCGAAGAAGTTAACAGAAATCCAAAGAGAATCAAACAAGTCGACAGCAATCCCCAAGAGAACATTTTCATAGCAGGAGTGAAAATTTAACATATATTTCAGAACTTAATGCCATTAGAGACGGTCAAATTATGTATTAGATGCCTTAGAGACTTCGTCAGCTTCTAGTTCTGGAAGTTTAGAAGATATAACCCAACTAGTATGCCACTTTAAACTTTAAATGCACGAGAGTTTCGCTATGTTGTTGAACCATTTCCATAACTAAGAACACTATAAATTGATCAAACAGTTAAACAACAACCTTCAAACTGGAAGAACAAACTAAGATAATGTGTGTGTATGAATCAAAGCACCAACCTTTGTTAGTAGTGAGCAGAGCATATTGAGGACCCCATGGTTTGCATCACATCAACCGCCGAAAGAACTGCATCTCTCAATTCCTGTAATTCTGCCTGTTACATTGAAAATCATCTATAAGGCTTAGCAATTACAATATAGGAATTTGTCAATAATGTACACTAACCCTTGCTCCACCAACAACTGGGAGACGGAGAGTGCTAGCTTTTAATGCTTCAATAGCTCCAGATAATGAACTAGTATATATGATCTCTGTCCATAAGAGACCACTCCTCCAGGAAGGTCATCTGCAATAACCAGAGAAGTTCAGAAGAAGTAAAGTGACTTGGATGCATTACAATCAGCATTTTAACAAAGTTTGCTGAAATCTGATACAGACTCAATGTAGGTACAGAAATAAATTAAAATATGAATTGCTTGTCACCTTATACCATGAACATTTGAAATTGGTCTTTACCAATTTTCTTATAGGTGAATAGTTTGAAAAAAAATTGCATACAAGGAGAAAACTATAACTTAAGGTTGAGGTTAATCATTATGATGCAATCATCAGATTGACCTGTTTCATATGACTATGGTGTATGAAGCACACCACCTATTTATTCACTTCCCTGCTTTTCAATTCATAAAAGGTCAACTTGTCCAGAATGGCAATGAGAATAATTCCTGAGTAACTTTAGTCTTAATGAATACTTCAGATCTCCTTCATAGCAGATCTACTATGAAAATATTTGAAGGCAGGAAAACAGAGGTTTCTTTTAGGTTGTGATCGATATAAGGATATAAGACCCAGCAGTACTGTTTTTTGAGGTCAGACTCTTCACATCCCCAGTTTAAGGACATCAGACTGCAATGCATTTTACCTAATCAATCCATCCTTCTGTGGGACAGTTGCAACTGAATCTACATAACCAACTTCCAACAAGTACCCTAATAGATATGCCTAACACATAAGACCTACTCCATTTAAACAAGCAAATTTATTGGTCGTTTACAATTCACTCCATCCTACAGTATGAGTAGTGTAACTCTAGGGGCTCCACTGATGATGGAGCTATCTAAAAGATTATGTAGCCTTATTACAATGGGCTGCCCTTCATGAAGTTTAACCCATGTAGATGTGAACCAAGGAAGCACCGATACGAGTACGGCGATACGTGTACGAGGACACGGGTACGGGGGATACGGCAATTTTCAAAAAAATCAAAAAAGTAGGATACGGGATACGGCGGGGATACAGCTATATATATATATATATATATATAATAAAACACAAAGAAAGCTATCAAGTGGCTCTCCTTCAATCCCCCCAAAATCAAAGGCCTAGTTCTAACCTCACAAAACACATTTTCCCTCCAAAAGTTTTTTCCCAAAACTCATTCAAATTCCCCCCCCCCCCCCCCCCCCCCCCCCCCCCAAAAAAACAACTCATTTATTTATTTAATTCTCTCTATATATATAGAGAGAGAGAAAGAGAGAAATCTTCAGTTGCACACTACAAAAGGATTAAGAAAACATTATGCAAGCTCCAAGGTAATCACCAACCCTAATACTTAAAAGTTCATAGATTCATATTGATCGATTTGTTATGACTAAACTTCAACTCTGTTTCCATGAAATTCTACTAATCAAGAGCGAGAGAACATCCACACCATTGCATTTGACGAGAAGAATAACACCGTGACGATCTCCGGACCTTTCGACCCCGATAAAATCTGCAAGAAGCTCTGCTGCAAGGCTGGAAAGGTGATCATAGGCATCGAAATCAAAAGGAAGCCGGACCCTAAACCGGACCCTCCACCCTCTGAACCGGTCAAAGTTGAACAAAGTGTTGTAGTCCAAGTAGCTCAGTTGCCCGGAACAAGTTGCGGATGTGGTTGTGACTTGTGAGTCCGGGGACGGGGGATACTACGGGGATAGCAGGTGCTGGTGGTGCGGGAGAGACCCTAGTTGGGCTCAGGTCCCACATGGGGTGGTGTATGGGGCACCTGCATACAAGACTTGCACCTTCTTTTGCGAGGAAGACCCACAATCATCGTGTAGTGTTATGTGAATTTTGCAATTGCCGATTTCATTTGCTGCTAAATCATGGTTGGAGTCGAAGAGTTCACAACTCGTTGCTGCTTAGATGGAGCTTTATCTGTATGAAACTCTTTTTCCTTGATGAAATATCATTTTTGATTATTGTGGATTTTGCTTCATCACTTGTTTTCACTTTTGAGGGTTTTTTCTTTTTTTTTTTTTTGATAAAAGATGACCTCGTCATCGTTTCATTAATGCGATGTTAAAGAAACAAAGTAGTACAACTTACAAAGATCCCTCTAAGCGAGGACTCTCCAAATGACCAAACAACACAACTAGAAACACAGAAACAACAGACTACTACTAATAAACGACGACTACATCAAGCATACTGACTGAAAAGCGAAAGATACAACCAGAAACACTGCCCATAGGCACACTACTGAGGCCTATGAAAACGGAACCAGACTGAATCATCATGCAACCCGAAGCAATGGATTTGGAAAGCCTGAGTGATCCGTGACAAGCTATGCCCCCTACTCCTCTTCTTCCATCCTCAGACGTTTCATAACGCCCCTGTTTCCTGTCCAATCATGTGAAAATGTTAGGATTTTGTGCATAAGCGTAGACAATGTACATTTGATATTACGAAAGCATAAATCATTCCGCATGAGCCATAAACACCACATAGTGGCTGACGCGACAATCCCCCATTCCTCCCTAACTTTATTGCTCCCTAACCCTACCCAACAGCGTCCCCAGACCACTGCACTGGATGTAGGACAATGAAACCCCCCAAACCGTAAACAAATAATTTCCCAGGCTAATTTTGACTTAGGGCACTTGAACAAGAGATGATCGCAATCCTCGTCCTCGGACTCGCACTCTCCACATAACACCTCGATTGGAACCTTTCTTTTCTGCAGGTTGGACATAGTTAAAATCGCGTTTTGCATAACGAGCCACGCAAAAATCTTAACCCTATGAGGAATGTATAGTTTCCATATAATGCTGGCGTCCTTACATCGCAAACCGCCGTCGTTAATGCGATGGTACATCGAAGATACCGAGAATTCCCCGGTAGTCTCCAAGAACCACTCTCTACTATCTTCGATCTCAGAGTTAAACCGCCCTTCCTCCAGGACGAACTTGTTCAGCTTAGTGAAATCTGTTAATACTGATTTGGGGAAATTAGGGTTAGGATTAATCTCTAGCCGCTTAAGATATTATACCCTGCTTATCAGTATTGGAATATCGCAGAGCACTACCTCTAGACCAGCTTATATAGAGATTAGACTGGGTTTAGGGTACTGGGCTTTTAGCCCACTCAACCCGTTCCAATAATTAATACATAACACGTGTAAACCCGTGTTGCCCCATAGAATAATATACACAATATTATCCTATTATATTGAGAATATACATATACATCCAACAATCTCCTCCTATATTCTCAATATATTAGGCTAAGCAATGTTATAATATTGGATCACAAAAATTCAAACATTATTGAATCATAAAGAACATGGATAATAGACTAAATCAATTATAACTTGAATAGTTCAAATATGACTAAACCAAAATAATCAAATAGTTCTAAAACCATATCAGAACAGAATAGTTCACAGTGACTAAACCAACTAGAGAAATTGTCATAGTTTCAAAATCAATCAAAGCAAATAAACTTCAAGAACAAAATATGAGTTTTAAGCTTGATATGGCTGAAAATGGGGTTAAATCGGAACCGTCCAGATGGGGCACGAATCTTGAAGCTCAGGGGTAAAACGGTAATTTCACCTGCTGACGGGTCTGAAGCGGGTACCGGTTATCTTCCCCAAAGACCCACTTACCCGCAAACGGATCCACCTCAACTGGGTGCGGGTTTCAACCCGCAGCAAACCCGGTCCAGAAGGGATAGAATTAGGGTTTCTGATTAATATTAATCAACGGCCCTGATTCATGTCTATCCTTTCACTGGGGATTAGGGATCACATTCCTTATCTATATACACAGGAATTACATGCCTAATCTGTTCCCTGAGACGCCTATAAATACCCCCCATCCATCTCCATTAAGGGGTAATCAATCTTTCACCAGTTTTTACGCTCTTTCATAATCTCTCTGATTACTGACTTGAGCGTCGGAGGGTGCGTCGCCGGGAACAACCCCGGTGTCTCGCACTTTTTGCAGGTCTACGGCAGGATCGACGACCGAAGGCCGACGGAACAGGTACACAGGTTTTTCTATTTAGTTTCCCTAAGAATCCACAAGTTCTATCTGTTTGCCCCCACACCAAATTTAGCGGTAACAGATTGGCGCCGTCTGTGGGAAACTAACGAATAGAGACCTCTCCTCTTCCCGGTGAACAGGTTTTCTCCAGTCATGCCGCATCGCAAAGTTAGGTCAAGAGGGTCTAATCGAGTGCCCAACCCTGACCAGCAAGAAGTCCTTCCTGATCCCGCTCAGCAACAAGGGCAACTCCCCCCTACCATGGAAGAGCCGCTCCAACGGAACCCTCCACCTCCTGATCCAAAGGGTCCTAACCCTCAGAAACAGCCTCTTCACCAAGAGAACCTCTCCATCCACAACGCCTCCAATGCCTCCATGGCCTCCCATCATCCCCGACCCTCTGGTCGCCACAATGCCCCTCCCAAACGCCCGGAAGATGATGACCTCCGTCGTCATCTGGATGAAAAGCGGGCTCGGGAGGAAGCCTCCCGCCAGCAAGAGCGATCCCCCCGTCGCTGAGAGTACAGGAGGTCCCCCATCCGAAGAGGGAGGAAGGACTCCCCCGATCATTACCGAAGGAGGCACTCTCCCGCAGGTCGGCAGCAGCCTAGGAACAATGAGGCACCAATCACCCGTGCCGAGTTCCAGCAGTTCCAAGCGACCGTCCTGCAGGCCCTCAACCTTTGTCAGAATCCTATTGAGCCGAAGCTCCCATCCCCTCCTCCGGTCCGAAGCCCTCGCCGATGGTCCCCTTCTCCTCGACCCGCTCCTACCAATTCCAGGCGCACCCCAAGTCCTCGTCGTTCTCGAAGTTACCATCGCCGCAGCCCTCGCTCCCCCTCATACGAAGACGAGTCCCGTGGCTCGGCAGATTACCGTCGGAGAGATGACACCATGAACTGCTGTCTAAACGAGGTGGAAAAACTCTTGGGTCAGATAAACCGAGAAGAGGAGCTTAGGGGGAGGACCCTACGTCCTAGCCGACCCCCATTCTCCCGGACCATAGTAGATGCCCCTGTGCCGTTCGGTTTCAAACCTCCCCAGTTCGAGAACTACACTGGGGAGACCGATCCAGTTGATCACATCGAAAGCTTTAAGACTTTGATGCTCCTCCATCAAGCTTCCGATGCCCTCCTCTGCAAAACATTCCCTGCAACTCTCAAAGGCCCAGCTCGAGAATGGTACTCTCGCCTTGCCCCAGCGTCGATATTCTCCTTCGAGCAGTTCGAAACCCTGTTCATCACCCATTTTGTCAGCAGCCGAAGGGCCGAGAAGACCAGCATCTCACTATTGCACCTCCGTCAACAGAAGGGGGAGAAATTGAGGGACTACGTGAAGAGGTTCACAGCTGAAGCCAGAACCATCGCATCCCTCGACCAATCGGTTGCTACCGCGGCGTTCCAATCCAATATCCTCAATTCCAACCTCCGCTCCTCCCTCGCCAAGAAACCACCACATGACTTTTCTGACCTTCTCCTCCGCACTGAAAAGTACATCCGAGCTGAAGAGGCCGAGCAACAACCCAACTGGGAAGGGACTGCCTCCGGGTTTAAGAGGAAGGGAACGGAAGAAGAAGGAGCAAAGAAGCTCCAGAAGGATAATGCTGGCCAGCGCCGACCTCCCCCTAGATTTGAGAAGTTTACTCCCCTCACCACAAACATCTCCGCCATTTTCATGGAAGTCGAAAAAGAGGGGGTCTTACCTCCTGCTCCGAAGATGAACACCCCTGCCAAGAGAAGAGATAGAGAAAAATAGTGCCGCTATCACCGGGACCATGGGCACGACACCAACGATTGCCGTGCACTAAGAAACGAGATCGAAGCCCTTATCCAGAGGGGGCAGTTGGCAAAATTCGTGAGAAAGGACCAAGCCGAGCTTCCTCCCCAGCCTCGGGGGGCTAACAAACGTCCGGAACGAGAAGAGACACCAGAGTTTGAGGAAGAACGAGTCCTCCACCTCATCCATGGGGGTCCAATGGGGGGCTCCTCGAACTCTTCTCGGAAAGCTTTTATTAGAGAAGTGAACTCGGTCCGAACCACTCCTCCTCCCAAAGGCCTGGGAGTGCCCGTCACCTTCTCTGATGAAGATCTCGAGGGTGTCCGCACCCCTCATTGTGACGCACTCGTCATCAGTCTTCACATGGCCAATTTCAAAGTCGAGAGAATCTTAGTGGATAACGGTAGCTCCGTTAACATCCTCTTTCTCGACGCCTTCAAGGAGCTGAAGCTCTCCCGAGACAGACTCAAGCCCGCCGGCTACACGCTCCATGGGTTCACGGGAGTGCCGGTGACGATTGAAGGGGTAATCACCCTCGATGTCACAGCCGGCAAAACTCCTACTACCCGCACGGAGTCGATGGATTTCATGGTCGTAGATGTCCCAGCAGCCTACAACGTCATTTTGGGTCGGCCCGGCCTAGCCGCCCTTGAAGCTGTCCCTTCTGCCTATCATCTCAAAATGAAATTCCCCACCCGGGCCGGAGTAGGGGAAGTGAGAGGCAATCAGGAGCAGGCCCGCAAGTGTTATATGACCTCCACCCTCGGGCCCGTTCTCTCGTTAGAAACACTGGAAATTCCCCAAGATGCCGCTCAGCCGACCTCCGAGACGGTGGACGAATTGGAGGAGGTACTCTTCTCGGAGCAAGAGCCGACCCACAAGTTCTTCGTTAGCAAGACCCTCCCGTCCGCCCTATACTCGGATATCGTAAAGTGCATCCGGGCCAACCGAGACCTCTTCGCATGGTCAGATGCAGACATGCCCGGTATCTCCGAAGAGCTCTTGGTCCACCGCCTGAGTGTTGATCCGGGGTCCAAACCGGTTCAGCAGAAGAGGCGCAAGTTCGCCCCCGAGCGTCAGCTCGCTATCAAAGAAGAGGTAGACAAACTGTTGAAGGCCCGATTCATACAGGAGGTAAACTATCCTGAGTGGTTGTCAAACGTAGTAATGGTGAAGAAGTCCAACGGGACATGGAGAATTTGTATTGATTTCACCGACCTCAACAAGGCCTGCCCCAAAGATCCCTTCCCTCTGCCGAGCATCGACACTCTGATTGACGCAACCTCGGGACATGAGCTCCTCAGCTTCATGGACGCTTTCTCGGGTTACAATCAGATAAGAATGTTCCCCCCGGATATCCCTAAGACATCCTTTGTAACCGATCAAGGCCTTTATTGCTACAGAGTCATGCCATTCGGCCTAAAGAATGCGGGGGCAACGTACCAACGCCTCGTCAACAAAGTATTCCAGGCCCAGATTGGCCGGAACATGGAAGTGCACGTGGATGACATGCTTGTGAAAAGCATCCGAGGCATCGATCATGTGGCCGACCTCCAAGAAGCATTTGATGTTTTGAGAAAGCACAATATGAGACTCAACCCGAACAAGTGTGCGTTCGGCGTCTCATCAGGAAAGTTCCTCGGCTTCATGGTTAGCCAACGAGGAATAGAGGCAAACCCGGAAAAGATCAAGGCCATATTGGACATGGCCCCCCCTAGAAACGTCAAGGAAGTTCAAAGATTGACTGGTCGCCTAGCCGCCATTGGGCACTTTCTGTCGAAGTCCGGGAAGAAGTGCCTCCCGTTCTTCAAAGCCCTCAGGGGGGCTAAAGGATTCGAGTGGGGGCAGCAACAACAAGACTCCTTCGACCAGCTTAAGGCTTACCTCGTCAATCCACCTCTTCTTAGCAAACCCATACCGGGCGAACCACTCTACCTCTACTTGGCAGCTTCCGAACAGACGCTTAGTGCGGTCTTAGTCAGAGAAGAAGAAAGGGCTCAGAAGCCCATTTACTACGTCAGCAAAGTGCTTCGGGACGCCGAGCTCCGGTACCCGAAAATTGAGAAAATAGCCTACGCCCTGATAATGGCCGCGAGAAAGCTTCGGCCCTACTTCCAGTCCCATTCGGTGATCGTTCTTACCGACCAGCCGCTGAAACAGATCCTTCACAAGCCAGAGACTTCCGGCCGCCTCATGAAGTGGTCGATCGAGCTGAGCCAACATGATATAACTTACCAGCCTCGGACCGCAATCAAGGCACAGGCGCTGGCCGAATTCATAGTTGAAACAACTATCCCCGACTCCGAGCAAACAATGAAGGGACCGCCCGTCTGGTCGGTCTATGTCGATGGATCCTCTTGCAACGAGGGAAGCGGGGCAGGGGTCATCCTCGCGGGCCCAGACGACTTTGTCCTCCAATATTCCCTCCGTATAAACTTAAAATCCTCGAACAACGAAGCCGAATACAAGGCACTCATAGCCGGCCTTGGAATGGCCCGAAATGCAGGGGCGCGACGCCTGCAGATCTTCAGCGACTCTCAGTTGGTCGTCAACCAGGTCCTCGGCGAATATGAAGCCCGTGATGACAGGATGGTAAAGTACTTGGCTAAAGTGAAGAGCCTCATGGCGCTCTTCGAAGAGGCCCTCATCCGTAGAATCCCCAGAGAAGAAAATGCCCGGGCCGACGCCCTGTCCAAATTAGCTTTCTCATCCCTTCAAGGCCTCGAACAAACTGTTCTGATAGAAGTCCTCCTAAAGCCGAGCATAGAGGACGAGGCTCTCGACTCCGTTGAAGCACTGCCAGTCCTCCTCGAAGACAATTGGATGAAGCCCCTCGTTGAGTTTTTAAGAGACGGACTCCTTCCCCAGGATCCGAAGGAAGCCCGAAGGATAAGGACCCGAGCCGAGCGTTACATATTAGTCGAAGGCATTCTATATAAGCGCTCGTTCACCCAGGTGGATGGTCGGCCCTACCTAAGGTGCCTCTCCCCCGGACAAGCCGACTACGCCTTGCAAGAACTCCATGAGGGCATCGGCGGAGCCCACTCCGGCTCCAGAGCCTTAGCGCGCAAAGTGTTGAACTACGGGTATTACTGGCCCACTCTCCTACGGGACGCCGAACGACACGTTCGGCAATGCACCTCCTGCCAGAAGTATTCCGACATCCGATGCCTTCCACAAGCACCACTCTCCTCCCTATCAAGTCCGATCCCCTTCGCAATGTGGGGGATGGATTTACTGGGGCCATTTCCACCAGCCCCCGGACAATTAAAGTTCCTAGTCGTGGCAGTCGACTATTTCTCAAAATGGATAGAGGCCGAGCCCCTGGCTACAATCACCGAGCATAGAGTTGTTCAATTCTTTTGGAAAAATGTAATCTGCCGATTTGGCGTTCCTCGGGTCATAGTTACAGATAACGGCGCGCAGTTCGCTGGGGCTGCCTTCCGAGCCTTATGTGAAGACCTGGTCATACAACACCGCTTCTCCTCTGTCTCTCATCCCCAGTCAAATGGCCAGGCCGAGAATGCCAACCGACAGATCCTCTCCGGCATCAAGAAGAGACTGGACAAGTGCTCCAAGGGCTTGTGGGTCGACCAACTGCCCAATGTGTTATGGAATTACCGCACCACGAAGCGGACCCCAACAGGCGAGAGTCCGTTTAATCTCACCTATGGGTCCGAGGCCCTCATCCCGCTAGAAGTTGGGATACCCTCTCCTCGTTTGATAGCTTTTGAAGAAGAACAGAATGCCAGAGAGCTCAGAGCAAGCCTAGACTTGATAGACGAAATCTGGGAAAGAGCAACCATACGGCAACAAAGTTACCGGAGAAGAATCGAACTCGCCTACAACAAACGGGTCCGCCCAACAGACCTCAAAGACGGGGATCTGGTCCTCCGAAAATTGGCCATCTCGTTCCCCGGACAGAAAAGCAAACTGGCCCCGAATTGGGAGGGACCATACAAAATCTCCAAAGTGATCCGCCCCGGTGCATACAAGCTAGAAGATCTTGAAGGCAGAGAAATTCCCAGGACTTGGAACGCCGACCATCTTTTGAAATACCAAGAAAAGGCAGCTACGCCGATCTAAGTAACTCGAGATGTCGGACCACTCCTCTCCTGCTACTAGTAGTAATTTTTCCTTTGTTTTTTTTTCATTGTAATAACGGCTAGCAACTTTAGAAGCAGCCGACCATTAGATATTAATAAATAAAGTTTTTCATATTTTTGATACTATCGCGTACCTCTGCCTTTAATTCTCTACCCACACGATGGTTCGGAGTCCAGCACTCGGCTCGACTCTTCCTCCTCGGCCCGTTTATAGACGAGCCGGGAGTAGATCGCCGTTCGAAATTGCTCCTGCAGCCGTTGAATGGATCGGAGTCCAACACTTGGCTCGATTTTGCTTCACAAGTTCGTTCCTAAGCGGACTAGAAGTAGCTCGCCATTCGAAACTGCTCCTGCATCCCTTAAACTACCCACACGATGGTTCGGAGTCCAGCACTCGACTCGACTCTTCCTCCTCGGCCCGTCTATAGACGAGCCGGGAGTAGATCGCCGTTCGAAATTGCTCCTGCAGCCGTTGAATGGAATCGGACTCCAACACTTGGCTCGATTTTGCTTCGCAAGTTCGCTCCTAAGCGGACTAGAAGTAGCTCGCCATTCGAAACTGCTCCTGCATCCCTTAAACTACCCACACGATGGTTCGGAGTCCAGCACTCGGCTCGACTCTTCCTCCTCGGCCCGTCTATAGACGAGCCGGAAGTAGATCGCCGTTCGAAATTGCTCCTGCAGCCGTTGAATGGATCGGAGTCCAACACTTGGCTCGATCTCTGCTTCGCAAGCTCGCTCCTAAGCGGACTAGAAGTAGCTCGCCAATCGAAACTGCTCCTGCATCCCTTAAACTAATCTAACGATCGGATCTCTCCGACGCCTCGACCCAATCCTTCCGACTCACCCTCAGTCGGGCCGGAATTAGGTACAAATCACAGCCCTAACGCGCCGAGCCGAGGTACCGGGGTACCGACCCTCGTATATGGCAAAAAATCACTCCGAGGCGAAGCCACCGTCAGATCATCTCAGAAAGTGCGCTAGGGCGTGATGAGCGGGTCTCATTCAGCCACGTGTCCACAAAACGACAAGATAGTGTTTTCTTGGGAACTGGACCCGCCTCGAGATCCGTGCAAACATCAGACGTCCCTGATCAGGCCACGTGGGCGCAGTCGAGAAGCAACTACGCCTTAACAGCCAGACCAAGCCTATGGCTCAGAAGTGCAGCAAAAAAGGAAAATTCGAGGCCAAGGAGTCCGGCGAAGCGAACACCAGCCTCGTGGTTCGTCTCAAGCCTACTCTAGTTAACACAACAATAGCACAAATAAGGAGGCAGCCGAGGATAGTTCGGATAAAACAACTCCAATTCCATTAATAAGTTGGATAAAGTTACAAAGCGGATTACAACAGCACAAACTTGCAAGTAGGTTACAACACTAAGACACGACCCGTCCGCTACTTGCGAGGAAGGGGAATGCTCCGGTTTAGAGACACTTTGGGTCGACGCTTCTTGACCTCCGAGCTCGAATCCAGGCCGACGAACCGAGACGCCTCCTCACCACTAACCCTGACGGTTGCTCCTACCGAAGCACCGCTTGAAGACACCGCCACACCGCTTTGGACATCAGCGGCTGACCTGCCTACGATAGGAGTCCGGCTCGCCGCTTGATAGAACGTGATCCCTCGCTCGATCTCTTCGCGGGTGCACGAGGTGCTCCGGACGTTAGCCTTCACCGGCTGAGGCTTGAGCCGAGCAACTTCTTCCTCCAGTTCGACGATGCGATCCTTCAAAGTGTCATCCTTTACTATCACCTTAAACCGAGGAAGTTTCGCCGAACCGGGGTATTCGGCGCTGTCGGAGATAACGCGACGCAAGTGGGTCACTTCGATACTCTTGTCGACTGTCACCCTCTGCAACTCTTCCACCTTCCTCGCTAAGCCATCCCGTTCGGCTGAAACTCGAGCCAGTTCCTCTTCCCTAGCAGATAGCTCGGCCTCGACTATCCGTAGGTGGTGCAGTTCAACTAAAGCATCGCTATGCCTAATCTCCAAGTTATGAAGTATTCTCCTCGTCAGGTGAACCTCACCCTCGAGACGATCCTCCCGAGATCGCTTAAACAACTCGGCTCGGCGCTGTTCAGCCGAGGTGTTACGAGTCGGCTCGGCAATCTGAAATAAGAAAGAGATAGCATTGAAATACCACACTACCGAGCCAAACACTTAGACAAATTCCGGAGTCAAAATACTTTTCATTCATTGAAAGGCGGTGGCCAGTCCGCAAAAGGCATTACAACGATCGGAACAAAAAAAACTACAAAAAAACTACAAAAACTTAGTGAGGGGATCAAGGGTCCACCTTCGTCGCCGCGTCGGCCACGGGTGCATCGGCGGAGGGCCCCTTGACCTGGTTGTCCGCCACAGTCTCTCCATCCCGTCCTCCCTCGCCTTCGCCTTCGGCCTCGTCATCTTCGCCTTCCTCCCCTTCATCGTCCGAGGTCGGCGTTGGAAACAATTGGTAGCCGACCCGCTCGAAGCCGGGGACACGTTCCTGAACGTGGTCGAGGGCCATCTGATAGGACTTCTCCATGTTTTCGGCCATGTGCTTCTTCGCCTCTTCCTCGACCTCCTTCTCCACCTCGGCCCGGATCTTCGTCGCCAGGGCCTCCTTCTCCGCCTTCTCTTCGGACAAGGACTTCAGCGCCGCAGCTAAGTCCTCGGCGGCCTTGGCAGACTCCGCGTCGAGCCGCTCCTTAGCCTTCTCCAAGTCCGACCCAAGATCCGCGACCCGGACTTCCAAGGCCTCAGCCCGCCTCTGCTCGGCCTCAAGTTCTTTGACCGCCCTGACCTTCGCCAACCTGTCCTTGTCACTGGCGGACCTCAGCTCCTTCTCCTGCTCGGCAAATGTCTCGAGGAGGTGGCCGAAGTGGCAAGTGGCCTACAGAGACAACAATCAGTAATGCACAAGCCGAGTTGCAGACTTAAAGAAATTTGCAATACACTTACCGAAACGAGTGACCGGGCGACTTCATAGGTGTCGTCACCGACCGTCCCCGCCTTCAGCGCGGCCCTGTCCTTCGGGGTCGCCAAGTGTTTGACGACCTGCACTGACATCTACGAATTGCCGAGGAACCCGTCATGGTTCTTCACTCGCCAATTCGGCACGAACAGCTGCTTGTGCTGCTCTGTCAGAATCTCTTCGGCGGCCTGGGTTAGCGGTGGTGCCTCGATCGACAGCGCCGCGTTCACGTCAAAGGTCCCCTCGATCACGCCAGGGACCGAAGAAGACGGGGGCTCCTCAGCGACGACAACTTCCGAGGGCGCCTCCACGGCCGGAGAGGGAGGAGAGATGGTCGAGGCAACGGCAGGTGCCGGGGTCGACGAGACAGTCGCGGCCGCCCTCTTCCTCTTCTTCCCCCCGGCCAACTTAGACCTGTCGGCCATCATGGAGTTGAAGTCAATCTTCATTGCTTCTGCAACGAGCCACAAAAAAAAAGGGGGACGAGTTAGCAGCCCGAACCAAAAACTTAGAAGAAAAATGAAAAACGGGATGTCAGGAGCATACTCGGGTCGATGGGGCTTAGGCCGTACCCAAACAAAACCTCCTCCGTCAAATCCCTCCAACTCAGTATCGGAAGGGCCATTATCTTCCTCGCCACCTCTTCCTCGGCATCAGACAAAACAGGGTCGGCGCGCGCGAAATTCGGCACCTCCACCTTCCAACGGGTCGGAATGGGCCTAATCGCCTCGCCCCTTACTATAAAATACTTTTCCTTCCAACCCTTGATCGAGTCAGGGTTTTCTATAATCTTGACACCCTTCCTCGGCCCCAAGTAGTATCGATACTCCGTCTTGTGCTGCCGGTTTACTCGATACAATCCTCGGAAGACCGTGAGATCCAGCTCCACCTCGGCTCGGTAGCACTGAAGCATAAAGGCGTTCACATGGCGCCATGTGTTCGGCATGAACTGGGTCGGCACGAGGCAATACCAGCTGAGGATCTCGAGGATGAATGGGTGCAGAGGGAAACGTAACCCGGCATGAAAGGAGTCGACGTCAAACATGCACATGTCCGACGACGGCAGCTTGGAATTCGCTCGTATCCCGGGACCTGGGAGAATCAGTTTGTACTCCGGAGGGATAGCGAAAGCCCTTCTAACCCGGAGTAGGTCCTCCTCGGATACCAACGTGATGAGCTCATCGGCTTCGGTGGCAAGGGCCGGGTTAGGTTCTTCGATGATCTTGGACTTCCCATAGATCGCCTTCTCCAGCAAGTCGCCCTGGTACTGCCTGACCCCCGAATGACCGGACAGGACGGAAGGATACCGTCCTATCTCGGGTGCTTGCTTCGGATTCTCCACAATCACCTCCAAAATGGGGGATTGGGCCTCCACCCTCCTCTTCTTCTTCCCCTTCTTCGTCTCGACTACAGACGGTTCAGCAGCTTGCTTACCCTTCCTCCTAATCTCCGACCTCCTCCTCTCCTCGGCACTCTCGTCGCCCGAAGACGAGGCCCCACTCCCCGAGTCTACTCGAGACATCTCTAGAAAAATTATTCAGACTAAGTAAACTGACCTTTTGAAGTGACGTCCACGGTCGAAGTACTCTCGCCGAAAATCGCCTGGCCCACGCGACAGCTAACGGAAACACCTTAGAAAGAAAATCGCCGCTAGCAGAGAACTTAGAGATCGAAAGTAAAAAACTTGAGTAAAAAGTGAGAAATGAGCTTTGAGAGTGAGGGTGAGAGCTTTTAACCCCTAGTAAGTTGGGCCTCCTTGGGAAACGCAAAAAGCCCACTAGGGAGCCAAAGCGACAGGCGGAAAAGATACAAGGGTTACTCAAAGCAAGAGACTCTTCAAAATACCAAGTTAACGTCTCGGCCACCTATGAGAAGACCATAGGACGCCCCGGCTAGGCAACCGAACCACGGCTACTCTTTGGAACAATCAGCCCTGATGCGCCGAGCCGGGATACCGGGGTACCGACCCTCGTATATGGCAAAAAATCGCTCCGAGGCGAAGTCACCGTCGGATCTCCTTAAAATTTGGGACAGAATCTGATGGACGGTTCAGATCGTGCCACGCCCACAAGACGACAAGATAGCGTTTTCTCGTGATCTGAACCCCATCCTCGAGATGCGCGCCAAGATGGACCGCCCAGATCCAGCCACGCGTCCCTCCTTGTTGCCTGCCATTGGCTCGCCCAGCCGAGCTACCGAACAGCTCAGCCGAGCCACCGAGCCACTAAGCGCCGAGGAGGGGAGCCCTCAGGAGGTACTTCCTCCAAAACGCCCAACTTAGTACCTCGGCCAATCAGCCCTGATGCGCCGAGCCGAGATACCGGGGTACCGACCCTCGTATATGGCAAAAAATCGCTCCGACCCATATCAGCCGTTGGATCTTGTGAAAAAGCGCGCGCGTCATGATGGACGGTCCAGATTTGGCCACGTCCACTAAACGACAAGATAGCGCTTTACGGGGATCCACGCTGAGATGGACGGCTCAGATGATGCCACGTACCTCGGAACCGTCGAGCCGAGGCACTGGTCATCCGAACCGAAGCACCGTCCCTCCGAGCCGGGGTACCGGGGTACCGACCCTCGTATATGGCAAAAAATCACTCCGACCCATATCAGCCGTTGGATCTTGTGAAAAAGCGTGCTCGTCATGATGGACGGCCCAGATTTGGCCACGTCCACTAAACGACAAGATAGCGTTTTAGGGAGATCCGCGCTGAGATGGACGACCCAGATGATGCCACGTACCTCGGAATCACCGAGCCGAAGCACCGACCCAACGAACCGAGGCACCGACCCTCCGAGCCGGGGTACCGGGGTACCGACCCTCGTATATGGCAAAAAATCGCTCCGACCCATATCAGCCGTTGGATCTTGTGAAAAAGCGCGCTCGTCATGATGGACGATCCAGATTTGGCCACGTCCACTAAACGACAAGATAGCACTTTACGGGGATCCGCGCTGAGATGGACGGCTCAGATGATGCCACGTACCTCGGAACCGTCGAGCCGAGGAACTGGTCATCCGAATCGAGGCACCGACCCTCCGAGCCGGGGTACCGGGGTACCGAACCTCACATGAGCCGAAAAAATGAGCCGAAGAACAGGGACCACACGATCTCTCCGAAAATCGCGCTCCGCTCCGATCGAGGGCTCTGATGACGCCACGTCATAAATAAGTATTAAAAATCAGTTTTTATTTATTTTAATCGTTTTATTTATTTAAAAATTGCGAAAAAATTACTAAAAATTCGGGAAAATTCACTAGAAATTCTAGAAAATAATTATAAATTCGGGGTGATATTTTCGAACCCCTGAACGAACAATTATTGCCTAGAATGTATTGTAAAGGCCCCCGAACGACTGGTTAACACATCGCAAAATTAAATAAATAATCCGAAAAAATAGATAAAGACCGTCGGACATTCAGAGATGCTTAAGAACAGATTGTAACTTCAAAAATCACCTTACTACCCCCTTCAAGATTCAAAACCCTCCATTCGGACTCCGATACCACTCCGCTAGCCACTAAAACAGTTAAACTACTCCTCAAAGGCTGATAAAACTCAGTCTTTAGGAGTGGGGGGCTCGTGATATGGCTGAAAATAGGGTTAAATCGGAACCGTCCAGATGGGGCACGAATCTTGAAGCTCAGGGGTAAAACGGTAATTTCACCTGCTGACGGGTCTGAAGCGGGTACTGGTTATCTTCCCCAAAGACCCACTTACCCGCAAACGGATCCACCTCAACTGGGTGCGGGTTTCAACCCGCAGCAAACCCGGTCCAGAAGGGATAGAATTAGGGTTTCTGATTAATATTAATCAACGGCCCTGATTCATGTCTATCCTTTCACTGGGGATTAGGGATCACATTCCTTATCTGTATACACAGGAATTACATGCCTAATCTGTTCCCTGAGATGCCTATAAATACCCCCCATCCATCTCCATTAAGGGGTAATCAATCTTTCACCAGTTTTTACACTCTTTCATAATCTCTCTGATTACTGACTTGAGCGTCGGAGGGTGCGTCGCCGGGAACAACCCCGGTGTCTCGCACTTTTTGCAGGTCTACGGCGGGATCGACGACCGAAGGCCGACGGAACAGGTACACAGGTTTTTCTATTCAGTTTCCCTAAGAATCCACAAGTTCTATCTGTTTGCCCCACACCAAATTTAGCGGCAACAAAGCTCATGAACACAAGAGTCTTAAACTCAACAGAAGTTTTATCAAGCAAGTGCCAAATTTATTCTTTCGATAAATAAACCAAAACTATATCCTTGCAAACTGCTTTATGTTTACTCCTCCATTTTGAGCAAATCATTATTCTGAAATCTATGTTGACAGATTTAACTCCTCCATCTTTGCTAGCTTATTGAAAATAAGAATATCAAGAGACATATCTCTAAGAATTCTAGCAAATTTCATAAAGTATCTGGTTCTACTAAAGAACTTAGTACAATTCAACGATAGCTTAGCAAAATGTAACGCAAGCATCACAATCAAGTTTCTTTAATAAAATAAAGAACAAGAACTATTATAGTTTCTACACAAGAACTATACTATGTTTCATATTGGAATGATAGAACAGTCAAATCAATTATGGTTAATTCTGAATCATCAAAATTGGAATGAAACATGAATCCATAAAAGAGCTATATCATCAGAATTGGAATGATATAACAACCATTCTAAACATCGGAAACACATCGACAAGTTTTCATGCTTTCTTTTGGAATAATGAGATGATTCTAAGTAAATTATGAAAATATATAGCATCATCAAAATTGGAATGAAATTATATATTAACAGAATTTACATAGAACTTTTCAAATTATCTAAAGCATGTCAATTGCCTAAAATTGATGCTTCAGTTCGAACTTCTCTATGGCTCCAATTGGATTCTAAATTTCAAAACAACTTGGATGTTAAAGCTTTTAACTCAATAGCTTTTAACTCCATTTCCCCCACAGTTTTGATAATTAGATCACTTTCAAGTCTCTTAGCAAGAGCATTGGCCATACTTGTTACAATTGCACTTTATCTATGAGAAAGTTCAACTAGGCTTCTTTCAGCCTTAATATACTCCTCTTACTATTATAGAGTGAGTTATGAGCTACAGTGCATTATAGCTTGATAGTCGCATAACAGAATTGAGAATTTACATTAAACTTCTCAAATGGATGATTAGCAATAAGTTATTCAATCCACTCAGCCTCTTCCCCTGCAGAGGATAACACATAGAGGTCTGATTTCTTGGATGAGAACATAACACTTGTTTGCTTATTAATCTCCATAATTTTCTGCTCCTCCTAGTGTGAACACATATCCACTAGTTGTCGACTTTCACTAAACTTTGAGTAGCACAAAGCAAACTCTTGAGTACCACTCAGGTATCTCATTAGCCTGTTAAGGGCATTCAAATGTGTATGGGATTATTAGTGAGTCTGCAGATCATACCTACCTCAAAAGCTATGTCTTTTCAACATGTCTCATAGTTGCACCATCATTAAGTGTCAACCTTTTTATCATAATCATAAGGTGTTTCAAAACACACTTTCAATCACTATATTCCCACTTTTGAAACACATTATTGATTTATCGAGTTTGACTAAGGGTTATCCCTTGCCAACCAAAACTCACCCTTATACGTAATATGGTGACCACAATACTTAGGTGTTTCAAGCTAAATTTATTTGGATAGCACAATTTAACTCCATTTATAATAGAGATGTCACTTCCAACAATCATGTCAATAAAGCCAAGTAAATAATAGCCATTATATTTGACACACCACAAAGTTAAAGGCACTGATCTGAATTACTTGATTCATATATTATGCTCTTTGAGAAATTTGTCAAATTATTTATACGATAGCTATATTACATGTTTCAAAGCATACAATGATTTTACTAAATTGTAAATCTTGTTCACTAAACATATTAGTCCAAAACTTTCCAGTACAAAACTGTTTAGTACAAAATATCAAGTACAAAACCTTTAAATATCTTTTATGAATGACAAAATTTTCAATAGATGTAAGGGTAAGAAAAATACTTATTGTAGCAATATGACAAACATGTGAGTAGACATCAAATAAATCTACCCCATTTTTTCAGTCAATCTGTTAGCTACTAAAAAGCATTAAGATTGCTACTGAACAATCAAAATTAAGTTTCTTCTACAAAACCCCACTTACTTACTATAGTTTTAGCCTCTTTTGGCAGATCAACTAAATTGAAGTATTATTGTATGACACAAAATCGTCTCATTGTCTACTAAAGACTATTCTTAGTTCATTTGTCATTCAGGTTTTTAAGTGTCAGTAAGACTAGTTCTTGATTCCAACTGTGAATCATTGAGCATGTCTGTATGACTAAATTATTTCATACATTTATCTTTGATGAACACATCCTCAAAGAACTCTGCAAGTCTAGATTCTTCTAATACAAATTAGATAGATCAAACATCTGTCCACCGAACTACATTCTGCACTTTCTAAACTCACAAATATCTGTTGTAGGTCCTACTTTAGGCCTTCTAGGGTTATGTATTCTAACATAAGTATCACAACACAAAATCTCACTTTAACAAAACTATTTGTGTTTTCATGCCTTGATCTACAAGGTGTATTCAATTTAGAGTGTAGTAGCACATTTAGAGATATGATTAACAATACAACATCAAACAACAGTCAATAATATAGAATTCAACATTTCACTAAGAGTTTGATTCTAACTTTTATCAATACTGTTTGATTGTTGTAAGTAGAGTGCAGTAGAGATTATGCCCAATGCAAACTTCTCTAAAGTTGTTAAACATATTCACCACCTCTATCAAATCTGAACCCTTGATTTTTAGCATTCAACTATAATTTTAATTCATTAAGAATAATAAGTGCTTCATTCTTCATATATATGACAGACTTATATTAATCATCTACAAAAGCGATTAAATACTTCTGACCAATAATCGTCTCATCTAGTTGCAAAGCTACTGAGATCACAAATGTCAGAATGTATTGACTCAAGAAGTTGTGTGCTCCTAGAGACCATACTAAATGATTTTCTAGTAATCATAATCTGAGCACAACTTTTATATTTGTCATATTTAATGAAGTGTCATTTGGCAGAGTTATGAGTTTTAACAAGAACAAACAAATTAATATATAGTTCACAGTGATTCTAAATTTCAAAACAACTTGGATGTTAAAGCTTTTGACTCAATAGCTTTTAACTCCGTTTCCCCACAGTTTTGATAATTAGATCACATTTCTTCACAAACAATTGAATATATATTTCTCAAATCCTAGCCAATTATGCTAGGTTTAAGAACATAATTAGAACTATTATTATTAATTGTTTCATTTGTTAAACTCAACTTATACATGCGATTGACAGTGTAAGCACATTATAAGAGCTAATACAAGATTACTCTATCACATTTTACAAAGTTGTTTGCTTTCTCTAGTGATTCTAACAATGTCCACGTGCTCAAACAAATTGAGCTATAATTTTCTTTATTCGTTCTTCATCATCTTCGAAACACTAAGCGAGATAATGACCCATATTTTATAATTCAATTTTGCACACACAGTACAATGAACGATAAAGAACAAAACTTAAATAATGGAGTCATATTCTGCATTACAGGATGCTCCTATCTAAGTTACGGACATTTGTCATAGATCTTATACAAAAATTTTGATTATTAGAGAAGCAAATATATAATCTCACACAAACTGCAAATAATGGATTTGTCAAAATATCTATACACATAGTATGATAAAATACTTAACAACCCTAACATGCTAGTTTTCCAAAGCGAGAATAACTATGATCTAAAACTCTCAATCATATGATTAAACGCACAGAACGTTAACACATTCATCACATGAAAAATACTAAGAAAGTTAGAGTAGATCATACCGACACTTCAAGTTAGAAGTGTTTTCCAAATTCGATGGAGAAGCCTGCGTAGTGCAGACTTATTCAACCGTAATGCATATCCATCGTCTCCAACACGCAATTTGTAGGTAACTTTGAAGTTCCTACATTCATCAAATTGTTAAAGATTAGCCAATTAAACAAATTATTGACACCGTTTAATTCTAGCAACAATTTAATTTGGAGATCCAAACTTTATAGTCAAAACTATAATTTATCAAAATAAATATTTGATCCATAGCACGTAGCCAAAGCAGTTATTCAGATTTTTATTTAATTAAACAATGTTTAATATGGTTTTGAACTTTAGCACTTAGCAACAAAATTCAAACAAATAATTAAATATCAATTTAAATTTGGTGAATAACTTATCTTTAATTTAGATCTGATCTAACAGTCCAAACACCAAACAGCAATCTCCAACCAATAGAGTAGCTGTTGGACTGGATCTGAATCTGGATCTGCTCCAACAACCTGAACACCAAACTCCGAATTCTCAACCAATGAAAATTCTTGTTTGGTCAGATCTGAGTCAAACTCAACTGCCATGATCCCCTCTCCAACCCGAACACAGAACACCAATGCCCATCCAATGAGAAAATAGGATCTCATCTGATCCCAAACCCATTACACTCAGCGATTCGAAGTCAGGGAGAACCCAACTGCGCACGACGGCTGATGACGGAGCAAGGGCGTCAATGACTTCCTCGCCCAGGGGTTGACGGTGAGAGGACGGGCTCAGATCGCGCAGGGTGATCGACTTCCAATCTGTTGTCGCAGGCGTTGAATCGACGGGCGATGGCGGCCCGAAGACTGGATCAGATCGAAGTGGAAGGACGACGACGACGAGTCGACTACTTCACTCGATCGACGATGGAGAGATCAGATCTGATTTATTCCTTTCTTCTCTCTCTGTTGGCGCTTGGGATTAAGGGGAAGAAAGGGAAGCATGCTTTTGCTGCTATCGCCATGGTGACACTAGCGGCTTGTGACGACGCCGGCGTTGGGGAGACGGCGACAGCCAGCGACGGCGGCGCCCGACGGCGCAGCTGTGTATTCCGACGATCGATTAGGTATAGCTCTCTCTTAATCTCAAAATTAATTGTAATATCTTAAGATTGTTAATACTGATTTGGGGAAATTAGGGTTAGGATTAATCTCTAGCCGCTTAAGATTTTATACCCTGCTTATCAGTATTGGAATATCGCAGAGCACTACCTCTAGACCAGCTTATATAGAGATTAGACTGGGTTTAGGGTACTGGGCTTTTAGCCCACTCAACCCGTTCCAATAATTAATACATAACACGTGTAAACCCGTGTTGCCCCATAGAATAATATACACAATATTATCCTATTATATTGAGAATATACATATACATCCAACAAAATCAGCCCTCTGAAACTGTGACACGTGCCCCTTAACCACCAGCGTAAGACTGTTGTTACACCACACGTCCGCCACTACCGAGTCGGTATTAATCGTAGCCGCAGCTGCTTCTGGAAAAAGACTGCTCAGACTTGAGTCACCGCACCACTTGTCGTGCCAAAAACTTGTATCCTTCCCCTTCACTTTTGAGGGTTATACCTCCCTTCCATCAGTTTTCGTCTAAATAGTGATGTTGTTCAAATTTGGCCTTATTATTGGCAATCTTTGATTAAGTCAGTCTGTCAGTGGTTTTGACTCAGATTAACCTAATGGATGACATACTTAGCCATATTCATTGTTTGTTGGTGGCGCAACTATTAATTGTATGACACTATGTCTTAACTAAGGTAACTTAAAGTTGCTTTTCTGTTTTCCGGTGCTATACAACCTCTGTTATGAATTGGAAGTTCTTGGTGGAGTTAGTGAAAGCTTTTGATACAAGGTTTTGCTATTTCTTTTAAAAAGTTTTATATATATATATATATATATATATATATATATATATATATATATAGGGTAATGCTTCATCCACAACCAATTTTATTACCATTTTTTCCACTACCTTAGGTGGCATACTCCTATTGGAGAGTTCTCCCACCTACTCTATCTTTCTCTACCGATTGGAGTGTGCCACCTAAGGTAGTGAAGAAAAGTGTAGTAAAATTTATAGTGGATGTACCATTACTTATATTTATTGCGAGAGAGAGAGCAATGCTCCATTGCAAACGGGGCTATTTTGCACAGACCCGTGCAAACATACCCACTGGCCGTTGGATCAAGTTCATCTTAATCCAAAGGCCGTGATCGAGCCCTGCCCATTGAATGAACCTTTGATGGAACAACGGCCTAGGTTGTTTGAAACAACGGCCATTTATAGCCTAGGCCGTTGTTGGATGAACCTAGGCCGTTGTCGGCCTAGGTTATAAAACGGCGTTGTTTCAAACAACTCGTTGAATGAACCTAGGCCGTTGTCGGCCTAGGTTGTTTGAAACAACAGCGGCATTTCATAACGGCCTAGGTTCATTCAACTTTTTATAACCTAGGCAGTTCTTTTTTAAACAACGGCCTAGGTTCAAATTTGGGAGTGAGTGAAAGAACGAATGAGGCGAAGAGTTATTTGAGATGAAATTTTCAAATTACCCCTCACAACTTAAGTGAGATGGGGTGATGGGTAGGCTCGATCACGGCCGTTGGATCTTGATCGATTTTATCCAACGGCCAATTAGTATGGTTGCATTTTGTTTTCTTGAGCTATATAACCTGTTTTATGAATTGGAAGTTTTTGTTAATGTTAGCAAATGCTTTTAATAGCTTCCTTGAAGCCACCAAAGGCGGAAGAAGTATATTAAGTAGAGTAAATAGTAAATGTATTAAAAGCCGCCTTGTTGGTTTCCCTATCCCTTTCAGTTCTCGTTTGTGATAATGAAGATGATTTATATGACAATGAGCCAGTGACCCTACTAGTACTGGAAGATTGAATTCTTCTAAACTTGTCGGAATCATGTTGAGTAACCAATGGCATGCTTCGCATTCATTCATTTTGGAGAACAACTAGAATGAGCTTCTATGCTCTTTCCCTTATGGAGAGTGAAATAGAGAGGATGGAATTATAGGTTTTAGTATTATTATTTGGACAAAAATGGAGTATATCTCTACTACTATAATGGGAGAAGGCCTTAGTGTAATTTGTCCTTAACCCAACCCGTGCAATGCACGTGCTGGTAGATTTTTTTTGCCCTTTTCATTCCCCAATTTTCTCCACGTGCACAGCACGTGTATAATACTAGTGAAATATAAATAATAGAGATGTGAAGAAATACATACTTCACACCGATGAGTATCCAAGAGTTGTCATTTTCACTGTTTAAATTTAATTATTAATTATAATTAATGGGGTCTATCCGTACGTCTATGTGGTGGTTGTTGAAGATGGTGTTCAACCAGTTGAACTGTTGAAGCAAGTTGGCTGAAGGGGAGAGATGCTTATTAGAGTGTTTGCTCGACCGACAAAATACCGATGAAATTAATAGAAAGTAGGAAAATTTTATGAGACAGCTATATGTTATGTAATGCTCCCAAACCAAGGGCAACTATTTTAACTACATAATACTTATCAAATTTCTTGTCAATAAAATTCATCAATAGAAAGCAGCTCAATGAATAACAAAAACATTTAATTCATTATAAAAAAAACAACTATTTTTTTTGTATTAAAGAAATGAGTCTTTTTTTAAAAAAACATCAATAAAATAATTTAAAACAATTTCAGAAATACGATTTATCAGCTTTAAAAGCTCTCAACGAAAATTTACTCCCAAGAGACAATCTTCCAGATCCTTTATTCTCTTCAAGCACCGGATTCTGTTGCACAAATCTGAAAAAATTTATTAACAACAAAATGAGCTGACACCCAGTAGTAATTGAATAAATATAGAAGTAGCCGGTAATTCATAAAATACCAGGTTGCACCAAGGAGCAAGGAGGAGGAGCGATTTGCAATCCATTCTAGGAGGAGAAGGCTACTTTCTTGCACTCTAGGAGTTTTCATTCGTTTCTTCAACTATAGGTGGGTGTTTCTCAATACTTCTAAATGTAAATACCATGCTAGGGATGTTTGCTAAAATAGTTTAGAAGAAATTGATAAATTGTAGTCTCAGAGCATCCACTATGGTTCATGCTATATTTTAGCTATTTGGATATTTCCTTTTAGAAGATAATCCCTTTCGCCACTATGGTAAAAGCTATAATTTGCAAAAAAAAAAAATATTAAAATATATAGATGGAAGAAGATCCTCCGTCTGCTCTCAATTTTATTTTTTTGCTTTTAAAAAAAACCCAGCCGGAAGAAGATCTTCCGTCTGGGTTTTTTATTTTTTTTAAAAATGTTTTAAAACACCCAGCCGGATGTTCCTCCTCCGTTTGGCATTTTTTGATTTTTTTTTTTTTCGTCTTTTAGGAAAAGGACAAAAAAGAATAGGACGAAAAATAAAAAAGGGGAAAAAAAAATGAAATGGACGGATGTTCATCCTCCGTCTCTTTCAATTTTTTTTAAAAATAATTAAATAAATATAAAGACGAAAGATCTTCTTCCGTCTATACAATTTTGACCGGTTAAATTGTATAGACGGAAGATCTTCTACCGTCTATTAGATTTTTTAATTCGAAAGAAATCAAACTTTTTGGCAGACGGAAGATCGTTTACCGTCTTCTATAATTTCCAAATGCTATTCTACTCTGCTATATATGGCCGACTATTGTTCACTGGTCTGCTATAAAGTAGGTTTATAGCAGACCGTAGTGGGGTAAAAATTGCCAAATTTTGCATTTTTTAGGTAAATAGCCAACCATAGTGGATGCTCTCATGATTGGTTGATTAAAGATAAAATGGTAGCTTAAAGACTGACTGTTATGATGATTGCTAATTAATAAAGATGTGAAATTGAAATGCTAGAATCCATCTTATCATCATGCTTTATGTCTATGAATTATGCTATGCGAGACGAATTTGTACTTATGAGACACACATTGACTAAATGCATCATGTAGAATTAATTGTTTGAATTAGAACAATTCAATTGTAGAGAACAAGATCTAGTGTTTTAATCATGGTAATGGGTTGATAAAGTATTAAATAGAGACCAAAAAATGAATTTTGGGAAGTTAGATTTATAAATTATGTAGAAATGTAAAGGGTTCTTAACGTCGAAATTATGGACATAGAACACCAAATGAGATAAAAAAATGCATGTGTTATTAGTAAATAATGAATTTAAAATACTAGTTTACTGTATTTGTGTATACATTAGAATCTGGAGAGTTTTGACTCGAAAAGAAAAGAAAAAGAACTGAAGATTTTTTGGGAATTTGAAAAACCTAGCAGCATCAGTCGACCGATCATAGTGTAACAGTCGACTGCCCCATCCATTTTATTTTCGAGTTTTTAAGCATCGCAGAACAGCCGACTGGTCATGTTTAACAGTCGACTGCCCTGATCTTTTGTTTTCGAGCTTTTAAATCATTACAGAACAGCCGACTGACCAAGTCTTAACAGTCGATTGTTTCAATTATTTGTATTTTGAGTTTTTTTTTAATCCTCGCTAAATAGTCGACCCACTATGCTTCAATAGTTGACCGACTAAACTATATTTGATTTCTCAGGTTTTGAATTGTCTCTTGATAAAAGTAAATGTATTGTTTAAATGAGTTAGAAAGGAGAATTGATAATGGAAAGAATGATGATTGAATGTGACAAGTTAGAAAATGAATTTATTTTTGTCTTATGCATGAAATTGTACATGAAAGTGAGGTTAAATATCCTGATGAACTATGAAAGATTTTATGAATATGAAAACACAAATGCTATGAACATGAAAGGAAATTTAATGTTAATCATGAAAAAGACTTATTCGATTCTGCGATTGTGAATTGAAATTGAGAACTAGAGTGTAGTTAAGCCTCATACTGGCATTGAAAAGAGATGCTGAAATGAAAGTTTCAAATGAAAAGACCAACATTGGGTCATGTTAAATAGATGATTAAGACCGGTATAGTGGAAAAGCTAACTCTAGAAAATTGATTTTTGTTCATGATTCTAATAACTAAGGACTAGATACATAGTGAAGATGTGATGAAAATAAGAGAAAAACACGAGTATGAGGGCCTCGGAGCTACGGAGTGAGAATATTCACAGGCTGTCTTCACGATGCGTCGTGACATGACGTAGATATATCTCTAGGAGTCCGTACCGCAGGCGACGCTCGTGGGGTGTTTGGTGACTGCGGGTGGTGTCATGTCCCATGACGGAGGCTGAATTGTCCACAGGCTGTCTTCACGATGCGTCGTGACATAACGTGGGATTCCCCTCCAGGCTGTCTGGACATGAGCTCGTACTCATAGAACATCTAGGATACTTATCGTAGTTACAGTAGTAGTTTAAGTCATGACGAGGGATTGAACCCTGCAAGATGAAGAACAGATAAGGGCTTGCCCTCAGACCTTTGTATATGAGATGCATAGAATCTGAACAAGTGCGCATTAGTGTCATGTAATATAATAATTGCATTAAGGACTAAGTGCACAGCACAACACGACATCAATAAGATAGTTCCTTTAGTTTGTTTGTGAACAAGTTTGTGGTTTGTTAAGTGTTGAGAATCGTTATACTGTTTCCGGTACAGAGAGGATGGCCGTGTATAATATTTCGTTAGTGAATGAACTGACGCACCCACAGTTTTACATGCAGGGTAAAGATGCTTGACAAATTGAAGTATACATGTTGCTCAAAGATTGATTTAAATGTTGTATAGTTGTTTCATGTAATTATTGTAAAATTGCCTCTGCTGTAATAATGTAAAGATATAATGTAACTCTGATGTAAGAAATGTTTCAATTTCCTTGTAAAATTGTACGAAAGAAGTGTAAAAATCCTGTGGAACTTTGAATTCAGTTGTATTTAGAATTCGGGGTGTTACACTACAGGACCCGGATGTCCTCGTGGTCCATGCGAAGTACCAGATGAAGCACCCACATCATGGGAAGAAGATGGTTGTGTAGGATCCAATTGCCTGTCAACATTAAATATAACGTGTAAACTACAATATTAATAAACATTACGAGACTAGAGATACTAAAATTTGTACAAAAATATCACTAAACATTAACAAACAATCACCACCACAACATCTCCACACACTACAAATAGATGAATCTAAGTTCGCATAGATAGCAATATAGGTCATCCACATCTCAATCTCCTATAAAAATCACTTCACATATCTATTAGTTACGTGGATCTAAGCTACATCGATTTTACTATACTACCAATATAGCTATTACTAAGCAACAACAATTTCACAAACCCTAGATCAACAATTCAACATTTCACAAACCCTAGATCAACAACAATTCATAAGTACATTTCCACAATTACTACTTATATAAAACAAATCCACAGCATTTGTACTATACTACCAGTGTATACAACTCTCATACATCAAAATCAACAATGTAAAAAAATTAGGGATTTTGAGAACTTACCACAGATTCGGATTGCGGATGATTTCGAAAAGAAATAAGAGAATCAAAACTAGAGTCTTTGTTTAATTGTTATTTGGCAATTTGCAAATCACTCCAATAGTTGGGATTTTAGGAATTTTTGATTTAGGGAACTAGGGTTACAGGAATGAAGAGAAAGATCGAAAAAATCGTAAGACAAAGGGGGAAGGAGAAGGGTTTCTGAATATAGGTAACTGTGCAAAACGAAAATAACTGATGCCGTTATTTTGAATAAAGACATCAGTATAATCGTTGTCGTTCTCAGATAACAGCATACATTAATTTACTTTAACACTTCTCTCTTAGCTCAAAATTGTGACTGTTTCCTCTTAGGACTAAAAGCAACAGATGCCGTTATTACAAATAACGGCATGAAACTTTTTTTCCAAACAGATGCCGTTATTGGGAAGAACGGCATCAAAATAACATATGCCATTTTTTCCAATAACGTTTCTTGCTGACGTGTCCTAAACAAGGACATATCGCTAATTGTTTTCGGAAGTGGGGCAAGGTGCCAAATATTTTCAAAAATTGGGGCAGTACGGCAAAATTTTCATTTCACACGGAATGAAAAAAAGTATTTAGTTGGCTGTGTTGATATCACTTGGTTAGAAGGATTATCAAATTTACAATTTACAATCTATTATGTTTCTCTTCTTGATTGATTTCCTTTTCTTGTAAGAAACCATAAAGGTACTTATGTTTACTAGATTAAGAGAAAATGGAAGAAAACGAGGCATAGGAGGAAATTTTTTCGTATGACACCTTAAAAAATTATACCCCTCCTCCTAAATACGTGGCTGAGACCATTCGAAGTGTTCAACATATCATAAAATATATATCATTAAAGATGAATATGTTTGCCCATGTTTTAAGTGCTCAATTGTTGTATGGCTAAAGTTGAAAAAAACCCTTGAACTATTTCCTTTATGCAGAAAACCTCATTGAACTATTTTTTATGCAGAAAACCCCTATAAAGTATGGTTGCAAAAAATTCACGACGTATTAGTGAGCTTTCTGCTAAAGTTTAGTGAGGTTTTTTGAAAATAATGAGAAATATGCACGATGTTTTCTGAATCAACTTGCAAAGATGAATGAGGTTATCTAATATAAGCATAAAAGTTAAATGTGATTTTTTGAAAATATACTTCAGGTTTTTTTTTTGAAAACATACTTTAGGAGGGTTTTCTGCATAAAAAATAGTTCAGTGAGGTTTTCTACATAAAGGGGATAGTTCAAGGGGTTTTTTTTTTCAAATTTAGCCTTGTTGTATTGCTGAAAAACGGTTCATTTTGTAACATTGCGATGAATGGGTAAAACCTATCTACATTTATTGAATTTTCTCACTATGTTTTGTAATAGGAAGATCAATATTTTGATTGCGGAGAATGTTTTTTTGGCGCGCCAGCATAGAAACCCCATGTACCCTCACGAATTAATTTGGTTGACAAATATGAGCTTTTCCTTTTTGACAAATTTGGTATACTTATTTGCTAGTAATTCGAAATTCTTTACAATATATTATCAATTGGTTAGAGTTTAAACGCTAGATTTCATTACATTAAAACTCCAAAATTGTGATGAGGGTCCAGAAAATTATTTTATTTATTCTACAATTGCCTTTGCAAACTGTGCATCGATCTTTTAAAAGAAAAAATAAATGAAATCAGATTTGCTTTTTGTTGTTGTTGTTGTTGCTGCTGCTGCTGCTGAATCTGAAAGTATAAAACGCATGCATATCACATAAGGCTACACATACTGTGTGGCTCCCCTGCATAGGCATAAGGAGAGTACTGCGGTGCTGGGTACGTGGTGGTCGCCTGTTGGTATACTGGTGCTGGTACACCGTACCATGTTGGCTGACCGGAGCTTGGTGCATCATCGCATGTTGGCTCACCGGTCTCGGGTACCTCATCCATTCACAAGCCCCTTTCCCACAGCAGTGACACTGGTGAAATGGATCGGTCGGGAAGTGGCAGCCACATCTGCAGTCCAAATCTAGTTGGCAGGATGTTGAAGTCTCAGCTGGATGCTTCCCTTTCTCCTTCTTTGTATCAAAAGATACATCCCGAGGCAACTGTTTTTCAGATTTAGGAGGCAGTAGTAGTACATTTGTTGCATTGTTCTCCTTGGGTTTGCTGTCGCCCGTCTTCTTCATCTGTGGTTGATTGCCTGACTTGGTTTCAGCTGAAACTCCTTCCTTGATCTTCGTGCCTTCAACTGGAGCTGTTTGTTCAGGTGGCTTACTAATCGCATTAATGGGTTTGCTGTCGCCCGTCTTCTTCTGTGGTTGAACGCCTGAAACTCCTTCCTTGCTCTTTGCAGTGCCTTCAGCTGGAGCTTGTTCAGGTGGCTTACTAATCTTTCTCTTGAGTACTTCATCTGTTTCGGATGACTTGTTAGTCTTTGACACCTTAGCATCAGCTTCGACTGGTTGTTCGGCTGGCTTATCATTCTTTGGTTTAGCCTCCTTAGCGCCACCGTCTTCCCCTTTGACTTTGATATCCAACATGCACTTGCTGATTTTGCCTTCTTGCGATCAAAAGGGCCGATGATTGTCACAGAGTCCTCATTGAATTTGACAGTTTGGATTTTCTGTTTGGCTGTTGAGTAGTAAAGATCAGTTCATGAGGTGAAGAAGAACGTTATTCAGTATGCATATAGAAGAAAATTTGTTAAGTAATTGATTGCCTTGGAGCTCCCATAGTGTTTTTGGCTTATCTTTCCGAAACAACTTTTGCATTTGATGTCGGCTTTAAGGACTACAGTGGAGATTGCAATAGAGTTGTGTTGTTGTAATATTATAGCATCTCTTGTCATTGGCTATATATTCAAAAAATAGATAAAAACCTCTGTAGTCGGCGTCTATTTACCCATATGTTAGGTTTGGGATGAACATGAGATGTCTATATTTGGCAGCAAAAATGACATTATGCATATTTTAGAAATCGGAAGATAATTTACCGTTTTCGTGTCGGACGGTATATGATATGTCGTCTGAGACAAATTTTTAAATTACGAAAGTTTGAGACGGCATATGATCTGCTGTTTGAAAAAAACAAAAACTCGAATATAAGCAAATGATGTTGACGTTTGCCAAATTTTTTTTTTTTAAGAAATGAGTCTTTTAAAAAAAAAACTTCAATAAAATAATTTAAAAAAATTTCAGAAATACAAATTATCAACTTTAAAAGCTCTCAATGAAAATTTACTTCCAAGAGACAATCTTCCAGATCCTTTATTCTATTCAAGCACCTGATTGTGATGCACAAATCTGAAAAAAATTATTAACAACAAAATAAGCTGATGCCCAGTAGTAATTGAATAAATATAGAAGTAGCCGGTAATTCATAAAATACCACATTTATAATTAAATATGTTAATGCACAATCATATAACTGCAAATATTAGAACAAAAATATATAGATTATAATTAAAGCTCTTATTACATATAAATGCAACAATAATTAAGGTGGTCACACAAACAAATAATGCAGAGTGTCTAGTGTGGTCCTTATCTAATAATTTACTTATCCCATAATACATAAATAATCAGATACAAATATTCTAGAATGCAAGGGAATTTAGGCACGCCCATCTCTCAATGTGGTCAACTCTTCATACTCCGGTTGACAAGGCATACCCTACTATCGTTCGTGGTTGGAACAATGAATTGCGCAATTATTTTTCTACACTCATAGAGTGGACACATTGAGAGCCCAAATGGGTTGACCTAGATTCCCGATTCATATACCAGTATATAACTTAGATGCATAACACATGAGTAACACAACTATAGACATGGTAATGACTTAAAATAACCATCTCAATATTCTTAACGTCATAAAACCACTCATGTACATACATCCATACTCAAACTATGTAAAATAATGCATAATGTTATAGTTTAAATAGGCTATACACTGATATTACTAACCACAATTCACATATGAATAACAACACTCACATATCACAATTTCATACTACTGAAAACATACCAACAATATATCAGTCTTAATTTAATATTTGCACATAATCACACCGCATCATATAAAACTATCATAGACAATATTCACAATATAATATCATTACAAAACAATTCTGTTAAATGTTTTACTATTTACAGATTATAATTCTGTTAAATGTTTTACTATTTCTTTTCTTATTCGATATACAAAATCATTTAATTTAATGACTAAACTTTTTTTATAGGCGTGCATCGCTTGTGCATTATACTATGCACATGAATTAGACTGTCAAGTCTCATTAATGGATATAGTATTTTCACTTTGTATCATAAAACTTAAAGAATTAAGTGACCTGATAGCATAAAACTTGAATGTACTTCGTTAATTGCTAATTATTTTCCTTTATTTCATTTATGTTTTGTATGACATTATAGGTCGTCGGGAAAGCTTACACAAAGCATACAAAATCTTACATAATAGCATAGCGTCGCCAAAGCTAGAGTTACATTTTATTTCTTCTTTATAGTAATTGTTATTGGTCGGAGAGTTGGAGGTTCTGTGAGAGGAGTGTGATGGATGTATTGAGGGAGGTTGGTGCTGAGATAATTGGACTGAAGAATGTGAAGGCAAAGGAGGAGAAGGGGATGAAACCGTTGTCGGATTTGGGAATGCAATTTTGTCCAAGTGGCCAATCAAGCGATGGAGGGTTCAGAAGATCTGGAAAATTCTGATTTCAGGTTTGTCTCTGTTAATTTTTATATACGATAAAGTGCGCTTTTCTTGATGGCATGGCAAAAACCTTTCCTGATAATGCCAAATGGAATGGTATATCTTCTAATATATAATCTCTGATCAAAGATCAGAGATTAGAAATTAAATATTAGAGATAGAGATTAGAGATTTAGTAATTATTGGAAAGTATGGCATTATATTCTTCTAACAAAAATAAGGATGTGTGGGTGTTTGATATAGACGATATATAACTGGAAAGATAAATTCAAATGTAAGAGAACAAATACCAGTCATATACTAATTTCTAAATCATGTATTGATACAGAGAAAAATCAAATTGGTATATGTTTCTTTCCATGCCTAATACCTTCTATGCTTTTAAGGACCGGAGAAGTTTTCAGCTAAAGGTCTAAAAAGACCGAAAAAGGAGTTTTTTTAAACCTCTCATTCGGAAAGTATCATATGCTGTTTTTTAAACCTCTCATTCGGAGTTTTATCATTTTCTTTGTTTTGCAATTCAGTTTGTGCATTAATTATTTCTATTTCTCTAATCTCTGCAAGTCTAAAATGCTCACATTGGTTTCCGAAATGGCCATCGGGTTAGGGTTTATTTTCATGTTTAATTCTCCCTAATGATGAAAAGCTTTATAAGCAGAGTCTTGGTTATTGCATTTCATACTTCTTATGAAGCAATAAGAAGTGTAATACATCACTCTTATTTTTATGTTTATATCAATATGTCTAAAGATATCATGCATATTCAGCTAAAAATATAATGCATCACTCTGTGCATGTGTATATTCATCCTTTATTTCTTTTTTTGAGAGAGTTCATCTTTTATTTCTTACCCTATCGACATTTACTTATTCTTGGTTTATAGGCGTTTACATATCAAATATCAAGTGAATTTAATTATTCTATGATTTTAATTCTAAGCTTATTTCCTTTCAATACAGATTCATCGGCAAAAAACTGGGTTGTTTTTCATCTAAGATCACAATCAATACAGCAACTACGAGTTCTCATGAGAATTTTAATCAAACAATCAGTCAATACAGCAGCTAGAAAGCCAAAAAGCTTCATTTTGTGTGTCTGCAGTAGATGAGAATTGTCTGAAAATGAAATCTTTATATATGTGAATGTGTCACTTTTGTTACCATTCATGTTGGAGTCCTGAAATTGTTGTCTAATTGTTGCATTTCCCTTCTAATCTTCTATGCATATATTTTTTTAAGCCCATGATTATGGCCAGCATTTTTTACAAGTATTTTTTTTCTTTTTTTCTTTTTTGGGGTTCTGTTTAGATCTTTTTTGGGTTTTAATTTTACTGTGAGACTATTTGTATTCTGTCTTCAAGAAAACATCATCCACTCTTTCATGAAATACAGGATCACTGAAGAAGTCATGCATCTTCCTTTGGTTCACTATGTTCTTAGGTGTGAAGAAGTATCATGATCAGCTTTAGTAAAGCATTTGAGCTGATTATTTTATCAAACTGATGCACAAACTTCATTTGAGCATAGTCACAAAATTAAGAAGAATGATTTACTATATCTTTTATTATGAGCATTTTATTTAATTTAATGACTATATACTTTTTGTATTCGTGCATCACACGTGCATTATACTAGTTATAATTAATAGGGTCTATGTGGTGGTTGAAGATGGTATTCAACAAGTTGAACTGTTGAAGCAAGTTGGCTGAAGGGGAGAGATGCTTATTAGAGTGTTTGCTCGACCGACAAAATACCGATGACATTAATGGAAAGTAGGAAAATTTTATGAGACAGCTATATGTTATGTAACACCCCCAAATCGAGGGCAACTATTTTAACTACATAATACTTATCAAATCTCTTGTCAATAAAATTCATCAATAGAATGCAGCTCAATGAATAACAAAAGCATTTAATTCATTATAAAAAAAACAACTAATTTTTTTAAAAGAAATTGGTCTTTTTAAAAAAACTTCAATAAAATAATTTAAAACAATTTCAGAATTACGATTTATCAGCTTTAAAAGCTCTCAATGAAAATTTACTCCCAAGAGACAATCTTCCAGATCCTTTATTCTCTTCAAGCACCCGATTCTGATACACAAATCTGAAAAAATTTATTAACAACAAAATGAGCTGACACCCAGTAGTAATTGAATAAATATAGAAGTAGCCGGTAATTCATAAAATACCACATTAATAATTAAATATGTTAATGCACAATCATATAACTGCAAATATTAGAACAAAAATGTATAGATTATAATTAAAGCTCTTATTACATATAAATGCAACAATAATTAAGGTGGTCACACAAACAAATAATGCAGAGTGTCTAGTGCAGTACTTATCTAATAATATACTTATCTCATAATACATAAATAATCAGATACAAATATTCTAGAATGTAAGGGAATTTAGGCACGCCAATCTCTCAATGTGGTCAACGCTTCATACTCCAGTTGACAAGGCATACCCTACTATCGTCCGTGGTTGGAACAATGAATTGCGCAATTATTTTTCAACACTCATAGAGTGGACACATTGAGAGCCCAATTGGGTTGGCTTAGATTCCCGATTCATATACCGGTATAACTTGGATGCATAACACATGAGTAACACAACTATAGACTTGGTAATGACTTAAAATAACCATCTCAATATTCTCAACGTCATAAAACCACTCATGTACATACATCCATACTCAAACTATGTAAAATAATGCATAATGTTATAGTTTAAATAGGTTATCCACCGATATTACTAACCACAATTCACATATGAATAACAACACTCACGTATCACAATTTCATATTTCTGAAAACATATCAGCAATATATCAGTCTTAATTTAATATTTGCACATAATCACACTGCATCATATAAAACTATCATAGACAATATATTTACAATATAATATCACTACAAAACAATAAGTATTTTATAAAATTACATTCTACAGGGTATAGATATTCAATTACTTACAGTGGTCGGCGAAGTAACAAGTTGACTATGGATCCTCTAAAAAACTCCTCAATCCAATATACATCTCTTCTATAATATAAATCATAGATCTCTTCTACAAAATCTAGGGTTCAACAAAATATATGTATAGATCAATATACAAACAATGGATTAATTAGATTTTTCTAATAAAATAATTATAATCATTTAAAAATGGCTCCGGAATTCATGGAGCTTCTCTCTCCTCCTCCTTCAAAAATTTTCAAAACTCAAACTCCAAAACCCTAGCTTTTCCCTGACTTCTTCATCGTTTGCCGACTTCTCTCCGCATCTATACCTTCTCATATACCGCAAAAGCCTCTCTTGTTCCTCTGTTCTCTTCCTCCTCATATCCACCTGCACCACCTTTGTTTCTATTACCTTCCCTCCTCCTCACACTTTCTTCCCTCTCACCAACCTCACCTCATTCTATACTTCTCTGCTTCACCTATCCCTTTTAGATGCGGGGTGGATCTAGGATCGACCTTGGGAGAGATCGTGGGTGGGTTCCTAGACAACACAGCAGCGTCGAGGAGCGTCGCAACCCTAGGGGCAGACAGGAGCACCATGAACCTCGATCGGATTGTCGTCGGGAGAGCCACAGGGTTAGATCTCTGAGGAGAGCTGCCGAGCGACCTCCGTTGGGGAGTGTAGGCGGGGGGCAACGCTGTTGGCGCTCTAGGTCGCCAGATTACTATAGAGACCATCATCGAAATGATGGCCTACGGTCTCCGAATAATGCGGCTGGCTCCAAGAGCCCTCAGGTCCCTGTTAAAGCCTTCGACCCAACGTCTCGAAGGGTGGCTAGCCCCAGGGTGGAAACGTAGGGACCTGCAGTCAGGCCGCAGGATCTCTCGCCGTCTGGGAAACAATGCTTCATCAACTCGCCCACTATTCCTATTCCTATTGCTCAGTCAGAGTCCTTTATATCGCCAGCGAGCTTCTCCGAGCAAGAGCACCTATCGGCCCTTCGAGAAGTACGTAGGAGGGCGGGGGAACCACAGCTAGAAGGTGGGGGCGAGGAGGGGGGTTGGGAGATCATCCAATCCAAATCCTCTAAAAGGCTTCAGGCATCGAGGGCAAAGACTAGAGACAGGCTGTGTGTCTTCTGCGGCGATCAACACCGTAAGGAGGTGTGCTCTTTTGGAACATTTGTGTGCTTCGAATGCAAGGCCACTGATCATAGGGTGAGCTCCTGTGCGGTGAGAGATGAAAGGCGGTGTGTTCGGCAGGGGGTTAGCGCGCGCTTGGAAGCCAGGTCAATCGTTGGTCACACCGCAGTTGTGACGGTGACAGGGATTATGAGGGAGAATCGAGAGATTCTCAAAACTAAGATGGGGGTCATTAAAGCTGTGAGAGGGTGGCCGTCGACAGAGGAAATCGTGACGGGACTGCAACAACTTTCGGACTCCTTCAATCGGCGGTCGTGGGAACTTCATACGCTTCATGACTACTGGGTGGCGGAGTTTCCCTCAGCCGAAGGGGTTGCGGCGTTGCATCGACGCACGGAACTTAAGATCAATGGAGGCAGATTTGGCATCTCCATTTCACAATGGACTTGGGACGAAGGTGTTGTGGGCAATGGCGGAGTCAAGGGTACTTGGGTGACTCTCAAGGGATTGCCGCTCCATTGTTGGGAGCTAGGAGGGTTTCAGGATTTGTTGAGGCATTAGGTAGTGTTCTTGAGATGGACGCGGCAATGGAGAGGAAGAGAGGAGGAGCTGCTAGGGTCAGAGTTGATCGTCATGGTCATGAGAAGATGCATGGTTCTATTACAGCTATGGTAGAGAACAAAATGTTCGTTGTCGAAGTTTTGGTCGAGGAGGCTAGCTTGAGGGAAGGGGTGGTGGTCGAGCGCAACAGGAATACGGTGAACAAGCAGCTCTTCGAGGAAGACAGCAGCAAGCGCAAGACTAGGAAATGGGTTGAGATAGCGGCTGGGAAGAAACGTATCGATGTTGATTACGCTAGAGCTCCAGGGCATGGTCCATCTCCAGTTTCTGAAACGATGGTTGTGGGAGAATCAGTGCCGCATCCCTCCGACGAGCTCGTAGGGGGAAAGGATCCAGCATCGGGGGAATTCTCGTTCGGAAAACATACGAAGGTAGTGCACGTGCCACGTACGAATGATGTCACTCGTGCGATGTTAGCGACTGTGACGGGTGCGCCTAGTCCGTCTCCGGTATTTCTGCAGGAGTTAAGGGATACTGTGGCGTTTGGGGGGCCCAAGAATTCCGGCATCGAGTGTGTGGCGCGTCCAATCGGAGGGGATTTGGAGCTCAAGTCCAATCAGGCAAGGTACTTCCAAGCGAAAGCGTCGAGCGATGCGAGAGAGAAAGGGGAACATGGCTCGAAGGGTGGGTATTTTTAGTAGCTCCGTTGACAAGATGGCCTCTAAGCAAAGGGTACTGAGCGTGGGGTTGGGAAAGACTCAGCTAGGTGTGGGTGTGGCACAGAAAATGGGTATGGGCTTGGGATTATTAAATCAAATTGGGGGATTGGGCAACGCAGAGGGGATAGGGGAGTTCTTAGCTCTGAATGTTGTCGACAACGCGGGTCTGAGTATTACGAAGCACGATTTAGGGAATCAACTTGCAGAGTATATTGAGGAGGATGGTTCTCAGATTGAAGAGTTACTCAAAAAGGAGGTCGACATAAGAGTGGAACGCAAGATTAAAAAGAGGATGAAGGCGATATTGGGAAAGTGGACTACTAACAACAAACTCTCTGCAGAGGAGTCTTCAGACGCGGACTCCGAATCTAACAAGTCAGAGGAGCCTGACTCCGGAGAAGAGATTGAGATCCTAAGCACGGGTGAGGACCCAGCAGTGGTTCAAATTGGTAAGAAATTAAAACAGGTAAAGGCGAAGGAGGGGTAACAACGAAGCATAAGACGGCGTAGCAAAGGAGACAAACCCATGACCGTCAAAGAAATTTACCAAAGAGTCGGTAAACATAAAGGCTATGAAAACATTGCAGGTACAAACTCGAATTTTTTTGTATTTGGCTCGATCCCTGATTACTTACTAATTCAACTTGCCCACGTTTATGGCTTAAATTTGCATCATAAGGCACACAAATATCATTGATGTTTTACGGGGTAGGGAATTAGTGAATATTGATAAGGTCCAAAGGGTTTTACAAGAGGGGGGATTCATCGATTGCGTGCCCCAAAACCGGCTAGAGGAGGGCTATACTACGCAGGAACAAAGGGGGGGTATCTTCTGTTTATGTGTAACACCATATTCTGGAATGTTAGAGGGCTTGGCAAGGTGGCCAAGCGTAGAATGGTAGGTGAGGTTATTAGGGACAATAATATTGATATTGCATGTTTGGAAGAGACTAAAATTGCTCAACCAACTGTAATGTTTATCAGGGGTCTACAGCTAGACCATCTCCAGGTATGGAAGGTAAGGGACGCAATAGGCATCAGGGGGGATCATGGTGGGGGTCAATACCAGTAAATTTGATTTACTGGGTGACTGGGTGGGGGTATACACAGTTTCGGTGGTGGTCAGAAGAAGGCAAGATGGGTGGCAGCAAACAATCACGGCGGTGTATGGCCCAAATGAGAGGAACCAAAGACAACAGTTCTGGGATGAACTTCTACATATGAGGGGAAGGTGGAACTTACCGTGGGTGGTAAGGGGGGGGGAGGACTTCAACATCGTCAGGCACACGCATGAGAGGAGTGGAGACCTAGGCAATGGCCACGATATGCGAAAATTCAATCTCATGGTATCAAGCTTGAGGTTGATGGACATCCCTATTAACGACTGACGGTTTACGTGGTCCAACCGACGTAGGGTGCCAATCTTGACAAAGTTGGACAGGATTCTAGTTTCTACAGAATGGGAAACGAAATTTCCGTTGGGCATGGCTAGGTCTTGTATTCGTAATACATCGGATCACGTCCCGATCATGATTGGGGCAGGAGAAGAGGGAAGAAGAAGATAGAGAATCTTCCGGTTCGAGAAAATGTGGCCGAACAACCATGAATGCAGCACAATGGTCAGGAATTAATGGGAAGAGGAGCACGGGGTAGCTGAACCGGCCGCCAGACTTAACAAAAAACTTTCTTCTCTGAGAAGAAGGCTGAGAACATGGAATAAGGTCACGTTCGGGAAAATTTTGAAAAGAAAACAGGATATCCTGAACGAGATTGAGGTTCTTGACAGACTGGAGGAAGTGGGACAACTGGACGACATCCAATTCAACAGGTTAAAGGCATGCAGGGAAGATATTCAAGACACATACATCAACGAGGAAATCATGTGGCAGCAGAGGTCAAGGGTTAAGTGGCTCAAGTAAGGGGATGCGAATACCGAGTACTTCCACAAGGTAGCTAGTATGCGACGAAGAAAAAACTTTATCCACTCATTGGATATCGATGGTATAGCTGTGTCAGATGAAAAACAGATTGTGAACCATGTTGATGTTAGGTTCAAGGAATTATTCGGGCAACACAGAGATGGGCAAACTGAGTCTATTGAGAATATTTGGGAGGAATTGCAAGGCGAAACATGTCAGAAAGTGGATGCGCTGCAAGATCCATTCACAATGGAGGAGGTGAAGACAGCAGTGTGGGGAATGGGTCAGGATAAGGCACCAGGGCCAGATGGGTTTCCTATATTTTTTTACAGGCATTTCTGGGAGACGGTCAAACTTGACATCATGGATATCGTGAATGCTTTCTTCGAAGGTAGTTTGAACCTGGAGAGGCTCAACTATGCTCATATTTGCCTTATCCCTAAAAAACAAGTGGCGAGGGAGGTGAATGATTTTAGACCGATCGGTTTGATTAATTGCTCAGTGAAGATCATCACGAAGGTGCTAGCCAATAGACTGGGAAGGATCATCGGGGACATCATAGACGACTATCAGACTGGTTTTATTGCCGGGAGGAATATCTTTGAAGGGTGGAATTAGTTCAGGAAGTCATACAAGACACGAAGAAACGTAACAAGGCAGGATTCATGCTTAAATTGTACTTCGAGAAGGCTTACGACATGGTGGAATGGAAATGCCTATTGGAGATTCTTCAGAGAAGAGGATTCGAGAGCAGGTGGATCGGTTGGATAAATAAATGGCTTACTACGTCCAAGGTCAACGTCCTAGTAAACGGGGAGCTGGGAAAGGAAATCAGATGTAGGCGGGGTCTTAGACAGGAAGACCCACTTTCACCAATGTTGTTTACTCTAGTGGGAAATGGTCTACACAGAATGCTACAAGCCTACAGGGAAAATGGTCTAATCAGTGGACTTTGTATAAGGAGGGGTATCTCTGCGATTTTGAACGTCCAGTATGCGGATGATACTTTAATTTTCGGGGAGTGCGACATTGCGCATGCTACTTTCTTGAAGTGGGGTCTTTATTTATTTGAAGAGTGGTCAGGGCTTAAGGTCGACTTCCACAAAAGCTCCATCACATTCTTGGGGGATTCCGGGGAAAGGGGGAACACCATAGCCAATATTCTTAACTGCCCGATCCAGAATCTACCAATTAAGTACCTGGGATTGCCTATCGGAATCGGGAAGGTTAGAAGGCAGGACTGGCATGGCCTGATAGACAAAATTGCTAGCAGATTAGAGGGGTGGAAGGGTAAAATGCTGTCCCTAGGGGGACGCCTGATTCTGCTCAATTCGGTGGTTATCTCTATACCACTATACTTTATGTCTTTTTTTGAAATTCCGGTCTGGGTGTCAAAAAAATTGACAGACTTAGAAGAAAATTTCTGTGGCATGGGGCAGGGAAGGGAGAGGCTATGCTTTAATCAAATGGGGCATTGTGTGCAGAAGAAAATAGCTGGGCAGATTGGGGGTGATCAATATTCGACAGATGAACCAGGCCTTACTATGCAAATGGTGGTGGAAGCTAAAAATAAAGACTAAGACGAAATGGGGGAAGCTGATTAAGGCGGCGTACTTCAAGAACGGTTGCATGCACCAGCAATAGAAAAACAAGGAGTCAGCGTCAGGGTTCTGGCGAGGGGTCTCTAATACGAGAGACATATTCATCTCGGGGGCTACATTCTCCATTGGTAATGGGGCTACTATGTGTTTCTGGAATGACAGATGGTGCGGACCTATTAACTTAAAGAGAAGATTCCCAGAAGCTTACAAGTTTGCTAGTAATAAGTTTGACCGGGTAGTTAGAAATTGGAGGAATGAAGAATGGAGACCAAGACTCATAGGGAGGTTAACCGGTCAAGCAAGAAGGCAAAAACAGGAGCTTGTTGAATTCTTACAAGATTGGAAGCCAACAGGGAGTGAATATGAAGACATAATTAAATGGGAGGCAGAAAAAGGAGGCGTCTTTACGGTCAAATCAGCCTATAAAAGGCTTAACGATGGGGGAGTTAGAGTCTATGACCCAGTCTGGCAGGCAAAAGTCCCACTTAAAGTGAGGACCTTTAACTGGTCAGTAAGGATAAATGCAACCTGACACGGGATAATTTGGCTAGGAGAGGGTGGCAAGGACCGGCAATTGTGTTATGTGTAATCTGGAGGACGAAACGGTGGACCATTTTACGGTGACGTGCAGTTTTGCGATGCATATTTGGGGGGATCTCCTTAACAGATTCGGTAGCCCAGGGGCAGGACCGCAGACGGTGAATGAAGCCTGTGGGGGGGGGGGGGGTGGAAAGAGGGGCACATTCAAAGAACATTTTTTGACATTTGGGATATAGGGGTTGTGGCTATATGCTGGGGTCTATGGATAGAACGGAACAAAAGAATTTTTAGAATCACGCACAGACACATCTTGCATCCACAAATGCTATCCAAGATTATAGCTAATATAATTTTCTGGTCTGAAACAGTAGGTGAAGAACAAACGAAGAAGATCAAGGGCTTGTACATGGACTCTGCAACCCATCTCTCTGACTCGCAGGAAAGGGTAGGTACACCATAAGAGGGGTGATGCCGTGGTTTGAGGGTCGAAGAACAGGAATCGGTGCATGTTGTTGGTTGTCTTTTTTTTATGTATTTTGGGTTCTTGTATTTTGAGTTATGTATTTTTGGGTGTTGTTCGGGTGAGTCAATACCATGTGTGGTAGGTGGACTCTTATTTTGATCAGGGAATGAGCATCATGGCATGTTTGTGGGATACATGAACATCATTGCCTGTTACTTCAGTGTTTGTACTGTTAAAAGCTTTTTAATGAAACACGGGGGGGCCTTGGCCAACCTTTTATGATAAAAATAAAATAAAATAAATATAATATATAAATACCTTTGAATTTTCTCCTTTCTCTTTCTCTTTCTCGCTCTCCTCACTTTCTCTCTCTCTCTTTCTTTCCTTTTTTTTTGTTGTTTTGTAGTGGCGGCTGTCCCGAGGAAGAGAAAGAGAAAGATAAAGATAAAGAAATCCCATTTTGACACTTTTACATGTTATAACGAAGAATGTTGAGCAAGATGCTGAGTGTAACTACAATGAGGATGTTCATATGGATGAGTGACAATACTTAATAGGGTAAGCTAAGGAACTAAGCAGTTAAAATCCCAGATTACCCTCCGATTAATTCCCGATTAATCGCTAATCGGAGGCTAAGCGATTATTTTTTTTGCGATTTATAATATTTCAATAGTTAGCGATTTAATTGGGTATAATCGGCTTAATCGACCGATTTTAAGTGGTTGATTAACCGATTAAATATCCTCCTTTAATTTTCATGCTGGTTTGCATTATTTAGGCTCAATTTGGCCAAAACTCAAATCCAAATCTGAAATTCAAATCACTTCTGGTCATCATGAAAACCCAAACTCGAAATATCGCGCCGCTCTCTCCTTCTTATTCGCGCAAACACAATCTCAAACTGATTCTCTTCTTTTTCCTCGAGAAAACCCAAACCCGACCCGCTGTCACTCACCCTACATCGTCGCTCCCCCTACGCCGCCGCATACTTGATCCCGCCCGCATTTGCTTCACCTCCTCCTCCCCTTGCTGCTCACGCTGCTCCTCCCCGATTGTTTTTGTTTGATGGAACCTACCAACAAACCCGACCTGACCCAAATTCAGAATATAAACTCAGCTCAAACCAAAAACTCTCTTCTTTTCCTCTATAACTATATATTACTATTTGATAACTCGTAATAATTTTATGTTAGGATTTAGGGTTGCTACATAATGAATATATATATATATATATATATATATATATATATATATATATATATATATATATATATATATATATATATATGGACTAATTTTGATGAGAACTCACGAAGTAGACCCCCCATGAAAAATCCGAACCGACCATCTCGTTCTACAGTTTGTTTTTGTGATGATGAGAATATTATGATGATGTAAATCATAATATTCAGCCATCCATCATGCTGAATATTACGCCCATCCATCATGCTTTAGAATTTTCAGCCATACAATTTTGTGATGATGTAAATAATGGGCAAATGAACTTCAAATTACTTGATTTTTTATTTTTAGGCTATTTTAGGCATATAGAACAATATGAGCGGTTTGAATTTTTTATAGGTGCTCTATTTCGTGAGTGTTCACGGAGTGCTCACCAAAAATAGTGTGCAATCGAAAGGGACTATATATATATATAGTCCCTTTGATCATATAAAATAGTTTTGGAGGTCCAGCAAATTAATTGAAGTAGCAAACATATTATATAAGAAACTTTTGGGGGTTCAGCAAAAAACATATTATATGATTTTTTTTTTTTTTTTTGAATTATTTTTAAAGTTTTTAAATTTTTAAATTTTTTAGTTTTTAAATTTTTTATAAAAAATTAATTATTTTTATTTTCTTAATTTTTTGAATAGAAAAGGGAGGGAGAGAGAGAAAAAATTATTAAATAAATATAGGAGTTGTTTTGGATAGGGGATTTGAATTTGAGTTTTGGGGGGGAACTTTTGGGAGGAAAAAATATGTTTTGTGAGATTAGATCTGGACCTTTGATTTTTTAGGGATTGAAGGAGAGCCACTTGATAGCTTTCTTTGTGTTTTATTATATAGATTAGGTTTGCCCGTTGACACGTGCCTACGGCACGTCTTCGGAGCGGTTCAACTTGTTTGATCATATAAAATAGTTTTCGTGGTCCAGCAAATTAATTGAAATAGCAAACATAGTGCAAAAAACATATTATATGATTTTTTTTGAATTTATTTTTTGAATTTTTGAATTGTTTTTTTTAATTTTTTAGTTTTTAAATTTTTTTAGTTTTTAAATTTTTTAAATTTTTTTAAAATTTTTTAAATTTTTTTAAAATTTTTTAAATTTTTTTAAAATTTTTTAAATTTTTTTAAAATTTTTTAAATTTTTTTAAAAATTTTTAAATTTTTTTAAAAATTTTTAAATTTTTTTAAAAATTTTTAAATTTTTTTAAAAATTTTTAAATTTTTTTAAAAATTTTTAAATTTTTATTTTCTTAACTTTTTGAATAGAAGAGGGAGGGGGAGAGAGAGAGAGGATTTTTTTTAAAAATAAATATGGGAGTTGTTTTGGTTGGGGAATTTGAATTTGAGTTTTGGGGGAAAAATATGTTTTGTGAGATTAGATCTAGGCCTTTGATTTTTGGGGGATTGAAGAAGAACCACTTGATAGCTTTCTATGTGTTTTATTATATAGATACACACTTATGGAAACATGGATTTTTATTTACAACTAATTATTGTCATACTACTACATAATTGTTGATTTACTGTTTACAAGGCTTTTCATATGCTGTATCGTTATGAAGATGTGCCGGCCGTAGGCACGTGCCCACGGAAAAATCTAGTGTATATATATATATGGGCCATCTTCCATTGCAAACGCAAGTGTCGTGCGAACTCGTGCACACCACTTAACCCGTCATCATCCCCAATGACGGGTTAAAGCAAAACACATAACCCGTCATTGGGGATGACGGATTATGTATTTTGCCTTAACCCGTCATTGGGGATGACGGGTTAAGTGGTTCGCACGTTCGCAACTGCTACAGTAGCATTTGCAACAGAAGAAGCCTATATATATATATATATATATATATATATATATATATATATATATATATATATCTTGTTAATGAATAAATGGTAAATATCATTCATTAAACATAAATAAGATAATCCATAAAGACTATAATAATTGTCGCATATTGAGTATCTATTTGTTAATAAATTTATGTTTTTGTCTTCATGTAGATAATTAAGAATAATTGGTAATCTCGATCAGACCACTAACTCTCGAACAATTTCTTTCTTTTTGGGCTTGGACTTTTTAATGGGCTTGGGTTGTACATTTTTATTTTATTTTATTTTGGGCTTTAAAATATTTATGGTTAGCAAAAATAGCTAGTATGGTTGGAGTTTTGATTTTTTTTTTTATAGCCAAATTATCCAATTGTTATTTATTTTGTCTATTCTGTGAAGTCAAAATGGCTAGTATGGTTGGAGGAACTTGTTACCAAAATGACCCACTTTTTGAAAGTATTTACCAAACCGACCCACGTTCAAAAGTATTTATCAAAATGATCCACTCGGTCTTTGAAAGACCGAGTTTAGTTAAAAATAACTCGGTTTTTCAAAGCCCAATTGTTAGAATTCAAAAAATCCAAGATTAACACTCAGTCTTTGAAAAACCAAGTTAGTTTTAACTAAACTCGGTCTTTCAAAGACCGAGTGGGATGGTTTGGGAAATTTTAAAAAAAGTAGGGCGGTTTGGAAAAAAACTTTCAAAAAGTGGGGCAGTTTGGGAAATCTATATATATATATATATATATATATATATATATATATATATATATATATATATATATAGGAGTGATCCAATGAGAAACATCTTAAAATGAGAAAATGAGAAACATTGATTTTGACCATTGGATATGATTAGATTGAGATGAATGGCTCTAATTAATTTGGATTAGTTAATTGAAAAACCGGTTTACTTCTACTAATCTATCATCTATCAACAACAACAAAAAAACCCAAAAAAACCAAAGGAGAAACAATATGTTATGGTTTAGATGGATGAAGAACAAACCCCTATGTTTCCTAACCCTAACGCGCGCGATTCCTCTTTGGTGTGGCAGGAAGTCAATGAACTTCTATCTCAGCTTCGATATATACCATCAACTCTCTTTCAATCCGAGGTATCATACCTTGAGTTCTTAGACCGAATTCGTGTCTCTGAATTGCAATTAAGATCGAAAGGACTGTGGGAAGTGCCGCACCCTTGGTTGAACCTTCTCATTCCGCAAATTAAAATCTATGATTTTTCCAAAAAAAGTATTTGGAAAAATACTTACAGACAGTAGCTGCGGTCCAATACTCATATGCCCAGTAAACAAGTCCAGGTAAATAGTTATCGTTAAGATCTAAATCAAGATATTAATTAAGATATTAATTAACAGGTAATGAGTTGGAAGCAAAATATTAATTAAGATCTGATATTTGGGTTTTTTTGTGTGGTTTTTTTGATAGATTAGCTAAAATAAACCGGTTTTTTAATTACTAATCCAAATTAATTAGAGCCATTCATCTAAATCCCCTCGTATCCAATGGTCAAAATCAATGTTTCTCATTTTCTCATTTAAGAGTGTTTCTCATTGGATCACTCCTCTCTCTATATATATATATATACACACACACATTAGATTTACCTGTAGGCACGTGCCTACGGCACGTCTTCGGAACGATACAAAACACGAAAAACCATGTAAACAATAAAACAACAATTATGTAACTCAAGTTTGAGTAGTATGACAATAATTAGTTGTAAATAAAAGTCCATGTTTTCATTAGTATATGTTGAAAAATAATTATAAATGAGGGTGTAAATCTAACTTCTTAGAACTTTAAGTCTGGAAAATGATGAAATTTAACATTTGAAGAGATATATTTGCTTTTTTCAATATAACATGTGTAATAAAAAAACATAAAAATTCTGAAAATTTACAAACCTGAAATCTTAAAATCTAAATTTCTAAATAAATAAAGAAAGAATGGGAGAGAGGGTAGGGAGAGAGAGAAAGAGAGAAATATGAAAACGTGAAAAGATAAAAGAGAGAGAGAGAGTAATAAAGTAATGAGTCTTTTAGTTTGGGGGGGGGGGGGGGGGGGGGGATTTGATTTTGGGGTTTGAAATTTTGAGAGGGAAAATATGTTTTGTGATGTTAGATCCGAGCCTTTAATTTTGGGCGGATTGAAGCCTTTAATTTTGGGCGGATTGAAGGTGAGCCACTTGATAGCTTTCTTTGTGTTTTAATATATATATATATATATATATATATATATATATATATATATATATATGGGTAAAAGGGATATGAGCAACTTGCTCATTTACTCCCTCCGTTTCACTTTAAGTGATATTTAGGGGTTTTTTTCTTGTTTCACTTTAAGTGATATTATCCAATTTTTTTCCTTTTTTTTCCAAGAACACCCTTATTTATGTTGAAGTTTTATCTTAATTACTCATTTTAATCCTATCAACTATTCTTAGAAAATTGTAGTTTCAAGTTTCTAGATTTTATTTTCTCCAAAAATTTAATGCCAACTCCCCCTCACCTACTACTTGCAACTCTATATATTTTCCAAATCAAAAGTACTACTCCTAAATATGGGTTTGAAAACATTAATTACATTTTTTGATATCTGGGTTTGAAAACATTAATTACATTTTTTGAAATCAAAATTACTCCTAGTAATTACACATAGAGACTTATTAATAAGGGTATAAAGGGAAAAAAATATTTATCTCACCCTTCCTTAATTTGTGTGCAAAACTCCTAAATATCACTTAAAGTGGAACGGAGGGAGTAATAAATTAGCAATTGATTATGTGGCATGCATGTGATACATTGGACAACTAACCCTTTTAAGGATTTTTCAATCACATGTATGCCACATCATCAATTGCATATTTACAAAATGAGCAAGTTGCTCATGCCCCTTTTTCCATATATATATATATATATTTTCAATCACATGTATGCCACATCATCAATTGCATATTTACAAAATGAGCAAGTTGCTCATGCCCCTTTTTCCATATATATATATATATATATATATATATATATATATATATATATATATATATATATATAAAATAAAGTAATGAGTTTTTTAGTTTTGGGGGGAGGAGGATTTGAATTTGGGGTTTGAAATTTTGAGAGGAAAAATATATATATATTTTTTTATGTTAGATCTGGGCCTTTGATTTTGGGGGAATTGAAGGTGAGCACTTGATAGCTTTCTTTGTGTTTATATATATATATATATATATATATATATATATATATATATGTAATGAGTTTTTTAGTTTTGGGGGAAGGAGGATTTGATTTTGGGGTTTGAAATTTTGAGAGGAAATTTTTTTTTTTTTTTTTTTTTTTATGTTAGATCTGGGCCTTTGATTTTGGGGGAATTGAAGGTGAGCCACTTGATAGCTTTCTTTGTGTTTATATATATATATATATATATATATATATATATATATATATATATATATATATATATATATATATATAATGATTTTCCGATTTAATTACCGATTATTTTCCGATTAATCGATTAATCGCTAATCGCTTCTAGACCGATTAGTTTCAAAAACCGATTTTAACTGCCTAGCTAAGGAATGAATGCATTCAGGCAGTTCTATTTGAAGGGGGGGAAATGATGTAGAATCAATAAAGATGGTTTGAACATGAACAACAAAGACCGACTGTTGTGCTAATTAGGAGGGATATACTGTTGATGAAGCAAAGACTTGATTTAGACCTAAACAGGCTTGGGTTGAGGCTGTTCGATAGGATGTAATTATTAGTGTTAATTTAACAGCGGAAATCGCCCCTTGTGGCCAACTCTAAAGATGGAGTAAATAAAGAGTACATTTTATTTTAGAATAAGAGCATCTGTAGTCGTGGGCTAAATACCCAAGATTTGGAAAAATTTAGAAAAGGAGAGCTGCAGTCGTCGTCCAAATACCCAAAATTTGGATATACGAGAATAGTACATTGCCAAATATAGCAGACGATTTGGCAAAATGCAAAATATAGCTAACGGGAAATTTTCTTTCGTCCCTGAAAATTGACGAAGGAAAATATCCCGTCGCTTTGATTTTTATTGAAACGGACGATAAACAATGGGGCGTCGTTTATTATAAAAATAAAAATGAAAATTTGGGTGTCGGACGGTGTATTATACACCGTCCCAACCAATTTGAATAAGACAAAAAGGCTGGGCCGATGTATAATCCACCGTCCTAGTCCTTTTTCCATTTTTTTTTTTTTTTGGTCTTTTAGTGCTTAAAAAAAAATTGAAAATAAAATTTGGAACGAGAGATAATCGATCGTCCGGCCATATTTTAGCTTTCAACGGCTGCAGCGCGCAGCCATATTTTCTATTTTCAAAAGCCAAATAACCAAAATTTAGCTTAGAACGACTACAGATGCTCTAACTGAACAAAAACTTATAGTTGTCCCTGTTTTCTCTCTTTCTTAGGATCTGAAAATGCGTAGTACATCACTATGAAGTTTGCTAATTTGCTTGCAGCTTAGCATCAAATCATGTCGATATTGATGACAAAATTATGTCATATGGTCCATCTTACTATTATTCAAGCTCACAACAATGGCTTTCCCTCCTCCTTCTCCTCAACTCCACTCCCTCCCTTCCTCCTCTTCCTCCACTGTCCTCAACCCATGGCTCAAACCCCCCAAACCCATCAACCCATCATCCCATTCCCACCACAAACTCCCCCAATCTCTCCCTCAAACTCAAATCCAACCCCTTAAATCTTCCAAAAACTCCATTTGGGTCAACCCCAATAGCCCACATGCTCCTCTTCTCCGCCGCAACTCCTCCGATTCCCGCTTCTCCCGACTCTCCAACCTCTCCCAATCCCTTAACTCCCCCAGTCTCGACCAACCCACCATTGCCAACCTCCTCAGCTCCCTCACCCCAAACCCAACTGAACAAGATGCAGTCATCATCCTCGACAATATGGACAACCCCACCAATGCCATTGCAGCTCTCAACTGGTTTTTGGAGAAAATCAAACCATCAAAAGAGGTAATTCTTTACAATGTCACACTCAAAGTTATCAGAAAGAGTAGGATGTGGGATAAAGCTGAGAGCTTTATGGTGGAAATGATGGAAAAAGGTGTGAAACCTGATAATGTTACGTTTTCGACGGTTATTAGTTGTGCTAGGTTCTGTAACTTGCCTGTGAAAACTGTTGAATGGTTTGAGAGGATGGGTGAGTATGGGTTGAACCCGGATGATATTACCTACTCTGCGATGATTGATGCGTATGGGCGGGCAGGCAATGTGGAGAAGGCTCTTGGGTAGTATGACTGTGCTCGGAAGGAGAAATGGAGGCTTGATCCGGTTGCATTCTCAACGATGATTAGGGTTTATGGTACTTCGGGGAATTTTGATGGTGCGCTTAATGTGTATGAGGAAATGAAGGCGCTTGGGGTGAAGCCGAATGTGGTTATTTATAATACATTGTTGGATGCGATGGGGAGGGCTCGGATGCCATGGCAGGTGAAGACTATTTATAAGGAGATGCTGAGTAATTCGCTGGTGCCGAATAGGATCACGTATTCGGCAATGCTGAGGGCTTATTGTAGAGCGAGGTATGCTGAGGATGCTCTTAAAACGTATAGAGAGATGAAGGGGAAGGGGTTTGAATTGAACATTGTTTTGTATAACATGCTTTTGTCGATGTGTGCTGATCTCGGTTTGATTGATGAGGCGAAGGAGATTTTCAAAGAGATGAAAGGGTTGCCTGAGGGGCTTAAGCCAGATAGCTGGAGTTATTCGTCTTTGATCACTTTTTACTCTTGTATCGGGAAAGTTGCTGAGGCTGAAGGTATATTGAATGAGATGTTGGAAGCAGGATTCCAACCTAATATCTTTGTGCTCACTTCTCTTATCCAGTGCTATGGAAAGGCTAAGATGACTGATAATGTTGTGAGGACTTTTAACAGGCTTTTAGGGTTGAATATCACACCTGACGATAGGTTTAACGGTTGTCTTTTGAATGTGTTGACTCAGACCCCAAAAGAAGATATAGGTAAAGTGATCGGATGTATTGAGAAGGCTAACATTGAGTTGGGTTCTTTGGTTAAGCTTTTAGTTGATGAAGGAACTGCTAAGGAGGCAGTCAAGTTAGAAGCTGGACAACTGTTTGGAAAAGTTAGCAAGGAGGTGAAGAGAGCTTACTGTAATTGTCTAATAGACCTCTGCGTAAACCTCAATCAATTGGAAAGAGCTTGTGTGCTCCTTGAATTCGGAATTGGGCTCAGGATATATAATTCACTTCAGTCAAAATCTCCAACGCAGTGGTCTTTAAATGTGAAAAGTCTCTCTTTCGGTGCAGCTTTAACTGCTTTGCACGTCTGGATGAGTGATTTGACGAAGGCTTTAGAAGATGGGGAGGAGCTGCCTCCACTACTTGGTATCCACACGGGCCATGGGAAACATAAGTACTCAGATAGAGGTTTAGCAGCAGTTTTTCAAGTGCATTTGAGAGAAATGAGTGCACCTTTCCATGAGGCTACGGATAAAAAAGACGGATGGTTTTTGACTACAGATGTTGCTGCTAAATCATGGTTGGAGTCGAAGAGTTCACAACTTGTTGCTGCTTAGATGGAGCTTTATCTGTATGAAACTCTTTTTCCTTGATGAACTATCATTTTTGATTACTGTGGATTTTGTTTCATCACTTGTTTTCACTTTTGAGGGTTATACCTCCCTTCCATCAGTTTTCGTCTAAATAAACTCTTTATAAATAGTGATGTTCAAATTTGGCCTTATTATTGGCAATCTTTGATTAAGTCAGTCTGTCAGTGGTTTTGACTCAGATTAACCTAATGGATGACATACTTAGCCATATTCATTGTTTGTTGGTGGTGCAACTATTAATTGTATGACACTGTGTCTTAACTAAGGTAACTTAAAGTTGCTTTTCTGTTTTCCGGTGCTATACAACCTCTGTTATGAATTGGAAGTTCTTGGTGGAGTTAGTGAATGCTTTTGATACAAGATTTCAAACAGCAGTAAAAGGGAAAAAGCGGTAGAGCTCTGATTTTGCTTAAGCGATGAAAATCGAAAAAAAAATGTTTTGCTATTTCTTTTAAAAAGTTATATATATATATATATATATATATATATATATATATATATATATATATATATATAATAAAACACAAAGAAAGCTATCAAGTGGCTCTCCTTCAATCTCCTAAAAAATCAAAGGTTCAGATCTAACCTTACAAAACATATTTTCCCCCTCAAAACTCAAATTCAAATCCTCCACCCAAAACAACTCCTGTATTTGTTTTAATTTTTTTTTCTCTCTCTTTCCCTCCCTCTTCTATTCAAAAAATTAAGAAAATAAAATTTTTTAAATTTTTTTTAAAATAAAAAATTTAAAATTTAAAAACTTTAAAAATAATTCAAAAAAAATCAAAAAAAATCATAGAATATGTTTTTTGCTGGGCCCCCAAAAGTTTCTCATATAATATATTTGCTACTTCAATTAATTTGCTGGACCTCCAAAACTATTTTATATGATCAAACAAGGTACACCGTTCCGAAGACGTGCCGTAGGCACGTGTCAACAGGCAAACCTAGTATATATAATAAATTACAAAGAAAGCTATCAAGTGGCTCACCTTCAATCCCTCCCAAAATTAAAGGTCCAGATCAAATTTCACAAAACACATTTTCTCCCCAAAATTTCAACCCCAAAATCAAAATTTCCCCCCCAAAACTAAAAATCTCATTACTTTATTATTATCTCTCTCTTCTTTCTTCACTTTTTCATATTTCTCTCTTTTTCTCTGTCCCAATCTATCTCTCCCATTCTTTCTTTATTTACTTAATCATTTAAATTTTAAGATTTCAGGTTTGTAAAATTTCAGATTTTTTATGTTTTTTTTATTGCACATGTTATATTGAAAATAACAAATATCTCTTTAACAGTTAAATTTCATCATTTTCCATACTTAAAGTTCAAAGAAGTTAGATTTTACACCCTCATTTATAATTATTTTTCAACATATACTAATGGTAACATGAACTTTTATTTACAACTGATTATTGTCATACTATTCAAACTTGAGCTACATAATTGTTGATTTACTGTTTACAGGGCTTTTTATGTTTTGTATTGTTCCAAAGACGTGCCGTAGGCACGTGTCCACGGGCAAATCTAGTATATATATATATAGTAATGCTTCATCCACTACCAATTTTACTACCATTTTGTTCACTACCTTAGGTGGCATACTCCTATTGGAGAGTTCTCCCACCTATTCTATCTTTCCCTACCGATTGGAGTGTGCCACCTAAGGTAGTGAAGAAAAGTGTAGTGAAATTGGTATTGGATGTAGCATTACTTATATATATATATATATATATATATATATATATATATATATATATATATATATATATATATATATATATAGGGAAAGCTTCGGTTGAGCACTACTCTAGTGCTCACCGCGTGAACACTAGGCCTTCGGGCGTTCATATCGAAAATCCGAACCGTTCACATTGATCTACACATCTAAATTAGTTTAAATATGTAAAATCAAATCATTTGAAATTCATTTACCCATCCATCATGTGACTATAAAAACAATGATTTTCAGCCATACAATTTTGTAATACTTCAATGAATGGGCAAATGAATTTCAAATAATTTGATTTTACATATTTAGACTAATTTCGATGTGTAGATCAATGTGAACGGTTCGGATTTTCGATATGAACGCCCGAAGGCCTAGTGTTCACGCGGTGAGCACTAGAGTAGTGCTCAACCGAAGCATTCCATATATATATATAGGGCAATGCTCCATTGCAAACGGGTCTGTTTGCACAGACCCGTGCAAACAGACCTGCTGGCCGTTGGATCAAGTTCATTGATCAAGTCCAAAGGCTGTGATCGAGTCCTGCCCATTGAATGAACCTTTGATGGAACAACGGCTTAGGTTGTTTGAAACAACGGCCTTTTATAGCCTAGGCCGTTGTTGGAAACAACGACCTAGGTTATAAAACGTCGTTGTTTCAAACAACTCGTTGAATGAACCTAGGCCGTTTTCGGCCTAGGTTGTTTGAAACGTCATTTTATAGCCTAGGCCTAGGTTATAAAATGCCGTTGTTTCAAACAATGACCTAGGTTCATTTAACTTTTTATAACCTAGGCCGTTGTTTTAAACAACGGCCTTGGTTCAAATTTGGGAGTGAGTGAAAGAACGAATGAGGTAAAGAGTTATTTGAGACGAAATTTTCAAATTACCCCTCACAACTTAAGTGAGATGGGGTGATGAGCAGGCTCGATCACGGCCGTTGGATCTTGATCGATTTTATCCAACGGCCAACGGGTCTGTGCAAACAGACCTGTTTGCAATGGTGCATTGCTCATATATATATATATATATATATATATATATATATATATATATATATAAGAAAACCACAAAAAAAGGAAAAAAAGAAAAAAGGAAAAATACCGAATGTATATATCACAAAATACAAACAACCATACATCGCGTGTTGCATAATGATTTCTAAACTGTACAATGATAGCTCTTTGACACTAATAAAAACAAATGACACAATGCAAGCAAAAAGCGACATATAATTCAATACAAATAACAAGACATCATACTTACAGAATAATTAATTAGTAACCATCACATAATAATGTAAAGGAACAACAACAATGACAAACATAAATACAACAAACAAATAAAATAGCTAAGTTTCTTAATAGAAAATCCAAGTCCACTTTTTTACTAAAAAAAAGTGTCGCTTAAGCGATTTACGGTGCTTTTTACGCTTTAGCAGACCTTTTTACCGCTTAATGCTTAAGTGTCGCTTAAGAAACACTTTTTAGCATTTTTTGAAACCTTGTTTTAGTAACCTCCAAATAATAATGTAGAGGAACAACAACAATGGCAAATATAAACACAACAAACCAATAAAATAGCTAAGTTTCTTAATAGAAAATCCATGTCCACTTTAGCGATTTACGGTGCTTTTTAGGCTTCAATAGACTTTTTTACTGCTTAATGCTGAAGTGTCGCTTAAGCAATACTTTTTAGCGCTTTTTGAAACCTTGTTTTGATAGCTTCCTTGAAGCCATCAAAGGGGGAAGAAATATCTCAACTTAGGTGAATATTAATATTCAAATTCTAATTATAATGTGTAGATACTGACTATCCATTTCTTACATAGATGCTACTGAGAATATAAAAGACATTATTATTCATTCCACATTTATTCTTATGTATGATATTGTGGGGGTTTATGTCTGCACACTTTCCAGATGTTCCATAAACCCTTCTCGTGACTTGAGCTCTTGGAGTTGTGCACTATCCTTGTAGAATAATGGCTCGATTCTGGTTCAGTTTGTTTATATCCATCGTATCTGCAGCAATCGAAAGTTTCAGTACATCAGTCGACTGAGGTATGAAGTCAGTCGACTGTCCAGAGAGAAGTTTCAAAGGCTAAGGATACAGCAGCAGCAGTCGACTGAAGATGTGCATCAGTCGACTGTCCAGAACTAAAGACCAGTCGACTGGTAAGAAGACCAGTCGACTGTAGGCGGGTTTGTGAACTAGAAAAGGCCCATTTCGAAAGGCCCAATAGTTTCCCTATAAATACACCCGTTAGGGTTTTGTAAAATATAGACCTCTATTCGGATTTTGCAGCCGTCATCTCTGTAAGGGTTTGTTTCACCCATTGGTGATTATTTGAAGAAGAAACCCCAACCGCCCCGTGGATGTAGGCACTTGTTTGCCGAACCACATTAAATCTGTGTGTCCTTGTGTTTGTTTGTTTTCTGTTTTTCTTTCGCTATTTCTCTGTGGTCCATTCGTATTCCGCACAACAAGTGGTATCAGAGCTTTCGGTTCGACCTAGAGAGAGATGGCGAGTGAAACAGATGCAACCAAGGATGTTGTGGGATCAAGTTCGTCCAGAACAACGATTCACAACGCAAAATTTGAAGTTGAAAAATTTGATGGAACAAACAATTTCGGGATGTGGCAGTGTGAGGTGTTGGATGTTCTTGTTCAACAAGAACAAGTGTTGCTTTGGAAGTAGAAAAACCAAAGAATATGTCCGATGTAGATTGGAAGAAGTTGAATCGAGTTGCGTGTGGGACTATTCGGCTCTTTATCGCGAAGGCTCAGAAGTATGATTTGATGAGGGATACCATTGCTGCGGTGTTGTGGAAGAAACTCGAAGACAAATACATGAGGAAAAGTTTGGAGAATCGGCTGTATTTGAAGAAGAGACTTTTTCGCTTCACCTATACTGAAGGTATGTCTATGAACGCTCATGTTGAATCATTTAATAAATTATTGGCTGATTTGTTAAATTTGGATGAGCAAATTAAAGATGGAGACAAAGCCCTAATTCTGTTGAATTCATTACCCGAATGTTATGATCATTTAGCAACTACTTTAATATATGGAAAAGACACTGTTAAATATGAAGATGTTGCAAATGCTCTGTTGAATAATGAAACTAGGAGAAGGGATAAAATGGTTGATAGAGAAACTTCTGAGGCATTGATTGTAAGGGGCAGAACTGAGACCAGATCTGAGACCAAATCTGGGAATAAAGGAAACAAATCTCGTTCCAAATCGAGAGGAGTTTCAAAGGACAGAAAGATACCAGCCAGAGATGAATGTGCTTTCTGTCATGAAAGGGGGCATTGGAAAAAGGATTGTCCTAAGCTACGAAATAAGGAAAATTCGACTGCAAATGTGATTGTTGATAATGTAGATAGTGACGATGATTTTTCTTATGCACTTGCAACTAGTCCCTCACTTTATCTAGATGTATGGTTTCTTGATACAGCAGCATCCTATCATATGTCTTGGAAAAAAGAGTGGTTTACTTCCTTAGAGTATATGGATGGTGGGGTAGTTTTGATGGGAAATGATGCACCTTGTAAGAAGGTAGGAATCGGGAAGATTGAATTGCTAATGCATGATGGTCTTATTAGGGAGTTTTCAGATGTATGGTATGTTCCAGATTTGAAAAAGAATTTGATTTCACTTGGTGTTTTGGAGGCCAGTGGATTGAAATTTGCTAGTGAAGGTGGCATTCTGAAGGTGACTAACGGAACACTTGTGGTGATGAAAGGGCAAAGGAAAAGGAACTTGTTTTTCTTGTAGGGAAAAACATATTTGGGTCAGGCTGCCAGTGTAACTGAAAAGCCTAAACAGGTTGTTCCCGACTCTACTAGGTTGTGGCATATGTGACTCGGGCATGCAGGAGAAAAGGCCTTGCAGGGGCTTGTGAAGCAAGGGTTGCTTAAGGATGCTAAAGGTTGCAAGTTGGAATTTTGTGAACATTGTGTTTTGGGTAAGCAAACTAGGGTGAAATTTGGTACAGCTGTACATCAGACAAAGGGTATCCTCGATTATGTGCACACAGATGTTTGGGGCCCTACTCAGACACCTTCTATGAGTGGTAGACACTGGTTTGTTACATTTGTTGATGACTACTCCAGACGAGTTTGGGTATATACCATGAAACACAAAGATGAAGTTTTGACATTGTTCACAAGTTGGAAGAAGAAAGTTGAAAACCAGACTGGAAGGAAGATTAAGGTTCTGAGGTCAGATAATGGAGGGGAATACAAGAACGATCCGTTTCTGAAATTGTGTGAAGATGAAGGGATCCAGAGGCACTTCACAGTTAGGAAGACTCCACAGCAAAATGGGGTTGCAGAAAGGATGAACAGAACCTTACTTGAGAAGGTGAGATGTATGCTAGCACAGTCTGGATTGAAGAAGACATTTTGGGCAGAAGCTGTTATATATGCAAGCCACATTGTCAACCGTTTACCATCGGCAGCACTTGAAGGCAAAACACCTATTGAGGTATGGAGTGGTAAACCTGCATCTGATTATAGTTTTTTGCATATATTTGGTTGTCCTGCTTATTTTCATGTAACTGAAACTAAACTTGATGCAAGAGCCAAGAAGCTATATTTGTTGGTTTCAGTACTGGTGTCAAAGGTTACAGGTTGTGGTGTCCAGAACAGAAAAAGTTAGTAATCAGCAGGGATGTTACCTTTGATGAGACCAGCATGATCAGCTCGGGACAGTCGACTGGTCCTCATATGCAGTCGACTGGTGATCCTGATCAAGAGAAGCAGAAGATTAGCTTGGGACAGTCGACTGGTAGATGCTCTCAGTCGACTGGTGCGAGAGTTCTCCAACAGGTGGAGTTAGAAAAGCGTTCAGTTGGAAATTCTACTCCTGCCCAAAATGAAGATGATGTGGTTGATACTGAGGATGAGGAAGAAGTTCCTATCCAAGACCCTCCCCAGCAGGAAGAATCAATTGCAGCAAGAAGGCAAAGAAGAGATATCAAACGACCATCTCGCTTTACAGAAACAGTTGCATTTGCTCTTCCCATTGTTGATGATGAAGTTCCCTCCAACTTCAAAGAAGCTACTAGGAGTTCTGAAAATGCAGATTGGAAAGTTGCTATGGATGAAGAGATGAACTCTCTTCATAAGAACAAGACTTGGGATCTAGTGCAATTGCCAAAGGGGAAGAAAGCTATCGGTTGCAAGTGGGTATATACGAAGAAAGAAGGTCCAAAAGACAGTGTTCGGTTCAAGGCTAGACTAGTTGCAAAGGGGTATGCTCAAAAGGAAGGAATTGACTATAATGAAGTGTTCTCTCCAGTTGTGAAGCATCCTTCTATTTGGATTTTGTTGGCATTGGTAGCACAGTTTGATCTTGAATTGACACAGATGGATGTGAAGACTGCATTCTTACATGGGGACCTAGATGAAGAAATTTATATGTTGCAGCCAGATGGGTTTAAGATTGCTGGGAAGGAAAGTTCTGTTTGCAGGTTGAAGAAGTCTCTCTATGGGTTGAAGCAATCTCCAAGGCAGTGGTATTTGAGGTTTGATCAGTTTATGAAAGTGCAGGGATATTCCAGAAGTGAGTATGATCATTGTGTCTATTTCAGGAAATTGCAGGATAGTTCTTTCATATATCTGTTATTATATGTGGATGACATGTTGATTGCCTCTAAAAATGCTAAGGAGATTCAAAATTTGAAGAATCAGCTGAGTTCTGAATTCGAGATGAAGGATCTTGGTGAAGCCAAGAAAATACTTGGGATGGAGATAGCTAGAGACAGAGCAAAGGGCATAGTGAGTTTGACACAGAAGCAATATCTTTTGAAGGTGCTGAAACGGTTTGGTATAGATGAGAAAACTAAACCAGTCAGTACACCCTTAGCCACTCACTTCAGAATTAGTGCTTCTCAGTCTCCAAGTACAGATGAAGAGAAACAGTATATGGCTAATGTACCTTACACTAGTGTGGTTGGCAGTTTGATGTATGCCATGGTTTGTACTCGACCAGACATCTCTCAGGCGGTGAGTATGGTTAGTCGATATATGCATGATCCAGGCAGAGAGCATTGGCAAGCAGCTAAATGGATTTTGAGGTACATAAGTGGCACCACAGATGTGGGTTTGAAGTTTGAGAGGGATAACAATATTAGCAGGTTATTGGTGGGTTATGTTGATTCTGACTATGCAGGTGATCTAGATAAGAGGCGGTCTACTACAGGCTATTTGTTTACTATGGCTAGAGCACCTATAAGTTGGAGGTCCAATTTGCAGTCCACTGTAGCGTTGTCTACTACTGAGGCTGAATACATGGCAGTTGCTGAGGCCATGAAGGAAGCTATTTGGATTCATGAACTTTTGAAGAGCTTGGGAATTCATCGGAAGAAGGTGGAGGTACACTGTGACAGTCAGAGTGCTATCCATTTAGCGAAGAACCAAGTTCATCATTCGAGGACCAAACATATTGATGTCCGTTATCACTTTGTGCGTGATTTGATAAAGGATGGTGATATTCTTCTGGTGAAGATTGGGACAGCTGATAATCCTGCTGATATGTTGACCAAAGTTGTTGGGGTAGCCAAGTTCAAGCATTGCATGAACCTGGCTAATATTTTGCATGCTTGATGATTTGGAATGGGCGGTTGAAATGGCACTTCGTTTTGTTTGGTTAGTATGTGATATCATACTAAGGTGGAGTTTGTTTTTGTTACATTTGGTGATGAGCATTTGTTTTGGAGTATTTTTTTGGAGATTGCTTGGGCTACCTGGAAGATCTCGCCAAGGTAGAGATTGTAGAATAATGGCTCGATTCTGGTTCAGTTTGTTTATATCCATCGTATCTGCAGCAATCGAAAGTTTCAGTACATCAGTCGACTGAGGTATGAAGTCAGTCGACTGTCCAGAGAGAAGTTTCAAAGGCTAAGGATACAGCAGCAGTAGTCGACTGAAGATGTGCATCAGTCGACTGTCCAGAACTAAAGACCAGTCGACTGGTAAGACCAGTCGACTGTAGGCGGGTTTGCGAACTAGAAAAGGCCCATTTCGAAAGGCCCAATAGTTTTCCTATAAATACACCCGTTAGGGTTTTGTAAAATATAGACCTCTATTCGGATTTTGCAGCCGTCATCTCTGTAAGGGTTTGTTTCACCCATTGGTGATTATTTGAAGAAGAAACCCCAACCGCCCCGTGGATGTAGGCACTTGTTTGCCGAACCACATTAAATCTGTGTGTCCTTGTGTTTGTTTGTTTTCTGTTTTTCTTTCGCTATTTCTCTGTGGTCCATTCGTATTCCGCACAACAATCCTGTCATTAGACATGCACTACTTCTCAGAAATTTAATAGACTCCATATAGATTCCTAAGCTTAGTAAAAACCTAGTGGACTATTCAGCAAAACCTACTGGACTAAAATTAGTCAAACTAGAGAACTACTCTGAGTTTCGAATTTTGCTGAAATTTTATGTGCTCGTTAAGGTATGATCATAAATAAACATTTTTTATTTAGTAAAACTGTTGCAATTTGTTGGGGGGTGTAAATATTAACTGTATTACGACACTGTGTCTTACACAAGGTAAATTATGGTTGCCTTTTGTTTTCTTGAGCTATATAACCTGTTTTATGAATTGGAAGTTTTTGTTAATGTTAGCAAATGCTTTTAATAGCTTCCTTGAAGCCACCGAAGGCGGAAGAAGTATATTAAGTAAAGTAAATAGTATAATTCTAATTATAACGTGTCGATCCTGACTAAACATTTCTTACATGGATGTTACTGAGGATATGGAAGACCTTAGTATTAATTCCACATTTATACTTACATATGATCATGGGGGGTTATTTCCAGGAACACTCCAGTGTTGACGTAGATCCTTGTTTGTGACTTGGGCCTTTTGGGGTTGTGTACTATTCGTTCATTAGATATGCATTACCTACCGGAATCTTCTAATGATTGTTTTGTAGACTCCATATAGATTTCTAAGGTTAGTTAAAACTAGTGGATCAAAATTATTCAAAACATGACTGTAGATCAAAAAGATCTACTCTGTGTTTCGAGTTTTCCTCTAATTTTTTGTACTTCTTTAAGCCACAAGGGGAACTAAGTATTTAGTAAAACTGTTGGCTGTTGCATTTAATTACAAATTCATTTGAACTTGAACCATGAAAGTAAAAGTTGTCCACCTAAATTATTCTCGAGTTCCGTTATAGTTTCTTGTTTTTTTTTTAATCCGTGTCATTCTTACCGAATCTAAAACAGGAAGTATTTATTTGTGTTCATATGGAATTGCAGTCAGTATAAATATTTGTACCACATGATATAATGTTTTGCAATGAGGGGAAGATAAGAAGAATACTGAAGTCCATCTTATGTTGTTCGCCCATCAAATGAGCTGTTGACCTGTGATTTTCAAGAGGGAGACATGCTGTAGGCCGTGATCTTTAATATCCTTACTTGTGATATGGAATGATAATCAATGATAAAGTCTTCATCTTAGTTTCAGAAGGGAAAGGTATGCATCTTATTGTATGCGGCATTGTACTTTTATATATATATCAGATTTATGGCACTCTTCTACATTATCATTAGTTGGGGCTTCAATAACTTGATAAATCTAAATTTCAAGATTTGCTTCTAATTACTGTTATCTGAATAAATGGATGTAGTTGGATGCTATTTCATTGTAGTAACTAATATGCAGCAACCTATCATTATCCTCTTCTCTGTAATATATGAATCCTCATATGTACTTAATTCTTGTCCAGATCAAAATTCAAGTCTCTGATTCAGTAATATAATCCTAGTTTTAGTTGGTTCTATTCCCGTTTAGACAATCTAATCATGTACAGTTTATTTCTTTTAGTTCTTAAATTGTCATCGTTATTCGTTGCTTGTTTCATTTTAGTTTCTTGGATTACAAAATCATCTATCAGAATGTATTAAAAGCCTTGCTAGTTTCCCCATCCCTTTCAGTTCTCGTTTGTGATAATGAAGATGATTTATATGACAATGAGCCAGTGACCCTATTAGTACTGGAAGATTTGACTTCCTCTAAACTTGTCGGAATCATGTTGAGTAACCAATGGCATGCGTCATTCATTCATTCATTTTGGAGAGCAACTAGAATGAGCTTCTATGCTCTTTCCCTTATGGAGAGTGAAATAGAGAGATGGAATTATAGGTTTTAGTATTATTAGTTGGACAAAAATGAAGTATATGAAATATAAATAATAGAGATGTGAAGAAATAGTTCACACCGATGGCTAAGTAGTATCCAAGAGTTGTCATTTTCACTGTTTACGTTTAATCATTAATTATAATTAATGGGGTCTGTGTGGTGATTGAAGATGGTGTCCAACCAGTTGAAGCAAGTTGGCTGAAGGGGAGAGATGCTTATTAGAGTGTTTGCTCGACTGCAAAATACCGATGAAATTAATAGAAAGTAGGAAAATTTTATGAGACAGCTATATGTTATGTAATGCCCCCAAACCGAGGGCAACTATTTTAACTCCATAATACATATCAAATCTCTTGCCAATAAAATTCATCAATAGAAAGCAGCTCAATGAATAACAGAAGCATTTAATTCATAATAAAAGAAAACGACTAATTTTTTTATTATAGAAATGAGTCTTTTTATAAAAAAAAACTTCAATAAAATAATTTTAGAAATACAAGTTATCAGCTTTAAAAGCTCTCAATGAAAATTTACTCCCAAGAAACAATCTTCCAGATCCTTTATTCTCTTCAAGCACCCGATTCCGATGCACAAATCTGAAAAAATTTATTAACAACAAAATGAGCTGACGCCCAGTAGTAACTGAATAAATATAGAAGTAGCCAGTAATTCATAAAATACCACATTTATAATTAAATATGTTAATGCACAATCATATAATTGCAAATATTAGAACAAAAATATATAGATTATAATTAAAGCTTTTATTACATATAAATGCGACAATAATTAAGGTGGACACACAAACAAACAATGCAGAGTGTCTAGTGCGGTACTTATCTAATAATTTACTTATCCCATAATACATAAATAATCAGATTCAAATATTCTAGAATGCAAGGGAATTTAGGCACGCCCATCTTTCAATGTGGTCAACGCTTCATACTCCGGTTGACAAGGCATACCCTACTATCGTCCGTGGTTGGAACAATGAATTGCGCAATTATTTTTCTACACTCATAGAGTGGACACATTGAGAGCCCAAATGGGTTGGCTTAGATTTCCGATTCATATACCAATATATAACTTGGATGCATAACACATTAGTAACACAACTATAAACATGGTAATGACTTAAAATAATCATCTCAATATTCTTAACGTCATAAAACCACTCATGTACATATATCCATACTCAAGCTATGTAAAATAATACATAATGTTATCGTTTAAATAGGTTATCCACTGATATTACTAACCACAATTCACATATGAATAACAACACTCACGTATCACAATTTCATATTTCTGAAAACATACCAACAATATATCAGTCTTAATTTAATATTTGCACATAATCACACCGCATCATATAAAACTATCATAGACAATATTCACAATATAATATCACTGCAAAATAATAAGTATTTTATAAAATTACATTCTACAGGATATAGATATTCAATTACTTACAGTGGTCGGCGAAGTAACAAGTTGACTATGGATCCTCTAAAAAAACTCCTCAATCCAATATTAGCTAATACTTGATTTAGACCTAAACAGGCTTGGGTTGAGGCTGTTCTATAGGATGTAATTATTAGTGTTAATTTAACAGCGGAAATCGCCCCTTGTGGCCAACTCTAAAGATCGGGTAAATAAAGAGTACATTTTATTTTAGAATAACTCAACAAAAACTTTAGTTGTCCCTGTTTTCTCTCTTTGTTAGGATCTGAAAATGCGTAGTACATCATTATGAAGTTTGCTAATTTGCTTGCAGCTTACTTCACAATCAGTATCAAATCATGTCGATATTGATGACAAAATTATGTCATATGGTCCATCTAACTATTAGTGAAGGCATCTAGATTGAGTATTATGTACTTTCTTGCAGTATATTGCTTTAGATTCAATCAACCTTGCACCAATAATCCTCTAAGATTCATCACAATTACTTAAAAATTCGATATGTCATAAGCATGTCCAACCTTCTTATACGATATCTCACATTCATATACATAGTTTCATCTCAACTTTTGCAGAAACCAAAACAAAGTATAATTTAATAAAATCGGCAATTGCAAAATTCACATAACACTACACGATGACTGTGGGTCTTCCTCGCAAAAGAAGGTGCAAGTCTTGTATGCAGGTGCCCCATACACCACCCCATGTGGGACCGGAGCCCAACTAGGGCCTCTCCCGCACCACCAGCACCTGCTATCCCCGTAGTATCCCCCGTACCCGGACTCACAACCACATCCGCAACTTGTTCCGGGCTGCCAGACTGGTGGCTGGTACCCTAACTGAGGCTCTTGGACTACAAAAACTGGTTCAACTTTGACCGGTTCAGAGGGTTTTGGGTCCGGTTGGTCCTTCTTCGGTTCAGGATCCTTTGGCTTGTCCTTATCCTTGTCTTTCTTCGGTTCAGTATCCTTTGGCTTGTCCTTCTTTGCTTCAGCATCCTTGGGTTTGTCCTTCTTTGCTTCATCCTTGGGTTTCTCCTTCTTCGGTTCGGCTGACTCAGTCGGTTTAGCATCCTTTGGTTTATCTGCCGGTTTAGTATCCTTAGGCTTCTCCTTGTTGTCTTTGATTTCGATGCCTTTGATCACCTTTCCAGCCTTGCAGCAGAGCTTCTTGCAGATTTTATCGGGGTCGAAAGGTCCGGAGATCGTCACGGTGTTCTTCTTCTCGTCAAATGCAATGGTGTGGATGTTCTCTCGCTCTTGATTAGTAGAATTTCATGGAAACAGAGTTGAAGTTTAGTCATAAAAAATCGATCAATATGAATCTATGAACTTTTAAGTATTAGGGTTGGTGATTACCTTGGAGCTTGCATAATGTTTTCTTAATCCTTTTGTCGCAATTGCGGCATTCGAGGTCAACAGTCAAGATTATGGTGGAGATCTGCAACAATTTAGAATAGATGTGAAATATAAAATATTAACTAGTAGATGTGGAAAAACTCAAGTATTATTTAACTAATTAAAACTACAGCAAATAGATCAAGGATGTTAATATAAAAATAACAAGAAAAATTACTGGGCAAGAATTGATCATATGATGATGTTGAATTTTATATCAAGATCAGACTATTTTTATGTTGGCTGTTGACTGCCTAACACAATCCTTCTTTAACCGTGTTCGGGACATGCATCGATGCAAAAATTGAACTTTAAGCACAATGATGTTCAATTGGGAGAAGAAGAAAAAAATCATGAGAAAATATCAACAAAAATAGAAGAACACTTACCTTATCTGCCATTGTTTATTTGATGGGGGAGAGAGAAACGAAGAAGAGTTGAATACCAGGTCACTATTTAAATAAAGAGGTTGAAGGGAATGAAAAGCATGTGAATTTCTTTACTCACTTATTAGGTGAGAACACAATAATTTTCAACAAAATGGGACCCAGTGTAGGTGCGATGACGTGGACAGTTTCACACGGAATGAACACGTGTATTTAGTTGGCTGTGTTGATGGCACTTGGTTGGAAAGATGATTGTTGTTTTGATCTGTATTAATTTGGTTCATTAAATAGTATCAAATTTACAATTTACAGTCTATTAATGTTTCTCTTCTTGATTGATTTCCTTTTCTTGTAAGAAACCATAAAGGTATTTATATTTTCTAGAAATATCTAGAAACATAATAAATTAAGAGAAAACGGAAGGAAACGAGGCTGTTCTCGTATGACATCTTAAAAAATTATACCCCTTCTCCTAAATGCATGGTTGAGACCATTCAAAGTGTTCAACATATCATAAAATATATATCATTAAAGATGAATATGTTTGTCTATGTTTTAAGTGCTCGCAATTGTTGTATTGCTAAAAAACGGTTTATTTTGCAACCTTGCGATGAATAGGAAAAACATATCTGGATTTATCGAATTTTCTCAATATGTTTTATGATAGGAAGATCAACATTTTGATTGCAGAGAATGTTCTTTTGGCACGCTATCATAGAAACCCCATGTACCCTCATGAATTAATTTGGTTGACAAATTTGGTATACTTATTCGCTAGTAATTCAAAATTCTTTACAATATATTATCAATTGGTTAGAGTTTAAACGCTAGATTTCGTGATATGGTCAAAACAAGGGGTTCAATCGAGACCGTCCAAATGGGGCACGAATCCTACAGTTCAGGGACGAGACGGTAATTTCACATGCAAACGGGTCCGAAGCGGGTACTGGGTCTCCTTCTCACAGATCCAATAACCCGCAAACGGATCCACCACAGCTGGGCACGGGTTTCAACCCGCTGCCAACTCGATCCAGCAAGACACAATCAAGGTCCCTGATTAGATCTAAATCAACGGCCATGATTCACGTCAATCTTTACACTGGGATTTAGGGATTAAAATTCCTTATCTGATTACCAGAATATACCTTATCAGATTACTTTCCCAATCTGTTTACAAGGAGATTATTCTATATCAGACTACGCGGATTACATTCCTAAATGGTTCTCTAAGACGCCTATAAATACCCCCCACCCATCTCCATTAACAGGTGATCAATCTTTCTCTAGTTAAACGCTCTTTCATAATCAATTCCGGTTACTGACTTGAGCGTCGGAGGGTGCGTCGCCGGGAACAACCCCGGTGTCTCGCACTTTTTGCAGGTGCATGGCGGGAGCGACGATCAGAGTTCAACGGAACAGGTATACAGGTCCTCCTATTCAGTTTCCCCAAAGAACTCACAAATTCATCTGTTTGCCCCCACACCGAATTTAGCGGCAACAGATTGGCGCCGTCTGTGGGAAACTAACGAATAGAGACCTCTCCTCTTCCCGGTGAACAGGTTTTCTCCAGCCATGCCGCCTCGCAAAGTCAGATCTAGGGGCTCCAATCGAGCGCCCATCCCTGACCAGCAGGAAGTCCTTCCTGATCCCACTCAACAACAAGGGCAGCTCCCTCCTACCGTGGAAGAGCCGCTCCAGCGGAACCCTCCACATCCTGATCCGAAGGGGCCTAACCCCCAGAAACAGCCTCTTCATCCAGAGAACATACCCAACCACACTGCCTCCAGTGCCTCCATGGCCTCCCATCATCCCCGAGCCTCTGGTCGCCACGATGCCCATCCCAGACGCCCGGAGGATAAGGACCTTCGTCACCATCTGGACGAAAAGCGGGCTCGGGGAGAAGCCTCCCACCAAGAACGATCCCCCCGACACCGGGGACACAGGGGATCCCCCGCCCGAAGAGGGAGAAAAGACTCCCCCGATCACTACCGAGGGAGGCACTCACCGGCAGGTCGGCAGCAGCATCGGAACAATGAGGCACCCATCACCCGTGCCGAGTTCCAGCAATTCCAAGCTATGGTACAACAGGCCCTCAATCTCCGTCAAAATCCCAATGAGCCAAGGGCCCCCTCCCCTCGTCCGGTCCGGAGCCCTCGCCAACGTTCCCCTTCTCCTCGACCCGCTCCTACCAATTCCAGACGCACCCCAAGTCCTCGTCGTTCCCGAAGCTACCATCGCCGCAGCCCTCGCTCCCCATCCTACGAAGACGAGTCCCGTGGCTCGGCAGATCACCGCCGGAGAGATAACACCATGAACCGCCGCCTGAACGAGGTGGAAAAACTCTTGGGACGGATAAACCGGGAAGAAGAACTCAGGGGGAGGACCCTCCGTCCTAGCCAACCCCCGTTCTCCCGGACCATAGTGGATACTCCTGTTCCCTTCGGTTTCAAACCTCCCCAGTTCGAGAACTACACGGGAGAGACCGATCCGGTTGACCACATCGAAGGCTTTAAGACTTTGATGCTCCTCCATCAAGCGTCCGACGCCCTCCTCTGCAAAACATTCCCTGCAACTCTGAAGGGCCCAGCTCGAGAATGGTACTCTCGCCTTGCCCCGGCGTCAATATTCTCCTTTGAACAGTTCGAGACCCTGTTCATCACCCACTTCGTCAGCAGCCGAAGGGCCGAGAAGACCAGCATTTCCCTGTTGCACCTCCGTCAGCAGAAGGGGGAGAGATTGAGGGACTACGTGAAGAGGTTCACAGCCGAGGCCAGAACTATCGCATCCCTCGACCAATCCGTTGCTACCGCGGCGTTCCAATCCAACATCCTAAATTCTAACCTCCGCTCCTCCCTCGCCAAAAAACCGCCACATGACTTTTCTGACCTCCTCCTCCGTACTGAAAAGTACATCCGAGCTGAAGAGGCCGAGGAACCGCCCAACTGGGAAGCAACCGCCTCCGGGTCTAAGAGGAAGGGAACGGAAGAAGAGGGACCCAAAAAGTTTCAGAAGGATAATGCTGGCCAGCGCCGGCCTCCCCCTAGATTTGAAAAATTTACTCCCCTCACCACAAACATCTCCGCCATTTTCATGGAAGTCGAAAAAGAAGGGGTCCTGCCTCCAGCTCCAAAGATGAACACCCCAGCCAAAAGGAGGGATAAAGACAAATGGTGCCGTTATCACCGGGACCATGGGCATGACACCAACGACTGCCGGGCTCTGAGAAACGAGATCGAAGCCCTCATCCAGAGGGGGCAGCTGGCGAAGTTTGTAAGAAAGGACGGGGCCGAACTTCCTCCCCAGCCTCGGGGGGCTAACAAACGTCCAGAACGGGAAGAGACGCCAGAATTCGAGGAAGAGCGAGTCCTCCACCTTATCCATGGGGGTCCAATGGGGGGCTCCTCGAACACTTCTCGGAAAGCTTTTATTAGGGAAGTAAATTCTGTCCGGGCCACCCCTCCCCCCAAAGGGCTCGGAGTGCCCGTCACCTTCTCTGACGACGATCTCGAGGGCGTCCGCACCCCTCATTGCGACGCACTCGTCATCAACCTTCACATGGCCAATTTCAAAGTCGAAAGAATCCTAGTGGATAACGGCTCCTCCGTTAACATCCTATTCCTCGATGCTTTTAAGGGGCTGAAGCTCTCCCGAGACAGACTGAAGCCCGCCGGGTATACGCTCCATGGGTTCACGGGAGTGCCGGTGACGATCGAAGGGGTGATCACCCTCGATGTCACAGCAGGCAAAACTCCTACCACCCGCACGGAGTCAATGGATTTCATGGTTGTAGATGTCCCCGCGGCCTACAACGTCATTTTGGGTCGGCCCGGCCTAGCCGCCCTTGAAGCCGTCCCTTCTGCCTATCATCTCAAAATGAAATTCCCCACTCGGGCTGGAGTGGGAGAAGTTAGGGGCAATCAGGAACAGGCCCGCAAGTGTTACATGACCTCCACGCTCGGACCCGTCCTCTCCTTAGAAACACTCGAGATTCCACAAGATGCTGCTCGGCCGACTCCCGAGCCAGTCGATGAGCTGGAGGAAATACTCTTCTCGGAGCAGGAGCCGACCCGTAAGTTCTATGTCAGCAAGGCACTCCCGTCCGCCCTACATTCAAATATTGTGAAATGCATCCGAGCCAACCGGGACCTCTTCGCATGGTCAGCAGCGGACATGCCCGGTATCTCCGAAGAACTCTTGGTCCATCGCCTCAGCGTTGATCCGGGGTCCAAACCGGTCCAGCAGAAGAGGCGCAAGTTCGCCCCCGAGCGCCAGCTCGCCATCAAAGAGGAGGTAGACAAACTGTTGAAAGCCCGATTCATACAGGAAGTGAATTATCCGGAGTGGTTGTCCAACGTAGTCATGGTGAAGAAATCCAATGGGACATGGAGAATCTGTATTGATTTCACTGACCTCAACAAGGCCTGCCCTAAAGATCCCTTCCCTCTGCCGAGCATCGACACTCTGATTGACGCAACCTCGGGACATGAGCTCCTCAGCTTCATGGATGCTTTCTCGGGTTACAATCAGATAAGGATGTTCCCCCCGGATATTCCGAAGACGTCTTTTGTAACGGACCAAGGACTCTATTGTTACCGAGTCATGCCGTTCGGCCTGAAGAACGCAGGGGCAACGTATCAACGTCTCGTCAACAAGGTATTCCAGGCCCAGATTGGTCGGAACATGGAAGTCTACGTGGACGACATGCTTGTGAAAAGCATCCGAGGCGTTGATCATGAGACCGACCTCCAAGAAGCGTTCGATGTTTTGAGAAAGCACAATATGAGACTCAACCCGAACAAGTGTGCGTTCGGCGTCTCATCGGGCAAGTTCCTCGGCTTTATGGTCAGCCAACGAGGAATAGAGGCAAATCCGGAGAAGATCAGGGCCATACTAGACATGGCCCCGCCCAGAAACGTCAAAGAAGTTCAGAAACTGACAGGTCGTTTAGCCGCCATTGGGCGCTTTTTGTCGAAGTCCGGGGAGAAATGCCTCCCGTTCTTCAAAGCCCTGAGGGGGACTAAGGGGTTCGAGTGGGGGCAGCCGCAACAAGATTCCTTCGACCAGCTTAAAGCTTACCTCGTCAACCCGCCTCTGCTCAGCAAACCCATACCAGGCGAACCCCTCTACCTCTACTTGGCAGCCTCGGAACAGACACTAAGTGCGGTCTTAGTCAGGGAAGAAGATAGAACTCAAAAGCCCATTTACTACGTCAGCAAAGTGCTCCGGGACGCCGAGCTCCGGTACCCGAAAATTGAGAAAATAGCCTACGCCCTGATAATGGCTGCAAGAAAGCTTCGGCCATACTTCCAGTCTCATTCGGTGGTCGTCCTTACCGACCAGCCGTTGAAACAGATCCTTCACAAGCCAGAGACTTCCGGCCGCCTCATGAAGTGGTCGATCGAGCTGAGCCAACATGATATTACTTATCAGCCTCGGACCGCAATCAAGGCGCAGGCGCTGGCCGAATTCATAGTTGAAACGACTATCCCCGACTCCGAGCAGACGACGAAGGGACCGCCTATCTGGTCTGTATATGTCGATGGATCCTCTTGCAACGAGGGGAGCGGGGCGGGAGTCATCCTGGCGGGCCCAGACGACTTTGTCCTTCAATATTCCCTCCGGATAAACTTTAAAGCCTCGAATAACGAAGCCGAATACGAGGCACTCATAGCCGGCCTCGGGATGGCCCGAAACGCAGGGGCGCGACGCCTGCAGATCTTCAGCGACTCTCAATTGGTCGTCAACCAGGTCCTCGGCGAATATGAAGCCCGCGATGACAGAATGGTAAAGTACTTGGCCAAGGTGAAGAGCCTCATGGCGCTCTTCGACGAGGCCCTCATCCGAAGAATCCCCAGAGAGGAAAATGCCCAGGCCGACGCCCTGTCCAAATTAGCTTCCTCATCCCTGCAAGGCCTCGAACAAACCGTTCTGATAGAAGTCCTCCTCAAGCCCAGCATAGAGGACAAGGCTTTCAATTCCGTCGAAACACTGCCGCTCCCCCTCGAAGACAATTGGATGAAGCCCCTCGTCGAGTTTTTAAGAGACGGACTCCTACCAAGGGATCCGAAGGAAGCCCGAAAGATAAGGACCCGGGCCGAGCGTTACATAATGGTCGAAGGCGTTCTGTATAAGCGCTCCTTCACCCAGGTGGATGGTCGACCCTACCTAAGATGCCTCTCCCCCGGACAAGCCGATTACGCCCTGCAAGAGCTCCATGAGGGCATCGGCGGAGCCCACTCCGGCTCCAGAGCCTTGGCACGTAAAGTGTTAAACTACGGGTATTACTGGCCCACTCTCCTAAGGGACGCCGAACGACACGTTCGACAATGCACCTCCTGCCAGAAGTATTCCGACATCCGACGCCTTCCACAAGCACCACTCTCCTCCTTGTCGAGTCCGATCCCCTTTGCAATGTGGGGGATGGATCTACTCGGGCCATTTCCACCGGCCCCCGGACAGTTGAAGTTTCTAGTCGTGGCAGTCGACTATTTCTCGAAATGGGTCGAGGCCGAGCCCCTGGCTACAATTACCGAACATAGAGTCGTCCAATTCTTCTGGAAAAGTGTAATCTGTCGTTTCGGTGTTCCCCGAGTCGTAGTTACGGATAACGGTACGCAGTTCGCTGGAGCTGCCTTCCGAGCCTTATGTCAAGACCTAGCTATACAGCACCGCTTCTCCTCAGTCTCTCATCCCCAGTCAAATGGCCAAGCCGAGAATGCCAACCGACAGATCCTCTCCGGCATCAAGAAGAGACTCGACAAATGCTCCAAGGGATTGTGGGTCGATCAGCTGCCCAATGTGTTGTGGAATTACCGAACCACGAAGCGGATCCCGACGGGCGAGAGTCCGTTCAATCTCACCTATGGGTCCGAGGCCCTCATCCCACTAGAAGTTGGAATACCCTCTCCTCGCCTGATTGCCTTCGAAGAAGAACAGAATGCCAGGGAGCTCAGAACGAGCCTAGATTTGGTAGACGAGATTCGGGAAAGAGCCGCCATACGGCAGCAAGGTTACCGAAGAAGAATCGAACTCGCCTACAACAAACGGGTCCGCCCAACCGACTTGAAAGAGGGGGACCTGGTCCTCCGAAAGCTGGCCATTTCGTTCCCCGGACAGAAGAGCAAATTGGCCCCAAATTGGGAGGGACCGTACAAAGTATCCAAAGTGATCCGCCCCGGTGCGTACAAGCTAGAAGACCTTGAGGGTAGAGAAATTCCCAGGACTTGGAACGCCGACCATCTTTTGAAATACCTAGAGAAGGCAACCCCGCCTATCTAAGTAACTCGAGATGTCGGGCAACCACTCCTGCTACTAGTAATTTTTCCTTTGTTCTTTTTCATTGTAATAAACGGCTAGCAACTTTAGAAGCAGCCGACCATTAGATATTAATAAATAAATAAAGTTTTTCTTTACATTATCGCGTACTTCCGCCTCTAATTCCCTTATCACACAATGGTTCGGAGTCCAGCGCTCGGCTCGACTCTTCCTACTCGGCCCGTCTTCAGACGGGCCAGGGGCAGATCGCCACGTTCGAAATTGCTCCTGCAGCCGTTGAATGGATCGGAGTCCAACACTTGGCTCGATTTTGCTTCGCAAATCCGCTCCTAAGCGGACTAGAAGTAGCTCGCCATTCGAAACTGCTCCTGCATCTCTCAAACTTATCACACAATGGTTCGGAGTCCAGCACTCGGCTCGACTCTTCCTACTCGGCCCGTCTTCAGACGGGCCGGGGGCAGATCGCCGTTCGAAATTGCTCCTGCAGCCGTTGAATGGATCGGAGTCCAACACTTGGCTCGATTTTGCTTCGCAAATCCGCTCCTAAGCGGACTAGAAGTAGCTCGCCATTCGAAACTGCTCCTGCATCTCTCAAACTTATCACACAATGGTTCGGAGTCCAGCACTCGGCTCGACTCTTCCTACTCGGCCCGTCTTCAGACGGGCCGGGGGCAGACCGCCGTTCGAAATTGCTCCTGCAGCCGTTGAATGGATCGGAGTCCAACACTTGGCTCGATTTGGCTTCGCAAGTCCGCTCCTAAGCGGACTAGAAGTAGCTCGCCATTCGAAACTGCTCCTACATCCCTTAAACTAATCTAACGACCGGATCCTTCCTCCGGCTCGACTCTATCTCTCCGACTCGTCCTTAAACGGTCCGGAACCCGTCCCGACCGTAGACTGTGCCGAGCTGACGAGGTACCGACCCTCGTTTTGGGAAAAAATCACCCCGAGGTCAACTCGCCGTTAGATCCTCTCAAATTGTGTGCCAAAGCGTGATGAGTGGATCCAGTAGTGCCACGTGCCCACAAAACGACAAGATAACGTTTTCTTGGTACTCGTGCCTGCCTCTGGATTCGTGCCCCCATCCGACGGTTATGGACACCCCACGTCGATCGGCACCAAGAGCCGAACGGCGGAGTCAGAACAACACATTGTTGGAGAATTCGTTTCGGCCATCAATTGTGCCGAGCTGACGAGGTACCGACCCTCGTTTTGGGAAAAAATCACCCCGAGGTCAACTCGCCGTTAGATCCTCTCAAATTGTGTGCCAAAGCGTGATGAGTGGATCCAGTAGTGCCACGTGCCCACAAAACGACAAGATAACGTTCTCTTGGGACTTGTGCCTGCCTCTGGATTCGCGCCACCATCCAACGGTTGTAGACACCCCACGTCGATCGACGTCAATAGCCGAGCGACAGGATCAGAATTGCGACAAAAGACTCGACGAACAGCCAATAGAAGACACTTCGGATAAATCGACCCCAATTTTATTAATGACTTGGACGAGTTTACAAAAAGATTACTACAGCGAGTTCAACAAAATATTAGAAGGCATGACCCGCTCATTTCCTCCGAGGAAGGGGGACACTCCGGTTCAACGACACTTTGGGTCGGCGCTTCTTAGCCTCCGAGCTCGTCTCCAGGCCGACGAACCGGGACGCCCCTTCGCCGCTGAGCCTCACAGTTGCCCCAACCGAAGCGCCACTTGAAGACACCGCCACACCACTTTGTGCATCGGCGGCTGACGCCCCGATGATGGGAGTCCGGGACGCCGCTTGGTAGAACGTGATACCTCGCTCGATCTCTTCGCGGGTACAGGAGGTGCTCCGGACGTTGGCCCTCACCGGCTGAGGCTTGAGCCGAGCGACCTCCTCCTCCAATTCGACGATCCGGTCCTTCAGCGCCTCGTCCCTCACGACAATTTTGAACCGAGGAAGCTTCGCCGATCCAGGGTATTCGGCGCTGTCAGATATGACACGACGCAGATGGGTCACCTCGATACTCTTGTCGACTGTCACCCTTTGCAAATGCTCGACCTTCTTCACGAGCTCATCTCGTTCGGCCAAAACAGAAGCCAATTCTTCTTCCTTAGCAAATAGCTCGGCTTCGGCTATCCGCAAGTGGTACACTTCGGCCAACAGATCCCCGTTCTTCATCTCCATATTGTACAGCATCCTCCTCGTCAGGTCGATCTCGCCCTCAAGGCGTTTCACGAGAGACAGATGGAACAGCTCTACTTGTCGCCGAGCCATCGTAGTGACGGGGGCCTACCCTACCACCGAACCAAACACTTAGACAATTTCAAAGACAAAACGTTTTTTCATTTATCAAAAAGCGGTGGCCAGTCCGCAAAAGGCGTTACAAAGCTCGGAAGAAAAAGCAGAACAGAAACTACAAAAAGATTAACGAAAGAATCAAGGGTCCACCTGCGTCTCCGCTCCCACCCCGGACGCATCGACGGGCGGTCCCTCGATCTCTCCCTTAGCCGGGTCATCCTCTCCCCCTCCGTCTTCGCCTTCGACCTCGTCCTCGGCATCCCCCTCCTCGTCGTCCACGGGCGACCCGGGCCACAGTCGATAACCGACTCGCTCGAAGCCGGGGACACGAGCCTGGACATGGTCCAGGGCCGTCTGGTAGGATCGCTCCATGTTCTCAGCCATATGTTTCTTCGCCTCTGCCTCAATCTCGGCTTCGACCTCCGCCCGGATCCTCGCGGCCTGCGCTTCCCTCTCCGCCTTCTCGTCGGCCAAGGACTTCAATGCCGCGGCAAGATCTTGGGCGGCCTTGGCAGCTTTGGCGGACTCCGCTTCGAGGCCCTCCTTCGCTTTCTTCAGGTCGGCAGTAAGGTCGGCCACCCGAACGTCCAGAGCCTCGGCCCGCCTCTGCTCGGCCTCGAGATCCTTGACCGCCCGGACCTTCGCCAGCCTGTCTTTCTCGCTGGCGGACTTCAGCTCCTTCTCCTGTGCGGCGAACGCCTCCATGAGATGGCCGAAGTGAACGGTGGCCTACGAAGACAACGATAAGTACGAAGTACGCACCGAGTAACAAACTTGAAGAAATTTGCGAACACTTACCGAAACAAGCCCCCGGGCGACTTCGTAAGTGTCGTCGCCGACCCTCCCCGCATTCAGCGCGGCCTTATCCTTCGGGGTCGCCAAGTGTTTGACGACCTGCATTGACATCTGCGAGTTGCCGAGGAAACCATCATGATTCCTCACCAGCCAGTTCGGCACAAACAACTGCTTGTGCTGCTCGGTCAGGATTTCCTCGGCATTCTGAGTCAATGGGGGAAGCTCGAGCGCCAGCGCCGCATTGACATCAAAGACACCCTCGTTCACGGACGGGGCGACAGGGGCCGAGGTCTCCTCCACCACCACTACCTCCGAAGGCACCTCGGTAGCCGGGGGAGGCGGAGCAACGTTAGTGGCGACCGCGGGCTGAACACCCGAAGACGCACCCTCGGCCGCCCTCTTCCTTTTTCTGGTCCCGGTCAGCTTGGACCTATCGGCCATCATAGCTTTAAAGTCAATCTTCATCGACTCTGCATCAACAAAAAAAAGAGGGGGAGAAAACCGAATCAAAACAGACGAATTGAAGACTTAGAAAAAAAAAAAAAATGAATGAGATGTCAAGAGCGTACTCGGGTCGATGGGGCTTAGTCCGGACCCGAACAACACCTCTTCGGTCAACTCCCTCCAACTCAGTACCGGAAGGGCCGTGATCCTCCTCGCTACCTCCTCCTCGGCCTCAGATAGTGCGGGGTCGCCCCGCGCAAATTTCGGCACTTCCACCTTCCACCGGGACGGAATGTGCCAAATCGCTTCGCCCCTTACGATAAAATACTTCTCCCTCCAACCCTTAAGAGAGTCGGGATTCTCTACAATCTTAACACCTCTCCTCGGCCCCAAATAGTACCGGTACTCCGAGCCGTGTTGCCTGTTTATCCGATAGAGGCCCCGGAAAACTGACAGATCCGGCGCTACCTCGGCTCGGTGACACTGAAGCAAGAATGCGTTCACATGACGCCAAGTGTTTGGACTGAACTGAGTAGGGGCGAGACAATACCAACCGAGGATCTGAAGTATGAAAGGGTGCAGCGGAAAACGCAGTCCCGCGTTCAAGGAGTCGACGTCAAACATGCACATGTCCGACGAAGGCAACTTAGTGTTTGCTCGCACCCCGGGGCCAGCGACCATCAGCTTGTACTCCGACGGGATAGCGAAGGCCTTCCTGATCCGAAGAAGATCCTTCTCGGTCAACGACGAAATGAGCTCGTCAGCTTCGGAGGGATGGAACGGACTAGGCTCCTCGACGATCTTCGACTTTCCGTAGATCGCTTTCTCCAGAAGATCACCCTCGTACTGCCTGACTCCCGAATGCCCGGACAGGACGGAAGGATATTGTCCTATCTCGGGAGCTCGTTTCGGGTTCTCCACAATCACCCCCACTATGGGGGGCGGGGTCTCCCCTGTCCTCTTCTTCTTCCCGATCCTCGACTCGACAGCCAGCGGTTCGGCCATCTGCTTCCCCTTCCTGCGAGCTTCCGCCCTACTCCTCTCCCCGGCGCCATCACCGCCCGAGGACGAGGCACCACTACCCGAGCTTACCCTTGACATCCTTTGAAAAAGCTAAGGCAAAGACAAACTAACCTTTGAAGTGACGTTCACGGTCGGAGAATGCTCGCCTGAAATCGCCTGGCCCACGCGACAGCTAACGACAACACCGTGGAGCAAGAGCGCCGCTAGCAGAGGACTTAGAGAACAAAAGTGAATTCGTAGAGTGAAAAGTGAGAAATGAGCTCAGGGGTGAAGGAATGGTAACTTATAACCTCAACTGATAACGGGCCTCCTTGGGAATCCAAAAGGCCCACTAAGAATCCCAAACGTCCTACAAGAGAGAGGCGGCGGTATGAGAGGGGTGGCGGAACTCCCCAAAAAACACAAGTTGCGACTCGGCCACCGGTCTAATGAGCCGAGCTATCGAACGAAACGCTCAGTGACCGAGCCACCGAGTTCGCCCAAAAATACCCAACGCCGCGCCCGGCAAACAGCGCGAGGTATGCGGACCGAGGTGACGAGATACCGACCCTCGTTTTTGGCAAAAAATCCTCCCGAATCAAAATCACCGTCGGATCTCTCCAAAATTCGCGTCAGAATCTGATGAACGGTTCAGATTGCGCCACGCCCACAAAACGACAAGATAGCGTTTTCTCGTGATCTGAACCCCATCCTCGTGATGCGTGGCAAAATGAACGGCCCAGATCCGTCCACGCAGACCTTCCAAACCGCTTGCCATCGGCTTGGTCGGCCGAGCTACCGAACAGCTCAGCCAAGCAACCGAGCCACTTAATACGGAACGGCAGAACCATCAAGAAGACAAGTAAACAACTCGGCCTCCGGCCCACCAAGCCGAGCCACCGAGTTCGCCCAAAAATACCCAACTCCGCGCCCGGCAAACAGCGCGAGGTATGCGGACCGAGGTGACGAGATACCGACCCTCGTTTTTGGCAAAAAATCCTCCCGAATCAAAATCACCGTCGGATCTCTCCAAAATTCGCGTCAGAATCTGATGAACGGTTCAGATTGCGCCACGCCCACAAAACGACAAGATAGCGTTTTCTCGTGATCTGAACCCCATCCTCGTGATGCGTGCCCAGATAAACGGCCCAGATCTTGCCACGTCCACAAAACGACAAGATAGCGTTTTATGGGGATCCACGCCAAAGATGGACGGCCTAGATGATGCCGCGTACCTCGGATGCTCCGAACCGAGGCACCGACCCTTCCAACCAGGTCGCCGACCCCCCAAGCCGCGGCACTACGCATCCGGGCCGTGGTGCTGGGTTACCGACCCATCCAACCGGGTCGCCGACCCCCCTAGCCGCGGCGCTACGCATCCGGGCCGTGGTGCTGGGGTATCGACCCTTCCAACCGAGTCGCCGACCCCCCTAGCCGCGGTGCTACGCATCCGGGCCGTGGTGCTGAGGTACCGACCCTCGTTTTTGGGAAAAAATCCTTCCGACCCTCAGGAGCCGTTGGATCTCATAGGAAAGCGCGCTCGTCATGATGGACGACCCAGGTCTTGCCACGTCCACAAAACGACAAGATAGCGTTTTATGGGGATCCACGCCAAAGATGGACGGCCTAGATGATGCCACGTACCTCGGATGCTCCGAACCGAGGCACCGACCCTTCCAACCAGGTCGCCGACCCCCCAAGCCGCGGCACTACGCACCCGGGCCGTGGTGCTGGGGTACCGACCCTTCCAACCGGGTCGCCGACCCCCCTAGCCGCGGTGCTACTCATCCGGGCCGTGGTGCTGGGGTATCGACCCTTCCAACCGAGTCGCCGACCCCCCTAGCCGCGGTGCTACGCATCCGGGCCGCGGTGCTGAGGTACCGACCCTCGTTTTTGGGAAAAAATCCTTCCGACCCTCAGGAGCCGTTGGATCTCGTAGGAAAGCGCGCTCGTCATGATGGACGTCCCAGATCTTGCCACGTCCACAAAACGACAAGATAGCGTTCTATTGGGATCCCCGCTAAAGATGGACGGTCTAGATGGTGCCACGTACCTCGGATGATCCGAACCGAGGTACCGACCATTCGAACCAACTCGCCGACCCCTCGAACCGCGGCGCAACGCATCCGGGCCGGGGTGACGGAGTGCCGACCCTCGTTTTTGGGAAAAAATCCTTCCGAGGAGCAGGAGGCGTCTGATCGTTCCGAAATTCGCGCTCCATCTTGATCGAAGGCCTAGATGATGCCACGCCATAAATAGGTATTAAAAATTGGTTTTTATTTATTTAAATCGGTTTATTTATTTAAAAAATTGCGAAAAATCGCTAAAAATTCGGGAAAATTAGCTAAAAATTCCAGGAAATAATTAAAAATTCGGGGAATATTTCTAAGCCACCGAACGAGCAATTATTACCTAGAATACGCGGTTAAAGCCCCCGAACAATTAGCCAACACATCGCAAAATTAAATAAATCATCCGGAAAAATAGATAAAAACTCGACACAGCTTCGGAGCATCAAAGAAGGAGGAACTAGCCTACCCCTGTGCTCCAGGATTCAAAAATCACCCATTCGGACTGCGATACAGTTCCACCGACCACTGAGTTAGTCAAACTACTCCTCAAAGACTGACCACCCTCAGTCTTTAGGAGTGGGGGGCTCGTGATATGGTCAAAACAAGGGGTTCAATCGAGACCGTCCAAATGGGGCACGAATCCTACAGTTCAGGGACGAGACGGTAATTTCACATGCAAACGGGTCCGAAGCGGGTACTGGGTCTCCTTCTCACAGATCCAATAACCCGCAAACGGATCCACCACAGCTGGGCACGGGTTTCAACCCGCTGCCAACTCGATCCAGCAAGACACAATCAAGGTCCCTGATTAGATCTAAATCAACGGCCATGATTCACGTCAATCTTTACACTGGGATTTAGGGATTAAAATTCCTTATCTGATTACCAGAATATACCTTATCAGATTACTTTCCCAATCTGTTTACAAGGAGATTATTCTATATCAGACTACGCGGATTACATTCCTAAATGGTTCTCTAAGACGCCTATAAATACCCCCCACCCATCTCCATTAACAGGTGATCAATCTTTCTCTAGTTAAACGCTCTTTCATAATCAATTCCGGTTACTGACTTGAGCGTCGGAGGGTGCGTCGCCGGGAACAACCCCGGTGTCTCGCACTTTTTGCAGGTGCACGGCGGGAGCGACGATCAGAGTTCAACGGAACAGGTATACAGGTCCTCCTATTCAGTTTCCCCAAAGAACTCACAAATTCATCTGTTTGCCCCCACACCGAATTTAGCGGCAACAATTACATTAAAACTCCAAAAATTGTGATGAGGGTCCAGAAAATTATTTTATTTATTCTACAATTGCCCTTTGCAAATTGTGCATCGATCTTTTAAAAGAAAGAATAAATGCAAATCAGATTTGCTTTTTTTGTTGTTGTTGTTGTTGTTGCTGCTGCTGAATCTGAAAGTATAAAATGCATGCATATCACATAAGGCTACACATACTGTGTGGCTCCCCTGCATAGGCATAAGGAGAACACTGCGGTGCTGGGTACGTGGCGGTCGCCTGTTGGTATACTGGTGCTGGATACAGTGTCCCATGTTGGGTGACCGGAGCTTGGTGCATCATCGCATGTTGGCTCATCGGTCCTGGGTACCTCATCCATTCACAAGCCCCTTTCCCACAGCAGTGACACTGGTGAAATGGATCGGCCGGGAAGTGGCAGCCACATCTGCAGTCCAAATCTGGTTGGCGGGATGTTGAAGTCTCAGCTGGTTGCTTCCCTTTCTCCTTCTTTGTATCAAAAGATACTTCCAGAGGCAACTGTTTTTCAGATTTAGGAGGCAGTAGTAGTACATTTGTTGCATTGTTCTCCTTGGGTTTAATGTCGCCCATCTTCTTCATCTGTGGTTGATCGCCTGACTTGGTTTCAGCTGAAACTCCTTCCTTGATCCTCGTGCTTTGAACTGGAGCTGTTTGTTCAGGTGGCTTACTAATCGCATTAATGGGTTTGCTGTCGCCCGTCTTCTTCTGTGGTTGATCGCCTGAAACTCCTTCCTTGCTCTTTGCGGTGCCTTCAGTTGGAGCTTGTTCGGGTGGCTTACTAATCTTTCTCTTGAGTACTTCATCTATTTCGGCTGACTTGTTACTCTTTGGCGCCTTAGCATCAGCTTCGGCTGGTTGTTCGGCTGGCTTATCATTCTTTGGTTTAACCTCCTTAGCGCCACCGTCTCCCCCTTTGATTTTGATATCCAACATGCACTTGCTGATTTTGCCAAAGAGCTTTTCAGCAACCTTCTTGCGATCAAAAGGGCCGGTGATTGTCACAGAGTCCTCATTGAATTCGACAGTTTGGATTTTCTGTTTGGCTGTTGAGCAGTAGAAATCAGTTCATGAGGTGAAGAAGAACGTTATTCAGTATGCATATAGAAGAAAATTTGTTAAGTAATTGATTGCCTTGGAGCTCCCATAGTGTTTGGCTTATCGTTCTGAAACAACTTTTGCATTTGATGTCGGCTTTCAGGACTACAGTGGAGATCTGCAACAGAGTTGTGTTGTTGTAATATTAGAGCATCTCTTGTTCGTTGACTATATATTCAAAAATAGATAAAAATCTCTGTAGTCGTCGTCTCTTTACCCATATGTTGGGTTTGGGATGAACAGTAGACGTTTATATTTAGTGGCGAAAATGGCATTATGCATTTTAGAAATCGGAAGATGATTTACCGTTTTCGTTTCGGACGGTATATGATATGCCGTCTGAGATAAATTTTCTAATTACGAAAGTTTGAGACGGCATATGATCTGCTGCCGTTTGGAAGAAAAAAAAAAGAAGAAAAAAATCGAATATAAGCAAATGATGTTGACTCGTTTGAGGAAAAAGAAAAAAAAACTTGCTTTTGTGTTGGACCAATCCTTCACAATTTTTTTTCTTTTCAAAATTCATCAGACTTGCATGTAAGACCAAAAAAAAAACAGAAATTTTGTGTTGGACACCCGTCCTTTATAATTTTTTTAAATATTATTTTTAAATTCATCAGACGGCATCTGCCGTTCTTCATAAAAAAAATTTTTTGCTATCTGCTGTAAATCTTCAAACGGCAGATGATCTTTTGTTTCGTATAAAAAAATTCAATTTTTGAGTATAGACAACTGCAGCATTTTTGCTATTTGCTATTTTCAAAATTTTCATATACTCATTTTTTAACTTAAACAACTACATGCTCTTAGAAACCACTTTTTATGTACTCTATTGGTACCACATAATACAAGGCATGTACAGCGAGCTCATGTGAACTCTTTATGTTTGTTTCTAGCAAAGTACTTCAAAAAAAAAGACATGGAAGCAGTGGTGCTGTGTGCGTTACAAATGGACACACTGCACAATTCTCTAAGTGTACACTAACAGTTGCAATTCAAAAAAAATCACAATATATATGCAACTCTTTGACCTTATAAACAATCCTTCTTTCTCCTCTAAAAGACAAGAAGAAGCGATAAAATCAAAATCAAAATCATCAATACTCACCTCACCCATTGTGAACAAGTTAAGACGATGAAAATTGCAAGGATGATTTATAATATATATATATAAATATGTATATAGCAATAAGTAGCACTTTAATATTTATTTATTTTCTTTAAATTAGAGATCACGCTATATCTTTACTACAACAAGTAATAAGTGAAGAAATGTATTTCCTCCTCCGGCCTTTACCGCTCTTATTTTCATTCGTTAAAAGGACCTGTGCTTCCCAGTAAACATCAATTTACTTATACTAGTAATTTGTAGTAATTTGCACGTGCAATGCACGTTCTAATTAAAAATAGTGTAGTGTATAATAAGATGTAATCATGCCTCAAACCTGAGACATCGCTTTACTCATCATATACTCTTTTCAAATAACCCCTAGTGGCACAAATTTTTTTTATTATATATGAGTGACATTTTTGTAAATAATTATGTCATAAATAAATTTGAACTTTAAGGGAATTATGGTAACTAACAACAATTGAGTAAATGAATGGTTAATATAACTCCCACTTAAAAAATGAATGGTTGAGATAAGATGGTTGAACGAATCTCTACAAATTACAGGTTGTCTACAAATGACACCTCCAACTCACGCATTATAATATTAGAGATTTTAAGGATTCTTTATGATGTTGTGGAAATTTTAACTTATCTGATTCTACACAAAACTGGTAATTATAACACTATTAAAAGCTTAATTAACGAGACATGTAACTCTAATGCACCAACAGAGTTAAAACATAAGAAGAAATGCACAAATTTAATGACTTAGTTGTGGCCTCGGATGGTAAAGAAATTATATTAATGGAGGGGGTTTCATGTTCAAGACCAGCAGGACCAGTCTTAAGTTTTTGGGGCCGAGGCAAAAGACCCAAATAAATATTTTTTGAACCCTAATAATAATATAATTTTTTTACGCATAAAAATACGTACTTATATTTACAAGAGAAATAAAAAATTTGGGACCCCTAAAATTGCAAAAAATTCGGAGGTCTGAGGCGACCGCCTCAGCCTGCCTCAAGGTGGGGACCAGCTCTGAAGACCAGACTACTACACTTACTTAGTATCCGGGTACGATCTAGACCTGCTTCTGGCTCGCATACTAAACCTGTTAGAGCATCCACAGTCGTGTGCTATTTATGCATAAAATGCATTTTATAGTAAACGACGAGCTGCAGTCGTTTGCTATTTATGCATTTTATACATAAATTGCTACAGTAGATTGCTATATATGGCACAAGATATAGCTATATGCATAATATACGAGACGAAACATGATGTTGCATCCGACGAAAAAAATAATTTTTTAATTCCTCGGACGCAACACGACTTTTAAAATAAAAAAATATTTCAATAAAACTCCACAAACCTGGGCCTCCTTGGACAACATGTTGTTGCGTCCGACGGAGGGCCCATTAATATTTTTTAAACTTAAATAACATTTAAATTAATAAAAAATCATAACAATTTTAAAAAATCGTCCAACGCAACATGAAGTTCCGTCTGAATTTTTTTATTATTAAATTGGTAAAAATTACCAATTGACCGACTGCAGCGAATTGGGTAAAAAAATCCCAAATATATTCAATTTTTTTAAACAACGATGACTGTGGATGCTCTTATCCGCTTTCTATCGGGTATACTTTGGGTCATGTTGTCAAACCCGTTTTGAGTTGTAGGCAGGATCCAGACTTGCCTCCTTTGTTCTTTGTCCGTACTTGGTTGGAGTATTTTGACCCTTGCACATCAACATGATGAAGGCCTGTGCAAGCCACCAAATTTGAAGTTGTCATCATTAATCATAGCAAGCCATTTTAATACCAAGTACTAAACAAGTTCCATTTTGGCTTCCTATTGTACCTTCAGTACAAATTGCAACCCCTCTTCTACTTTCACCACCTCTACATTCGACTATTTTGAGAGGTTTTTCATTTTTTTTTGCATTTTCATCCGATTTCGGATGCTATATTTCATCAAATTTGGGCACTTTTGAGATATTCTAAAATTTCTATATATTTGCTCGATTTCGTGTGTTATATAGCCCACCAATTTTAGATGATTTCAGAAAAAATTTCAATTTCTGTATATTTTCACCTGATCTCGTGGGTTATAGTTTATCAATTTTGACAAATCTTGATTTCTTTTTTGAAATTTCAAAATTTTCTACCGATTTTGCAATTTTTTTAATTTATGTATCATTATTGTCATAAAACTCACTCAACTTTAGCAGAAAGCTCATATCATCGGAGTGAATTTTTTGCAACTATACTTGAGTGTGGTTTTCTCCACATAAAAAAATTCAGTAATGTTTTCTACATAAAGGGTATAGTTCAAGGGTTTTTTTTTCTTTCATAGACACTAGTATTTCAGACTATGCTTGTGTCACCATATCTTTTAACATAGGACAAAAGATCATTCAGTCAAATAAACCCGTCTATTTTATTATTATTTTTTTGATTAAAAAGATGACACAGTCATCGCTTCATTAATGATAATTAACAAGACATGCAGGTAAAATTACAAAGTTAGCCCGAAGGTAAATCAAACATCAAAAACTTCCAAAATAGAGGCTATAGCCTCAACAGCCAACACGGGGCAACAAAACAACAAAAGTTACAGAAACCTCCTAATCCAAAGTCTCCGAAACCGAAGGCCGAGACCGAATGTCGCCCAAACTGGAAAGCAGCTACTCCTTCTCTTCCTCCAATTGCAGTCTCTTCTTGGAACCAAGGTGCCCTGTCCATTCGTGAATGAAGAGGTTAATTTTGTGCATCAAAACTGAGAATCTAAGATTAATACTGTGAAAACATAAATCGTTTCGGTCTAGCCATAGATTCCAAATCGTAGAGGCAGCACCAATGTCCCAATCTAGTCTATCCTCCTTTCTAATCCTGTTACCTCTAATATTACCCCAAACCTCCTAACTCGACCTAGGACAATCTAAAATCCCAAATTTAGGGCCCATAATCTCCCATACTATTTGATATGGCTAAAAATGGGGTTAAATCGGAACCGTCCAAATCAGGCACGAATCTTAAAGATCAGGGGTAAAATGGTAACTTCACCTACAAACGGGTCTGAAATGGGTACTGGGTTTTTTTTTCAAAGGCCCAGTAACCCACGAACGGATCCACCTTAACTGGATGCGGATTCCAACTCGCGAGAAACCCGGTCCGGCTGGGTAGAATTAGGATTTATGATTAACCTTAATCAACGGCCCTAATTCATTCTATCCATCCACTGGAAAGTAAGGATTTGATCTTATCCCGAAACTGGTCCTTATGGCGGCTATAAATACCCCCCATCCCCCACCATTAATAGGTAATTAATCTTTTGCCAATCAAAGCTCATTCTTCTTAATCTTTTCTGATTACTGACTTGAGCGTCGGAGGGTGCGTCGCCGAGACCAACCCCGGTATTTCGCACTTTTTGCAGGTCAGCGGCGGGAGTTCCGATCAAACTCCGGTGGAAAGGTTTCAGGTTTGACTATTCAACATCCCCAAGAATCCACAAATTCTATCTTTTGCCCCCACACCAGATTTAGCGGCAACAGATTGGTGCCGTCTGTGGGAAGCCACGAATAGCAATCCTTCCTCTTCCAATCGGTCAGATCGTTTCCTGTCATGCCTCCAAGGAGAGTAATATCCAGAGGGTCCAACCGTGGGCCCAATCCCGTTGATCCCCAGCAGCAACAGGAGGTCCCCCTCCAACCCGTCCAGCAACAGGGGCAACTCCCCCCTCAGGCTGAGGACCTCCTGCAGCAGGAGAAACCTCCTTATTCTAACCCTCAGCACCAGCGGGCTCCAGTCGGCCCCCAGAACGTCGGCATGGGGACCTCCCGTCCTCCCCCTCAGAAGCAACATCTTCATCGGGACCATATCTCCGTACATAACCCTTCAACCGATTCAATGGCATCTAATAACCCTCAACTTTCCGAAGACCTCCGCAACATCCTCAACCGGCAGAAAGAAGAGAACCTTCGCCATCGTTTAGATGAAAGGCGGGCCCGTGAGGAAGCCACCCGCTCAGAACGTCCAAATGAGCGATCCCCTCGTCGCCGAGATCACATGAGGTCTCCCCTTCATAGGAGACAAAGGGAAACCCCCGAGCACCATCGAAGAAGGCACCGTTCTCCCTCTGGTCGGCAGCCCCAGAGGGACGAGAACGGACCCATCACCCGTGCCGAATTTCAGCAGTTCCAGGCCACCATCTTGCAGGCCCTCAACCTCCCACCAAACAACAACAATGCTCAGAGGGTTCCCACTCCTCAGCCAGCTTAAAGCCCTCGTCCTCGGTCTTTAAGCCCTCTTCAACCTCCAAGCAACCAACATCACATCCCTAGTCTTCGCCGTTCTCCGAGCTACCGTCGACGTCGCCCACGCTCCCCTTCGTACGAAGATGAGTCCAGAGGCTCACTTGGGTACCGTCGAAGGGACGATGCTGTCTATCGTCGTCTTCACGAGATGGAGAGGCGCCTCGACCAATTGGACAAGGAAGAGGAGCTGAGAGGTAGGACCCTCCGTCCGAGCAGACCTCCTTTCTCCCGAACAATCATGGAGGCGCCCGTTCCAGCAGGCTTCAAGGCCCCATAGTTCGAGACCTATACTGGGGAGTCAGACCCTGTAGATCACATCGAGAGTTTCAAAACTCTCATAATGATCCACCAGGCTTCCGATGCTCTACTATGCAAGACCTTCCCAGCTCTGTCTCTGCCCTTCCTCCCACCGCCGCCCACGTCGCTGTAGGAGCGGTGGCTATTCCGGCCAGGAGTCGCTCCTCCGGAGCAGATCTGCACCTCCGCCTCTATGCCGCAGACGAGCTCACTTTTGTGAAGGTATTTTCTTCACAAATCCCCCCAGATCTGTGACGCTTTTGGAGTTGGGGGTGGGTTTATTAGGGTTGGGGTTTGGGTTAGGTTGGGGTTGGTTAGCTTTGCTAGGTTTTTCACCGGTTGTTCTTCGTGCTTGCCGCCATGTCCACACTCTTGGGGCCAAACACGGAAGCCGGGGGTGTGCTTGGCTGTGCCGTACTGCAAGACGGCAGGGTATTTATTTGTTTGGGGGGTTGGTGGAGCTGTCTGTGTTGGGTATGTCTAGTTGTGATGTTTGCGGTGTAGTTCGGTTGTGGGGCTAGGGCCCGAAGACGGGGTCCCCCCATGAGACCGCTTATTACATACTAGTAATTTACACGTGCGATGCTATGGCTTTGATTTGGTTTTTGCGAGGGTTGGGAGTGCGTGTGAAGATACCGGGAGTTAGATTGTCTTGCACGATTGTGGAGCTTGGGCCCAAAGATTGGATCCTCCGTGATGGGCGCTCACTTTTCTCAACTTCCGGGGTGCTTGTCTCAACTGTCGAGGAGCGACTATGTCACGCCAGAGCATCCTCCCGCGCCTGTTGTCGCGAACACCATGGATCTAGGGGTTCAAGTGTGTGAGGTCGGCGGTTCGGTTTGGGGCCCGTGGGGCCAGGCCGGTAGTTTGTTGGTGTTGGGGGTGATGGGGTGTGGGGTTTGGATATGGTTGGTCTTGAGTGTCATACGATGTCACCGGTGCAGTTTTCACAGCACCTACTATCAGGCTATTGAGCTTTCTCCAGCTTAGGCCACTGGCTCATGACAGCATCGCCTCTTTCCTCGGATTGGGAGTATGAGTCGAGATAAGTCTGTGTGCTGAGAAATCACCGGAGAGAGTTTGAGCGTGAGAGAGGTGAAGGTATCCTCTCCACGGCTCTCTCTTGGAGCGTGGTGTTTTGTCGGGTGAGCGAGATAGTTGTTTAGTGAGAAATCGCCTGAGAAAGTGCGATCATGTGAGAGGTGAATGTATCATCTTCACGGCTATCTCTTTGGTAGAGGATGTGGGAGCTACTGGCATGTTTGTAGGATGAGTGATGGAGATAGTGGGAGGGTGCAATCGTTGTGCATGTGCTGTGGGTTCAGTTTTTGATCTGCGGGGCTTGGGCCCAAAGATGGGGTCCCCCCAGCGAGGTGAAGGCAGGGGTCGGCGGGCGATAAAATCATGCCAGACATGGTTCAGGTAGGTGTGCATGTACCGTGGAGGCACTGTACGAAGCTAAACTGACGTACTTTCAATTTTGTTGGACCGAGCTTGTTTGTCGACCCACCCTCAAGGGTTGTTGGAGGAATTTGTTATTTGTACGCTTCATGTTGTTTCATGTATGTTTTATTTTCTGTCTGTAGTTTGTACTTGGGCCTAGTACTCTGGGTTTGTTTCGTTAAGCTCTTATTAATGAAACAGGATAGTCAGATTCCACCTTTTCCCTATAAAAAAAAACAAGTAGCATAAGTGATTGCATAACCAGAGACAGAATCCCCTAAATTAGAATCCTTCAAAAATATTTACGTCTTATCTCTACTACTATAATGGGAGAAGGCCTTAGTGTAATTTGTCCATATCCCAACCCGTGCAACGCACGTTTAATCTCTACTACTATAATGGGAAAAGACCTTAGTATAATTTGTCCATCTAGCAACCTGTGCAACGGATGTGCTGGTTGATTTTTTTTTTTTTTTTTGCCCTTTTCATTTTTTTTTCCCAACAATTTTTTCCGCGTGCACAGCACGTGTATAATACTAGTCAAATTAGATGAATTATGAGAGACACATTAAATATAGGAATCCCTCAATTAGAATCATATAAAAATACTGGAGTCAAATTTGTAGTGACATACTTAATAACTGTCTGTTTGCAAATCTTGATTGAGCATTTTAACATCTTTCATTTAACATCTTTTATTTATTTGTTCTTTGTTGTCGATTGTTCCATTTCAGTTTTGAAAACATATTCGGCAGGATGCACTTTTTGGGCCTTACAAAAGATAAAAGAAGGTTAGTACTTAGTAGTAGTTTAAGTAGTTGGTTTTTTTATTCAGTAGATTTGTCTATTCTTCTATATCTTACTCCGGTTTTTTAGTTCTTGTATCTCTCATTTGCTTATAAATTATAACTTGTCGGTTATGATAATAAGTTACTGAACTCTTAAGTCATTTATGGTTACTTAGAGTATCCACTGTCGTTTTAAACAAAATTTGCATATTTGGATAATTGGGAAATAGAAAGATGTCTGCTATCAATTGTGCTAAATCTACCAAAAGAAGAAAAAAAAATCAAGCTTCTTCATCCGTCCAACGTTGGGAAAAAAAATTAAACTGACAATTTCGTAAATATTCGATGTCATGTCCGTAATAATGGCATGAAGCAAATTGGAAGAAGAAGCTTGGACCGATGAAGGTCATCCGTCCTTTGTTTTTTATTAAAATAAATCTATATTATAATGGGAGAGATGGGGTTGGTAAACAAACAAACCCTAATTTGGTTGTGAGCAAACCCGTGCATCGCACGTGCTTTTTTTTTGTCCTTTTTCATTCCCCTCCACGTGCATCGCACACGTGCTTTTTTTTGTCCTTTTTCATTCCCCTCCACGTGCATCGCACGTGCATGATAAGTTTTTTTTTTTTGTCTTTTTCCTTCTTTCTCCACGTGCATCGCACGTACATGATACTAGTAACTATTATAATGGGAGAGTTGGGGTTCACAAACAAATAAACAATTTTTTATTCTTTGGTGTATGTGTGTCAACACGTGCAGCGCACGTGTTGGTAGTTTTTTTTGTCCTTTTCATTTCCCCTCCACGTGCATCGCACGTGCATGATACTAGATTTTTTTCCTTTTTTGTCCTTTTCATTCCCCCTCCACGTGCATCGCACGTGCATTATACTAGTGTTTTTAATGGCAATTTCGTAATTACTTAATGGCAATTTCGTTATTAATTAATAGCATTTTGGTGATATTTGGATGGCATTTCCGTAATTTTTTGAAAAAAATTCTAATTATCTCTACTACTATAATGGGAGACGGGCTTAGTGTAATTTGTCCATCTACCAACCCGTGCAACGTACGTGCATAACTATTGTAAATGAGATTTTAGATCAAATCCAGACTACGTCTGAATTTTTACTTTTAAAAAAACTATATTTATTAAGACGTGCATCGCACGTGTAAACTACTAGTTTAGAGAGAGAGAGAGAGAGCTTCTTCATCTGTCTCTCATCTTTTTGTTTTTCTTATGAAAAATTATTCGACGGACGGAGCTTCATCTTCCGCCGTCCGAATTTTTTTCTCAAACGAATGAAGTTCTTCCGTCTTCTACATTTAGCATTTCTCCAAAGTCGCTCCTAAATTTAGCGAAGCACTGTTTACTCCTATTCTAAAAATTGAATTTTTAGCAAACGACAGTGAGAGTGTTTTCTATCTCAATTGCTGTTTTTTTGGTTTTTAGAAAACAACAGTGGATGCTCTTATTGGAGTATAGTTGCCCTGTAATGCATTTTTTTCCTTTGATTATCAGTGCTGTTAAACTTGAGAAAATGTACAGCTGTTGGAATATGTTTTTTATTTTGTATTTGCCCATTTGGGTGGTTGTTTTTCCTCTTTATTTAAGTCTCTTGTATATGAATATTACATTTTCCCCATTTAAAAAATAGTTGGTGTTTATTTAGCGGAGAATTGTTCACTCCTGTTTATGATTCATGCTCATTTCATTTGATGATAATTATGGAATAACAGCAAGCAAAGTCCCTTGCTCTGTTGATCTTTTGAACTATATGCAAAGCGATGAATGGTAATTACTTACTATAAATTTTTTTTATGTAGTTGTATTTTTTGAAGGATTCAGGCCGGGCTTGGACTTTTTTTTGGTTTACTCGAGTCCGAGCTTGGGCCTAGATTTTAAAGCCCAAGCCAAAATTTAGTCGGGCTTGGATCCTACAAAAAAAAGGGATCGAACTCGGGCTTGTATAAGTCCGGTCCAAGGCGGCCCGTTGCCAGCCTTAGAGAGATTGATGAGAAAATTTTGCCGTACTGACCCACTTTTGAAAATATTTGGCGCTCCGACCCACTTTCGAAAGCAATTAGCGATCTGCCCCTGTTTAGGACACGTAAGTATAAACCGTTATTGGAAATAACGACATAAGTTATTTACATGCCGTTATTTCCAATAACGGCATCTATTTTACATTTTTTTCCATGCCGTTATTTGGAATAACGACATCAGTATATTTGTCTTACAAGTGTGAATCTTCTAACTTTAAAAAATTCTAAGTGTGAATTTTTTTTATAAATAATGTCGCTATCCCCAATAACGACATTCGAATGACTGATGTCATTATTTGGAATAACGACATCAGTATATTTCCAATAACGGCATCTATTTTACATTTTTTCCATGCCGTTATTTGGAATAACGACATTAGTATATTTGTCTTACAAGTGTGAATCTTCTAACTTTAAAAAATTCAAAGTGTGAATTTTTTTATAAATAATGTCGTTATCCCCAATAACGGCATTCGAATGACTGATGCCATTATTGGAGATAACGACATCAGTTATATATAAATGAACTCTTGCTGTTGTTTGGAAATAGAGAGAATGAATAATAAGTTAATTTTTTATAAATTAACTTATTTGTTAGAGATGATGAATAATAAGTTACTTTTTTATATAAAAAAATTTATAACTGATGTCGTTATTCCAAATAACGGCATCAGTATTAAGAATGCCGTTATTTGAAATAACGGCATCTGTTATAACTTATAAGGTTTTCACAGTTGCAATTTTTTTTCTAAATGGAGACTACAAGCTGTCGAAAAACATAATAACCTATGTCGTTACTCCAAATAACGGCATGACACTTTTTTTAAATATAGATGCCGTTATTAAAAATAACGGCACGTAAATAACCTATGCCGTTATTTTCAATAACGGTTTATGCTGACGTGTCCTAAACAGGGGCATATCGCTAATTGTTTTCGGAAGTGGGTCGGAGCACCAAATATTTTCAAAAAGTGGGTCAGTACGGCAAAATTTTCGATTGATGATGCCCAACTTCTGCAACCTCTCAGCATTCTCCTTTATCCTCTCATCACGATACCTCTCATATCCCAACGTCATGTTCTAGTAGTTGTATTCTTATGGCAAATTTATTCTTTTTCATGTAAGGCTTAGATATCATTGTGAATTATATTACTTCTTTAACATGCATGAGACATGATAAATTGACAACTGAATGTAACAACTAAATGTACTCTATGATATTTTTCATCTTTCTTCTGTCAATCTTGACTCGGGTCTTTCTTTTTTGACAGCTTTGTGCAGCCTTGAACACAAATAAACCAAGCATGGATAGAGACCTTGATGTATGCCGCAACCTCAGATCATCCCTCCCATAAAGAACACGGAATGGCTCCTGTCACGATATAGAAGTCACTGAAGAGATATTGTAGCAGAAACTAATTAGCTTAGTGAGTGAATGTCGAGAATGGATGTGGACAATGAGTTGTTTCGTGATGCCCTGGAAATTGCAGTTTTTTAAGGAGCACAAGCACGAAAGAAAAGGGCAGTAGGCTTCATGAGTGTCTTTTAAGCTGTAGAAAACACTCTCCATGCACCCAAAGCTGGTTGAAATGATTGAATCGAGCACCCAACACTCCAGCTCTGACGAAATATTTTCACACCTCTCTAAATTATTGTAAATCTTAATATACATCTTTGTATTGTCTTTTATGTAATGAATTGAATCTTACACGAGAAAAGTTCAAGTTGTATGTATTTTAATATACGTAAAGCGATGAATTGATTATTACTTTCTATAAATTTTTTCCGTATAATTGTCCTTTGTTGAATGAATTGTGCCCGGCTCGAGCCTTATTGCTTTATTCAGGCCCGGGCTAGGGCTTGTGTTTTGGGTGCCCGACCCAAAATTGGGTTGGGCTTGTACCCAACAAATATTTTTGGGCTCGGGCTTGTATAAGTTCAGCCTAAACCTGGTCCATTGCCAATCTTAGTTTTAACATAAGTTAGTTAAATTTTTGACATCTTTTGGTATAATCTATGCAATAGGTATATTCTATTAATATACATGAATAATTATGCTTTGGTTTAATAGATTTGTATCCCTCTTCATCAATAATAAGAATATGATCAACTTGTAAGATCGGTATCCAGCCCAATAAGCTAAGGGATCTGCGCTCGAAGAATCTTTACTGGAAATTTGGGGCTTGGTTGTTGGGTTATCAGACATTTATTTTATTTATTTATTTTTAATGAATGGGTATTATATCTATATCTAATATTATAATGGGAGAAGCCTTAGTATCATTTGTCAATCTACCAACACATGCATCACACTTGCATAACTAATATGAATGAGGTCTCAGGTTTGAAGTCTCTATATCTCAGATTTTTTACTTTATTTTTTTATATATTAAGCATGCATCACATGTGTAAATTACTATTCATCTATCTATCTATGTATAACTAGTAATTTACACGTGCGATGCACGTTTTAATAATTTCAAAAAATAAAAATAAATACTTTGACGTAGAAAGGATTTGAAATGGAAACCTCATTTATATTAGTTATGTACGTGCATTGCACATGTTGATAGAATGACAAAATGACAAATGACACTAAGGCTTTCTCCCATTATAATATTAGAGATATATTTACTTACTATTTAATGGAAAAGTTTGTCACAAATAAACCATTTAAAATATTTTTTGTCACAAAAGAAACACAATTTTTGTCACCAAACAAATATGTGCATCGTACTTGCAACTTCAAATCCATTTGTAACACGTGCATCGCACGTACACATCAAAGTTTTTTTTTCTTCTTAATTTTTAAAAAATACGTGTATCGCCCATTCAGCTCCATTTTTAAAAATTAAGGCATTCATCGCACGTGCTAATTACTGTTGACTTACGTGTATCGCACATTTAACTCAAACTCTTTATCAAAACGTGAATCGCACGTGAAAAATACTAGTATTATGATAATAGGAGAGAGTGTGTACCCCCTATCTCCTTTCTTGATTTTGAAATAGAGAAATGAGAACAAAAATAGAAATTAACACGAGATCAGCACGTAAAAAAATAAAACAAAATCAAACAAAATTCTTACCTCTCCCACCTTCAAAACCCTTCATCTTCTCCAACCTCCGACATCCTCCCTTCCCTATTCACACCCCTGCCCTGGCCAAATCGGATTTCCTTTTATCCATCGCTTCTCTTTGCCTCTCTTCTACTCTCATTCTCTTCAAATAAAAATTCCATCTTTTTCTTTGAACCCAAAAATTTTTCCCATTTTTTATGATTTGAGATTTCGAATTAGAATATGCGAATGGAGGAATATATTTCTTTTTCTAGATCTACACTAGAAATACTCTCATGTCCTACCACAGCAGCCCTACACAAACCCAACTTCAAAATGGAGAACATAAAGGCGGAGAAGACAGCTTGACGAACTCTGAAAATATATCGAACAACTCCAACGCCATGCAACAATGGGAGGTAACTCCTCTTCCCTATTATCATCCCCAATTTTCCCAAACTCCACCCAAACCCTAACTCCAACCCTAATTTCCAACAGATCACAGAGAGCCTCCGCGACCACCGGAAAGGCAACAACCCCACGTAAGCGCGGTGGCAGCGCTAGACCCGTAAGATTCCGAGATCCAAGATTCTGATTGCTTCCCAATTTCTGATCGAATTTTGTGAATTAATTAATTATTATTATTATTTTAGGTTGGTTAGTTTAATTCGGGTGGGTGAGTTGGAGGATCAACAGAAATTTAAAAGAGAGTTGTCTTCAGCTGTGGTTAAAGTAAGCTTTCAACAAATTCCTTTGAAAAATTAATGTTTTTTAATTAGAATGTTGATTGCTTTGTGATTATAATGGTTAATGTGTAATTAGGTTCATGAAATGAATACGTATATTAGCCTTTTTTCAAAAAGGAAAAGGGATTACATGTAAAACTGTTGAATATTTTATTGGGTTATGTCAGTGGGGATGTTAACATGTATTATCATGTAATGAATGGTCTGGATTTATATGAATGATTACGTGTACAAATTTTGTATTGGTTGATATTGATGCTAATCGATTATTGTAGAATAACAACATTGTCAAACTTTTTTGTGTAGGGGTGATTCAAGTATAAATAAATGGGTTCGTTATTCAGTTCATTGCATACTTTTTTAGCTTTAGTAATATTCAATTGGATAATATTATGGTTTAGCAGTGATCCTTTAAACCATCTGCTTATATGATGATGATAATAAAGATTTCAGTAATTACGGTAGGAATAATATTCATAAGTTTCTCTCAATTATTTCACACTTTTTTAAAGTTCTATATAATTTTATAAGTCCCTTAAAACTATTTTAAGCTGTGCAATTTGCTATATAATTTTATAAGTCCCTCAAAATTATTTTTGTCTGTGCAATTTGCACAAGGTAACACTAGCTATTACCGAGAGTGATTCCTATCTGTATCAACATTCTGCCTGGGGCCGGACACTTATTTCTTGTATACATGAAATGGTAACTTTCCAGCAATAAACTTATGTTCTTTATTATTCCCCCAAGCCCCTGGCTTTGAATGCTTTGATGAAGATAAAGGGAACTTGGGCCTTAATTTGCTAGATATGTTTAAAAAAATTATAACAAGGATAGAGTCGACAGACTCCAGCCCAAGCCCAAATATATAAATAATAATAGAATACAAACATCAGAGAATTTTACACGGAGTAAAACTAGAAGTAGAAAACGAGAAAATAAACAATAACAAAACAAGAAGAGACAGCGAAGAGCATTGCACGCCAAAATGAAAACCAGCGAAGCAAACTGGAAGCCAAAAGCAAGTATTCTGAAGGCAGGAGACATCGAGCCGGGGACAGATGAACGCAACACCTAAACAAAAAAGGCACACCCGAGCAGCATCAACACCAACCACAGCTAAATCCCCCCCAAACGCTGGAGCATCCAAGTCCAAAGTAGAGGCATCGACCGACCACCTCATCCTAGTTTAATTTGCTAGATATGCAATGTAATTGATGTTTTCCATTTTTCTAGTTTATGTATAGAAGATCAACCACCTCATCCTCTTTCATGTAGCCTATAAAGGAGGAACAAAAGATTTATTTAGGTCCTCACGGTGCCCCACAATACCAAGCAAAGCAAAACAGCTAGACCTGAACACAGGTGGTCGATCGCAAGCTACGCAAGCAACACTTCAAGCAGAAGTTTAAGGAAGCAGATCGGAGGTATATATATATATTCTGGTACTACTGGACGGGAAAATAAGGTAGAAAACATCAGAGAGCTTGTGGGCAGTAAAGTCCGCAGCTCAGCCACTACCGCCACCATGATGCCGAAGGCCTCCCCTAGAGACTGGCTTGACCCCCCGCCCATTGCCATGAATATGAGTCTGAGAAGTACTCGCACCAAGTTTTCTCGCCCTTACAAAAGTGAACTGTAGAATTATATATATGTACTTTTTGTGTAGAGTTAGATATCTATCATTCTACTGATCTTATATCACATACAAATGCATGCATGCATCCTTGCTGTGAACTTTCTGTATTGGCTTTTATAGTCTCTGAACAAATCTGCTATACAGTATTGTTGGCATCCTACCGATGTATTTCTGTGTTGTTTATTTGTTATTATTTGCATTTGAGAAAGAAAGATTAGCTGCAAGAAAGTATAAATTCAAATTGAATTGGCTAGGTATAACATGAGTTTGTTTTCTGATTCTTGGTTGACAATGCTAAATTCATTTTGTCTCTATTATATCTTCAAGTTGGTATAGTGTTTCTCTTTCAACAGTGAGTTTTGGCTCCAGATTTGAATCTTTTAGTGTTTCTCTTTCAACAGTGAGTTTTGGCTCCAGATTTGAATCTTTATATATATATATCTATATATATATAGAGTGAGTCTATTAAGAGATGGAAAGCTGACTGCCTTATCTGAGCTGGAAGTGATCAGCCGTCTGATCGAACTTGATCAAGATCGGACGGCTGATCTGAGCTCCGCTTTCTCTTCAGATTTTAAGAGGGGTAAAAGGGGTATACCCCTTATCTCAAAGCCAGATAGCGTATACCCTTCGATTCCTTATCCACTAAGCCTACGAACTCTTCTCTCTTCTCTCCCGCTCTCTCTCTCGTTCCAAACCCTAATCCCCCTCTCTCCCGCTCTCGAATCCCGCTCTCGATCTGTGTTTGCTCTCTTTGGATTCCTCTCTTCTCTTCTCACCCGATCTGAAGAGAAAGCGCTCCTTCGAAACCCTAATCGAAGGTCTCTTCGAAACCCTAATCGAAGGTCTTCGGTCCTCTCCCGCTCTCTTTCTTCACTCACCTGTGACAAACCCTACCCCTACCACCGATCGAGTATACACCTTCGATTCCTTATCGACTAAGCCTGCCTCTCTTCTCTCTTCTCTCCCGCTCTCTCTCGTTCCAAACCCTAATCAACCTCTCCCCGGCTGAGCTTCCCTCCGCCTTTCTCTTCAGATTTTGAGAGGGTTAAAAGGGGTATACCCCTTATCTCACAGCAAATCGCGTAAACCACTTCGATTCCTTATCGATTAAAGCATCGATTGGAGTGGAGCTTTGCTTTGAATGTCTCATCGATCGGAGGTGGAAGTGATTAGCCGTCTGATCTCTCATATTCCAGAGGGAAGTATTCGACTCTCATAAATGCTTTAATGATATCTGTTTAATTTCTTGCATTTTCTTTCGGTTTTGTTCGTAGGCAATGATGAGATTGATTTGGATATTAGTTGGTTAAATAATTTTGGGGCATTGAAATTATGATTTCGAAGAGATTTTTGATTGTGTACCATGATATTTATTCAAAGTTGAGTACACACCTGGGGTTTGAGCGGGAGAGAAGAGATGAAGGCTTGAAAGTATCAATTTTTGAGTTTTAACAATAGCTCAATTCACATAAATTTTGGGCACCGATGACTCACAATGGTTTAGGCAGTGATGCAAAACACTTTATGATCTGAATAATTATTTCAATCCTGTTTTAAGTATTCTTGATTATATATCTATCATATTCTAGTTGGCGTGGCAGTCCAATGCAGCCCTACTTATGATGACTGTTTTCTGAGCCTATAATAACCCCCCCCCCCCCCCCCCCGCTCCCGATAAGGCATTCAGTTCCCCAGCTCTTAATAGACTTACTCTATATTTGATCTGCACAGTTGATGATAAGCTCCAACCAACACAGACAGAACATGAAGTATCAATTATTTTCAGCCCAGAACAAACACAAACAGATCATGAAGTATACAAAAACAAACTGTATATTAGGCAGTGATGCTAAACACTTTATGATCTGAATACTTATTTCAATTTGTTGTATTTATTCTTGATTATATATCTATCATATCCTAGTTAGCGCGGCACCCCAATTGCAGCCTTAGTTATGGATAGTCTGTTCTGAGCCTATTTGTTATGGATAGACAGAGCATGAAGTATGCAAAATTTGTAATGCTCCAAACAACAGAAAACTAAATTTTCTAGTAACTGACGTTGGATGTGTATGCGTTGGGTACTCATCTAAGCCTTTTGGTTTTTGAGTCTCTCAAATGCTTTGTTGGTGTAGGCCGTGATGCAAAACAGAACATGATCTGAATATTTACTTCAGGATTGTTGTATTTATTCTTGATTGTATATCTATCATATCATAGTTGGCGTGGCACCCCAATGCAGCCCTAGGTATGAATAGTCTGTTCTGAGCCTACTAGTATTATTTCAACCACATTTATAGTTTCTGTTGTTCAGTATGAGCATAACAAATTTTGCATTCTACATGCTCTGTCTGTGTTTGTTCCCAACTTACAGATTTTGCTTGCTTCATGATCTATCTGTGTCTGTACTGGGCTGATAAAATCTTTAAACAACATGCTCTATACATCATGATCTGTTTGTGCTTGTTCTTGGCTGTTTGAAATTTTTATGCTTCATGCTCAATCTGTGTTTGGTCTGGTCTGGAAGAAAAAATGAGACTTCATGTTCAGTCTGTGTTGTTTATGAGCTTCACAAATTTTGCTCAATTCATGCTCTGCCTGTGCTTGTTCTTGGCTGTTTAAAATTTTTATACTTCATGCTCAATCTGTGTTTGCTCTGGTCTGGAGGGAAAAATGAGACTTCAAGCTCTATTTGTGTTGTTTATGAGCATTACAAATTTTGTAAACTACATGCTCTGTTTGTCTTAGCTGTAAGCCTACAAATTTTGTCATACTTCATGATTTTTTGGTGTTGGTTTTGATCGAGGAGGAAAATTTAACAGTACATGATTTTTGAACTTCAGGTTCAAACGGTGTTTTCCTGAGCCTACATTATTTATTTGAAATTTTGTTCTCTTTGGAATCGACTATCTGTTATCTGTTTGTCTTTGTCTTTTCCATGTTCAATAATTTCAGTTTACTTTGGATTTTAGGTAGATTTCAGCATGAAGTGCATTTTGGAGTGATTGAAGACTGCAGTACGGCAAAATTTTATATTCGGAGCAAATTATGCAAATTTTGTCATCTACAGACAGTTATGGCACAATGTACTATGCTGTAAATTAATATTTCTTATGCTGTAGAAAATTTGTGAACAATCACTTTGCAATTCTATGAAGATCCAATTTTTTGCAAACAATCTGTTCATTATTGTCTTAATGTAATGATTGAAATTATGTGTTTTTTTGGGTGTATTACGCAGTATGGCGTGTCCACCTGATTTTCATGCTCAAAGCTTGAAGTAACAAATTAAACAAAATAAGATAAGCTGAGAAGCAACACAGACATAACATGATGTCTGCAAAATTTGTAAAACTCACAAACAACACAGACTGAACATAAAGTGAGAAAAAAAATTTTAAACAGCCAATAACAAGCACAGTCAGACCATGAAGTGAGAAAAATTTGTGAAGCTCATAATGAACACAGACAGAACATGAAGTGTAATTTTTTTGGCCAGACCAGAGCAAACACAGATTGAGCATGAAGTATACAAATTTCAAACAGCCAAGAACAAGCACAGGCAGACCATGAATGGAGCAAAATTTGTAAAGCTCATAAACAACACAGACATGACATAAAGTCTCATTTTTTCTTCCAGACCAGAGCAAACACAGATTGAGCATGAAGCATTAAAATTTCAAACAGCCAAGAACAAGCACAGGCAGACCATGAATTGAGCAAAATTTGTGAAGCTCATAAACAACACAGACTGAACATGAAGTCTCATTTTTCCTTCCAGACCAGAGCAAACACAGATTGAGCATGAAGTATACAAATTTCAAACAGCCAAGAACAAGCACAGGCAGACCATGAATTGAGCAAAATTTGTGAAGCTCATAAACACAGACAGAACATAAAGTCTCATTTTTTCTTCCAGACCAGAGCAAACACAGATTGAGCATGAAGCATTAAAATTTCAAACAGCCAAGAACAAGCACAAACAGACCATGAATTGAGCAAAATTTGTGAAGCTCATAAACAACACAGACTGAACATGTAGAGACAATTTTCCCTCCAGACCAGAGCAAACACAGATTGAGCATGAAGTAAAAAAATTGTAAACAGCCAAGAACAAGCACAGGCAGACCATGAATTGAGCAAAATTTGTAAAGCTCATAAACAACACAGACAGAACACAAAGTCTAATTTTTTTCTCCAGACCACAGCAAACACAGATTGAGCATGAAGTATTAAAATTTCAAACAGCCAAGAACAAGCACAGGAAGACCATGAAGTATGCAAAATTTGTAAAGCTCATAAACAACACAGATTGAACATGAAGTCTCATTTTTTGGGCCAGACCAGAACAAACACAGTTTTAACATGAAGTATAAATTTTTAACAGCCGAGTACAGACAAAGACAGACACGGACAGAGCATGTAGCATGCAAACTTTGTATCATTCATCAAATATTCATCATGTGTTCGGCACTGACGATCATCTCGTTCTTTCTCTTCGATTCCTGCACCAAAATATTAAAATTCAAGTACATATGATACACGTTCGTGGTTAAAACTTGTAGGCTCAGAAATAGTGCAACAAGAAACATTATCCCATTCACTCGGATTTTAAAAATTCAAGGCGGCTCAGAAAAACAACAATTACCACTTTAATATCCCGTAAAAACTTACAATGGTGCATTGTTAAAGGAGCACAGCTCCCGAAAAAGCATTCAGCTTCTGAGCTCTTAATAGACTTATCGGAGCTGGAGAAGATCAGCCGTCTGATCAAAGTTGATCACGATCGGACGGCTGAGCTTCACTCTGCCTTTCTCTTCAGATTTTAAGAGGGGTAAAAGGGGTATACCCCTTATCTCAAATCAGATAGCGTATACTACTTCGATTCCTTATCAATTAACCCTTCCTCTCTTCTCGGCTCAAAACAAAACCAAAATAAACATGAAGTTGAGCATACATCAAATAATCATGAAACATGAAATCATGCATAAAATTTTCATCACTGCCGCATTGAAGTTAAATCAGGTTGCATATGGAGTCAAATTTGGAATTTTGAATTTGACACTAGGGCCGCTTTATTAAGGCACACCGGCTAGTGTTCAGGAACAAAATTCAAGTTGCATATACTTTTCATCATTGCCTACTAAATAGAGAATATATGAACTTCAAAATAGAAATTTTTTACCAACTTTTCATGTACTAAATGATGCTTATCGAGCATCATTTTTTGCTTTAAAATGATTTACCTGCAAACAAACAAAACAAGTTGGTTAAGTTAACAAATGTGTTATAATGTAATAAACTTATATAACGGCAGATATATATGACACTTACCTTGCAAAAGACACAGAAATAACTCAACAAAGTTCATGCTATATTCGGAGGATCCTCTGTTATAGGTTGCATTGTTGAAACTGTAGTAGAAGCTTGTGACTCATTTATAGTAGAGCTACACGTTTAATGTTCACAAAATCAAATTAAAATTAAACTAACTACAAAAAAAATGAAGTATTAACTTTGTATTTAATTACTAACCTTTGCTTTAAAGGACAAGTACGACTGTCATGATTAACCATTTTATTGCACAAGCGACACTTTCTCAATGGTTTCGCAGCCATCTCCAATGCTTTCTCCCTACCCCCTTTGATGCGCTTCCCACTACCCTTGGTTTTTGCAATATCGGGTACTTGAATATGGACTGTTCTAGGTAGTGAACTAGTTGTTGGTTGTTGTGATTCTTGGGACATATCTTGTTGCAATTCTGCAACAACACCAACTAGTAATGTTTTCGCCTTTTGGCGCATCTCCTTTGATGAGCGAGCAATCCTCATCACTTTGTTGAATTCATTGGACAATTCCACCATGTCCAAATCTTGTGGACTACCGTAACTACCAATTATTTCAGCACCAGCATCATCATATACAATCTCGGTAGTTACAGAGCCGGTCCACCTCTTTAAAATATAACATTGAGGCAGGGAATCAACAAACTCATTCCTCAATACCACAAGGATGTGTCTACAAGGAATGCCCTCAACTTCAAATTTACTACATGTGCAAGTCCCAGCAATATCCATCCCCTTGTAGACCACATCTCTTGTTTTATCATGCTGTACCGACTTAGCCATTCTCCTAACAATATAGTGTCACACACTACCATCGTCAGCTTTCATTAAAGATGCATAATTCAAGCTTTCAACTAGTTCAGCCTGAAATATATGAAATTTCGATCTAGTGTACTGTTCAGATATTTGGGACTCAATTTCAAAACCTGTTTGCAGCTTTGGTTTGGTATGCAGAGTATTGTAGTCAGCTGCTAACTGATTCTGTTTTTGTTTTCTTATTGCCCTTTCAAATCTGGTCATAAATTCATGTAGAGAATTTTTACTGCTAACATACTTATCAACAAAAGCATTCATGCTTTCTGATCTCTGGGTTGTGCGAATACCAGCAGTAAAAATATGCTTGGCATAAGCCGGTATCCACTTCTCACGAAGAGAATAAATGTCAGAAAGCCAAGGACTACCTGTTATTGGGATATGTATCAAGTACTAATAAAAAAGAAAAAAAAAGTTCAAACATAAGAATAATTTATTGAAACAAGTTGTACCTGCAATTTGCACATTAGCGTGCATTACGTCATTCCATCTCATTTCAAACTCTTATGGGGTCTCAGATTCCCAGATGCAACTGTGGAATGGAATGCTAAAATCACTATTCAATCCCGGGCCACCAAGCTTATCGGGAAGCTTTTTAAGAATGTGCCACATGCAAAGCCTGTGGCTCGAACCAGGAAAACACATCCGAATTGCATTATCCATTGCAGGATCTTGGTCCGTGATGATCACTTTTGGTGGAGACCCACCCATTATTTCACCCCATTTTTGAAACAACCAAACAAAAGAATCGGTGGTCTCCTTATTTATAAATGCCGCACCAAAATTTACAGATTGGCCATGATGATTAACTCCGGTAAACGGCGCAAAAACCAACTTGTATTCGTTGGTATCATATGTGGTGTCAAAAATTAGCACTTCACCAAAATGTTTGAAAGCCTTCCTGGCAATAGCATCAACCCATAATACATGAGTTAATTTGTTGTCTTCATCAACCTTGTAATGAAAACAGAAAGAAGGATTCATCTCTTTTTCCTCTTGGAAGTGTTCCAACAATATATCAACATCATAAGGTCTCATACCATCCCTCTCTCTTTGCAAGGAATTTCTAATATCTTTTTCAGTACAATTAATGTTACTGAAACTTTCATTTTCTATTTCCATGAAGGACATAAACTCTGAAGTTCGTATATTAGCCTCTTTGAAAGTACTGAGTAAGCTTTTTTGCGCTTCAGATACATTTCTATTACCTCTTAGAAATTGTTGCTTTCGAGGTGTGACACAAATATGAGTGTGCTCCTCAACAAACCTACGGATTGACCATCTCCCGTCAACATCCCTTTGGATTCGTATTTGAGCCATACAGTCTTCTTTCGTTATTGCCCGTTTCCTTCTCTTGATCAAAATTGAAGAAGATTCTTCATTATCACCGGTTGTATCAACCGGCTTGCCTTGCTTTGCGCAAACAAATTGTTGTGAATATCTCTCCTTTGTGGTAGTATCAACCATCGTTGCAGACTTTCGTACTGAAAAACCGCATAATTTTGCATATGTTTTATAAAATTCAAATCCATCTTCTAAGGTTGCAAATACTAAACCAACAAATGGTTTAGATGCATCATCAACATCCCTCCAACTGGACTGAACATCCAGACTTAGTAATTCCTCATTTTCAATCTCCATCCTTCATAGGAGAATGAGACAACAAAAATTAAAAAGATATAAACGATATAATCTTTAACTGTAAAATAGAGAAATTGTGGCTCCAAAAAATGTACAAAAAAAAACTACATCCTAACACAATCTACAAAAAATGTACAAAAAAAACTACATCCTAACGGGAGAGATGATTTGCCATTAAATTGGGCCCAAATAAAAAACCCTAGCATCGAAATGCTATCAAAGTCAGATGGGCGACGAATCGAAGAGAGAGAGAGAACGGGAGACATACATCGCCGCATCGAAGATAGAGAGAGAACGGGTGAGATGGGTCTCTCCCTTCAAAGCTAGGGTTTTTTACGGGGGAAGGTGAGATTCTTCGGATTCGTCAAAGAGAGGGAGAGCTGAGAACGGGAGATAGTAAGCGTGATGAGAAAGAGGGAGATGAGAATTGACTGTTTTGCCCTTCAACATATTAGTTGATAGGCGGATCAAATCTGGACCATCAGATCGCAATCGAATGGCTGAGATTCTCAGCTCTAGATAAGGAATTCAGCTTCCCAGCTCTTAATAGACTTACTCTGAATTTTTTTTTCAAATCTCTTATTTTGTAAATTAATGCCTTGCTTTGAAGATTAATTTGTCAGGTAATGTTTGCATCTCAAGAATAGTCTGTGGACCAAGATGATCAGCTACAATATGTCAGGGAAGTATTCGAATCCCATTTATCCATTTTGGGGTTTGGTCTTTCTATATTTTATCCATATTCATGTGATTGTCAGTTTGCTTCCTCGTTGGAGGACTCGGATTCTAGTTTTACAAGTGATGATGAGATGGATTATGTTTCTGAAGTTGCACACTATGAATCATTTATTTAATGATCTGCAGGAGTGACTAGTGTTGAATTAATCCTATCTGAGCTTTATTTTTCCTCGTTGGTTATAAGTGATGATGAGATGGATTATGTTTCTGAAGTTGCACACTATGAATCATTTATTTAATGATCTGTAGGAGTGACTAGTGTTGAATTAATTCTATCTGAGCTTTATTTTTCCTCCTTGGTTATAAGTGATGATGAGATGGATTATGTTTCTGAAGTTGCACACTATGAATCATTTATTTAATGATTAATAGGAGTGACTAGTGACGAAACAATCCTATATGAGCTTTATTTTTCCTCGTTGGTTATAAGTGATGATGAGATGGATTATGTTTCTGAAGTTGCACACTATGATTTTTTTTCTTTCACTCTAATATTCTACTAGGATGCGCATCTCATACCCACTTGTATCATGGGCACCTAACTAGGGTTGTTTGATTATGCAGTAGATGGAGGTGGTTGTCAAAACATTGACTTTATAAAGTCCAGTATCATGGGCACCTAACTAGTGATGAAAAGTTTATGACTGATTTTGTTTATGCATGAATCTGTTGAATCATGAGTTTTCTATACTGGACTGTGTAGGCATTGATGACAAATTTATACAAGACAAGTAAAATGATTTTCATAATTCTGTGCTTAAACTGATTGAGTTGGAAGTGATGGAGATGCAAAACAATAGTTTGGTTGAATCTAGTAGGCATGGCTTAATTTAGTTATTGGGTTTCTGAGCGTACACATTTGTTGGTGGTGTTATTGTTCAGAGCCTACACATTTTTTTTGATGTTGTTCTAAGCCTTCAAGTTTTGTTGCCAAGTGTTGTTCTGAGCCTACAAATTTCTACATTTCGACTCAATTTTTGCAATGTCAAATCCTACAATATTTGCAATGTCAAATCCTACAATTGCGTTAGTTTTCTTTTTTCTCTTTTTTGGGTTGATTTCCAATGTAACAGCTGAGTGCACACCCATAGATGCATTCAAATATGCTGGAGAAAACACAATCTTTGCAAGTGGGAGCCCATTTGAAAATGTTCCATTAGGTTTGCCGACTTTATTTAGTATTTGGTCATTTTGGAGAGACTGAATTTCTGATCTAATTTCTAATCTTCTTTCAGGAAATGGAAAAGTAGGATATGTCAACCAAGCTAATAAAATGTACACAACGTTTAGGAAAATTCACAAGGAGAAGGATGCTGAACCCTCTGAGTTCGATGTTTTTTGTTGCACAGGTTTGCCTGTTAAACAATCTTTCATGCATATTATTTGATTTGTCATTAGCTCCTTTTGATTTTTTATGATGTTGTTGTTCTAACCAATAATGCTTTTAACAAAAGTATACCCAAATTATTTGTTAGATACGAATGAGGGGATTATTAGTGTCAAATGAATAAATGAAAGGGAGTTGGTATAGAAGAGTCAGTGAAAGGAAGTTTACTAGATATTGGGCTTATAAATGAGTCACTGAAGAGTCAGTTTTATGTAAGTTAATTCCTTTTGTCGATTGCAGGATTAGTGTTGAGAGATAAACAATGATTTGATGTTTACTTTCGTTGTAATTGCATATACCATGAATCAGAACCATAGTCATCAAAAAATTTCTGGATCTACACTCTTTATTAGGATTGAGATACCATCAAAGTCAGATCCTCTTAGTGGTAATTTATGTTAGGGATTATTGTTGTTTTAACATTTTTTGGGTATAGGTTTCTTTTATACTAGCCTGCATTTCTACTGAGGCCGATGTGTGAGGCCTTGACTCTGTCCAAAGAAGCTCAGGCAAACTCCAAGCATATATCAAAGTTAATTAGGATATATCAAATATCTACATTTAATTTTCCCTATAAAGTCCATTTATGCTCCTAGACAAACTCCAAGCACTAAATCCTTATACTATACCCAGCCACACTGCTATGGAAATTTTATATGGTCAAGTATATAGTAGTCTGTCGAGTAGTCTGTCACTGTTATTTTTGTTTAGGAATCTAAATTCTTACGTGAATCCTCTGCCAGAAACGTTTAACTGTTTAAGTAAGAATTGTCTAAACTATTTCTTTGTCACTTTTTGTAAACTAAGCATAAAAACAATTGACAAACTTGTCCTGATAATTGATGCCATCTTGGTGCTACCATGCTCACTTCTCCCTATCATTTATTCAATTTCTGACGGAAACACTCGAATGTCAATTAGTGAAGAGCTAAATCAGATTTATTATGGGAAATGTGCTGAGTTTAGCTTTAACTGTTCCGTTTATACAGTTTGGATTTGATCCTACCATTTTGGAGTGAGTTCAGTATTACTCCTGGACCAAATGCAAGGGAACTGGAGGCTTGTATTCATACTCTTAAGGTGCTCAAGGATCCAAGAAGCCATACACAATAAACTCTTAAGATGATAGATTAATGATAGAGAATAGGGAAAAAAAGATTCAGTTTTGGGTTATCAAGGTTTAATAAACACTATACTTAGATTGCTTAGCGAAATTTACCTTTATATGTTTTAAGAAACCATAAATGTATCATGTTTGCATGCAAAAAAGTAGTCAGATGAGACACTTCATTTCACTCTATCCAAGAAGAAATACAAATGAATTATCAGTTAGACCACCTACATATATGTTGTTTCGGATTTCGCTTTAAAAACAATTTGTTTGCATTCCATGGTTTATATTTAGGTAAATATACCTGTCCTAGTAATGTTTCATTATTGTGATATCTAATTGGCATAACAGTACATGGTTTATCAAAATTTTCAATCTTGTGGTTTTCCTTTCCATTAATAATGCTTCATTATTATGATGTCTAATTGGCATTACAGTACATGGCATGGAGTATGGTTTTGGAGCCCATGATTATTCAAGCAGTGGAGTGTTTGAGGTGGAACCCAGAAGCTACCCTGGTTTTATCTTCAGACGTTCCTTGTGGCTTGGCAGTACGGACATGTCACAGTCAGAATTCCGACTGTTCATTGAGCAGCTTTCTGAAAAATATCATGGCAATACCTATCATTTGATTGCTAAAAACTGCAATCATTTTACCAATGATGTTTGTATGCTCTTGACAGGGAAGCCTATTCCCGGATGGGTGAATCGGCTTGCTAAATTAGGTAAAGTCCTTTCTTGAAATTTATTTTTGGCCTTTGTTATATTGTTGCTGGATCGTCTAATAGTGATGTATTTTTTCTTCCAAATATCAGGTTCATATTGCAATTGCCTTCTTCCAGAGAATATTCAGATTGCAGCAGTAAGACATTGTCCTGAGCATCTGGAACTCTCTGGTACTCTCTTTAACTGTGCATTTTATTTTATTTTGTATTGATGAATCTAACTATAAAGAATCTTTCGTCTGGATGTAATTAAGGATCAAAATATTTAAAATCACATTGCAATCCCGAACCTTTATTTGTAGCACAATTCCTTTACCCCTTATTTTAAAAAAAAATTGTTTGGTGCTATGAAGTAATCAGATAGTGCACCAGACTTTGTGTCTATGATATGTATTTTTTATTGTTTGATCATGGATAAAAATTAATGATTTTAATAAGAAAGGTAACTCTGAAGTTCAAAAGGAGGCGAGAAAAATATTGCTTTTTCTATAATAAGGTTCAGCCTAAGTTTCACTTTCAGTATTATGTACAAACATCTCTGACCTGTTAATCTGGTCATCCTAAAATCAGATGGATCAAAGTCAATAGCTTCATCAGCCATGGGTGACAGTGATGGTGATGACGATATCGATGATGATGATGAGCCACATCAGCGTCTGCTTGCAGCACCAACTGTTGATCCTGTGACTCCAAGAGAAAAACCAGTGAAGCTAGCTAGAGATCTTCTCTGATGCATTATTAACATCTTCAACTCTCTGTTTCGATTGAAGACAGATCAGTGTATTCGGTTTAGGTTATGGATCTTATGCAAGGTTGTGGATTTCCTAGTCAATGTGTGCAGTTGTATCCCCCAATTGTAGAATTGTATCATTTTCTTGCCGGGTTCGTTCTTTCATTCCTTTTTTTGGAAGACTGGGGGTATGTAGAGCCGGACTCCTGTGAGCAACTTGCAATCTGTTTTTGACGGCCAATTCTGAGTAATGTTCTCTATTCTTTCCTTCTATCAAATGATGGATGTATGTAGTAACTCAACTGACGTTGCAATGTGAATGTATTTGTTTGTTGGCTGATGAATCACAAATCTTAATTGAGAAATTCTCCTTGTCAGATAGTTGTGCAGGTGGTTTTGCTTTAGCCTATTTGTCCAAACCTCTGTAATTATTATTTTCTTTTGTTTTTTGGCAGTTGTCAGATGAACATTCGTAATGATTTTTCTTTCGTTGGGATTAAAATAATAGATGTGTTGTCTGAGTATCCAATTCAAGAGTCAGAATGACGATACTTCTGCTCCAATTTCTGTTGATATAGTTCAGAAGCTTACGATATTGGTATTTTTGATGATGCATAGGCTGATATTAATATGATGAATTCACACCGTGACTTGTAATATTTGCTTAACTTTTCCGTGGGCATTGATATTGTATTTCGCACACTTGATTAACTTACGTGACTTACACAACTTTCGGGTACGTCCCTATTTTTCATGTTCTGTGAGTCCTGTAGCAAATAGTTACCAACAGTTGGTTCGAAAATTTTCTGAACCTGTATTTCAATTTTCAACAGAGGCCATGCCGTTCACAAGAATAGCTTCCTTTTGTATTGAGCATCAATCACAACTGTACAAATAAATGTATACTACAACTGAACCCATCTAGGTCTATATTGATCACAGCCTAAGGTTTCTTTCAGATACAATTTCATTATTCAATGAAAAGTCTCATTTATAAGCATGTCAGGGTATAAAATACATGGGATTTGGAAGCTTAAAGGAGCGATTGCTGGTAGCAGAACCCTGCAAATCGCTCCATTGGTCTCCAGAGTTGCCCAAGATTCTATATCCATCTGCTAATATTTCAGCCCTTTTCTCTGACTTGTATGTTGTTGCTGTTTTCTCGTGATCATCCAAACTCCTGTACATAATGAAGTGAAAATGTAATCAGCAACGGCTGAAAGGTTGAAAGCATCTCACCGATGGGGAAAGAAATGCAGTCAGTAGAGCTAAAACAGATTACGATCACAAAAAAGTATCATAGCGCTTGTAAATCCATCGAAACCATTAGTTTTGTGTACAAACTATTCATGGGGGTACTGAGATTAAACATTGTAACATCGCACTGACGAAAAGATAGAGAAGTCTGAGTGCTTCGATTCGATAGGGGCCATGATAATGAATAAACATTTTCAGATTTGAAAAAAAAAAAAATTGGGAAAAAAAAAGTTCACAAAAGTATACCTGATTCGAAGATGCCGGGGGGAGAAGAAAGGTGGAGTTAGGGTTTCAAATGGGTGGGTTTCGATAGCAGCCAAACCCATCAATGGACCAAAATCAAAAACCAAAAACCCTAGCTTCGAAAGAGATAGAGAGAACGGGAGAGATGAGTGATGCATCGAAGAGAGAGATAGATCACGATCGGGTCGAGGACGATAGCAGCCAAACCGGGCAAAACCCCAACACTCCATTTGCCATTAAATTGGGCCCAAATAAAAAACCCTAGCATCGAAATGCTATCGAAGTCAGATGGGCGACGAATCGAAGAGAGAGAGAGAACGGGAGACATACATCGCCGCATCGAAGAGAGAGAGAGAACGGGTGAGATGGGTCTCACCCTTCGAAGCTAGGGTTTTTTACGGGGGAAGGTGAGATTCTTCGGATTCGTCAAAGAGAGGGAGAGCTGAGAACGGGAGAGAGTAAGCGTGATGAGAAAGAGGGAGATGAGAATTGACTGTTTTGCCCTTCAACATATTAGTTGATAGACGGATCAAATCTGGACCATCAGATCGCAATCGAATGGCTGAGATTCTCAGCTCTAGATAAGGAATTCAGCTTCCCAGCTCTTAATAGACTTACTCTATCTATCTATATATATATATATATATATATATATATATATATATATATATATATATATATATATATATATATATATATATATATATATATATATATATATAGATGAGTTACTCCATTATATGTTGCAGTTATATATATATAGATGAGTTACTCCATTATATGTTGCAGTTATTTATAATATGAAACAAACATTTGGTTCCATGTATTTCTAGTTTCGGCTAAGAAAATTGTATTTCCGGTTTCATTATTTTATTTTACTGTATGTGTACACCATTGGCTTGTCACTTGACTGATCAATGCATCATGCATTTTGACTAATATTAGAGAACTGACTCCAATATATTATGAGCATCCACTGTCGTTTTTTAATAACTCAAAAATTGAAAATCTGTTTAGAAATATGTCTCAGTTTGCTAAAAACTCATAATTTATGATAAAAATGAATAGTGGCTTGCTAAACTTAGCAGCTTCTTTAGCCAATTGCTAAATATAGAAGACGGACGATGTTCATCCGTTTGACGAAGGGACAGATGAAGAAGTGTCGTCTAGTTAAATAAAAATAATAAAAAAGATGAGAGACGTCTCATCAAAAACAATTTTTTTATAAAAAAAAATATCACTGAAAACACGGCTGACGGATGAAGTTGTTCCATCCGGTGTGTTTTTTTGATTTTTTTAATTCTTTCTTTTTAAACCAAAAAAAAGAAATCCAAAAAACACCCAGACGGATGATGTTTTTTTTTTATCCAAAAGATGGTCCAAGCCATCATTTCATTAATGAACTATTAAGGAAACAAAGTAGAGCTTACATAAGAGTTTAGTTAATAGAGGTTACATAACATTACATAATAGAGGAGATAACAAAAGCAAGAACTAATCCATCGAGGGCATCTACTACACCAAGATCCCGAAGGTAGCCAAAAGGTACTCGTGGACTGCGACCAAAAGCTCCAAAATGCTATCAACGCTCCTCGTCAAGCTTGATTCAGCTTGCAGGAGCACTCTAAACCCACTGTGACTACTCTCCTTCAGCATACCTCATCCTCTTTGTTGCCTCCGTAGCACCTGCCCAATCATAAATTAACATAAATATTTTATTCATAAAATGAGGAAATCTATACGAGATATTGCGGAAAATATGATCATTTCTTTGAAGCCATAAAGACCAAATTAAAGCCGCTATAGCTAAATCCCATGCCCCTCTATTTTCTTTTTCAATATTGGCTTCTCTATATGACCCCCAGATTTCTGTTGTTGACTTAGGAACCTGATTACACCCAAACCTTTTACTGACAACCTCCCAGGACAGCCTAGCACTAGGACACTGGAATAGGATATGGTTGACGTCTTCTTCCGCTACAGAGCAGCTCCCACATCTCGTATCTATCTGCAGGCCTCTCTTTTTAAGGTTGACTTTTGAAAGAATCGCGTTTTTATTGGCCAGCCAACAAAACACTTTGACCCTGAACGGAGCTTGGGTTCCCCAAATGATCGATTGAACCTGGCATCTAGTCCCTCCGTCATTGATCCATTTATACATGGATGAGACCGAGAAAAGCTTAGAGTTGTCTCTATCCCACCACCTCTCATCTTCTGTCGAATTCCCTCTTCCTTCAGTCTGCAGAATAAGATCGTTTAAGGCCTCGAATTGTACCAAACTTTCCTGGGTGATATTCTGGCGCACTATAAAGTTTAGTTTACCCCTCTTCCGCACGTCTGCCACAGTAAGATCTAAATTTGTAGTTGCATCCGCCGCTAGAGGAAATTGGTTTTGAAGGGAGGTCGATCCGCACCATTTGTCTTTCCAGAACCTGGTTTGCCTTCCATTTCCTACTTTACACCTAGTGTTGGTGTGAAACAATAATCCTTGCTTGGATATGCCTTTCCACATAAATGAAACTTTGGCCGATGGGCTTTTCCCTCCGAAGCGGAATATGCGGCACTTCCGAAATCGTGCAAAAGAGCAGCTCCACCACCCTCTGTGGTTATTAGTGATCTTCCACCACCACTTGCTAAGTAACGCTCTGTTCATGTCCTGCAGGCACATGATCCCCAAACCCCCGAATTCCCTTCTCTTGCACACTCTTCCCCAGCTTACGAGATTGAAACCTTTGTTACCCTCGTCTGATCCTTTCCATAAGAATCTCCGTCTAAGTTTATCGATTCTATTGATGACCCACTTTGGTAGTTCAAAGATAGACATGAGGTAAAGCGGGATCGCACTAATTACCGAATTGAGCAGAATGATCCTTCCTCCGAGGGAGAGGTAACGACTCTGCCATCCCGAGAGCTTTTTATGAATCTTATCGATAAGAGGTGTCCAATCTTCTCTCAACAGAGCACCTGGTCTAATGGGGGTACCCAGGTATTTGATGGGGTACGCCCCCGACTTGCATTGGAAGATATCTGCTATATCCCTGATCAGATTAGTAGGAAGATCAGACAGTGGTATAATGCTAGTTTTTCTCAAGTTCACTTTGAGGCCAGACCATCCTTGAAAGCAGGCCAACACTGCCTTCATAGCCACAGCTTCCTCTACCGTTGCTTTTCCGAACAACATTGTGTCTTCTGCATATTGTAGAATCGCCATTGGGGTAGGGATGCCCTTGATCTGAATCCCTTTGATTGTACTGTTATTCATAGCCATACTGATCATTTCTGCAAGCCCGTCCGCAACAATTGCGAACAATAGAGACGACGAGGGTCGCCCTGTCGCAGGCCTCTCTTGCAGTTAATCACTCTCCCTTGCCATCCGTTAACCTGGATATTCAATTTGCCTCCTCGAATACACTTGCTCATCCATGATCTCCATTTAGTGCCAAAGCCTTTAAGAGTGAGGACCTCCTCCACACATTCCCACGAGACTGAATCGTAAGCCTTATGGAAATCAAGATTCAGAATGAACCCTTCTGCTTTGGTACTGTTACCTCTATATACAATCTCATGGACGGAGGCGATGCTATCCATGATATCCCTTCCCCTAATGAACCCGCTCTGTGATTGAGCAATAATCTCATTTAAATGCGGAGCTAGCCGTTGTGCCAGTACTTTCGTGATAATTTTGAACGACCCGTTCAGAAGACTTATAGGTCTAAGATCTTCGTGTGATCTTACCTCGCTTTTCTTGGGAACCAGAATGATGGAGGCATAATTTAATCTATCCAGGTTAGCACTGCCCTCATAGACCTCGTGGAATATGTCCATCAAGTCTTTCTTGATAATACTCCAATAATAGACATAGAAGAAGATCGGCAGTCCATCCGGTCCTGGCGCCTTGTCCTGGCCCAGTGTGTTGTTTGGAATTTTTTTTTTGATTTTTTTGGTTTTTTTTGTTTTTGATAAAAATAAACATAAAACACCCAGACGGATGATGTTCATCCGTTTGGTGTGTTTTTGGATTTTTTTGAATTTTTTCTTCTTCTGAATACTTTAAAAAAAAAAAAAAACAGAAGATCATCTTCCGTCGCTTCTATTTTTAGACTTTGACGACTGCAGTGGACATAACAAACAGTAGTGGATGCTCTATTTTGCAATGTAGTTGTCGATCTATAATCACATAGACAAACTTTATCGGACGAGAAATAAATAAATAAATGCTTGCAGAAGTTAAGCCTCATAATTCAAATAAAAGTTTACAAAATTTCTCTTGAAATATCAAAAGGATGTCATTTATCCCTACCGCATATATAAATGTAATTTGACTTAATGACTAAGGTAGTGTTATTTTTCTCTTCTTATAAGTGATTTATCTCTTACTCCACCTCTTACAAGAGTTTTTTAGTATTCTTTTTTTACCTCTTATAAGAGATTTCTCTCAAAATTGCTTCTAAACCTAAATGGCTTCTACTAGCCTCTTTCAAAATCTTAAAAGTCTTCTATCACTTAAAAAGACTACATTACCCCTAAATTAATGATTTTCAGATCTTCTTTCTCACAGCGGAACATTCTGAAATATTTGTTAACACCATTTTGTGCTTTTCTTTTCTGTATGCTATGTGGACAATTTGATTCTTTTGTTTTTACAAGAATTAGTCATACATCTTTTCTTTACGAGATGGTGAGCAGTCATAATGTGGTGGACACCATTAGAGAAATAGTGCAAGTTAGAGAAATAGTGCAAGTTTATGAAATTCTTATATATATATATATATATATATATATATATATATATAGGGTGATTGATTTCGTGTGAAATCGTTGATTTTAACAGACAGCTCAGATTCTCCAGTTATAGCTTGAGTAAGGCAAGTGTCATGTATTTTTTCCTAGTTGATGGTGGATACAAGTTGGACTTAATTGTGTGGTCTAGATCTAGTTGGATCATTATTTTAAGTAGATGGTAGATATAACTTTGGCTTGGCTTGATATTGATATGTGGTTGAGATTTAATTGGGTGATTGATTTTCATTGGATGTTATATTCATAGGGTATTTTAGTGAGTGGAGATGGTGAACAGAAAGAAACACAAATTACATATGTGCTTATTATAAATAAATAATTAGTGGACACTAAAGCAAAAAATTAAACATTAGTTTTTATGAGTTAGTATCTTTTTCTTCTAACTCTAACTACACCAACTGTGGTATGATGATAGAGTCTATCTCTACTATTTTAATGAGAGAGTTTATCACCGAATAAATTTTATTTCTAATCTAATAAATATGTGTATTGTAACCCAAACAAAGAAATTATAAAGTAAGGATAAAAATATCTAAAAGTAGATAAAAGACTTTTGTAAGAGGTAAAAAAAGAACTCTCTTATAAGAGGTTATTATAAGAGGTAATTTTTATATAAAAGAACACCTCAAAAGAGGTTCTTACAAGAGACTTTTACTGTAAATTTCTTATAAGAGGTATAAGAGGAGGGGGGGGGGGGGGGGGGGGGGAAGGAACCGTATAAGTGTGCTAATGAGGTCCATCTTATTTTGCTTTGCTTGGGAGTGCCCTCTTTCGTCTTTTACTATTTTGAGAAATAATTGCATCTTTATCGGTTCACGTTGTTTTCCAACGCGAAAATAAATAAATGGTGGGAAATCTGAAAGAGAGTGAGAAAATGCCACTAGACTTGTCCCTAATTACAGATTGTGCCCCTTTAGTTAAATGGGAGGATAATGAGGCGGGCCCATTTAGATGAACCTCATTAGCCCACTTATGTTTTCGGCATTGACCCATTTACTCAAAGGGGCTCAATCTGTAATTACAGACAAGCCCAATTGCATTTTGTTGACTCGACGCCAAATTTCACGCCATTTACTCTTTTTTTTTTTTTGTTTGGGCGTTCGAAACTCGAAAGATGAGGGAGCTATTTGGTTCCATGCGTATATATCTCTAGGAGAGTTGGGATTTGTACCAAACAAACTCTAACATTGTAACTACATAAATACGTATAATATATATTAAAATCATATCCAACAAATATAAATATATACACTGCACGTGTAGCCCAAATCAAAGTATTAAAATGTAAATTTTTTTTTTCTTATTCAATATATATTTATTTAATTTGATGACTTTATTTTTTTTAGACGTGCATCGCACGTACATTATACTAGTATATATATAAATATACTAGTGTTAACCTGTGCAAATTGCACAACCTAAAATAGTTTTGAGAGACTTATAAAATTATGTAGAATTTAAAAAAAGTATGAAATAATTGAGAGAAACTTATGAATATCATTTCTACCGTAATTATTGGAATGTTGATTATCATCAACATCATATAAGCAAATGGTTTAAAGGATCACTGCTAAACCATAATATTATCCAATTGAATATTACTAAAGCTAAAAACTGTATGCAATGAACTGAATAACCAACCTATTTATTTATACTTGAATCACCCCTACACAAAAAAAATTTGACAATGGTGTTATTCTACAATAATCGATTAGCATCAATATCAACTAATACAAAATTTCTACACCTAATCATTCGTATAAATCCAGACCGATCATTGCATGATAATACATATTAATATCGCCACTAACATAACCCAATAAAATATTCAACAGTTTTAGATGTAATCCCTTTCCCTTTTTGAAAAAAAGCTAATATACGTATTGATTTCATGAACAAAATTACACATTAACCATAATAATCACAAAGCAATCAACATTCTAATTAAAAAACATTAATTTTTCAAAGGAATTTGTTGAAAGTTTACTTTAACCATAGCTGAAGACAACCCTCTTTCAATTTCTGTTGATCCTCCAACTCACCCACCCGAATTAAACTAACCAACCCAAAATAATAATAATAATTAATTAATTCACAAAATTCTATCGGAAATTGGGAAGCAATCATAATCTTGTATCTTGGAATCTTACGGGTCTAGCGCCGCCGCCGTGCTTACGTGGCAGGACGATGGGGTCGTTGCCGTTCCGGTGGTCGCGAAGCCTCTCTGTGATCTGTTGGAAATTAGGGTTGGAGTTAGGGTTTAAGTGGAGTTGGGGAAAATTGGGGGTGATAATAGGGAAGAGGAGTTACCTCCCATTGTTGGCGTTGGAGTTGTTCGATTTATTTTCAGAGTTCGTCAGCTGTCTTCTCCGTCTTTATGGTCGCAATTTCGAAGTTGGGTTTGTGTTGGACTGTTGTGGTAGGACATGATAGTATTTCTAGTGTGGATCTAGAAAAAGAAATATAATCCTCCATCCGCATATTCCAATTCGAAATCTCTAACCATATAAAAATGGAAAAAAAATTTGGGTCCAAAGAAAAAGATGGAATTTTTATTTGAAGGGAATGGGAGTAGAAGAAAGGCAATGAATAAAAGGAAATCTGATTTGGCTAGGGCAGGGGTGTGAATTGGGAAGGGATGATGTCGGAGATGGAGAAGATGAACGGTTTTGAAGGTGGGAGAGGTTAGAATTTGGTTTGATTTTTTTTTATGTGCTGAGCTCGTGGTAATTTCTATTTTTGTTCTTATTTCTTTATTTCAAAATAGAGAAAGGAGAGATAGGGGATACACTCTCTGCTATTAGCATAATATATAGATATAATATATGCTCTCTCCTATTAGCATAATATATAGATATAATATATGCTGGAGCCATTTGGCACTCTGCATATTATTAAAAATAAAATAAAAAAAAGGTTGAGAAATTACTTGTTTAATTACAACCTGTGGACTAGTCACTAAATAATGAGTAACCTAAAATATATATTTTTGGCACATTATTGAGCGAGTAATAATTACTACAAACCAAAAATTAATTTTTATATTTTCAGAGTATTCTTTTTATTTCTTGCAAGTTATAACTACTGACATGATGTTGGTTCCTTCTGCCCAAATAAGCGACCAATCAAGCGTTGGTGTAATTACTCAGCAAAAGTAATTAGTGTTTTTGACCTAATTCGAAATGAAAGTAAGTTCAATCAGTTTTGAGATACAAATAAATAGAACAAAATTGACCAAAGAGGCAAAGAATTGAGTAGGGCTTTGGCTCAGCCAAGGGAACAAAACTATACAGCCCAAGATAGCAAAATGAATCAACCCGATCGACACAAACACACCAAGAGCACCAGCAAAAGAGGCGTTTACAATATATATAAAAACATGCGAGAAATAAATAATTAAGCATACATATTTTCCAAAATAGCAGTAATCTCCGGCACCACCGGTGGTACACAACTCGTTGGAGTAGGAGGTACCTGCAACCATCACTACCTGGGCTACTCTTAGTTCTTCTATTAATGTTTGTTGGCACGAAGATTGAGGAAGTAACCCTTAGGATCAGCCTTAAAACTAGCCCTAGGCATGAGAGCCCCCCTCCTCCCAGGTGCTCTCATCATCCTATTCCTGCCAGCCCCATCACTCCTCCTGCAGTAGCACCAGTAGAAGACCAGCAGGGCCAGCCCAATGGGCAGTACATGTGACGTCAGTCCAACATGGGCCCACTTGTGCAGGGTCTCATCTATGATCTCAGGTGGTGGCAGTACCTGGTTGAACTTGTCAACCAAGAAGGCCCAGAAGCTGCAAAGTAAGTGGAGCAAGTAGTGAAGTTGTTTCAGAAAGAAGTCACCTACACTCTGTTCTGGATGTGGGCCCGATCCTTGCTCTCCTTCTCCTTCTCCTTCTCCTCCAAAGTTGGTCATCACTTGTTGGATTTTGCCTATTAACAATTTTGTTAAGATAAATTAAAGAGATAAAATAATACTTGAATATTGAATTGAGAAATAACTGAATACAATATCTCTTATATATAGAAGTGAATCAAATACAAAATTAGCACACTACCTAATGCGGAACTATAATATCTAACACTTTGCTCCCTCCATTGCTCTGCTCCCTCCATTGCTCTCCTCTGTTTCTATCTCTCTTCAATCTGAAGAATTTAAAGAAGAAGAAGAAGATGATGATGACCCAGAGTCACAAGACTTGGAGCATCTGTAGTCGTCCATGCCAAATTTTGGGTAAATAGCAAATAGCAAATAGGAAAAAGATAATGTTGCCGCAGTCGTTCGATGCTTAAAAAATAGCCGAACGAGAGATTATTAGTCGTCCATTTAGATTGACGAAGTATAATCCTCCGTCCCAAATTTTTGTTTTTAAATTTTTTTTTTTTTTTTACACTAAAAGACAAAAAAAAATAAAAATAAAAAAAAATAAAAATAAAAATTAGCCCGTCTACTAACATTGACAGGGTATAATGTACCGTGCCATTGTTTTTTTTTTTTTTTTTTTTGATGCAAACGGATAGAGACGAAAGACTCCAGCCAGATCAAAAATATATAGATAATAAATCACTGTACAAAGCCAACACGGAGGGTTTTACCAGAGGTAAAACAAAAGCAATTAGAAATATACAAACCACTAAAGAGACTAAACAAGCAGCAAGAAGAACAAAAACCCTACTGGAGTGCAACAGCACTGGTTACATGCAGCAAGAGAAGAGCCGATAGGGAGATGACACCTGCGGCTTGGAGAGGGGACGAGATGGCGTGCAAGCTCAGAGCCGAGACTGGATCGCAGGAACGGTGGATAATCTACGATCGGCACTGTTGGGTCGGGAGACGGGGCCAAGCTACTGCCAGGGGAGGGCTGGGATCCGCTATTGCGAAAGCTACCGCGCCACCAAGAAAGCAATCGGCGGCGCGATCAACAGCTCAAACACGGCGAGAGGTCGCCGATGATAAAACAAGAATAGCCCCATCCAGGGAAAGAAACAGTGTGACCCAAAAAATAAGCCGCTAGCACATGAAAAAGTAGGACTACGATCTCCAAACTCCAACGATGACCGGCCAGTCTCAGCAGCCGAAAGGGGCCAGAGTTAAGCACAACAAAAGGAAAGCCAAAAATGAAACAGCAATACAAACGATAATGCAGAGGTGGAGCTACAATCTACTAGATAGCGCGAGAAAAATAATGGTAGAAAAAAGCCACACCAGAACACATTCCAACTATATTAATAGAAGAAGATAAAGTTAAAGGCAAGTAGCACTATCAGTAAAGATTACAAGCCAAAGGGATGGAGCGGTACCACAACCACGCTCGCCCACCTAACTAGTAATCACCTACCGCCGATAACCCAAAAAGACCAAAAGTCCAGCCAAACACCTTACGAAGGTGAAACAAAGCCCCGATAATCTTAGAGCCAAAGCGCAGAAAAGAGATGCTAACCATGTGTGGAACAATAAGAGGAAATGTAGGGCCAAACCCAGGCTACAACAAAAGTCCATAAGAGTGGACGCATCGAAACACAGGCAAAAGAACAAAACCACAAAAGTTGGGCCAGAGTCCACCAACAGCCCCAAAACGATCAGCCCTGCAAGAAGCGCAATCAAGCGTGAGCAACAGCAAGATACCGAACAAAATACCCGGTAAAAAAAACAGTAAAGCTCATAAATAACACAATGAGCTCAAGACTCATCAATAGTACCACAGAACCACCAATCAGCGAAAAGCTTAGTCGACAGAAACTAGAGACACAATGAAACAAACATAGCAGCCAATTAAGAATTAATAACTGAAAAGACTACAAATAGGGCTGGGTTAGAAAGAAGCTATTTAAGTAGAACAGCCAAAACCAATCAGCATAGGAGCGATGAGAGAAAAAAGAACACAGGCAGCTGTCGAGATCACACAAAAGCACGATTGATCACGCAATGAAACGTAAGTCAGAATCCAGCAAAAACGTCGCTGAAAACTTGAAGGGGGAACAAATTAGAGCGCATTAAGGGTGGTGAGCACGACAAGTGAATCATAAAGTCGGTGGGAATAAAAAGCTTGCCGCTTAACATCACTAAGAGTAGAAGTCCAGAAATTGAAAAGATAAATGAGTTCTTCTAAGAGAGAGGAGATAGGAGATGCCTTATTAGCGAAAATCCGACGGTTCCTCTCCATCCAGGTAATCCAGATAATGATGTGGACAGAGAGGAGCCACCCCTTACAATATCTTGGAATACATGAAGGAGAACGCCAACAGGCAAGTAGTGTAGAGGGGAGAGCTGGGCTGGACCAAGCAAGGGACACTAGTTTCCAAAGGGGCTTGATGAAGGGACATTCCACGAATAGATGATCCGCAGATTCGGCACCCTCCAAACAAAGGCCACATGGCTGGCCCCACGCTAGATTTCTTTTATTAAGAACCTGAACGGTGAGAAGCTTATTGTGGATGGCTAACCACGAGTTAATTTTAACCTTAAGAGGAGCGCATGATTTCCAAATGAAATCTGCCGCCGGGGACATAATACCTCGAAAATTGAGAAACTTGTAGAGAGAGTTAACTGTGAAAATACCAGAAGCGTTCCAACGCCAGCTTATGCTTTCCGTGGAGTGCCACTCAAAGCGGTTGAGTGACGAGATCAATTGTTGCATCTCCCACTCAAGATTTTGGGTTAAGGGAGAGACCAAAGGGATATACCAGAATCTGGCATTGTTAACCCAGATAAACGACTCTTCAACCGATGCGTCTGGGAACGCCGCAAGACTGAAGAGAGAAGGGTAAGCTGAGGCAATCGCGATATTGCTAAACCAAAGGTCGGACCAAAATTTGGTTCTCGATCCATCGGCGCAAAGTCTAATAATGCTGGATTGAAAAACCAGAGCAACTTTCCAAACGCCTTTCCAGAACGGGGAAGCAAAACGATGGATGGGGGAATTCAATTGCCACCAGGGGGTGGAGGAAAAATACGCTTCCTTGACGCAATGAACCCACGAAAGGTGAGGGAACTTATGAAATCTCCACAGCCATTTACCTAAGAGAGCCAAGTTGTGATCACGAAGGTTCAAAACTCCTAAGCCCCCGCTGGCTTTGGAGGAGCAGACAATGTTCCAGTTACACAGGTGCGAACCCTGTTAATAAAGGGCGACACCTGACCAGAAGAAGTTGCTACGAATTTGGTCAATTCTCTTAATGACCCAAGATGGGATATAATAGAATGACATCAGATAGAGAGGCATAGCCGAGAGGACGGAGTTGAGAAGAGTTAATCTCCCTCCTCGGGAGAGAAACTTGCCCGTCCATACGTTCAGCCTGGATTCAATTTTATCGATTATGGGGAACCAGTCCGATCTGAGGAGTTTACCCCATCTAAGAGGAATACCCAGATAAGAGATAGGGAAGGATGCTATACGGCAATTAAAGAATTGGGCGATCTCGCTATGACGAAGATCATTACCGCCAAGCCAATAAACAGATGACTTATTGAAATTGATAGCCAGCCCGGAGGCTAGTTCAAAACAATACAGCAGAAGTTTAAGATTGCGTAAAACCGAGCGTTCGGGTTTAGAGAAAATGATAGTATCATCAGCATATTGGAGATTGAGGATCCCATCGAAATTTTGGGAACGACCGATGCCTTCAATAGCTTGAACCGAGCGAGCATTGCGGAGCAATCTACTGAAGACATCAGCCACGAGGGCGAAGAGAAGGGACGAGAGGGGATCTCCTTGTCGGAGACCACGCTTAATCTTGAATTTATGGCCCTCTGAGCCATTGATAATAATGGACGAAGAACCTGCTAACAAACTGGATTGGATCCATCCAATCCATTTCGGGCCGAACCCACGATGGCGAAGGATATCAAGGAGAAAATCCCAATGAACATTATCGTAGGCTTTTTGAAAACAAGGAGAAAATCCCATTGTTTTTTTTTTAAATTTTAATTTTTTTTTTTAACACTAAAAGACAAAAAAAAAAAAAAAAAGATACGGACGGGAGATTATACCCCGTCTAATGAAATTGACGGTGTATAATCAACCGTCCCATTTTATTTTTTTTTAATTTTTTTTTATAAAAGCACTAAACGACAAAAAAAAAAAAAAAAAAAAAAAAAAATCGAAAAATACGTGGGACGAGGGATTATTGTTCGTCCGTTGAGATTGACGATGTATAATCGTCCGTCCCCTTTTTTTTTTTTTTAAATCCTTCGTCTCACCTACGAGATGATATTAAATCATTCGTCAGTTCTGACGGACGAAAGAAAATGATTCGTTCGCTATATTTTGCATTTGGCCAAATCGTCTGCTATATTTGGCCACGCACTGTTCCTCGTACACCCAAAATTTGGATATTTGGACGACGACTGCAGCTCTTTTTTTTGAAAATTTTCCAAATTTTGGGTTTTCAGCCCACGATTACCGATGCTCTTAAAGAGTTTAAAATGGAAGTCTTTTCGTTGCATGACTTTAGGTGATTGGGTTTGTGCACATCGATAAAATTGAACCTAATCTTGCACCCTAGGTAACAATCTACTGTAAGTGGGTCATACAAATTTAGTAGTGACCAGTAAGTGGGTCATACAAATTTGGGTGTGCGTGTGGTGGTGGTCACCCAGAGATAGTTAGAGCATCCACAGTCGTTTGCTTGTTTGTCATTTTTCCATTTTTTTTTTACTGTAGGTAGTACATACAGTCGTGAGTTATTTTGTCATAATTTAGCAATTCAGCTACAGTAGAAAGAAAAAAATAGCATTCGATATAGCAAAATGCATATTATAGCATGTTTCGTCTAGATTATTTAATTATTATTTTAATTGATCTGACGAAACATCATGTGATGTTTCATCCGAAGTAAAAAAAAAAGTTTAAAACCAAATAAAATAATGAATTTACGCGTGGGAAACATTATGTTTCGTCCCAATCCAAATTTTAAAAAAAATTAATTTTGTAAATTTTTATTTTTTTTGCAATTATTTAAATTGATTTTGCAAATTTTTAAATTGTTTTTGCAAATATTTTTTACAAACTATTTTTTTAAAATTGTTTTTGCAAAAAAAATTTGCAAAAAAACTTCCTTAAAACCTGGAGGAAACATCATGTTTCGTCCGGTTATTTTGATTTCTTTGCAAATTTTGTAAAATTTTAAATTGTTTTTGTAAATTTTTAATTTGATTTTGCAAATTTTTAAATTGTTTTTGCAAATATTTTTTACCAACTATTTTTAAAATTGCTTTTGCAATTTTTTTTGCAAAAAAAAAAACTTCCTTAAAACCTGGACGAAACATCATGTTTCGTCAGGTTATTTTGATTTTTTTCTTCTTCGAGACGAAACATCAAGTTTCGTCCCGTATTTTTTTATTAATATTTTCTAAGTTTCGTCCTGTATAAATTATTTTTTTAATGACAGACGAAACATCTGTTTCTTTTTTAACAAACTTATGCATATTTTTGTCATCGACGACTGCAGCGTTTCGTCGAAATGGATGGGCAAAATATGCATTTTGCCATTTTTTTCATTGAACGACTGTGGATGCTCTTAGAGCATCTACACTCCTTTGCTATTTATTTATTTTATGTATATTTTAGCAATCAAACTGCTGTAGTCGTTAGCTATTTATGCATATTTTAACAATTCATTACAGTAGATTGCTATATATGAGAGCGGCATATTATAAAGGACGGATCTTGAAGATCGGTCCCAATTAATTTTTTTGGTTTTTTTTGGACGGATCTTTATGTTCCGTCCCTACTAAAAAAAATCTGACTTTTTTTCCTCGGACGGCACTTGAAGTGACGTCCCAAATATTTTTTTCCTTTTTTTCATTATTAAAATTATGCTTAAATATACTTAAATAATTAATTTTAGTGGTTAATTAAGGGTTAATATTAATTAGTGGGTTAATTTAGGAGTTAATTAGGGGTGAAAGCGACCTGTCCAAAATTGGGACGGATATTGAAGATCCCAAAATAAATTTTTCTTTTTTTTTCACTAAATTTTTCTTTTTTCTTTTTTCTTTATTAAAAAACCGTGATTTTAAAAAAAAAAATCTTGGGACGGATCTTCAAGATCTGTTCGACCATATTTTATTTTTATTTGCAATATTAGAGCATTTTTACAACTGCAGTAAATTCGTTTTGCTATATGTATAATATGTATTTAGTCTTTTTTTTTATTATTATTATAGCAAATGACGACCGGTGGATGCTCTTTGAATCTGATGATGAAGATCTTTTGTTTTTTGGTGTTTCCTTAATGTGAAGTTATGTTGATGAGTCACAAAGCAATAAAGTTGCAATAATTCTACCTAGAGTGTGACTTTATTGTTTTCATTACTTTACTAATAATGAAAAGCAACAAAGTTGTGACTAGGTAACTTTATTGCTCTCGTTGCCGGCAACTTTGTTGCTTTCATTACTTTAACTACTTAAGTAATGATTTTCATTATGTTCTGCTGATTTCGGTGTGGGAGTGGGAGTGGGAGTGGGAGTGGGAGCAAATATATATTCGAATTTTTTTAATAAAAATAATAAGGGCAAAAAAAATATGAGCAATTAATTATGTGGCATGCATGTGATACATTGGACAATTAATATTTTTACGAATTTTTCAATCACGTGTTGCCGCTAAATTTGGTGTGGGGGCCAACAGATAGAATTTGTGGGTTCGTAAAAAAATCTAAATAGCGAATCCAAGCCTGTTCGTTGGAATTAGGCTGCTGACTCCCGCCGTTCACCTGCAAGGAAGTGCGATACACCGGGGTTGATCCCGGCGACGCATCATCTGACGCTCTTGTCAGTAACCAGTGATATGATTAAGAAAGAGCTTTAATTGGAAAAAGAGTGATTACCTTGTAACAGTGGTAGGTCCGAGGTATTTATAGTCGCCATGGGAATTTGATTAGGGAACTGATTTCCTGTGATACCGTTAGGAGTAAAATCCTCATGGTTAGTTTAGGAAACTGATCCCTGATTCCCGGTGAGAGGATAACCGCGAATCAGACCCGTTGATTTAGTCAAATCAGAGACCCTGATTTCCTCTTGCTGGTCTGGGTTTGTCTTGGGTCGGGACCCGTACCCAACTGGAGTGGATCCGTTCGCGGGTTATTGGATCTGTGAAGGGGAGACCCAGTGCTCGCTTCGGGCCCATCTATATGTGAAATTACCGTTTTACCCCTGAGCTTCAAGATTCGTGCCCAATCTGGACGGTTCCGATTTAACCCCATTTTTAGCCATATCAATATGTATGTCACATCATCAATTGCTTATTAACTAAATGAACAAGTTGCTCATACCACTTTTTTCCAAATAATAAAGATCAAATAATTACTGTTTGTAGGTATTGATTATCAAAAAAATATACTTAACTTCTAGATCTGATCGTCGGGAATGGATGATATTGTTCTTGTGAACCTACAAAACAGCATGAAATACTGAGGTTGGCCTCGCCGACGATCCTCCAACGTCCAAATCAGAAACTCGGTGATATGGTTGGTTTTAAGAGCGAAATTTGCAATAACTACCTGATTTTTGAAGAGGACAAGAGGTAGAGAGAGGGAGGCTCAAAATATTGTTCTATCTCTTATTCCAGGTATTTTGATACGATTGGTTATCCTCTCCACGTAAGGAGATTGATTCAGGAAGAGATTGAAGGGGTTACCCTCTAAAGATTAGAGGTTTAAACTAGGTTCTTTAGATGAATTTTTTCGTTGGAGCTGCTTTGATAGCCTCTCATTGCAGGTCGAATTAGGTTGACGGATATGGAAAGTGGTCCAATTTTTTCTGTCGGACTTGTAGCTGCTGATATTTACCGTTTTACCCATAAGAGCTCTAAGATTGGTGCCTTCTTATTTGATTCGATTTTGACACATATCACATTACTTAACTATTAAGTAATATACTTACTGTTTGGCCCATTTTCCCTGAAGTGATTCGATTTTGACACATGTGACATTACTTAACTATTAAGTAATATACTTACTGTTTGGCCCATTTTCCCCGAAGTTTAATCTTGCTTTATATGTGATATATAAAGAAGAGGGCCTCAAGGGGAAGCAGAGGAGAAAACATTAATAAAATGGGCAGTCTTGGAAGGAGTGAATTGCAGGAAACAAAATTGGGATATTCCGAAATAATGGGCAGTCGTGGAAGGAGCGAAGAAGGGAAGGAAACTAAATCGGAATATTCCGACGCTGTTAAAACTGCGGTTGCTGTCGGCACCAATAAATCAGAATATTCCGACGCTGTTGAAACTGTCGGCACCAATAAATCAAAATATTCCGACGCTGTTAAAACTGCGGTTGCTGTCGGCACCGTAGCTGTAGGTGTTGGTGCTGCAATTTGGGGGTTGTTTATAGCTGCAGAGTCTGCACAGAATGATGATGATGATGACCATAAGAAGCAGCGCAAGATGATGAGGGCTCCAGGGAGAAATGGAGAGCTTATTGAGAGACAACCGTTCGAGAGCAATCCCAAGGACTACTTCCGTACTCTTCGTGATGGTCGACGTCACTAATCTATTGACATCTTAATTAAATAATCTCTTAATTAAGTAAGATTGGTTCAGCCTATTATTGGACCTGCTACTACCTCTACCTCTACCTCTACCTCTATCAAGGGATCCATCCGAGCCCCTGTCAGTCACCCTGTGAGATTTTCCCTTAAATTTCTTCTGTTTTTATTCGTGTGTACTTGGTGTGGTGTGGTGTGGTGTCTGGTCGTCTGGAATCTGTACTGTACTGTACTACTACTATTATGCTTGAAATAAAGGTTTAATAGCAACTATACTTTTCCTTAGTTCGCTAATGGTCCGGCCGCACCAGTTGAAGGTAAATTAAACGTGTTCCGCTAATTTTACTATGCAATACCATTTTGCATCATCCTTCTCCTATACAGGAATTAGGATATCTGTAGATGCCCTTCTTGGAAAACATACATCCTATATATCTCTAATATCTCTAATCTCTAATATTATAATGGGAGAAGGGCTTAGTGTCATTTGTCATTGTGTCATTTTGTCAACACGTGCAGCGCACGTGTTGGTAGTTTTTTCCTTTTCGTTTCCCTTCTCATTTTTTTCACGCGCAACGCACGTGTATAATACTAGTCTATATAATTTTATAAAAAAAGGAAAGTGAGTATATGTGGAAGTAATTCGTCCTACCAATTAATTGCTCTATAACCGCGGGGGTGTTTAGCCAACCGTTTACAATAAAAAAATATTATTAATTGCTCTATCCGTTTGGAAACTATACCCTTTTAAGCGCTGTACCACTCGAAAATCGATAGACTAATGAGTAATGCACAGCTTGCAGGGTCTTGAATTTTTTTTTATTTATTTAAATTTTGGTATTTTCTACCAATTTCTCAGGCTGTAGCCTATATTGTTCACCAATTTTGAAGGATTTAAACATACCGGTAGTTAGAATTTGAAACTCTCATACTATAAAGAGAGGAAGCATCCAAGATAAAGTTGCGTGCTTGTATCACAAGTTTACAAACATACAGGCAGTGTTGTGCATATATGACCGACTAAACCAAAATGTTCAGCAGAAAACCGTCTAAATTGGGCTCTCAAGTAGAACCGACTATTCATATTATCTTTTCCAATTTCTCTGTATTTACAATACAAATATAGTCGAGAATGTGATGAGAATAAACCTATTGAAGTTGAAGTCGAAACCGGTTGGACCCTAAGAAAACCATTCTAAGTTAAAAACTATAAACAAGAATGTTTCTAATATGGTGATTGGGGGGGAGGGTTCAATACCGGTAATTTCGAATTACTAGATGACTGTGAAGGGCAGTTTTCCATTTCGGTGGTAGTTCAAAGACGGAGAGACGGTTGGAAGCAAATCATCATGGCGGTGTATGGTCCGAATGACAGGAACCACAGGCAATAGTTATGGGATGAATTAATTCACATTAGGGGCAAATGGAGTTTGCCGTGGGTGGTAGGGGGGATTTCAATATCGTTAGACACTCACATGAAAGAAGCGGAGGTCTGGGGAACGGCCATGATACAAGAAAATTCAATCAGGTTATATCTAGCGCGATGTTGATGGAAATTTCGATAAACGATCGTCGCTTTACATGGTCTAACCGATGGAGGGAACCAATCCTTGCAAAACTAGACAAAATATTGGTTTCAACAAACTGGGAGACGAAATTCCCCAGGGCAATGGCGAAATCGTGCATCCGCAATACCTCAGACCACGTTCCAATCATCATTAGCACGGGTGAAAAGTGGGAAAGGAAAAAGCGAGTCTTCCTCTTTGAGAAAATGTGGTTGGCCAATAAGGAGTGTTATGAGTTGGTAAAAACGTGTTGGGAAGGGGATAGGGTCCAGGAGGAACCGGCAATAAGACAGGTACGGAAACTTTCAAGACTCAGAAAAAGGCTATCAAAATGGAATAAAGATACATTCAGGAACATATTTGTTACGAAGGATTCGATTCTAAAAGAATTTTTTTGGTACAACACCAACTGACATGTAGCTACGGGTCTCACTCCCTTTGAAGGGGTTTATGGGTGTCCACCTCCGACTCCTGCAGTTGAAGAGGAGTTGCTATCGCGGGATGCAACTTTGCAGTTGTTGAAGGAGAACCTGGCAATAACTCAAAACCGAATGAAAAGTTTCGCTGATCGAAGGGGAACAGAGAGGGTCTTTGAAGTGGGCGAGATATGGTTCTGCTGAAATTACAGCCCTACAAACAGACCTCAGTAAGAAACTTTATTCCCCAAAAGTTATCTTCAAAATTCTTTGGTCCATTCCGTATAGTGGGTAAAGTTGGACCAGTGGCTTATCGTCTTGAACGATGGTAAACATACAAGATCGATGTTTGCTATTCGTAACTTAATAGCTGCAGGTGTTGTATTTCTCTGTGATGGAGAGCACATATGGTGCTGACTTGACAGCAACATCAGAAGGCTACTTATCATTTTTAACACGAATCGCAATCTGTATTGCGGACACCAAGTGAACCATTTATGCAATTCGTAAGCTTTAAAAATTTGCACGCACATAGGTCACGAAGACAATGTCGTTGCTCGCTGCTGCTAAACTGTGCCGGATAGAGCTAGCGATATATATGATTTTAGTCCGGATGAGAATAACACATAATTTCATTCCTGAATCATCATATATAACTCAACATCCATTCAATACTCAACCCCCCTATTTCATAAACACAACAAACATATTAATTCCATCCTTGTTACAAAAACAAGATCTAGAAACTTACAATCATGTAACTCTCCAAAAAGCCAATGAATGGCAGATTGAAACTCAGTCACTCACTCACTCAATAAGCATAATTATACGAAAACTCGGAAATGCCTACCATGGCATTTAGCACCTGAGACACAAGATACCCACTCCCCACCACAATTACAATGATCAGAATTGCAGTGATGGGGTTCTTCAGCAACTCAACAATGGGCTGCAAAATTGTGTAGATAACCCCAGTGCTCACTGTCAAAACATACAGTCCATACCTCCTCATATTGTCCCAAAACTCCTCAACCAAGGGCCCTTCAGGCCCAAATGCCAGGGCCTCATGTTGTCCATCAACCCCTAGGATCAAAAGGGCAAGCCCAAGTGAAGCACCACCTAGATACACCCATCTTGGTACTGCATGTTCGTCTTGGATGATTGGGGTTTGGTTGTTGCTGGTTTGGAGGTTAGCAGAGAGAAGAGAGGTGGGTTTTGGTGGTGAAGGTGTGTGTTTGAGACTGGATGGGGATTTGCGTGTTGAGGTACAAGAAAAAGTTGTATAGTTAATTCTACGATTTTGACCTAGCAGTTTCAGGGTTGGGAGGATGGAGTAGTGCTTTGAGGGTTTTGGAGAATGAGTGTGAGAATTGAGGTGGAAAGCACAAATGTTCATGGCTTGGTTGAGCTTTGTGGGTTTGAGAAATGAGAACTTCAAGTGTTGATATATATGTTCGTCTTCTTCTTCTAGCCTAATTTTCTTTGAGGGCAGGGATATGGTTAATTGAGTGGAGGTGGAATTCTTGGCTCTTCTTAGCTTCTTTGCCTTATCTTCGAGACTTTCAGATGGGATAATTTATTTAAAGCCCCTCATTTTTATAATTACTTTTACTTTTATTTTTATTATTTTTTTAATTTTTTTTATTTTTATTTTGTGTGGGTGTGTGTGTGTGACGTTGTAGTTTTTCATGCCTCTTATTTGTCGGATGGAATTTTTTTAAAAAAAAACTGTAGTCGTTTTTCATCTTCTTGCAATTAAATAGAATGTGTTGACAAGTCAGCGGAGAGGCCATTATTTTTGAGCTTATACAAGTTGTAAGATGATCTGTAGTCGTTTGGCTAAATTTGTAAAATTTGTAATAAAAAAAAAAGAAAAAATAGTGTTGCAGTCGTTAGTTATATATCCAAATTTGAATTTTAGGGAAACAGTGATCTGCTATATTTGGGAGAGGATATAGGAATTTGCAAAATATAGGCGGACGTAAGATGATCTTTCGTCCGTTCATTTTAATATATAAAAACTATTGGACGAAAGATCATCTTTCGTTGCTTTTTTTTTTTTTTTAATATATCAGACGATAAATGATTTCTCGTCCGATTATTTTTATTAAAAAAAATGATCGAGAGGGAAATATGTTCCTGTACGTCGATTTTTAAAATTAAAAAATATATATTCTCGGACAGGAGATGATCTCTCGTCCAAACCAATTTTGAATATTTTTAAAAAAAAACTAGACCTATACAACTTATTATGGATATATATTAGGTTTTAATTAAGATTTAAGATTTAATTAGGATTACATTAAGAGTTAATTAGGATTTATTTAAGAGTTAATTTGGGAGAAAAAATTTGGACGAGAAATGATTTCCCGTCTGTGGTAAAAAATTTAAAACAAATCATCAGACGGGAAATGATTCCCCGTCCGACATATTTTTAAAACGACAAAATTTTTTTTGTGGGATGAGATATTATCTATCGTCCGTCGATTTTTATAAATAAAAACCCAAATTTTGGGTTTAAACGATCGAGTACAACTGAAATCCAAAATTTTTATTTCTATTCTTATATGTCAAATACCCAAAATTTGAGATTGAACGACTACAGAATGCATCCAAAGGAATCACCACTGCAGAATATATCAGATCAGATAGTTGTTTTTGGTTCATTAAAAGTTGAAAACATCAACAAAAAAATTTGTAACTTCAATCATCTTCTATTTTAACTATGATTTTTTCTTGTTTGTGGTGCTCTTTATTTACTTATTCATCATCCTATATTTGACACAAACTCATGAAAAATGTATATTTTTTAGTAGACAAAACTCATAAATTTAAATGAAAAGCTTACAATCAAAGTCCTAATGTATTGGGGAATTTTCGAAAATAAGAGAATTGCATAGATAATTAAGTTTAGGACTCCACATATCATTTGGGCCAAACTAAACCCAGGGCCAGTACTCCTCCTTTTAATTAGCCTATGATTATTTGACACCTTTGGAAAAGATTCCACTACTATAATTCTAATTTTCCTTCATCATTAATTCATTATTATCAAAAAGAGACAAAAACAAATTCCTGAGGTCCCTAACAAACATGCATGATAATTTCTTGGTTTGCGTCGTGGACATTCATCCCTCGTCATTCTGTCAAGTTTTTACAGCTTAACTCAGATACAGCGCCGGCCCCATCTTTGAGGCTAGTGAGGCAGTCGCCTGGCCCGCCTCAGATCTCAGATTTTTTGTAATTTTAGAGGCCTTATATTTGTATTTTTTTTGTAAATATATGTACGCATTTTATGCGTAAAAAAATTATTATTAGGGGCATTCAAAAATAATTATTTGGACTTTTCATCTTGGATCCCCAGAAACTCAGGGCTGCTCGGATATTAATTTGTTCATTATAACGGCCGGCCTGAATGAACAAAATAGGCGGGCCGGGCTGGGCATGGTACTTTAGTATCGCTTTCCCTGATCCGAGCTCCACTAGCAACAGCGCAGCCAATCCTAGCTAGCTAGACCTGCTAAACTGCCCTTGCATTGAACCTTTTTTTTCGTGCATGTGCTGTTGCCTGCGGTCTACGGTTTTTCTGCTTTCTTGCCCGGCAGTCCCGCTCCAGTACTTAAGGCGGACTTGAGTGAGCCGGTTCTGAAAGAATGAATGAGCAATACTGGTATAGTTTTGGTGCTGGCCAATTCATATTGTCATCTTCGATCGATCTTTGGTTTGAGCTGGGGTAGGTTCGTCTTCCGATTGGTGTCAGCTGCACGGGTTAGTGAGAGCTTGTTGGGCTTTGGTGGTGGAAATGGTGGTGGATTGAGAGTAGAAGGGAAAGGGGTTTGAGACTCGGATTGAAGTAGTCATTTTGATGGAATTGTTGGTGGTTTGAAGGAAGGGATTGAATGATGGTTTGTTGCTGGTTATAGCTGTGGAGTGGATAAGGAGTTTCGCTTGTGTGATGGTATATTCTCATTGAATGGATGGTGGGTTTGTTACTGTGGGCCATTCGCTTTCCTTAGTGTACACAATAAGACAGGATTTTTGCCTATGACCCCAATTTGTAGGAAACCAATACCAAAAGCATCATGTAAGAAGGAAACCAATACCAAAAGCATCATGTAAGAGCATCTGTAGTCGTCGATAACCAAATTTTGAGTATTTAACATATAGAAATAGAAATTTTGACTTTCGGCAGTAGCCGTTTAAAGCTAAAATTTGATTTCTTAGTTTAAAAAATGGACGGACGGGAAATTATTTCCCGTCCAAGAACTTTTTCATTAATTAACTTATAAATTAATCCTAATTAACTATTAATATAATCATAATTAACTATTAACTATAAATATAATCCTAATTACTACCTCATATATTCCCATAAACACATATATATAGGCCTAACTCATAAAAAAAACACACACAAAAAGGTTTGGACAGGTGGTCTGCACCTAAAATGTGTATTTTTAAAGATTAAAATCGACGGACGGGGAATAATCCCTCGTCCGATTGTTTTTTTTTTTAAATGGCACGGACAGGATATTATCTCCCGTCCGTCGATGTGTCAGCCAGAAATTTGTAGGGACAATGTTTTATTTTCCGTCCCACGTCTCCGACGAAAAATAATTTATCGTCAGATCACTCGGACGAAAGATCATCCACCGTCAGCTATATTTCGGCAAAAGCCATTTCGTTTCTTAAATATGGCCGACGACTGTTCACTCGAGACCTATTTATTAGGTAAATGGCCAACAACTATTTTTCTCATATTTTGGAAAAATTGGATAAATAGCAAAACGACTACAGATGCTCTAAGTGGCCTAGTAGGGTTATATGGATTTTTAGCATACACAGCGCAGAGCAAATATTTAAATTTTGTTTAGCCCCACGAAAGTGTAGATATATATCCCACCAACATTCTAACCAAATTTTGGTTGCTCCTCAAGTAAACTTGTAGGGTTTTTTTGTGAATTCCTCTCATTCTAATGTAGGGCAGTTTGTACAATATATACACTATATGTGGGCTTACAAACAATGGACCCAATGGACCCAATATAGACCCAATATACTAATAAATGGACAATGTAATATCTGATATCCAACACCCCCCCTCAAGTTGGAGCATGGAGGTCACAAATGCCCAACTTGCGAAGTATGGGATCAAACTGCTGCCACCCCAGTGGCTTAGTGAAGATATCAGCCAATTGGGAAGTAGTCGAGACATGAGAAGCCACTATAGTGCCATCCAATATGGTATCCCTGATAAAATGCAAATCCACCTCAATGTGCTTACTGCGCTCGTGAAAAACTGGGTTATGTGCCAGATGCAAGGCAGACTGACTGTCGCAATAAACCTGCATCGGACCCTCCTGCTGTATCCCAAAACAAGACAATAAACCCCTCAACCACTTCAGCTCACAGATAACAGCTGCAAGTGATCGATACTCAGCCTCAGCGGAAGAACGTGCAACAGTTGGTTGTCTCTTGGTCTTCCAAGAGATAGGAGAAGAACCAAGAAAAACCAACCACCCAGTAGTAGACCTCCTAGTAGTGGGGCAGCTCGCCCAATCAGAATCACACCAGCCAGTAAGACCAAGCTCCGAATCAGATTTCAGAAGAATCCCCTGCCCTGGAGAATTCTTCAAATACCGTACCACCCTCAAAGCGGCCTGCCAATGATCCTCAAGTGGATGCTGTAAAAACTGAGATAAAATGTGGACTGCATAAGCCAAATCAGGTCGTGTAAAAGACAAATAAATCAATCTCCCAACCAATCGACGATAAGCCTCTCCATCTGCCAAAGGAGAACTGCTGGACTGTGCTAACTTATGATTAGGCTCCATAGGAAAACTAGCAGGTCTAGACCCCAACAATCCACACTCAGAAATGATATCCAAAGCATACTTCCTCTGACACAAGGAAATACCCTCAGGTCCTCGAGCAACCTCAATCCCAAGAAAATACTTTAGCACCCCAAGATCCTTCATGTGAAAACATGAGCTCAGATATGTCTTGAAGCTAGCCAAAGCATCTGAATCACTCCCAGAAATAATGAGATCATCCACATAAATCAGTACATGCAACTCAACTTTCTCTTTCCGATAGGAAAAGAGAGAATAATCAGAATGGGACTGAGAAAAACCATAAGATAATAGGGCAGAAGTAAGTTTGGCAAACCAACAACGTGGTGCCTGTTTCAGTCCATATAGGGACTTACGCAAGCGACACACCTTGTTGGGTTTACCAGACTCAAAACCTGGAGGCATCCTCATATACACCTCCTCTGTCAAATCCCCGTGAAGAAATGCATTGTGCACATCCATCTGATGCAACATCCATCCTCTGACAGCTGCAACAGCTAAGAAAGTACGAACAGAAGTCATCTTAGCTACAGGTGCAAAGGTCTCAGAGTAATCAATACCTTCCACCTGGTGGTTACCAAATACAACCAGTCTGGCCTTTAGTCGCTCAACACTGCCATCTGAATTGTACTTGATCTTATAAACCCACCTGCTGCCCAATGCCTTCTTCCCTGGCGGTAAGTCTGAAAGAGTCCAAGTCCCACTATCCTCCAGTGCCTGAATCTCTCTCTGCATGGCCTGTCTCCACCCCTTATCCTGAGAAGCCTGGCGATAAGAGGTGGGCTCAACACCTGCAGTAACAGCTGCAAGAAAGTCTCGATGTCCAGTAGAAAACAAATCATAACTCAGATAGTGTGAAATAGGATAAGGAGTACTTGAGGAAGTCGAGGAGCTAGGTGAACAGAGGCGAAGAGGGGTAATGTAATCATCAAGACGTGCCGGGCGAGCTTTGGTCCTCAAACCTCTACCCAAACCAGGCGGTGCAGAAACTACAGGGGTCGATGTAGCAACATCCAAAGCTCCAGTGCCCGAAACAGAAGAACCCGAAATATCAGGGGCCGATTGTGCAAGATCGGGACCGCTGACGTCACTACTTCCAGGTATGATGTCACTGCCGACGTCAGCAGTGACGTCGGCAACTTGGTCAGCTATGACGTCAGTTGTGACGCCAGGAGTGACGTCGGCAGCAATGACATGGGTAGGCCGTGCAACCTCAACATCCTCATCTCCAAAATAATCTACAGATTGACCCCTAATGTTTCCACCAGTTTCTAATTGCACCCCCGGAAATTCATTTTCATAAAATTTCACATCCCGAGATACAAAAAGTTCACGAGACTCAACATCCAACAATTTCCATCCTTTCTTATCTAAGGGGTAACCCACAAAGATACATTTTCTGCTCCTACTAGCAAATTTATCCCGCTTAGATTGTAGATCAAAAGAGTAACATAAACATCCAAAAACCCGCAAATTATCATATGAAGGTGGCTTCCCATACAACATCTCATAGGGCGACTTAAATGACACAATACGGGAAGGCAATCTATTAATCAAGTAGCATGCAGCCAGAACACATTCACCCCAATAATCCACAGGCAAACCACTTTGGAACAATAAAGCACGAGCTATATTCAAAATATGCCTATGTTTGCGTTCTACCCTTCCATTTTGCTGTGGTGTACCCACACATGAAGTCTGAAAGACTATCCCATGCTCAGAAAAATAAGGTTTCATACGATTAAACTCAGTTCCATTATCACTCCTAACACGACAAATATCCACACCAAATTGTCGTTTCACCATAGAAATAAATTTAAGAAACATGGAACACACTTCAGCTTTGTCAGATAATAAAATAACCCAAACAGCTCTACTATAGTCATCCACCAATGTCAAAAAATACCGAGCCCCAGAAACAGAGGTAACTCGATACGGACCCCAGAGATCACAATGTATCAATTCAAACATGCGAGTAGCTCGACTATCACTATCAAAAAAAATATCCCTAGTCTGCTTTGCCTTATGGCAAATGTCACAAGCATTAGGTAAAGACAGACTAGTACCACTAGCAAAAGGTAAATGTCGCATAACTCCATCAGAAGGGTGCCCCAATCTGCTGTGCCAAACACTGAAATCTGCTCCTCTCAAAGCTTGCAATCTCTGATGAAATGTCTCTGAAATGGCACGCCAGATGTACAAACCCCCTTTGCGTTCACCAGCTCCAATCGCTTTCCTCGTACTTCGGTCCTGAATAACACACAAATCACGAGTGAAGGTAATATCACAGGTCCGATCATCCACCAAATGTGCAACAGAAATCAGATTGCATGTCAAATTAGGTACATATAGCACATCCTTCAACACCATATCACCAGATAAAACCACTCTACCACGAATACGGGAATCAATAATAGTTCCATCAGGCAAAATCACAGGATTCGAATCGCCCACAAAACAATCTACTAAAAATGGTAAATGACCAGTAGCATGTATAGAAGCACCCGAATCAATAATCCAATCAAAAGGAAAAGACTTACCCATCAAACGATCAGAATTAGGATAAGACTGCTGCTGGCCGGACAGTGCTTGACCCACTGCACCAGACCCTAACCCAACTGCCTGACCCATCTGACCCAACCCGAGTCCGAGTTGATTAAGTGGGCGCGGAGCACCTGATTGAACCCGACCCGAGCCAGAACCCCCAACCGAACCAATTTTGCCATTTCTGGCCTTTGATTTCTTCAATTCTTCGAACCATTCCGGAACACCATGCTTTTTAAAGCATGTATCAATCTCATGTCCAGTCCTTTTGCAAAAAGTACAAAAGAGTTTAGATTTATCTCGAAAAACGGAAGTTCGAGAATTACCTTGCAAGGCGAACACCATAGAATCATTAGAATCAACATGAACTTTTGATTTCTGAACATCCTCCGCCTCCTTCACCATATTGTAGGCTCTCTCAATAGGTGGCAAAGGGTCTTGAGACAGCAATTGAGATCGGACATGAGAGAATTTATCCATATTCAAGCCATAAACAAAAGCATGAAACTGATCAGAATCCCTCCTAGCCTGCAATTTTTCTGCCATCTCATTGCACTCACATGTAGGCCAAGGATCCGCTTTTAGTAATGCATCCCACAACTTTTGCAGATTCCCATAATACTCCTCCACAGAAAGCGAACCCTGAAAACAATGAGCCAATGCCTTCAATAAATCTTGCTTGCGAGTACCATTAGAAACACGATACCGCTTCCTCAATGATTCCCACAAAGGAAAAATCTCAGTGTAGGAGGGAATTGTATTCTTGACACTAGGTTCAATGGTGTTCATCACCCATTGAACTAAAGTAGCATTCAAAGTCTTCCAAGCCTTAAGACCGCGATCATCACACGGTTTAATCTCTGTACCATCAATAAAACCATCTTTGCGTCTCGAGCAAAGTGATAAAACAATAGAATGTGCCCATTCATCATAATTATGCCCATCAAACATGACCGAAGAAATCACGTTGCCGGGTTGATCACTAGTAGCAAGGTAATAAGACGACGTTTTGTCATCAAGGGGAGAAATAAGGGAGGCAGTAGCAACATTGCCACCACCCCCAACCTGTAAAGCCGCCACCGCGGCACTCATCTTGGCGGCCAAAACGGCCTTCTCAGTAGAGTCGGCGCCGGCTGCCTGGTAAGCAGCGACGGCAGCGACGAGTTCAGCGGCCAAAGTGGCCTGATCTTTAGCTTCTCCACCGGCCATTGGATCTGAGTTCTGTGCTTAAAGTCGAGGACAGAGAGGATAGGGTTCGGGGAGGGTTGGGTCGACGGACGGGGAGGGTTGGGTCGACGGAGGAGATGAAGGGTCGGGGCGATCTGGCGGAACGATCTGGGGAGATGAAGGGTCGACGGAGGAGATGGGTCGACGGAGGAGATGAAGGGTCGGGGCAAGTCGATCTGGAGCGCCGGAGGAGATGAAGGGTCGGGGCGATCTGGAGCGACGGAGGAGATGAAGTTGGATCTGGCGGCGCTACTGCAGTGGGTCGGGAAGTTGGGTCGACGGCGGCGCTACAGGAAGCAAGGGAGAGGAAAGGAGGCTCTGATACGGCGGCGACGGCGCTACAGGAAGCAACCAGTCGATCTGGGTTTTTAGATTAGGGTAAATTTAGATTAGGGTTTTTGGGGAAATTTTGGAGAAGAAAGGAGGCTCTGATACCATGTAGGGTTTTTTTGTGAATTCCTCTCATTCTAATGTAGGGCAGTTTGTACAATATATACACTATATGTGGGCTTACAAACAATGGACCCAATGGACCCAATATAGACCCAATATACTAATAAATGGACAATGTAATATCTGATATCCAACAAAACTACAATCAAAATTAAGAGAACGAATCTACCCAATTGTTATATTATTTATTTTTCACATGTTCACCCGAACAAATATGCAGGCACAATAAAATGAGATCCACATTGTTAGTGCAAACATAAAATAGACATTTTTTTTAGAGAACAAAGGTGACCACGTCAAAATTAATTTTTTTTTATAGACACATTTCGAAAATATTTGTAGAAAGATGACAGTTGGCCAAATATTTTTGCTCATGGACTCAACAACTAAACTTGCCGTTCCCAACGGCGAGTTTTGTTGTTTCATCATCGTCATTGGGAAACAGCGTGTTTAGTGCTATTTTTAATTTAAAATTTTCAAAGAAGACTTACTGTTCCGAACGACGAGGACATCTATACTAGACTCGCTGTTGGGAACAGCGAGTTTAGTTCAAAATTTTCAAAGAAGACTCGCTGTGCCAAAACGGCGAGGACATTTACACTAGACACGCTGTCGGGAATAGCAAGTTTAGTTCAAAAAAAAATATAGAGTTTTTTTTTCTTCAAAAATTCACCAAGTCCAACAGAATGTTTCACTCTCTGTAAAATTTCCTACATCCTCACCGTTACTAACAGCAAGTCTAGTGTAAATGTCCTCGCCGTTGGGAACAGTAAGTCTTCTTTCAACGCCGTTGGGAACAGTAAGTCTTCTTTCAAAATTTTGAACTAAACTCGATGTTCCCAACAGCGAGTCTAGTATAAATGTCATCGCCGTTGGGAATATAGAGTCTTCTTTGAAAATTTTCAACTAAAAATCTGCACTAAACACATTGTTTTCCAATAGCGAAGATGAAACAACTAAACTCGTCGTTGGGAACGGCGAGTTTAGTTATTGAGTTGTTGAGTTCATAAGCACAAATATTTGGACAATTGTCATCTTTATGTAAATATTTTTGAAAAGTGTCTTATATATATATATATAAAAAAAGTAATTCACCGATTCAATAAAATACACATTTACGAACGAGATTCAAACATTTATTAGGAACATAGATATTTAAAAAAAATAAAAAATAAAACATAAAATAATAAGAAAAATTATAATTCCGTTTCTCTCTCTCTGCCCACCAACCTCCTCCTCCGTTGGACTCAAACATAATTATTACCTTGGCTTCTCAACAACACACAGCAGCACAAGAAAAACCTCCCCAAAAAATAAAAAATCACCATACTTCTTCTAAGCCCTTCACCACCGCCGCCGCCGCCACCACCACCACCACTACAACCTTCATATTGGCTTCCTCATAGCTTTGCTGCACCTTTTTTGAAGGGAACCCATATAGGAGGTTTCCGCCAAAAACCCACTTCCATTCTTTTGAGGGTTTGGTGAGTTTTTTTGGTTGGAACCCTTCTTGTCAGTTTACAGGGTTTTTGGTGGGTTTTCTGAAATAATTTTTTGGGTACAAAAAGATGGGTGAAAGTATGCCTGATTTTGTGGATTGGAGGGAGCAACCCATCAATCAGGAGAGGGGGAGTCGGCTGGTTCACTACTATTTGGATAACTCATCTGGGGAGTCCCATCTTGCTGTTGTGGGCACTGAGAGGAGCCTGAGGCATATGTTGTATGTGGTTGCGGAGGAGTTTAGTGAGGCTTATGGGTTGGGCGTTTCGCTTAAATGGAGATCGAGGAGGGAGGTGATTGATTGGCTCATTTCGTTCCTCCCCACGAGGAAGAACTCGGCTAACTGTTTGAGTAATTTCTCCCAACTTTGGTTTTTTTGTGTTTGGGAGATTGTTTGTTGTGATAGTAATGTTTGTTGGGTTTAGTTTTTAGCTGTTGGGTGGAGAATTTGTTGAATAGAAGGGAAGGATAAATAGCATCATCGTGTGAGAAATTGCCCATATTTGCGTTGTCTCTTAAGCCCTTTTGGTTGTTAGGTGTATTAGCATGTGTACTAGCATTTGAGTAATTATTGATTGGATTAAGAGTAACGATTGTTGAGTTTAGGTTTTAGCTGTTGGATGGAGAGTTTGTTGAATAGAAGTTATGATAAGTGATTGGGTTTAGGTAAATGGCATCATCATGTCAGAAATTGCTCATGTTTGAGTTGTTTCTTAAGCCCTTTTGGTTGTTAAGTGTATTAGCATATGAAGAAGAGCTCTTACAACTATATGAGTAATTTCTCGAACATTGTTATGTGTTCTGGAGCTTCTTTGTTATCATAGTAATGATTGTTGTGTTTAGTTTTTAGCTGTTGGATGGAGAGTTTGTTAAATATGATGAAGGGTAGAGGTAAATTATGGGATTGGGTTTAGGTAAATGGCATCATCATGTGAGAAATTGCCCATGTTTGCTTAGTTTCTTAGGCCCTTTTGGTTGTTGGGTGTATTGGCATATGTAGTAGCATATGAAGAAGAGCTCTCTCAACTATTGGTCAACTATTGGTGTTATTTCTCAAACTATGTTTTGTGTTTTGTAGCTCGTTTGTTTTGATAGTAATGATTCTTGAATTTGATTTTTTCCTATTGGGTGTACAATTTGTTGAATAGAAGTTAGGATGAGGACACATTACAGGATACATGTTCTTTGGGTTTTAGGTAAATAGCATCATGATGTGAGAGCTTACCCATGTGTGCGTAGTTTGTTCGTTCTTCGGCTTAGTAGTTCTTATTGGCATATGTAATTGCTTTTTACCTCAGAGAGAGTGGATTACTTCACCAATAATTTGGGCATTCATTTGGTGAATATGTCTATAAGCTGCTTAGTTGTTGGCTTGTTGCGGGTTTTTTTTTTTGTTTTGCGGGGTTTGGGGTGGGGGGGGACATTTTTCTGTTGGATCCTTAGGAAAACTAGGCAATTCAATTTTCACTTTCTGCTATTATGCGATAAGAATCATATATCGATATGAAGTACCGGAGACTTACCACCATTTTGGATAGTTACTAACTTACTATCGTTTGGGATTTTGGGAAGTTTGCATAAACAGGGATTTAGTGTTCTTTTGTGCCGTTGCCCCTTGTGAATTCTAAGTTTGCTCCTTACCTCCAACATCACTGATGCCTCACGTCCGAAACCTAATATCGATAACCAGGAGTGTCTTATTTTTTAGTGATTTTGTAGGAGGACTTCTATTTCTGAATGGTGATTGATCATTATTATTGAGCTATGGTGACCATAAGATATCATATGGTTGTCTTTGCGGTCACAACCATTCTTCGTAGTTGTCTCTCCCTTTTACATGATTGTCTTAGACTATTGGAGTTTTAATGTTGAGGGTAGTGATCCGTTACGGTAGCTGCTATTTACTCCTGCAAAGCTTCTAGTTATTTAAATTATTTGACACATGATATGCATAAGCAACTAGCCGACATTGAGAACATCAAACTTTCTTTAAATATAAATTGTATCTTAACACAATTTATTCAATTCATTTTTTGATTCTTAATCCTTTCTAATACATTTCTTGAAATACTGAAAACCAGTCTTGTCAGTATCTGTCTTATTAATGGTCTTTTACCTGCATATAAAGCCAGCTGGTAGTTTGTAAATACATTGTTAGGATGGCCTAGGCTAGATATTCGCCGAAGACGGAGTAGGAGATACTTGAATAACTACCCTTTTTTAAACATCGAGACTCGAGAGTTCAAATGAGGAAGGCGTAAATCAGTAATAGATATGGTTCTCTGCAAGGTGGATTGCATATATATTACATTCCCTGATTGGCTGATTGTAAAGTCTTCTATATTTGCAAATATGTCTGTAGCAAAAGAAACCTTTTATGATTAATATCTACACGACAATGACGAAGCTTTCTTCCTAACTATTTGTGGTTGGTGTGTGAATCTTTTTTCTTCATTTAACCTTTTACTGATCATTAATTTTCTCTATTTACACCTGTCATACCATTTTTCTCTTTCCTAAATATGAATCCACACATGTTCGTACAATATACTATACTATATGAGTTACTTAATTCTTTTCATTGCTTTTTCTGGTGTTCTTAAATCTATCATCTGAGCCAGCTTGTGAAATATTAAAACTGGTTTATCTAATGTACTTATTTTCCCTTCAGTTTTGTTTTCTTCTTTAAATTGCAGTTGTTCTTTACATATATCCCCAATTTTGACAAATATGTATACCTTTTCATACAGGACCCAGCATGGCTTTTAATGGAATAAATGGTACTGGAAGCTATCCTCACAATCAAATGGTAACGTTCTAGATTTATCCTATGGGGCGTAGTATCAAATATAATTCGAGACTGTGAAGATACTCCCGAGTCATTTCATTTTTTTTCCTACCTGTCAGGATACTTGCTTCAGAATTCGGTATGGTGATATTGAAGTTAAGAAGGGAGCAAACAAAAAAAGTACCTGATACTAAGCAATTGAAACCTTTAAACCATAGGAACCTTTAAACCATAGGACCTATCTGTTGGTACTATCGCTGATTAATAGGTCCAAGTAAATATTTAAACAATAATTGTAATGTTCTTTGAAGATTTTGTAATAACATAGTTTTATAAATCAAAATTCATATTTTATATGGAATACTTTTTAAGAAACATTTTTGACATGAAAACAAAATAAACACAAAGGCAACAATATTAATATGTTTTGCTAATTTGACAAAATTATGCACTGACTTTATGCTTTAAGATTAAATATGTAATTTTTTTTAGAATGTGTTATTAAGTTTAGAACACTTTAAGAAGCTGGTACCAAAATTACGATTCATCGAGTCGGAAAGCCCGATATCTCCAAGAATGCTGAAAACTATGCCAAAACTAAGGCCAATGACAAATCCTGAACTGGAGTGATTTAGAGTATCTTAGTTTACTCTTGGTCACCTATCCATTCTTTTCACAGGAACAAGGAAGGAGCTTGTGTGATCAAGACATTGTATGGTGCGGTATTTCTTGGACTTGTGGAAAACAACTCAAGCACTACCAAGCATTTACTCGTAATGGGACCTCCATTTCGGTAAGCATTATCCACTCTTTCTTTCTTTCTTCTTTCCTTTTCTTTTGTTGTTCCCTTCCCATTTTATTTTCCATAACTACTTTCCAACATCTTCACCATGCAGACACATTCTTTTGTCCTTGTAATGTCTGAAGAGGAAATTCTCTATCTTGCTTATTTAGAGGATATGTATGAAGATAAAAAAGGGCAGAAGAAGGTTAAAGTGCGGTGGTTTCATCAAAACCAGGAATTTGCTTGCACCATTCCTCCTCCAATTCCACACCCTTGTGAAGTTTTCATCACCCCATACTGCCAGGTCATCAGTGCAGAATGTGTTGATGGCATAGCTACTGTTTTGACTCCTGACCACTATGAGAAATGCATAGCAATGCTCCCCTCCTCCTCTTCAGTAGGAATACGAATGTGCTTTCGCCAGTACAGTAAAAACAAGTTCAAACTCTTTGATCTACGCACTTTACGGGGATATTTTAATCAGGGAATTCTTTCATGCTTAGATCTATGCAGTGTGTCTGGGGACGATGAAGAGTATGGGCAGGGGGGAACCATAAAACATGGAGGTTCCAAAAGGATTAGATTTGTGAAAGGTGGTCATAAAAGGTTTTTAACTGACCATTTGGGGGTAAAAAAATCGGGCCATATGAAAACTTTCAAGCATGCTTATCAGAAACTGAAGAATGATCTGGCTATTAAAAGACCCGTTTCGGTGAAGTTTATAGGGCCTCGGAATTCGGTCACACCGCCTTTTAACATTGACGAGAAGATAGAGATACTTTGTCAAGATAGCGGCATTAGGGGTTGCTGGTTTAAGTGTACAGTTTTGCAGTTTTCTCAGAAGAGGTTGAAGGTTCGATATGAGGACTTGCAAGATGAGGATGGTTGTGGGAACTTAGAGGTAAAAAATGAACATTGAACTGTGACTGCACACACAAACACGCACAAATCTTCACTGTTTCAAGTAGAGGAAGGAAAGGGTGTCTGAAGCCGTCTCTGTTAAGCCAATTTGTTCATGCAATGTACTCGTTTCCCTCCTTTCAAGCATATAGTGGAAAATAGTACACATCATTAAATGCCCGATAATTAACTTTTGCTCAGTCGTGCCAGCCCCGTTATTGCTTGAGATAGTAACATGCAATGCATATGTACATGAACATTCAATTTTGCATACATATAGAATGGATCTGTTCATATGCCCTTCTATGACGATAGTATCTTTGAGGCACATTTCTGTTAATTACAAAATGTGGAATTTGCGCTGCTGAATAGATGTAGAAAGATCTTCTACTGCATGGTTTTCTTGAATCTTCAGATTGATAGAATGTGTTATCAGTATAAATGGCAAATTGTGTAATAAAATGTGAAGTGTTTAACTTTTACCATAGATCAGCTTCTATCTATATTTCGGAGTTCACTTGTTTATTAACATGATAGACAAGTACAAAAAGGTTCTAAATAAAGAAATTTCTCTTCTTTGTTGGATTGTTTGGTATTTTCTCCATATGTCATTTGGCTGATTTGTTGACAACAAATTTTGATGCAGGAATGGGTTCCTGCCTTCAGACAAGCAGCTCCAGATAAATTAGGTTTAAGGTGTTCAGGTCGCCTGAGTCTTCGACCATACCCTTCAAGCAATTGTCTTCCAGAAGATGCTGTTTTAGATATTGGAACATCTGTTGATGCATGGTGGAGTGACGGGTGGTGGGAAGGAGTTATAAGTGGAGTAGACTGCTGTAAAGATGATGATAGTGTGCAAGTTTATTTTCCAGGTAAAACTATATTTGCTCGCTGTTGCTGTTTTATACTAACAAGGTTTTTATCCAAGCCAAACTAAAGTTGTAATCATTTAGTGGCATTGTTTTAATTACTATAAACAGGTAGACACAACTGTTTTCTTATGAAGTGGTAGATCTAATGTGGAGCACTATTTATTGTTATTACACTTTTCCATGAAATTTGTACCTATTTAAAGACCAAAATTAAGAGGGAAAATTTATTCTTAATTCTTGGTAGAAATTCTTATTGTCTTGAATGTAAATCTTTAGTGGTTACTGTTTCACTTAAATATCAACAGATCCCAGGGCCTAAACTAATCAGGCAAAAGTCAAGGGCAAATCTTGTCGTATGCTACTGCAATTTATTCTGAACTATGCATGTGATCATTATAAATTTGAAAGCTATGTTTCCCAACTAGTTTGAGGAACCATAATTCCTACCCCTCCCCTCTCCCCAATTTTTAACTGTCATTTAAGTACTTTATCAACTCACCTTCTCTCTGTCTCATTCACATAAGTACAATCCCCATCTTTCTTTACATATAGATATGCATGTTAATCAAGATCAACATGACAATGGTAGGACATACTTTATATTTTAGATGAAGAAGTTCAGTGCTTCAATTTTACTCGGCTAACCTTGTGCTGTAGACAGCTGAAATTTCCAATCTCTTGAAATATATCTATTTGGGTATTGGTGAATCCTTGTAGAGCAAGCCTAACCCATCTATAAGATAAAATCTCTGGTTCACAATTAGAAGGACAAAACTGTCTCCCACCATGTCTTCCTACTCAACAATCACATGTCGATGTACACGCAGACTCAGTTTATCTACTATCTGCTCGATATAAGTTGGCTCTATATCATGATCCTGGAGTTGGAATCGCTACTTTGCTTGGCGTGCTTACATATTCATATTTGTTCATATCTTTAAAATGCTGGTGTTAAAACAATCAATAGACCTTTCTTTCTACCTACTAGAGAGGGGTCCTTATTTTCTTCTTATAATTGCAAACTTTGTCTCAACCAGTGGTTGAACTGGAATAAACTGGGCTTTGCCAATTTTCTCGGTTACTGGGACTTCATCCTTTTCAGATTGTGCTGTAATTGAAGACACGGGACTTTTTAAAGAAGAAAAGAAAAGAGAAATCCCTCTTTATTTTTAAAAAAGTTCGATAAATTTATATTTACCCAAGGAAAAACATAACCATGATATTTCCTGTCGTCATCCAATATCTGCTCTTTATTGTGTTCTCCATCCTTTTCAGCTTGTGCTGTAATTGAAAACAGGGCGATTTAAAGAAGAAAAGAAAAGAGAAATCCCTCCTTATTTTTTGCAAAAGTTCTATAAATTTATATTTACCCAAGGAAAAACATCACCATGATATTTTCTGTCGTCATCGAATATCTGCTCTTTATTGTGTTCTCCACAATTTAGCCTGAGTTCCTGCCATCTTTAGCTGGGAGTAAAAGTTGTATGTTTTTTTTGTAATCACAGGTGAAGATATCTTCCTAATATGCCGAAGGAACAATTTGCGAATTTCCAAAGATTGGGTAGAGGACCAGTGGGTTGATATCAAAGCTAAGCCGGATATTTTATCAACGGTATCTTCTGAAACACCCCAATCTAAGTTAACTTCGCTCCTACTCGTTGCAAAGGGTGCAGAATCTGGCAGCTCTTCAATGTCTGAACGTGGAGAGATCACCCCACAAGCCAACTCGATTAATGAAGACATGCAAATTAAAGCTGACTTGAACATAGGGAGTGGTGACAGTGTGCTTGAGAACAGAAAGCACTGTGTTGATACTGAACCCAAACCGGATATTTCATCAGCGATTGCTTCAGGCAGGCCCTGTTTAGAACTGATTTCAAACGACAAAGGGAAGCAAATGGAAGATGGTAGTTTGATAGAAAATACTGATGAGTTGAATTCGATCGAACAAAAGCAAAATGAAGATAGCGAGGAAAATATAGATGGAGACGGTAGTTGAGAGATGCAAGTCTGTCTCTAATTCTGTAAATAGTCAACAGGGGCACAAATGTCCGAATGGGGCATCCCGTCAGTCTAGTTATAGAGGTAACTCTTCGACCACTTTACGCCTAGCATTTGAACAATTTAATGAAGTGTGTGTGCTTTCTTTATGGTGCAACAAAATGGTTTGCATTGAATCTATCCGGTATAAATCCTTACTATTGTTACTTTTGTATTATGAGGTCTGAGTTATTAGTGTAGTGTTGCGGTTGAGCTTTGATTCTCGTATTCTAATTCCATGTTATGCTATTGCCTTAATCTTCTTTTTCATAGAAATTTAAGTTGTAGCATTGTTCCCTACTGTATTTAAGAAATTTAAGCTGTTCTGCTCATGGTATGGAAATGTCATAATACTACATCCTTATCATGTGGGTGTAGAAGATTTGTACGGTTCAGTTTGGGTGTTGGGTGTTGGCCTTGGGCTTTTTCTTGGTGTCCTTCCTATACCATAAAACTTAGGAGATGAGAAATGCAGAATTTAAGAAGATACTTAGCTGACAAATCGAACCGGAAGGTGGCCTTGTAATTACATCTATATAATAAATTACAAAGAAAGCTATCAAGCGGTTCTCATTCAATCTCTCCTAAAATCAATGGCCTAGATTGATTCTCACAAAACATATTTTTCCGCTCAAGATTTCAAACCCCAAAGTTCAAATTTTCCCCCCAAAACTAAAGAACTCGTTACTTTATTACCATCTCTCTCTTCTCTCCTCACTTTTTCATATTTCTCTCTTTCTATCTCTCCCTCTCTCTCCCCCATTCTTTCTTTATTTACTTAGAAAATTAGATTTTAAGATTTCAGGTTTGTAAAATTTTCAGAATTTTTATGCTTTTTTTATTGTACATATTATTTTGAAAATAACAAATATCTCTTCAACAGTTAAATTTCATCATTTTTCTCACTTAAAGTTCTAAAAAGTTGGATTTTACACCCTCATTTATAATTATTTTTCAACATATACTAATAGAAACATGGACTTTTATTTACAACTAATTATTATCATACTATTCAAACTTGAACTACATAATTGTTGTTTTACTGTTTACAAAGCTTTTCGTGTGTTGTATCGTTCCGAAGACGTGCCGTAGGCACGTGCCCACGGGCAAATCTAGTATATATATATAACTTGACTCAATTGGTGAAACAGAAGGCTGTGTGTTTGATAATCTTTCTGATGTTCGAGGATTTCCATACTTATTCAGTGATACCATACTGGGATTGTATCCATGGTGTATGATGTTACACCAGCTTGAAAGCTGCCCACAAATGGTGGTAGTAGTAATTCCCATCATAACGCACCATAACATCATTCTTAAGAAAAACGAATAACTCCCATGCTACTATACCTACAGGTGGACTATGCGGCTTGGCTTTAACAACTCGATTCTGTGTCTCAAATCCCAACAATAGCCATCGTTGAGCACCCATACCCATACATCGATGGTAGCATCTTGATTGATGATGAAGAAAGCTACACCATATATATCTAGTACTTGGCAAGTGAACAGGTTGGAAGCCAATGAATGTCATTTTGGTGGTGTAATGAAGGACATGAAAATCCAGGAACATGATGTATCAGTGTGAAGGCAGGCGCCTTCACGCTCTCCACATCAAACACCAGCATTGAGCTTCTTTCATGGCTACGCCAAGGCTTGCCAACCACACAGCAGATCCTGCAATCAACACATAATGCTTTCGGTTGAAAATCTTATTCCCTAACTTCTTCGGAGTGGTAAAACAAATAAGTTGGGACGGAATCATGATGCAGTCAGCTGTGAGTGGAGATCGCGCAAGTATTCATCAGTGATGATCTTGTGCCATGCATTTGATACGCAAAAGAATGAATCGGAGGAGGAGCAACCTTGTTGGCAACTTCAACAGTATTTTCATCAACACTGGGGAATTTAGCCCAGCCGATGTTCGACCTCTTTCTTTCGACTTCATGATTCTTCTAATTTTATTTTCAGTATTGATTGATCAATGCTTTGGTTTTGGAGTACTTATTAGTCCCTTATGCTTGTTATTAATTTTGGAAAGTGGATATAAGTCGATCTAGTTGATTAATAATTATTTATACATACTTTCTCCCTTCAAGTAAAAGTTTAGAGATGTGCCTCTCTCTCTCTCTCTCTCTCTCTCTCTCTCTCTCGAAGAGTTATTTATTAAAAAGATTGAAAATTAAAGAGCTGATTTGGGGAAAGAAAAAAAGAGAGAAAAAAAACACAGAGACTAATCAAACGCAGTCCTTTGCTCTCATTATGTAACAGATAGATATATATATGGCAGTATCGGCTACACACCAATATAAGCCCTAATAAAGTTGCATGTACAAGGCATGCCTGACTAATAAACTAAGAATAAATACTCAAGTAACTAAGCATAGCATCTCAACGCTTATGGTATAGATGTATGACTCCATATCATATGCAGCAGTGCATGCACGAAAATATCTCCTCATGTATGTCCTCAAATTAGAGTTGATCCGGCCACAAGAAGGTTCCCATCGCAAAAGCCCTCTTCTCTTCAACAGACCCTTCATACCCCAATCCATACTCCATCAGCAACATGTCCACCTTCCACTCCTCCATCTTCTCATACTCTTCCTTCTTGTATCGTGGGTAATGCACGGGCATCTGAAACCTGCCTCGATCACCAACAATCTTCACCCTATTCAATTCCATCACCTTCTTCTTCTTCTCTTGCACTTCCTCTGAGCCCGATCGGCCTACTATTTGCATCGCAACTGCTCCGATAAACCATCGGAGTGCCATCTCGAGGTCTTTCTCTCTTTGAGTAGAGGAAGAAGATGTTTTGATGATTAGCTTATGCTTGAAACAGAGAACCAAGGGGGGTACTGTGTATTTATACCCAAAGTGGGCTCGGAAATTAAAGCGTGATGGATGCCAGCTAGGGTTTCTTGAAGCCCAAGTTGTCAAGTTGGTGGATCGAGTTTTGTAAGCAAATAATGAGCATTGGTTACATTTAGTTGTAAGTCACTTTTACGCTATAAATGAGTTACGTGAGAGGTGTATTCGGCTACGATAATATTAATTCTATAAATCACAATGATTGATTGGAGTTTCTTTTTCTAATATTTGTAACTCTTTTTAGAATTAATCACAAATTTATGCTCATCCCCAAGATATCTAGATAAGTATAAACCTTTTGTACTCTTAAAAAAAACTGCATTACAATTAGTGGTTCTGCATGATGAATACAAATCGAAGCGTGTAACAACAGTTTTGTTTTCACAACAGTTGTTATATGTAATTCAAGTTCTTAGAACAACAACGGTTTTGAATAGTATCTCAATGCATTGATTAATGATTAAGGTGATTAAAATTACGTTAGTAGGGTCACCGTAAGAGGAATATATATATATATATAGAGAGAGTCCCCTTCCGTTGTGCACTAGGCCTCCGTATGCACTCGGCCTTCTTATCTTCGTATTGAAGATCCGAACTGTTCACATTAATCTACACATCTAAATTAGTCTAAATATGTAAAATTAAATCATTGAAAATTTATTTGTCCATTCATCATGTGACTATAAAAAACAATAATTTTTAGCCATACAATTTTGTAACACTTCAATGAATGAGCAAATGAATTTTAAATGATTTAATTTTATATATTTAGACTAATTTAGATGTGTAGATCAATGTGAAATGTTCGGATCTTCAATACGAAGGCGTATGTATATATATATATATATATAGAGAGAGAGAGAGAGAGAGAGAGAAATCTTCGGTTGCACACTACTTTGGGTGAGCACTCCGTGAGCAACTTTGGTGAGTGTGATAATGATAGAACCAATTAGTGTTTCTTTATTAATTATACTATGATGAAAAGTATTGTGGTAATCTAGTATGAGAAATTGCACAGATGTATGGGCAAATAATTGGCAACATTAATTGAGAAGATAAGTTTGTTGTGATTGCATACACATATTATTTTTCTTCGGAATTAATATACATGGAAGAAAAAAAAAAGTGGTGCCTTGATTGACATGTAATGTAACACAACCATATGTTGCCTTTTGTGTGCGTTAAGCATGATATTTTGATGACATGATTTGTTATGGTCCATATCATCCCAAGTTATTAATTATTTCTCTGTTTCGAGAGCAATGTGGAAAGCTCTGGGTTTTGATTATGAAGCTTAATTTGGAGTGCTTCGATTCTTAAATGATGGTGGCTAATTTCATATATCGCTTAAGATGATGTGCATCTTTCTAAATTAATGTATTTTGAAAGGTATTTGTTACTGATCCAAAATTTATGACTAAGTATATTACATATTTGCCGACCTCAATTATTTGAAAAAAAGATTTTTGTTGTTGTTGTTGTTGTTATATTACATATTTACCTATCAATCATTCAGAGGTAAATTAGACTGGCTTATTTGACACCCAGTCCGCACATGTACTGGAACATGTTCATTTATATGTACATGAAGGGTGTTTGTGTGTGATGCTAAAAGTAAAGGCTCTCATTCGGTTCAAAATGCCTAAATAAGATTATCTCAAGAGTCAAGAGTGAACAAATTTTGTTTATTTGTTTGTTTGTTTTTGTTTTTGTTTTTATTTTTTGTTTTTTTTAATTTTAATTTCTTCTGAATTATGATAGTACAGATATATCATTAACATCAAAACATACTAGTAGAAGACTTTTTAGTAGAAAAAACAAAAAAATTGATTAGATCGCCGTATGTTTTCTTTTGATCTCTAATTCAATTATTGATTATAGCTTATAAATTTTTTTTTTGACTGGTAAAAGGTAGGATGATCCTATCTCACATAAATATATATATAGATAAGCAGAGTTAACCGATTACAAATAGTAAAGAAGGGGTTTGGGGCGGGGTGAGCTCTGTGTGTGTCTGAATTTGAGATTACATAACCCTGAGTTGTAGAGAGGGCAGTGGACTACTGTTGTACTCCTCAACTAGACTAAAGGATATGATCTCATCCCCCCTACACACAACATAGACAGCCCCCCATACAAAATAACCATCCCCTCCTAAGAATGGCAGTACACAAACAAGCGTTAAATATTACAATTACTGGGACAGACAGAGTCCCCAAAAAGAACAAAATAAACAACTAGCAGAGGCGCAGATCGCGGTGATTATCCTTGGGTGTGACCCACGCTTTAGATCGAACAGTCTCCCCCCAGCCTCATGAGATCTTGATCTCCAGTATCCCCAATCTCAGGGAGTATCTTGTCCTTCTTCTTTGAGCCTCCGCTGCTATCTAGCCAATGAGAGAACCAGAATTTGATGTTAATATAAGTTTATCCACAGTAATAAGCTTGTTGTTAAAAATTCTATCATTTCTAGCATGTCAGATGCTCCAACAGGCAGCTAGTGTAACCATATGCCAAGAATGTGTGAACTTGTGATTGTGGGAGTCAAAGTACCAATGTGTGAAGTAGTCAGCAGTGGATGTAGGTAAATTAGTGATGTTGAAGCGGTGTGTGAAGTGTTGCCAAGCCTGAACAGCCATGGGCATTAAAAGAAGATATGGAAGGTGGTTTCGATCGGATCCTGTGCATGTCAGATCACCATCCCATCCCTTAGAATGTTATCTCTCCTTGGAGTTGAGTATCTCCCAGCTCAACATCCAAATAAAAATTTTGCATTTGAGTAGTGCTAAATTCTTCCAGCAGGCACGGTAGAAGGGGGATATTAGGCCTGATATGCTGTAGAAATCATAAGCAGACTTGACGGTGAAGCTCCCTGAGGTAGAGTGTCTCCAATTTGCAATATCTGCGGTTGTAGATGGTTGTATGTGAGAGATAAGTTGTAGTAGCTGGCTCTTCTCGAGGAGAATTTGGGTGGATGTCGAAGATGAAGGCTTAGTCTCCAATTCCATCTGCCCTGATCAATGTGGCCTTGAGAACACAGTGGGCATCTTTGTTCCAAGCTACCTCAAATAAAGTCGGAAACAGTGTGGCAACGTTGCAACCTCCAGTCCAATTGGAAGTCCAAAATTTAAGCATTTGCCCATCTCTTAGTTGCCAAGAAATCCCTTGGTCAAAATGCACTTTGAGCCTGTAGACATTATGCCAGAAGTCAGAAGCTTGAGCCCTACAGGTGAAAGAGTTGGTCGCTCTGTTGAAGTATAAGGATTTGAGAATTTGGGTGCTAAGGGATTCCTCAGATAAGATTTTTCACCACCATTTCATTAGCAGGGCATTGTTGAATTGGCTGAGGTTTAAAATCCATAGGCCTCCTTGCTTTTTGGGCTGGCAAATTCGCTTCCAGTTTGTACATGAGGCTCTGATAGCATTAGTATATCCACCTACCCAAAAGAATTTGCTCCGTATTTGGTCAATTCTTGCTACAATCCACTGGGGCAATTTGAAGAAGGAAGCAAAGTAAGTCGGCAGGGCACTCAGTACGAATTGAGGAGGATAAGTCTCCCTCCCTTAGAGAGCAGTCGACCCTTCCAAGTAGATAATCTCCTTTCAATTTTAAGAATAAGTTGTTGCCATTCTATCTTCTTCAGTTTGCCTTTGGATAATGGCATGTCCAAGTATTTGGTGGGTAGGGAGTCTTGTTTGCAACCCAGGATATGAGCAAAAGCCTGAACTTGGCTTTAGAGTGCCCAAAGTAGATAATGGATGATTTGGAGAGGTTAATGTGGAGGCCTAAGATGTTCGCAAATATATGCAGTAGCAATTTTAGATGTAGCACATCTTGTTCATCACCCTTACAGAAGATGAGAGTATAATCAGCTAATTGCAGTATGGCGAGTGAAGCTAGGGAGCCCCTGAGATGCAGCTGAGAGAAAGTGTCATTGTCTTTTCTGCTTCGCAACATTTGTGCTAGCACATCTACCGCCAAGATGAATAACATCGGGGACAGGGGATCACCTTGCTTTAACTCTCTCTTTGAGTTTATGTTCTTGCCCCCTACCCCATTAACTAAAACAGAGGATTTAGTTAAGCGAAGGATTGCCTTAATCCAATTGCACCAGCTTGGATCGAAGCCTCTGGCAGCTAGCATTTGCTCAATGAAAGTCCAACTAAGGGTATCAAAGGCTTTACGAAAGTCAATCTTTAGCATAAGTGTGTCATACTTTTTGGTGCAGCACAGATTGATAGCTTCGTGGGCTACAAGAAAGCAATCCACTATCAATTTGACTTTGAGAAAAGCACTTTGTGAAGAGGAAACCAGAGAATGCAGTAAGGGGCTTAGCCTGTTTGCAAGAATTTTGGTGAAGATTTTTATAGAACAATTAAGGAGAGTGATGGGGCGATAATCAGAAACTGAGTTAGCACCTTCGCATTTGGGGATTAGGACAATGGTCGAGCAGTTAAGTCTACTAATATTGCCCTTCCCGTTCTATATGTCCAGCAACATACAACATAAATCATCTTGGATGGTCTCCCAGTATTGCTGATAGAAATGCATCGAGAAGCCATCGATGCCAGGTTTCTTATCTCCGTTCATGCTAAAGACAGCATTTTGATCTCTTCCTTACTAAATGGTGCTTCGAGCCCAGAAAGATCAAGAGTAGGATTAGGATAGAGGGCTGCCCAGTTGATTTTGAAATCAGGGGATGACGTACTTCCACAGATGTTGCTAAAATGTTGCTCGAAGTAGGATAGAATTAAACATTGATCTGTAATAAGATCTCCATTATGGAGCAGGGAATAATAAAGTTCTTACGCCGCCTCCCATTAGCAATAGAGCGGAAGAATTTTGTATTGGCATCACCCTCTTTGATCCAAGTTATTCTTGATCTCTGTCTCCAGTAGGTGACCTCCGCCTGCACCAAGCTCTGGCAATCTTTGTGGGCAATAGAAAGTTCGTTTGATTGAGTACTGTCCAAGGGTTGGTTATCTGCCAAGATGTCAAGTTGGTGAGTCTTATCAAGGAGGGCCTTCTTGCGAAGGGGAATGTGTCCGAACTTCTCATTTCTCCATCGCTTGATCCGTTTCTTTGGCAGCACCAGTTTTTGAACGAAGACATCAACCGAAGAACCTCTGCATGAAAAGCTCTTCCACCAGGCATTAATAGCAGGAGTGAAATCCTCGTGAGAGGCCCAAGCCTTATCAAATTTAAAATAATGAACTCTGGCCTGAATGGCTTGGGAGTCGAGGATTAATGGACAGTGATCAGAGGCGATACGCGGGATAGAGAGTGTTGGATGCAATTTGGGTAGAGTTGTTCGAATTGACTTGAGATTAAGAATCTGTCCAATCTAGCAAGCGCTAGCTTGGTTCTGTGATTAGACCAAGTGAATTTTCTACCTGCAAGAGGGAGACCGATAAGTTGCAGCTGCTGAATCCAATTTCTGAATTCCTTCATATCCCTGCTCGAACTCTGGCCTCCATTCCTTTCATAGTTTGAAGTGGTCGCATTGAAATCTCCACAAATGACCCAGACATCACATAAGAATCTTCTTCTAAGTTTGATTTCGCTGAAGCAAAGGTTTCTGTCATCCAATTCAAAAAGGGCATAGACATAGGTGAGAGACCAGTTAGTTCCAGAGGTTCTGTTACGGAAGGAGATGGAGATTGAAAAAATATCAACTGCACAGTAATAGCAATCCAAGAAGTCATCATCACATCCAATAAGAATACCATCACAACTCTCGATAGCATCAAGAGATTTCCAATTGGTGAGAGAAGTTCCGCCAATGGATGCGAGCTTTCTGGTAGAAGGCTTTGTGAGTTTGGATTCTTGTAGGCAGGCCACAGTAATTTGAGCATTTCTAATATCGTCCTTGATCAAAGCACATTTGTTGGGGTTGCCCAACACTCGAACATTCCAACTACCAATCTTCATTGAAATTGAGAAGGAAAAGCAGCAATAACAAAACAAGGTAAGGACCAATAAACCCAAGCACTTAATTGAGCTGATTCTGTTGATCTGGGGGATCAACAGTATCACTCGCATGTTGCTTAAGTTTATCAACTGAGTGTGGCCCAATAACCTCCACTCCTACAGATTCAGCTACCTCATTTATATCCTCATTAGAAAGTAAAGAGAAAGGATTATTGCAGGCATTGGTAGTTGAAAATATAAAAGAGGAGGTACCTTCATTCTTGCGGTTGGAGGCTGACTTGAGGGAGGATCGCAGATGTTTCATGAAGGGTCTGTTGCAAGTTACTTTGGATGTTGATCTGCATTTGTTGCGCCACTTGCTAGTGCCTTCTTTGAAGCCTAGTGGAACTGATCCCGAGCTAGAGGAGGAGGTGGTCCTATGGTACCCAGGGATGAGAGACTTTGTTTTGAAGCTTAAAGCGCGAGCTCCCCTAGCTGCAGAGCTGAATTGCATTGCCTTGGGGCTTCAAGTTTTGTCACTCGCTTGGCCACTGACATCTCAAGAGCAGACTCAACCGCAAGCTGGATCTCCTTGAAAAGAGATAGAGGAATATTGACAACCTTCCCCCTCCAGATCCTTTGTCTAATCTCCTTATCAAGGGAAATTTCGTGAGAGCTTGCAGAGCTATCAGGGTTGTTATTTGATTCGCTGGAAGAAATCCCCAAATTACCTTTGGGGGAATCTGAGGGGATCTCAATAATAGGGGGAATAGGAGGGGTGCTGAAAACAAACTTTTTGCCTGATTTGGTCCCCACAGGATCTGCAACATTCTTCATTTTTTTGGGGGGGAGGGGGGGACCAATTTGGAACCTTCCAAACTGGAATCCGCAAGACCAGAAATATTTTTAAAAAATTCTGCCAAGATGACCTGATTTGGTTACTGCTGAGATTGTGTAACTGATTCCCTAACGGAAAGATTTGCCTCCGAGATTTTCGCCTTGCCTTTAGTATCGCCAATGATTCCCTGATTTGGCAGCTGATTGGATCCATCTTGCTTCTTTACCGAAGAATCCCTACGGCACCAGAAGGAGGTGGATGAGCCACTCCCTGATGTGAACAGTTGGATTTTGCCTCTCGCCACGTCGTCGGAAGAAATGGGGTTGCCGAGGATAAGCACGGGGACATCATGGATCTGCAGCTCCTTGGTCCAAGGCACAGTGAAGTGGATTTGGATAATCTTTGGGATGTGGCTGACATCCTCAACTTCAATAAGGATGAGGGCTTGGTCCCTAGAAACCACATTCTTCATCTCTCCACTCATGGTAATGAATTTGCCAAACAGTTTCACCAGTTGCTCGAGGGAGGTTTGGTTCCACATGTGGAAGGGGGGAGAGGAACATTGATCCAAATAAAACTTGGTTTGGGCTTCAATTTTTCTCCATAGTCCATGGACCATGGCGAGAAGGTTGCGTTGAAGCCAGAGAACTGAAAAACGCCATCAGCGATTGCCTTCTTGGCCTCTTCTTCGGAGGGGAATTGGACATGGAAGATCCCATCACTAACCCTCTTCACAACCCACCACCCTCCTTGCCTTTTCCATGTGAAGTTCTGGGCGCTCTCAACAGTCACCGTATCAGGACGGGTGCGCGGGTTAATCAAATGAAGGAAGGCACTTGCATGTAAACCTGGTAGAGCTGAGGCGATCTCCGAGTTGTGGGTGACTTCAATGGCCATGGATTCCTTCTGGTTGTGAAGTGGGCAGTCTCGAACCCTGTGTCCAAATTTACGGCAGTTAAAACAATGGATGCCACTTTTACGGCAGTCTGACGTCTGGATGTCATTCTCCCCTGTTGGAATTGGGGCATCAACAAACGCCCTCTGGTCGCAGCGGAACTAATTAGAGCAATGAGGAAGTCGAAGTAAACGAGGCGAATAAATTGAGCAAGCAAGTAGATCCACCAAACTAACACAAACACAACAATGATAACTTATCCCGGTTAGCTTTTCTTAATCTGGGGAAAAATATAAGGAGATCTGATATTCAACTAGATGAGATTACAAAAAGTTACTGATTCACTTGACTCAAGAAATTAAACTCACCCACCAAGAACTATCTCTCTCTCGAGTCTCTCTTTGCAATGGAGAAAAGAATCTATGAAGTACTACCTCTCATATTGGAGAAGTTTACAATATATATAGAGGAATAGAGAGAAAACCTAGATCTAATCTTGATCCCCAGTCGTCTGATAAAACCTGAAAAAGAAGTAACTGAATAGGAGCCGCACGATTTAACTTGGAGTTGAAAATTGGGCTGAACCGACCTAACAAATCGAAGCCCAAAAATGAATCAGCGCCGCGGACGGTTGACTGTCCAACAAGACTGGTCGATCGTACCACTCTCTGACTTCCCAGTATAACGAGTGGTCGGGGGTGCGGTCTGGGGGTGCGTTCGACTGTCACCATGACCGGGCGACCGCAACTAGCCTGCACCTGCTGTTGCTGTTCTCCTTCTACTCGCTTCGACGCTTCGATCTCCGTGCTTCATATTACCTTCTTTTAATCTGAACAACGAGTATACAAGACACAATCCTAACAAATTCTACCTTGGATTTCATACGAGTGCTATCACATGATGTGTTACTCATCTCCAAACTCTAACAAATTTCACTTGCAAAGAAAACTTAGAACAATAGCTTATTCTTCCAGTTAAACTGATCTCTACCCAATCTCACTAAATCCAGTGCAGCCCCTCAAAGGCCCACCTCCGTAGATTTACTCACGAAGTTGTCAAACTCCGCATGAACTCCACCTACCCTTAGGCTTTCTCCACCTCTCGACGATATTCGAACGTCGTGGTCTCATCTCGATGATTCTAGTTGCGGCAAACTAGCTGAGCTTGCAGGAATAACGAGAAAAGGAGCAACACTTGCACAAATATTTTGAATTCTCCAAAGCTTGTAGAGATTATTTTGGCTTGGCCCAACCATTTTTATACCTCTAATCACCTTACGACGACCATGAAAAATAGACAGAACTCCACCTCGAGCTGTATACCTGTAGCCCCGTGCATCAAGAGCTCCCAAGGAAATCAGATTTCGTTTCAGCAAAGGAATATGCAAAACATCCCTTAAAGTGAACATGTGTAGACCTGACATCTTCAACTCAACTGTCCCCTCACCCACTACTTCACAAATCTCTCCAGTTCCAGTTGTCACACAATGCCCCGTAGTAGACTTATAAGTAGAAAACAACTCCCTCTTGGAGCAAATATGAGAAGAACTCCCTGAGTCAAGAAATCAACTAGAATCACTTTTAAATAATTTGAAACAAGAAGACATGAACCACCTGAATCAAAGGCACCAAAGGCACTAACTACATTAGCGGCTGAACTCCCGTTCTTGACACTCTCTTAATTCTCTAATTTCCAACAGTCTTTCTTGATATGCCCTGGCCTCTTGCAATATCGGAAACGGATCAAATCCTTTTGAGAAGCACTTTATCTTCCCCCTGAAGACACTACTAGACAATTTGTAGGAATAGACGATGCAGATTAATGGATCTCCTTCCTAAGTTGATTTTTCTTCAATGCTTTGATTACACCATCTACCAAAATACTCTCATTGGCAGATCTACCGTATAGCATGGTCGTGATCAAAGGTTCGTACGAATCCGGCAAGTGAATATATCAGGTTGAAAGCTTTATCTTTCTCACACACATCTGCGTTGATCGCATTAAGTTCAGATAATATCTTATTGAACTCTGTAATGTGATCTTGGAGATCGTTACCTTCCTTCATAGATAAACGGAATAACTTCCTCTTCCAATTCATCTGATCTAATAACGACGAACCAGAGTAGTCAGTTATGAGTCTTTCCCACAGACTTGTCGCGTCAGTTTCTTCAAGAAATCTGCACTTGATCTCGTCCTCCAAGTATTGTCGGATTAGACTTATGGCTCTTTCACGAATATCTTCCCAAACGTCATCCTTCATATCAGTTGGCTTTTCCTTCTTCTTAACTGCTAACTGCAACCGTTCTTAAACAAGAACATCATACATGTCAGTCTTCCAAAGATTAAAATTGATCTTACCATCAAACTGCTTGATCTTCAAAATACTGTGGCCTGTCATCTTAACCAAGGAACTCGACAACCTGAAGCTCTGATACCAGTTGTTGGGATTGGGACATCAACAAACGCCCTCTGGTTGCAGCAGAACTAATTAGAGCAATGAGAAAGTCGAAGTAGACGAGGCGAATAAATTGAGCAAGCAAGTAGATCCACCAAACTAACACAAACACAACAACGATGACTTATCCCGGTTAGCTTTTGCTTAATCCGGAGGGAAATATAGGGAGATCTGATATTCAACTAGAGAAGATTACAATAAGTTACTGATTCACTTGACACAAGGAATTAAACTCACCCACCAAGAACTATGTCTCTCTCGAGCCTCTCTTTGCAATGGAGAAAAGAATCTATGAAATACTACATCTCATATTGGAGTGAAATACTACATCTCATATTGGAGAAGTTTACAATATATATAGAAGAATAGAGAGAAAACCTAGGTCTAATCGAAGCCCAAAAAAGAATCAGCACCGCGGGCGGTCGACCGTCCAACAAGACCGGTCGACCGTACCACTCTCTGACTTCGTACAACGAGCAGTTGGGGGTGCGGTCGGGGGGTGTGGTCGACTGTCTCCATGACCGGTCGACCGCAACTAGCCTGCACCTGCTGCTGCTGCTGTTTTCCTTCTACTCGTTTCGACGCTTCGACCTCCGTGCTTCATATACCTTCTTTTAATCTGAACAACGAGTATACAAGACACAATCCTAACATCCCCACAGCGCATGCAACGCCTCTCATTTTTTGGAACGGTTCCTGGTGTTTCTAGGTCTAGGGTTTCGAGGATAAGGTTTGGGAGGGAAAATGGGTTTGGGGGGGAAAGGTGGAATTGTTTTGGGTATGTAGATGATGAGACGGTGGAGTGATGAAGGGGTTTTGGTAGTTTTGAGGAGGGCGTGTGGATCGATGGGTCGGGTTGGGGGGGTAATGATGAGATGGAGGGCGTGGAGCCATTAAAACTTGAGCAAAAGATTTGCTGTTGTTCCAAGACAACCATGCACACACCTTTTTCCTCTCTCCTCTCTCATTGTTTTTTTTTTTTCATTTTTTTTTCCCTTTGAAAATCTTCTATCGCTAATAGGGCTGGAAAATCAACTTAATGGGCTGTCCTGGGCCGAATCTTCAATCTAATTAAAACCAACTAGTTATTTACTTGTGTGATGCATGTTTTAATAATTTTTAAAAATAAAAATAAAAACTTAGGGAGGATTTGAACCGGAAAGCTCCTTTATATTAGTTATGTACGTGCGTTGCACATGTTGGTAGAATGACAAAATGACAAATGACACTAAGGCATTCTCCCATTATAATATTAGAGATTAAGCTATCTATAGTGTGGCCTTATGGGAGGCAAAGAACATCCCATGTTATATCTTTTATTTTATTTTATTTTATTATCTTGGTCATTGCTAGAGAGGTTACCTTGAGAGTGCAAGTATAGATAGGTATTCACGTACCAGAAGAATAGGATTTGATCGGCTCAAAGAGAAGCCCCCCACATTAACTAGACAGCTGTTGTATGCAAAAAATTGGCGGATTGATCAGCTAGCAGAGTTGAAAGACGTGCATGTCCGGTATGTCACAACCGGATGAGCACTTGTTCAATACATGCGCTAAGTGAGTCGGTATGATGTTAGGTAATGGCGTTGGTTGCGCATGGTAAACCACAATAATGTCAAAAAAGAAAGGCTGACTTTCCGAATAATCTCACCATAAAAGAGGAGGATGGCTTTGTGAAATTTAGCATTTTTCAAATGTTATATGTGATTGATTACGGTTAGTCCAAGTATCCCAGAAAAGAGTTGGAGTGCTTGATCACCTGACTCATAGTAGAATAGTCAAGAATTTTCGCTTTGCTCAACAGCTCGATCCAAATCTTTCTCCGTACTAATAAGTTTATGCAGGAGCATGAAATATATAGGTGGTGACGGGAGCATCCTGTTGTGCGGAATACAAACTAACCAACAATCAAACGAGAGAAACAGCGAGAAAAACAGAAAAGCAAGCAACACAAGAACACAAGATTTAATGTGGTTCGGCAAAACACATGCCTACATCCACGGGGCGGTTGGGGTTTCTTCTTGCTATAATCAACGATGGGCAAAAACAAAGTTTACAAGAGATGACGGCTGCAAAATCCGAAAAGAGGTCTCTAATTTCGTCTCTACTTACAAAACCCTAACGGGTTGTATTTATAGGAAACTATTGGGCCCTTTCGAAATGGGCCTATTCTGGATTAAAAACCCGCCTACAGTCGACTGATCATCTTACCAGTCGACTGATAAATACTTCAGGGCAGTCGACTGAACCCACATGCAGTCGACTGACTACTGCTGTATCCTTAGCCTTTGAAAAACTCCTCTCTGGACAGTCGCCTGATCCTCCAACCCAGTCGACTGATGTACTAGAACTTTCGATCGCTGTAGATACGAACCAGAATCGAGCCATTATCCTACAATCTCCACCTTGGCGAGATCTTCCAAGTATCCAACAATCTCCACCTTGGCGAGGTCTTCCATGTAGCCCAAGCAATCTCCAATAAATACTCCAAACAAATGCTCATCACCAAATGTAACAAATTTCAAACTCCACCTTAGTATGATATCACATACTAGGCAAACAAATAGCGAAGCACCATCCCAACCGCCCATGCCAAATCATCAAGCATGCAAAATATTAGCCAGGTTCATGCAATGCTTGAACTTGGCTGCCCCAACAACTTTGGTCAACATATCAGTAGGATTATCAGCTGTTCCAATCTTCACCAAATGAATATCACCATCCTTTATCAAATCACGCACAAAATGATAACGGACATCAATATGTTTGGTCCTCGAATGATGAACTTGGTTCTTCGCTAAATGAATAGCACTCTGACTGTCACAGTGTACCTCCACCTTCTCCCGATGAATTCCCAAGCTCTTCAAAAGTCCATGAATCCAAATAGCTTCCTTCATGGCCTCAGCAACCGCCATGTATTCAGCCTCAGTAGTAGACAACGCTACAGTGGACTGCAAATTGGACCTCCAACTTATAGGTGCTCTAGCCATAGTAAACAAATAGCCTGTAGTAGACCGCCTCTTATCTAGATCACCTGCATAGTCAGAATCAACATAACCTACCAATAACCTGCTAATATTGTCATCCCTTTCAAACTTCAAACCCACATCTGTGGTGCCACTTATGTACCTCAAAATCCATTTAGCTGCTTGCCAATGCTCTTTGCCTGGATCATGCATATATCGACTAACCATACTCACCGCCTGAGAGATGTCTGGTCGAGTACAAACCATAGCATACATCAAACTGCCAACCACACTAGTGTAAGGTACATTAGCCATATACTGTCTCTCTTCATCTGTACTTGGAGACTGAGAAGCACTAATTCTAAAATGAGTGGCTAAGGGTGTACTGACTGGTTTAGTTTTCTCATCTATACCAAACCGTTTCAGCACCTTCAAAAGATATTGCTTCTGTGTCAAACTCACTATGCCCTTTGCTCTGTCTCTAGCTATCTCCATCCCAAGTATCTTCTTGGCTTCACCAAGATCCTTCATCTCGAATTCAGAACTCAGCTGATTCTTCAAATTTTGAATCTCCTTAGCATTTTTAGAGGCAATCAACATGTCATCCACATATAATAACAGATATATGAAAGAACCATCCTGCAATTTTCTGAAATAGACACAATGATCATACTCACTTCTGAAATATCCCTGCACTTTCATAAACTGATCAAACCTCAAATACCACTGCCTTGGAGATTGCTTCAACCCATAGAGAGACTTCTTCAACCTGCAAACACAATTTTCCTTCCCAGCTGTCTTAAACCCATCTGGCTGCAACATATAAATTTCTTCATCTAGATCCCCATGTAAGAATGCAGTCTTCACATCCATCTGTGTCAATTCAAGATCAAACTGTGCTACCAATGCCAACAAAATCCGAATAGAAGGATGCTTCACAACTGGAGAGAACACTTCATTATAGTCAATTCCTTCCTTTTGAGCATACCCCTTTGCAACTAGTCTAGCCTTGAACCGAACACTGCCTTTTGGACCTTCTTTCTTCGTATACACCCACTTGTAACCAATTGCTTTCTTCCCCTTTGGTAGTTGCACTAGATCCCAAGTCTTATTCTTATGAAGAGAGTTCATCTCTTCATCCATAGCAACTTTCCAATCTGCATTTTCTGAACTTCTAGTGGCTTCTTTGAAGTTGGAGGGAACTTCATCATCCACAATGGGAAGAGCAAATGCAACTGTATCTGTAAAGCGAGACGGTCGTTTGATATCTCTTCTTTGCCTTCTTACTGCAATTGATTCTTCCTGCTGGATAGGAACTTCTTCATTATCCTCAGTATCAACCACATCATCATCATTTTGGGCAGGATTTTCAACTGAAAGCTTTTCTAACTCCACCTGTTGGAGAACTCTCCCATTCTGCTGCTGCTGTCGATATTCAGTCGACTGATACTGTACACCAGTCGACTGTCCCGAGCTTCTGCTGCTCACCTGTTGGAGAACTTTCCCGCTATTCTGCTGCTCACCAGTCGACTGTTCTCGACCACCAGTCGACTGTCCCGAGCCTATCATGCTGGTCTCATCAAAGGTCACATCCCTGCTGATTACTAACTTTTTCTGTTCTGGACACCACAACCTGTAACCTTTGACACCAGTACTAAAACCAACAAATATAGCCTTTTTGGCTCTTGCATCAAGTTTAGTTTCAGTTACATGAAAATAAGCAAGACAACCAAATATATGCAAAAAACTATAATCAGATGCAGGTTTACCACTCCATACCTCAATAGGCGTTTTGCCTTCAAGTGCTGCTGATGGTAAACGGTTGACAATGTGGCTTGCATATATAACAGCTTCTGCCCAAAATGTCTTCTTCAATCCAGACTGTGCTAGCATACATCTCACCTTCTCAAGTAAGGTTCTGTTCATCCTTTCTGCAACCCCATTTTGCTGTGGAGTCTTCCTAACTGTGAAGTGCCTCTGGATCCCTTCATCTTCACACAATTTCAGAAACGGATCGTTCTTGTATTCCCCTCCATTATCTGACCTCAGAACCTTAATCTTCCTACCAGTCTGATTTTCAACTTTCTTCTTCCAACTTGTGAACAATGTCAAAACTTCATCTTTGTGCTTCATGGTATATACCCAAACTCGTCCGGAGTAATCATCAACAAAAGTAACAAACCAGTGTCTACCACTCATAGAAGGTGTCTGAGTAGGGCCCCAAACATTTGTGTGCACATAATCGAGGATACCCTTTGTCTGATGTACAACTGTACCAAATTTCACCCTAGTTTGCTTACCCAAAACACAATGTTCACAAAATTCCAACTTGCACCCTTTAGCATCTTTAAGCAACCCTTGCTTCACAAGCCCCTGCAAGGCCTTTTCTCCTGCATGCCCGAGTCGCATATGCCACAACCTAGTAGAGTCGGGAACAACCTGTTTAGGCCTTTTAGTTACACTGGCAGCCTGACCCAAATATGTTTTTCCCTGCAAGAAAAACAAGTTCCTTTTTCTTTGCCCTTTCATCACCATGAGTGATCCGCTAGTCACCTTCAGAATGCCACCTTCACTAGCAAATTTCAATCCACTGGCCTCCAAAGCACCAAGTGAAATCAAATTCTTTTTCAAATCTGGAACATACCATACATCTGAAAGCTCCCTAATAAGACCATCGTGCATTAGCAATTCAATCTTCCCGATTCCTACCTTCTTACAAGGTGCATCATTTCCCATCAAAACTACACCACCATCCATATACTCTAAAGAAGTAAACCACTCCTTTCTCCAAGACATATGATAGGAGGCTGCTGTATCAAGAAACCATACTTCTTGATAAAGTGAGGGACTAGAAGCAAGTGCAAAAGAAAAATCCTCGCCACTACCTAAATTATCAACAGTCACATTTGCAGTCGAATTTTCCTTATTTCGTAGCTTTGGACAATCCTTTTTCCAATGCCCCCTTTCATGACAGAAAGCACATTCATCTTTGGCCGGTATTTTCCTGTCCTTCGAAACTCCTCTTGATTTGGAACGAGATTTGTTTCCCTTTTTCCCAGATTTGGACTCAGATCTGGTCTCAGTCCTGCCCCTTACAATCAATGCTTCAGAAGTTTCTCTATCAACCATTTTATCCCTTCTCCTAGTTTCATTATTCAACAAAGCATTTGCAAGATCTTCATATTTCACAGTATCCTTTCCATATATTAACGTAGTTGCTAAATGATCATAACTTTCAGGTAATGAATTCAACAGAATTAGGGCTTTATCTTCATCTTTAATTTGCTCATCCAAATTTAACAAATCAGCCAATAATTTATTAAATGATTCAACATGAGCGTTCATAGACATACCTTCCGTATAGGTGAAGCGAAAAAGTCTCTTCTTCAAATACAGCCGATTCTCCAAACTTTTCCTCATGTATTTGTCTTCGAGTTTCTTCCACAACACCGCAGCAATGGTATCCCTCATCAAATCGTACTTCTGAGCCTTCGCAATAAAGAGACGAATAGTCCCACACGTAACTCGATTCAACTTCTTCCAATCTGCTTCGGACATATCCTTTGGTTTTTCTTTCTCCAAAGCAACATCTTGTTCTTATTGAACAAGAACATCCAACACCTCACATTGCCACATCCCGAAATTGTTTGTCCCATCAAATTTTTCAACTTCAAATTTTGCGTTGTGAATCGTTGTTCTGGACGAACTTGATCCCACAACATCCTTGGTTGCATCTGCATCACTCGCCATCTCCCTCTAGGTCGAACCAACAGCTCTGATACCACTTGTTGTGCGGAATACAAACTAACCAACAATCAAACGAGAGAAACAGCGAGAAAAACAGAAAAGCAAGCAACACAAGAACACAAGATTTAATGTGGTTCGGCAAAACACATGCCTACATCCACGGGGCGGTTGGGATTTCTTCTTGCTATAATCAACGATGGGCAAAAACAAAGTTTACAAGAGATGACGGCTGCAAAATCCGAAAAGAGGTCTCTAATTTCGTCTCTACTTACAAAACCCTAACGGGTTGTATTTATAGGAAACTATTGGGCCCTTTCGAAATGGGCCTATTCTGGATTAAAAATCCGCCTACAGTCGACTGATCATCTTACCAGTCGACTGATAAATACTTCAGGGCAGTCGACTGAACCCACATGCAGTCGACTGACTACTGCTGTATCCTTAGCCTTTGAAAAACTCCTCTCTGGACAGTCGCCTGATCCTCCAACCCAGTCGACTGATGTACTAGAACTTTCGATCGCTGTAGATACGAACCAGAATCGAGCCATTATCCTACACATCCTGCATATCCTTCTTCATGTGCTGCTCGTAACCAAAGAGCGAATAAATGTGACCGGAGGAAATTAACAGCAATGGGGACAACTCCATGACACCGAATATGGCATTAAATGACACTAGTAATTTTCACACGTTTTTATAAAAAGTTGGAGTTGAAACAACACTTGTAATTGAATGCCTTAAACTTAAAAAAAATTGAAGTCGAACCGGCACTGGACACATTTTTTAAAATTTTTAAGGAAAAACCTTGAATTGTACGTACGGTGATGTGTTACGAAATAGATTTGAAATTGCACGTGCAACGTACGTATTTGCTTTGTGACAAAAAAAATTAAAAATTATTTGTTTGGTGAAAGAATTTTTTTTTGATTTACACATGTGATGCACGTGTTAATAAATAGAGTTAGAGTTACACGTGCAACGTATGTGATTTATTTGTGACAAAGAAAAATATTTTAAAAATATTTGTTTGGTTAGAGCATCTGTAGTCGTTGGGGAAAAAAATATGCATATATGCATATATAGAAATAGCAAAAGAGGTTTTGCTGCAGTCGTCCAAAAGCTATTTTTTTTGCTTTTTATGAATAAATCCAAGGGACGGCACATGAAGTGCCGTCCAAGGGATTAACGTCATTCAACCATAAAAATTCGTCCTCGGAGTGCAAATAAAAAATTGCAAAAAAATTATAAAAAATTACAAAACATTTTAGAAATTACGAAAAAAATTACAAAAAATTACAAAAACATTTCAGAAATTGCAAAAACAAATACAAAATTACAAAAACATTTCAAAAATTGCAAAAAAAATAATAATTTGCGGAAATCTCCGGACGGCACATGAAGTGTCGTCCGAGATAATAGGAGGCAAGGGATGGCACATGAAGTGCCGTCCGAGGGATTTAAGCCTTTTGGGGGTTTTTTTAATTGAAAAAAAAAAAAAAAAATCAAGCGATGGTACTAGAAGTGCCGTCCGACGAAAAAAAAAAAAAAATTTTGTTGGGACGGCACTTGATGTGTCGTCCCTCATATATGAATAATTCTCAAACTTGCTCTCATTTATAGCAAACGACTGTACCGAAATATGGATAATATGGATATTTGGCAAACGAGTGCAGCTCGTTTTTGAGCCAAATATGCATATTATCGATATTTAGCAAACGACTACAGATGCTCTTACAAACCCAAAGTGACAAAGTGAAAAACTCTTCCATTAATAGTAGTAGAAGTAGAAGTAGATAAATTTAAAGAGCGAGGTTCCTGTTGTTCATACTCTTGAATTGGACGCTAGTACAATCTGCGAGTTTACCTGCACTCTGAGATGCCAATCTTAATTTCTCTGATCCTTAATGTCCTGGCCTTCGTCGGCTACAGTGATACTTTATACTGTATGAACGTTATTACCGTTAGCCACATGACCAAGCACAGTACTTTCAGTCGGTGCAATTGCATTTGCCATGAATGGAAGACATGGTGGAGATGGAAGAAGAGTTGACATTTGTTACTACTACTTACAGAGTTACAGTTGGTGAGAAGTAATTAGCAAAGAACTTAATTAATTGCAGGTGCAACGAGATCAGATTGATTAGTGCAGTGTTTCTCTAGCAAGTCGTATAATTCCTCGAGAACAACAAACCGATATCTGATTCTAAAAAACAAGCATGTCTAATTGTCTGAATTTATAAGCCCCAAAATTTGTTGATTGTCGATCGTTGAATGGACCACCAAGCAGCAAAAGCACCATTATGAGGCATGAATCCCGCACAAGCATCTCTATAGCGTGGCCTTATGAGAGTCCAAGAACAACCCATCTTATATATATCTTTTATTTTATTTTATTTTATTTTATTGTATTGGTCATTGCTAGGGAGGTTACCTTGAGAGTGTAAACTATAGGTATTCATATACCGGAAGAATAGGCTTTGATTGGCTCTAAGAGAAGCCCCCCACATTGAATTGATTAGATAGTTGTTGTATGCAAAAAAAAATCGGCGATTGATCACAACCGGACAAGCACTTAAAAATTAAAAAAAAGATAAGGAAATTGCCGGTGATTAATTGGTAGCAACACTTTAATTACTCGCACCCAAAGCAGGTATAAAAAGAAAGGTGGTAGCATTATGATCGTGGTGAAATCGCTTTGTGATCCAATAAATAATATAGTGGCATTTATTTTAGTGTATGTATCTAGTAAATCAAGGGCCCCTCTTAGTTAGTGTCATTCTTGTAACACCCCTTAATTTTCAAGAATATAATGTAGTAGTATATCTCTAATGTCTAATATTATAATGGGAGAAGGCCTTATTGTCATTTGTCATTTTGTCATTCTACCAACATGTACAACGCACGTACATAACTAGTATAAAGAGGTTTCCAGTTCAAATCTTCCCTACGTCAGAGTTTTTATTTTTATTTTTTGAAATTATTAAAACATGCATCGCATGTGTAAATTACTAGTAATAATAATTTATATATATATATATATATATATATATATATATATATATATATATATATATATCTACTACTATAATGGGAGAGCCCCTTAGTCAGTAACCCAAGTCAGTAACCCAACCCGTGCAACGCACGGGTTGGGTTACTTTGGTAAATATTTTCGAAAGTGGACTTGTTTGGTAAATATTTTCGAAAGTGGATCAGTTTGGAGATTATTTTCTTTTTCATTATGGACTAACTTTGGTAAATATTTTAGAAAGTGGACCTGTTTTGTAAATATTTTCGAAAGTGGATCGGTTTGGAAATTATTTTCTTCTTACCCTTTTCATTATCCTTCAATTTTTCCCACGTGCACGTGTGCACGTGTCTGATACTAGTAATATTATAATGGGAAAAGGCCTCAGTGTCATTTGTCATTTTGTCATTCTACCAACATGTGCACCGCACGTACATAACTAACATAAAGAATGTTTCCGGTTCAAATCCTCTCTACGTCCGAGTTTTTATTTTAACTTTTTGAAATTGTTAAAAGGTGTAAATTACTAGTCTATATAATGAGTTGAAAGACCTGCATGTTCGGTATGTCACAACCGGATGGGCACTCGTTCAATACATGTAGTGAGTGAGTGAGTGAGTGAGTAGGTGTGATGTTAGGTAATGGCGTTGGTTGCGCTTGGTAAACTACAATGTCAAAAAAGAAGAGCTAAATTTCGTGTTATATACGCCTTTTGCTTAATTGATTAAACTCGATATTTCACAAATGATTGGTTGCACATTTTATTTCCTGATATTTACAACAAATGGCCAGTTTTTTCTAATATTATAATGAAAGAAGGTCTTAGTGTTATCTGTCAATCTATCAATGCGTGTAACACACGTGCATAATTATTACAAAAGAAATCTTAGGTTCAAATCCAGATTGCGTCTAATTTTTTACTTTAAAAAAAAACTATGTTTAGGAAAACGTGCATTGTTTGTGTAAATTACTAATTTTGAATAACTTCGATAGACGCTTGGTCATAAGAGTTAGCCCATTACTATTCCTAACAATTAAGCAGAAGAGGACGCCGAGAGAGTGTAGTTATATACTTATATGCATTCGCGTACTGGAAGGATATGTTCTGACACGCTCCAAGAGTAGCCCCATCGTTAACCAAATAGTCATTAATTGTATGCAATTCGTTGAAAAAAATTGCGGATTCAACGACCCGCAGCTCAGGTGTATGTCAGATATAGCGCAACCAGATGGACACTCGTTCAGTACGTGTACAGTATAAGTCGGAATACCATTGGGTAAGGGCTCTGTTTGTGCCTGGTAAACTACAACATACGTTTCAGGCCCGCCCTAGGATTTTTGGGGCCTGAAGCAAACTCTTAAAAAGGACCTCACATATACCCAAAAAAAAAAAAAAAAAAAAAAAATCGATTCATGTATTAGAAATTTTTTTCACATATACACATTTCGATTTTTTTTTCTGAAAACGGGGGCCCCTCATGTATTAGAATTTTTTTCACATATACCCCACATATACACATTTCCAATTTTTTTTTTTTTCTGAAAATGGGGGCCCCCACATATACAAAAAAAAATTTCTTTTTTTTTTGGGGCCTGATGCAAATGTTTCACTTGCATCAGGCCTGGGTCAGCCCTGTATACGTTGTTGCACAGGGGCAGGCGAAAGTGGACATGTTGATGACCCTTTTAAAGTATAGTGTTGTTATGGAAACTAACTTTAAAATTTTCTTTGTAAAGTATCCACCATCATTGCTGCTAAAATATTGGTATTTGGCAATAGATAAATAGAAATGAAAGAGTTACGCTGCTATCATTTAAAGCTAAAATTTGGGTAATTTTTTTTATAAAATATACAGACGAAAGAGCATCCTTCGTCTAATAAAAAAAATTAAAAATTTTAAAACCCAAAATTTGATAAACGGAAGATCATGTTCTGTTTGAGAATATTTTTAAAAATAAATAAAAATTTTGAGAGCCAGACGTCTGGTCGCAATTATTATTATTTTTAAAAAATAAAATAATAAACCTAGACAGAAGACCCGTCCGGGATTTTTTTAAAAAAATTTAAAATACCCATCCGGAAGATCATCTTCCGTCGACCAAGTGTTTTTATTTTTTATTTTTAAAAAAATAATAACCCAGACGGAAGACCCATCCGGAATTTTAAAAAAAAAATTAAAATACCCATCCGGAAGATCATCTTCCGTCTGATTGTTTTTTTAATAAAAAAAAAAACAATACCCCAGCGGAAGAAAATGACAAAAACGGACAAATTATGGATTGATTTTTTTTTATCAATTTTTTTAGATTTTCTGTTAATATTTTTATTAGTAAAATGGCATTTTTTAATTAAATGGATGGCAATATCGTAATCAAAATTTGAAAAATTCTGGTGGACGAAGATCAGGTCCGTCCCACTTTTTTTTTAATTAGTGAAAATGGCAATATCGTAATTAAATGAGTGACATTTTTGTAAATATTTTTGAAAATTTTTGGTAGACTGGAAGATCTTCTTCTGTCTCTCCTTTAAATTTTTTTTAAAAAAATTAAAATGGTCTCTCAACTTTTGACCATTCAAAGTTGCCAGACGGAAGAAGATCTTTCGTTTGTCTTATTTTAATATTCAAAATAATTGAAAATAATTGACAGACGATTTTGCTATTTGGCAATTGCTATTTTCCTTTAATATATGTAGCAATCCACTGTTCACGATTTCGCTAAAAAATAAGTATTTGGCAAACGATAGTAGAAGATTTTTGGATAAATTTTTTATATTTTAGGTTTTTAGCAATTAATAGTGGATGCTCTATGTATAGATACTTTTGAAGAAGAAAAAGGACAATAAACACCTATTATGTGGTACGAAATAAGCCAAAACTGCGAATTCAAACAAGTACTGTAGGCATTAGTAATACTAATGAGGGATTATCTGATATTCTGATATGTTGATTTCATATACAGCCCCAATTAGCTCCAAACATCTCCTAGTTACTGGTAGTTATATTTAATTTAGAATATATAATAGGGGGTAAAGTCATGAAACTCATAACGGTTTGGGTCTGAAATTAAGAAAGATAATGCTACACCCACTACCTATATTACTACTTTTTCCATACAACCTTATGTGGTATGCTTAGTCAGCATTGTCACATCACCATTTTAATTGACTCATATTAAATTATATTGAAAATAGATTTCTTTCCAAACTCTTCCTCTTCTTGCTGTTTCTTCTTCCTCATCCTCTCTTCCGCTTACACATAAAACCATCATTCTCTCCTCCAATTCTCTCTCAAACCCTAAGCTTTCAACTTCTAAATCTCCATCATTTTTCAACTATTTTCAACAAATAAATAACATATCCCTACTAATTCCACCATTGTCTTTCCATTTCTACTATCAAAATAAGTTTAGGTGTGCTTTTGTGGATGTGAAAAGGAAGTCGATGTTAACGAAATAATGCATCAGAAAGCCACAAATGCATTAGCAAGTTTGAAATGAAGGGAGTTCAGAAGCTGTCAGGGTCTAGTTGGATAGAGGTCGATGACTCAGTCCATGAGTTTACAATAGGGGATAGAAAACACCCTCAGTCTGATAGAATTTTCAAGATGATCTATGGGTTTGGCCAACATTTAAAGCAAGTTGCATATGTTCCAAACATATATTAGCTTAGAAGTTCCAAATTGATCCAAGTTATAACCTTACAGAAATTGGAACACTGTTGTTCAAGCAGTGAATTGAAGATTAACTTTTGTCAATGTGTGAAGAGAAGGGAAGGACCAAAGGATCATATATTTCTGTGATGTGCCCAACTTGAAGAATACATTGGGTTATGACCATCTCATCCAGAAAAATGATGGAGCTGAACTAGTAACTATTGAAGTTTCTCTAAGGCACTGTTTGGTTGGAGGGAAATGGAGGGGAGGGGAGGGGAGGGGAGGGGAGGGAAGGGGTTTTTTAATACTTTTCTTGTTTGGTTCATTTTTTAGGAGGGGAGGGGAGGGAAATGGGGGGTGCAACACCCCTCCTGAGCCAATTTTAGCTTCCCTCCAAAAGTGGGGGGATTTGGAGGAAAGAGAAAACATGGCTAATTTATTAAAGTGGCTGGACTAAATTGCCCTTTAAATCTAAATCCTAATATAATAAAAAACCTCTCTTTCTCCCTATCTAGTTGCCGACTGTTTCTCTCCCGCTCTCTCTTTCTTCCTATCCTCGTCGCCCTCGACTCCGCCGTCCGCATAACTATAAGATGCCGCATTCTTCTTAGTTCTGTCAATGCCTAGCCCATCTATTCTCGATACGAATTGGGTTTGCTGGAATCACCCTCGATCACAAACCCATGTAAGTTTTCTTCCCACTTCAACTGGTTTATCCACTAGTTTGAGAATTTTACATCGTATATGTTTCTGTATTTTAGTTACTTACCCAACATGGAATTTCTATTTTCATTCAAGTTAAATGTAGTAAAATGACATAGGAGAGAGGATCAATGGTGCCTATTTGGTGAATTTCATGAAAAAGTTGAATAAAACTGAGTTGGGTCATTTTGGAAGAATGCGTGTCATTTGGGATTAAATTGATTGATTTAATTAATTCCTGAATTAGTTTGGCCATTATGGAGAAGAATGCAAGGAAATTGCAGAATTTCACAATAAATTTGTAGTTATGAACTGAGCAAATGATACTATTTTTTACTAGTTACAACCATTATTCGTTCTACTATGATGCAAGAATTGTTGGGAAAGATGATGCGATGGGAAATAAGAATCTGATATCTTGTAGTTTCTGTGCTTTGTTCTTGTTCTTTTGTCTGAGTTATTCATGTTTCGAGCTTTGTCTGAGTTATTCATGCGATGGTTGTATGAATTTCTTATTATATGCAAAAGGGTATAAAAGTAATTTTATTATAAAATCCATTTTCTCCCCATGTGAACCAAACAAGAAAATAATTATTTTCCCTCCCCTCCCCTCCTTTGAACCAAACAGAGTTTTCATTAAATCTCTCCCCTCCCTTTCCCTCCCCTTCCCTCCCCTCCATTAAAATCCCTCCCCTCCCCTCCCCTCCCCTGAACCAAACAGACCCTAAATTGGGCTTATCCCAACAAACGTGTGTATGTGGTTGGTCTGGGCTTTAATCAAGGCATGCAAAGGAAGAATTCGTTGAAGAAACAATGTCACATATATAAGCGTATATTTACTCTGTAAGATGTATGCTTAACTTCTTGTACGTTATTGAACATACTGATGTTCTACAATGTATATGTAATATCCTGAAGAGGTACATTGTTTGTAAATTTCTGAAATCAAACTACATTATTTGTTATGATATTGTGTATAATTGTTTTGAGTTCCATGTGATTATAGATCTAATTCAGGTACAGATACTCCTCTGTTATTGTACCATGTGTATCTAGGGATATCATTAATTCATGCATTCATTTGCATTTTGCTTTGCTTATATCACAATGCTTACTATTTTGTATTTCATGATTATACAGAATTGCACTATTTTGTATTTCATGATCATACAAAATTGCACTTGGCCAGTTGTTGCTAGCTACAAGTGTTCACAAGGCAAAGTGCTTAGAGTTGAGATGATCTTCCTTGTTCCCACAATCTAGTAAGGTAATTTACAACTGATAGATCTCTTTGTAATTTGTTAATGGCATCTGTGTCCATGATACTCATCCCCAGCTGAGAAAACAAAGTATCCCAGTACAATCCATGAAATAGGCTACATGAGCAACAGATATAAAAGCAACATAAACTATGGTCCAGCAATGCCAGAACATGCCAAAAACATCAAGACATTCATAGTCGATAAAAAGTATGCATCCACAGAAAAGGAAAATGCAATGTCATCCACAAACTGGGCATGAAATAATTAATTCAAAACAACTACAATCCTTCAATGTCTTCTTATCTTGTCAAATAAAAAAACTATTGGTCTCCAACAGAAATAATTAAATCAAACTCAAACTCAAAACTATTGGTCTCCAACAGAAATAATTAAATCAAAACATTGTGTAGCCTTTACAAAGAACTTCAATTGCCTTCAATTTCCTTGATGACCATCATGATCTGATCCAGTTGAAGCATTTTGGTCGGGTATTGGTTCGGTGCCTGAGTATGGCCTCATGTTGGGAGAAGCAACCTATATACAAAGATCATTATTAGAAATATACTTCTAATGTGAAGTATTGATATAAAGTACTGTGAGACACAAATAAGACATAAGCTAAAGATGTTTTAAATGTGAATAATACTAACCTGAAAAGTAGGTGTGCTTAGGCTGAGTATTCCATTTCCATATGTAAATCCTATTATTTGACTATGTTGTTATCATGTAAGAGTGTGTATTAGACAAAAACTTCTCAGGATTAAATAACTTGACGATCATATCACATATAATTTTATTTTTTTTAAAGTTAATCAAACCACAAATTCCCTTCCAATGGCAACACCTGAACCCAACCTTCCTCTCAACATTTCTAGACCATTGTACATTTTTCCTATTGTACTATCATTGTTGCTCCCAATTGTATTATTGTTCACTACACAAGTTGGGGAAACAATAGTTGAAATCATGTTTTCTTCTACACAGAAAAAAATATTTGCCACAAAAAGAAAAGGTTCACCATGCTAAATAATATGAATATCTTAGATAAAGACTTGATTACCTGGATATGTTTGTCCCTTGGTAGCCATATTCTTTCTTTTATTTTTTTTTGTTAACAATCTGCTTGACCTTAGACTGTTTCCGGTTAGTATGTGGACGACCCTTACTTCAAACTTTAACTGGGTTGATTGGTTTTTGGTTGTCCTTCACTATAAATTTTCCATCACCTGCAGATATCTCATTAAGGTTAGATGCTTGTATAGGTTGACAACTATCTACAATGTCTTCAATCATCAATAATTTTCTTTCATGGTCTTTTATCCAATCAACCACCATGTTGCATTTCTTCTCGGAGTCGATAGCTAAATCTGCAATCTCATGAAATGCATTGCGCATTTTATCAAATCTTTTTCCTTCAGGTTTGCTACTCCAGTCGTCATAACTGGTAATCGCTCTTGTATACTGGCATTTTATATCTTTACTCCATCTCGGTATTATGTATTTATTTGGAACTTTGAAGATCTTTTTATGGATGAGAACCAAAATTGCATGCTTGCATACAAAAAAGAAACATCTAACAATGGCTAGGATATGATATAATCATATATAAAAATTGAGATTGGAAATAAAAAAAATCATACCTGCACAAAATGCCCCTAAACTCAAATAAGCGACAATTGCAGTTGACTTCATGTTCTTCATTAGAATATAGTTTATTCAAGAAAACTTTGAAAATCACACGCTTTGACCCCTCTCCTACTTTGACATCCTCATAAACTTCATAGTTTGCAATTGTAGCATTTTCTTTGAATGAAGATATCTCACCGTACATTTTCCCAGTCTGTTGCCGCTAATTTCGGTGTGGGGGCAAACAGATAGAATTTGTGAGTTCTTGGAAAACCTGAATAACAAACCTAACATGTTCCGCCGGAGCTTGACCGTTGACTCCCGCCGTTCACCTGCAAGGAAGTGCGAGACACCGGGGTTGATCCCGGCGACGCACCCTCCGACGCTCAAGTCAGTAACCAGAAATGATTATGAAAGAGCGTTTAACTAGCAAAAGATTGATTACCTCTTAATGGAGATGAGTGGGGTATTTATAGTCGCCGTTGGGATCAGATAAGGAATGTGATTCCTGTGATCTGATAAGGAATAAAATCCTCGTAATCAGATTAGGAATGTAATCCTTAATTCCCGGTGAAAAGATAGATGTGAATCAGAGCCGTTGATTAGGATTAATCAGAAACCCTAATCCTATCTTTTCTGGACTGGGTGTGTTTCGGGTTGGGACCCATACCCAGTTGAGGTGGATCCGTTCGCGGGTTATTGGATCTGTGAGAAGGAGACCCAGTACCCGTTTTGGACCCATTTGTATATGAAATTACCATTTTACCCCTGAGCTTTAAGATTCGTGTCCGATGTGAACGGTCCTGATTTAATCCTATTTTTAGCCATATCACGAGCCCCCCACTCCCGAAGACTGAGTTTGATCAGCCTTTGAGGAGTAGTTTTACTGTTTTAATGGCGTACGGGATTTTATCGGTGTTCTTAAGGGAGTTTGGAATCTTGCTCGGGGTGTAACAGTGTTATTATGGGCTTGTAAAATTCCCAAAAATATTCTCAGAATTTTCTGGATTTTTGGTGATTTCTTCAGATTTTTCTGAATTTTTTCTCATTTTTTTTGAATTTTTTATTCATTTTCCGAATTAAATAATTAATTATCAAAATATTAATTAATTATTCTAATTTAATAATTATTTTTTCAGAATTTAAAAATAATTTTTTCTGAATTAATAATTATTTTTAGAATTTTTAATTAATTTTTTCGATTTTTAAATATTTTTTTTCGGAATTTTTAAATAAAAAAATAATTAAATAAATAAATAAATAATTTAAATATTACCTGGACACATGGCAGATCTCTGGCCGTCCATCATGACCAGATGAGCACGCATCGTGAGGCAGATCACGATCGGGACACGTGGCGCGTTCCTGAGCGTCGATCGTGTCGCGACGCGAATTTTGAGACGATCGGACGGATCGTGTTGGTCGGTCACTTTTTTTCTCAATTTACAGCATCGGCACCTCGGCTCCTCGGTTCGGCACGTCCGACCCTTGGAGTCGACGCCACGTGGCGATGCCACGTGGCACACTTTTTTTTTTCTTTTTTTTTTTCCTTCTCCGCTCTGCTTCGACTCTTCGTTTCTGCTCTTTTCGCTGCTTCTTCTCCTTCTTCGTTTCTTTCTCCATCGAACTCGCCTTCGTGCCGACTCGACCCCGCCACTCCCCCAGCATCATCTCGGCAGTGCTTTGGCAAGTTTGATGGAGCTCCGATGGTGAGCTCGACATGGTAGAGGAGCTTGGAGCTTCGGTTCGACGGGTTCGACGAAGGAGGCAGTTCGACGAGAAGCTTGGTCGGTGCCGTGGGGAGCTCCGATGGTGAGCTCGGCATGGTAGAGGAGCTCAGCGAAGTGGGTCGGTGCTTCGGTGCTGGACGAAGAGAAGAGGCGTGGTCGAGCTTGCGACGACGCGGAGTTCGAAGCTTCGAAAGTTAGCTCGAGCTCGATAGAGGAGGTCCGCAGTGGCTGTGCTTCGCTCATTGGCTTTGGCGGATAGAGGAGTTTGGGTTTTTGGAGCTCGGCGGTGGAGGCATTCGGCGAGGAAGAGGCATGGCGAGGAGCTTCGGCGAAGGTGGTCGACGAGTGGAAGTTAGCTTGTTGATGGGAGACGAAGCTTTGGCGGAGCTTTGCCGAGGAAGAAGGCTGAGCTCGGAGCTTGACGAGGGAGAGAGCTGGAGCTCGGAGTTTGAGAGGAGTTTGGAGCAGCGAAGCTTGGCACTGTGGAGAATTGGGTTCGAGCTTGGGGATGAAGCTCGACGGGAATGGAGCTCCGGCGAAGTGTGAGTTCGGAGTTCGATGCTTCGGCATATTTGAATGGAGCTTGACGCTTCGGAGCTTTGTGAGCTCGGCATTGAATGTCGAAGGTGGAGCAGAGCTCGCAAAGGAGACGGAGGTGGAGCTCGGCATCGGCGCTCGGAGTGGACGTGGTCAGCCATGGTTTCGAGCTCAGTGATGGTGGAGTTGTGAGCGCTCGAGGTCGAAGGAGGAGTTCGCTCGAGCTGGTGGAAGCTTGGTTTCGACCCCGGAGCTCGGTGGCTAAGGGTTCGGCGAAGCCAAGGTGAGTTCGACGACGAAGGGGAGCGAGAATGGCGAAGCGCTCGCCGAGGGAGATGATGCTACATTTTTTGCTGTCTTTTGGTTTTGGCGGGTGATTGGAAGAGAAGAAGGAGTTGGAAAGGGGTTCGGGTCGGGTCCCCTTAACGGGTCCGAACCCGGCCCCTTGTGCCCCTATATATATATATTTTTTTTTATTGTTTCTCTCTCTCCTTCCTTGTTGCTCGGCTAATGCATCTGGTTCGGCAGATCCGAGCACGGATTTTGAGGAGAATTTTTTCCCACTCTGCTGTTCGGTAGATCGGTAGCTCGGATTTGAGATCCGAGCTACGTGGCTCAATCTGGATGGTTGATCACGATCGTGGCGCGAATCACGAGACAAGAGGCACGAGTTTCGAGAAAACGTTATCTTGTCGTTTTGTGGTGATGTGGCGAGATCTGAGCCGTTCATCATGTTTTAGCGCAAATTTTGAGACGATCCGACGGTGAGATGAGATCGGTCGAATTTTTCTCCATATACGAGGGTCGGTACCTCGGCACCTCGGATCGGATCGGCACCTCGGATCGGCACCTCGGATCCTCTCTCTTCTTCCTTGTTTGCTCGGCAAATGAATCTGGTTCGGCAGATCCGAGCACGGATTTTGAGGAGAATTTTTTTCCATTTTGCTGTTCGGTAGGTCGGTAGCTCTTCTGAGAAGAAAGAGGATGGGGAGGAGAGGCATTTGGGTTCTCTCCTCTGCCTTGTTCTTTCGTACAGTGGAGAAGAGGAGAAGAGGAGAAGAGGATGGGGAGGAGAGGCATTTGGGTTCTCTCCTCTGCCTTGTTCTTCCGCACAATGGAGAAGAGGAGAAGTGGAAGGGGAGGAGAGGCATTTGGGTTCTCTCCTCTGCCTTGTTCTTCCGCACAGTGGAGAAGAGGAGAAGAGGAAGGGGAGGAGAGGCAATTGGGTTCTCTCCTCTGCCTTGTTCTTCCGCACGGTGGAGAAGAGAAGTGTTGGGGAAGAAGGAGAAGAATGAAGGAGCTAAGAAGGGCATGGGTCGGACCGTGGGTATCGGATCCGACCACGACCGTTAGCCTCTTTTTCTTTCTTCCTCTTCATCTGCTTGCTTTGTTCGGCGAATCCGAGCACGGATTTTGAGGTACATTTTTCGCCGCTCTGCAGTTTGGTAGATTGGCAGATCCAAGCTACGCGGCTCAATCTGGACGGTTGATCATGATCGTGGCGCGAATCACGAGACAAGAGGCACGAGTTTCGAGAAAACGTTATCTTGTCGTTTTGCGGTGGCGTGGCGCGATCTGATCCGTCCATCACGCTTGAGTGCGAATTTGGAGATGATCTAACGGTGAGATCGGGTCGGCAGAATTTTTTTCCATATACGAGGGTCGGTACCTCGGCACCTCGGCTCGGTGACTCAGTAGTTCACCCTCTGCCCGCAGTAGCTCGGAGAAAAGGAGAAGAGGAAGGGGAGGAGAGGCATTTGGGTTCTCTCCTCTGCCTTGTTCTCTCGCACAGTGGAGACGCGGTGCTGGGAAGATCCTCGTAAGAGCCATGGGAAGACCCATTCTTTGAAGTGAGTGCAAGGAGCAACTCTAGGGGATAGTTGTGCTCCGATCTCGTCGGGAAGAGCTATTTGAGACACAAGTTTGAGGAGGAACTCTAGGAGAAAGTTGTGCTCCGAACTTGTGGAGAAGAGCTCCGCTTTGGAGGTGAGCGGAGTGAAGAGCTCGGCTCTAGGAGAGCCATCTGGACGAGGAGTTTGAGGAGCAACTCTAGGAGAGAGTTTTTAGCTCCGAACTCGTTTGAGAAGAGCTCCGCTTTGGAGTCGAGCAGAGCGAAGAGCTCGACTTGTAGAAAAGCTATTTGGAAGAGGAGTTTTGAGGAGCAACTCTAGGAGAGAGTTTTAGCTCCGAATTCGTTGGGAAGAGCTCCGCTTTGGAGGCGAGCGGAGTGGGGAGCTCGATTTGTAGAAGAGCCATCTGGAAGAGGAGTTTGAAGAGCACCTCTAGGAGAGAGTTTTTAGCTCCGAACTCGTTTGAGAAGAGCTCCGCTTTGGAGTCGAGCAGAGCGAAGAGCTCAACTTGTAGAAGAGCCATCTAGAAGAGGAGTTTTGAGGAGCAACTCTAGGAGAGAGTTGTGCTCCGAACTTGTTTAAGAAGAGGTCCGCTTTGGAGGCGAGCGGAGTGAAGAGCTCGACTTGTAGAAGAGTCATCTGGAAGAGGAGTTTGAAGAGCAACTCTAGGAGAGAGTTTTTAGCTCCGAACTCATCGAGAAGGGCTCCGCTTTGGAGGCGAGCGGAGTGAAGAGCTCGACTTGTAGAAGAGCCATCTGGAAGAGGAGTTTGAAGAGCAACTCTAGGAGAGAGTTTTTAGCTCCGAACTCATCGAGAAGGGCTCCGCTTTGGAGGCGAGCGGAGTGAAGAGCTCGACTTGTAGAAGAGCCATCTGGAAGGGGAGTTTGAGGGGCAACTCTAGGAGAGAGTTTTAGCTCCGAACTCGTTTAGGAAGAGCTCCGCTTTGGAGGCGAGCGGAGTGGGGAGCTCGATTTGTAGAGAGCCATCTGGAAGGGGGGTTTGAGGAGCAACTCTAGGAGAGAGTAATAGCTCCGAACTCGTTTGAGAAGAGCTCCGCTTTGGAGGCGAGCGGAGTGAAGAGCTCGACTTGTAGAAGAGCCATCTGGAAGGGGAGTTTGAGGAGCAACTCTAGGAGAGAGTTATAGCTCCGAACTCATTTGAGAAGAGCTCCGCTTTGGAGGCGAGCAGAGTGAAGAGCTCGACTTGTAGAAGAGTCGTCTGGAAGGGGAGTTTGAGGAGCAACTCTAGGAGAGAGTTTTTAGCTCCGAACTCGTTGAGAAGAGCTCCGCCTTGGAGGTGAGCGGAGCGAAGAGCTCGACTTGTAGAAGAGCCATCTGGACGGTTGATCACGATCATGGTGCGAATCACTAGGCAAGAGGCACGAGTTTCGAGAAAACGTTATCTTGTCGTTTTGTGGTGACGTAGAGCGATCTGATCCGTCCATCACGCTTGGGTGCGAATTTTGAGACGAACTAACGGTGGGGTGGCTCGGCAGCATTTTTCTCCATATGTGAGGGTCGGTTCCTCGTCCGCTCGGCTCGGTAACTCGGTGTAGTTCACCTTCTGCCCGTAGTAGCTCGGTGTAGTGGAGCTCGGAGTTCGGACGGCTCGAGTGTGAGGAGAAGCTCGGTGAGTTGATGAAGGGGATGGGTCGATGAAGCTCTGCTCCTCGGCTCGGGAGGATGGGTCGGCATATGGAAGAGGTAAGGGGCTCTGAAGCTCTACCTCTATTCTGTTTGGTTTTGGAGATTTTAGAAGAGGAGCTCCACTCCTGGGAGAAGAGGTGCTAGGAAGAGGTGCTGGGAAGACCCATTCTCTGAAGTGAGTGCAAGGAGCAACTCTAGGAGAGAGTTGTGAGCTCCGAACTCATCGAGAAGAGCTCTGCTTTGGAGACGAGTGGAGTGAAGAGCTCGGCTTTGGGAGAGTCATCTAAGAGACAAGTTTGAGGAGGAACTCTAGGAGAGAGTTGTGAGCTCCGAACTTGTTTGAGAAGATCTCCGCTTTGGAGGCGAGCGGAGTGAAGAGCCATTTGAGAGAAGTTTTGAGGAGCAACTCTAGGGAAGAGTTGTGCTCCGAACTCGCTATTTTAGTGAGAGAATCAACGGTTGTAGGAGCAGTTCCGAATGGCGAACCACTTCTAACCCGCTGAAGAGCAGGTTATTTGAAGAGGAATCGAACCAAGTGTTGGACTCTGAACCATCGTTAGAGTTATTCAACGGTTGTGGGAGCAATTCCGAATGGCGAACCACTTCTAACCCGCTGAAGAGCAAGTTATTTGAAGCAGAATCGGGCCAAGTGTTGGACTCCGGAACTATCGTTAGAGTTATTCAACGGTTGTGGGAGCAATTCCGAATGGCGAACCACTTCTAACCCGCTGAAGAGCAAGTTATTCGAAGCAGAATCGAGCCAAGTGTTGGACTTCGGAACCATCGTTTGAGTTATTCAACGGTTGTGGGAGCAATTCCGAATGGCGAACCACTTCTAACCTGCTGAAGAGCAAGTTATTCGAAGAAGAATTGAGCCAAGTGTTGGACTCCGGAACCATCGGTGTTAAGGGTTAGTAAGTTGCGGGAGCAGCCACGTAGAAGAAGCTGGACTCCGAACCCACCATTTAAGAGAGTCGTGACTCGGAGAGATAGAGGAGCAAGAGCAATAATTTTCAATGAAAAGATGTAAAGTTTTATTGAAATAAACTAAGTGGCTGCTCCAATAGGACGAGCCATTATTACATACTGTTGGCCGAGTTACAAGCATCGGCCTTATTGAAAATCAAGATCCTACTTCTACAATAAGGTGAAGACCTCTTGGGAGGAGCTGAGTCTTGAAGCTCGGCGGGTCTTTCTGTTCGCCTGGAAGAGGTGATGATCAGGGGAGGAGCTCGGTCCCCTCTTTTTGGACGAACTTGATCAGGTGCCCCCGCTGTATGAGTTCTTCGATCTCCTCCTTGAGAGCCCGACAATCATCCGTATCGTGGCCGTGGTCCCTGTGAAAGCGGCACCACTTATCCTTGTTCCTCTTCTTGCCAGGTGTATTCATTCTCGGGGGAGCGTGGAGTAGTCCTTCCTTGTCCACCTCCATAAGAACTTCTGATATGTTGGCAATGAGGGGGGTGAACTTCTCAAACCGAGGAGTCGAGCGACGCTGTCCATTGCCGTCCTTCTGGGATTTTTGGGACCCCTCTTCGCTGGTGCTCTTCCGTTTCGTCCCTGAGGTAGACCCTCCGAAGCTTGGAAGGTAGGCGGCCTCTTCGGCACGAATGTACTTGTCACACCTGAGAAGGAGGTCGGCAAAGTTCTGCGGAGGCTTCTTAGCAAGGGAGGAGCGGAGGCTGGAATTGAAGACGTTAGATTGGAAGGCGGCTGTCGCGACGGATTGGTCGAGGGAGGCCATGGACCTGACCTCCGCAGTGAACCTCTTCACATAGTCTCTTAATTTCTCACCTTTCTCCTATCTGAGTTGGAGGAGTGAGATGCTGGTCTTCTCCGTACGTCTGCTGCTCACGAAGTGGGTGATGAATAGTGTTTCGAACTGCTCAAAGGAGAATATGGAAGACGGGGCGAGGCGGGAGTACCACTCCCGAGCCGAGCCTTTAAGAGTGGCAGGGAATGTCTTACACAGTAGGGCATCGGAAGCCTGGTGGATGAGCATGAGGGTTTTGAAGCTTTCGACATGGTCGACGGGATCTGAATCCCCTGAGTAGGTTTCGAACTGCGGGGGCTTGAAACCCCACAGGATGGGAGCCTCTATGATGGTCCGGGAGAAGGGGGGTCGGCTCAGACGGATGGCCTTACCCCTTTCTTCTTCGTCTCGGTCGATCTGGCCGATGCGCCTCTCCACTTCGTGGAAACGGTGGTAGAGGGCATCGTCCCTCCGGTGGTAGTCGAACGAGCCTCTGGACTCGTCTTCGTAGGAAGGGGAGCGAGGACTGTGGCGATGATGACCTTGGGAGCGGCGAGGGCTAGGAGTACGCTGCCGGTGGTGAGGACTCTGGACCCGCGAGGGTGTAGGATCCCGTTGGGCATTGTTGTTATGAGGACGGAGGTTGAGAGCCTGTTGCACCATTGCTTGGAATTGTTGGAACTCGGCACGGGTGATGGGTGCCTCATTGTTCCTTGGGTGTTGCCGACCGGCGGGGGAATGATGTCTTCTTCTGTAGTGCTCGGGGGATTCCTTCCTCCCTCTTCGGGTAAGGGATCTTCTGTAATCTCGGTGGTGAGGGGACCGCTCACCCGGACGTTGTTGGCGGGAGGCTCCCTCTCGGGCCCGCTTTTCGTCCAGACGGTGGCGTGAGTCCTCTTCCTTCTGCCGATTTTGAGGATTGTGGGAGGCCATGGAATCCGTAGAGGCGTTGTGTATGGAGACGCGGTCTTGGTGAAGAGGTTGCTTCATGCGGGAGCCCCCCGCACCGGCATTCTGTGGACCGGTAGGACCCTTGGGTGGTTGCCGATTCTGAAGAGGAGACTGATCTTGTTGAAGAGGGTCCTCCACTTGAAGCGGGGGTTGTCCCTGCTGCGGAGCGGGTTGGATGGGGACTACCTCTTGCTGATCAGCGGGGTTGGGCCCACGGTTGGACCCTCTAGATCTGACTTTTCTGGGAGGCATGGCTGGAGAAGAGCTAGTCGATGGGAAGAGGAGAGGCGGCTATTCGTATGGTTTCCCACAGACGGCGCCAATCTGTTGCCGCTAATTTCGGTGTAGGGGCAAACAGATAGAATTTGTGAGTTCTTGGAAAACCTGAATAGCAAACCTAACCTGTTCCGCCGGAGCTTGACCGTTGACTCCCGCCGTTCACCTGCAAGGAAGTGCGAGACACCGGGGTTGATCCCGGCGACGCACCCTCCGACGCTCAAGTCAGTAACCAGAAATGATTATGAAAGAGCGTTTAACTAGCAAAAGATTGATTACCTCTTAATGGAGATGGGTGTGGGGTATTTATAGTCGCCGTTGGGATCAGATAAGGAATGTGATTCCTGTGATCTGATAAGGAATAAAATCCTCGTAATCAGATTAGGAATGTAATCCTTAATTCCCGGTGAAAAGATAGATGTAAATCAGAGCCGTTGATTAGGATTAATCAGAAACCCTAATTCTATCTTTTCTGGACTGGGTGTGTTTCGGGTTGGGACCCGTACCCAGTTGAGGTGGATCCGTTTGCGGGTTATTGGATCTGTGAGAAGGAGACCCAGTACCCGTTTCGGACCCATTTGTATGTGAAATTACCGTTTTACCCCTGAGCTTTAAGATTCGTGTCCGATGTGAACGGTCCGGATTTAATCCTATTTTTAGCCATATCACCAGTCAACTCCAGTTGGAACTCCTTAAACTTTGCAATAGTGTAAACCTTGTGAAATTGTTCTTCCATCTTATAATGAGTAACACACGGCAGCCTTGAATTGAAAGAGTTAAAATTTGCAAGACTTTCTTTCTCAGCTTTATCATTCAAGCCTTTTTCATATTGATCAACAAATTGTTTTAAAGTAGTTTTGGGATGAATATGCTTATCAAAAAAAAAGAATTCATACCCTCACTTCGTTGGGTGGTAGACATTCCTGCCCAAAAATAATCTTTTACAAAAGTAGGAACTCATCGATGTCTGTCATCATACAACTCATCTAACCAGACATTTTTTCTGAAGCTCGTATTTCTTAATCTTCTGAGTCCAATTTACCTCAAATTCAACGGGACTTAAGGAATCGTACACCACATTTTTTAGAGAAATCTTTATCAATTTATAATCAGTGTACCCACTCAACTTCTCTGGGAGTTTTTTCATGATATGCCACAAGCACCACCTATGACGAGTATTCGGAAAAACTGTTTCAATCGCATTTCTCATAGCTCTATCTTGATCAGTAATTATAGCTTGAGGGGGACATTCTGACATACAAGCAAGCCAAGTTTTAAACAACCACACAAACATCTTTGTAGTTTCACCTGAAATTAGTCCACGCCCAAGAAGAATTGATTGCCCATGGTGATTAGCACCAACAAATGGATAAAAAGGCATACCATATGGGTTTATCAAATACGTTGTATCAAACATAACGACATCACCAAATTCTTGTATGCCTCTCTACTTCGACCATCTGCCCAAAAAATATTTTGTAGACGACCATTATCATCCATATCCATACTGTAAAAGAAGTTAGAATTCCTTTCTTGCATCTTCATAAAATAGTTCTGAACTGCAACAGCATCACCTTCCCCAAGCTCCAACCGTCTTACTTCCTCAACATAATTTCTGCAGTCTTTTTCCAAAAACGTCAAGTTTTCATATCCACCTACTTCAACCATAAGAGAATATAGCTTTTGTTCATTCTAATGCCAGCTTTATCATTAATTCAAATTTTCTTTTCACATGTGGCTTTATTACCCTATTGCATGGGAAGTAACGAATTTGAGAAGGGATAGCAAGTGGATGATTGTGATGTGATATATAGTGGCTCACTCTCCACTCATTATTTTTACACAACACAATGTTCATTTTTGCTTCGCAATTAGTCTTCCCTACTGGCTGTGGCTTCAAAGGATTTTGTGAAGTACTCACTAAGCTACCATATCATTTACATACAAATGCGACAAAATTCACCTCATCATCTAAATTTCTTTTAGATGTCCTTCTGGTTATTTCAAACCCCATATGGCAAGCATACCTTATGTAATAATCCTTTCCCTCCTTGATTGAATCGAATTTCAAATTAACTTTAGGTTCTTCGACCTTTTCGTTTTCCTTTTCCTCTATAGTAACATTATCCTCAAATAGATTGACAATTGAAGGGGAAACATTGTTGGAATTCTCCATCTTGTTAAATACATATCATAATTTAGTAAAATAATTGTTCCTGCACTATATAGATTGAGCCACTTCCCATTACTACTTTATTCAATATTTAGTATTATTATATAGATTGAGCCGGCCACTGTATAATGCATGAGTATCTGTTGCTCATGAAGTAATTTGTGAAAGGTTTTTGCAAGAAATTCTGCTGACAAAACAGAGTATCCCACATTTGTAGTCCATGATACTCATCCTCTTTATATTGAAAACTGAGTATCTCAGTACAATCCATGAAATAGGCTGCAGGAGCAACAGATATAAAAGCAACATAAACTAGGGAAATAAGTTCAACTATAAAGAATCCATCTTTTTAAAAACTAAATCCGACCATCAGAAGCATCTCATGCTTCAAAAACCCCCCTAAACAAATCAAAAACTGCAAAAACACTCATCCTCCCAAAAAAAACCCAAAATCTACAAACCTAAAAAGCAAGATGCCTAAACGTCTTGTTGAGCTCCTTCAAAAACTTATTTTGATAGTAGAAATGGAAAGAGAATGGTGGAAATAGTAGGGATATGTTATTTATTTGTTGAAAATAGTTGAAAAATAAAGGAGATTTAGAAGTTAAAAGCTTAGGGTTTGAGAGATAATTGGAGGAGAGAATGATGGGTTTATGTGTAAGCGGGAGAGAGGATGAGGAAGAAGAAATAGCAGGAAGAGGAAGAGTTTGGAAAGAAATCAGTTTTTAATATAATTTAATATGGGTCAGTTAAAATGGTGATGTGGCAATGCTAACTAGTGGATATAGGTAGTAAGGAAAAGGTAGTAATATAGGTAGTGGGCGTAGCATTACCCAATTAAGAAATATATCCAACGTCCGCTCTCTCATTTCTGACAATAAAGTTGAACAAGTTTTTCTATGATGCAAACTATTAACTACTTTAACAACTTTTAAACAACCCCACTAAAAGTGGAGTTAATTTTTAATATATTTTAAGTTAAGGTTAGTTTCGGTATTTCATTTTTAAACAAACTAAAAAATAAGGACCACTATCTTTTAATCTTTTTTTCTTTTGTTATTAAAAAAACATCTTCATCCAATTCAATCCAAACTCAACAACTCAATTTGAACTAAGAATCTTGCATTCAAACCAATATGAATTTCAGTATATTACAATTGTTGTCTCTAATCTTTGACTGCAACCATGTTTAATAGTTGTGGTAGGGTAAAAATGGCTTGGAGGCCCAACCAGGGCCCAATACAACTCTCACTCAAAAAAATGGTAAAAATAGCAATCTGGTTCGGCTTCGAACCACTGAAGGGTCGGCGCCGAACCTCACGTTCACCCCCACAGTGCCGGCCTCCTCGTATCCGACGAGCCTCAGTGGTCCTCAGCCTCCGACCCGTGACAGTCCTACGGGCTTTCCCCCCTTTCTGGCGAAGCATGAGGATGACCTGGCACAGCCTAGGCCCTCCGATTCTCCCAGAAGCACAGGAGACCCACGATCAGCCATGTCAGCTCCAAATACCGCCCAGGGTTTGCCACATCAGCCCTATACCACTCCTGGTATTGCCACGTCCGCCCTAAACCCCCTGGGCCTTCTGCCACGTCAGGCCCATGGGCTTTCGGATCCAGACCCGGCCCCCAACCGGAACCAAACCCGGTTGGAGTTCTCTATAAATACTAGACCCACACCCACATTTGGAGGTAATCAATCTTTTGCCACTTAAATATACCTAGTTATTGCTGCTCTCTCACAGAGACTGACTAGATCATCGGAGGGTCCGCCACCGGGATAAACCCCGGTGTTTCAGGACCGTCTGCAGGTACACAAGACCTCGGATCCGACCCCTCTGATCCGAGCCCAGACTTCAACATCATTCCGAGCTCATCGTAGGTTCCAGAAGGTCAACCGAAGGTCGGCAGACGAGCAGCATTCTCCTTCAATACAAATCGAGTCCGAACTCACACCTGGTGCATCCACACGTCCCCCAGAAATAAACCGCATCAATAGTCATGAAAAAGTAATTGCATGCAGTCTTTAACTGTAAACATGGTTTTAGAAAACTTCAAAAAACAACATTTTAGCATCATTTAAGCGTTAACTGGTTGATAACACTTACTTTTTGGAAAAGATTTTAGAAAGTGGTAGAATAAATAATTTTGCTTAGAACAGCTAAAAAAATTAATCAAAATTATTCAGGTACATGCTTAAGAGGCGTTAAGATCCTTTGGTGTGATTTTGGGGTTTTAATAAAATTATTAATTTGTTAGTTTTCTTACCAAAATTTCTACCTGAGTCCTACACGATATTTACTTTGCCTCTTCAAATGCCGTAATACCTTTTTAAAAAGATTTTTTTAAAAAAATAGTGATTCAACGCTTTTTTCGTTTTTCTTTAAGCTATGCTCAAGTAAACTTATTGGCTTATCCAATTTTTAATCTGGTGTTTGGATAGCATGAAAATTACCGTTTAAAAAGAAATCCATGGAGCAGTGTACAAACTGATTTGGAAATATAGCATGAATTGAGTTGGATTTCTTTTCCGAACATTTTAGCACACTAGCTATTATAGTCATTTTTTCCCCTTTTTGATTCCTAAGGTGGAAGGAGAGACATTGTAGCCTTTTTTTTTTTTTTTTTTTTTAAATGATTTATCTCTCCTCTCATCTATATAATAAAACACAAAGAAAACTATCAAATGGCTCTCCTTCGATAGAGTTGAAATCAATGATCCAGATCTAACTGCACAAAACATATTTTTCCACCTAAAAGTTCCTCCCTAAAACTCAAATTCAAACCCCCAAAAACAACTCCTTTATTTATTTATTTATTTCTCTCTCTTTCTTTCTCATTCTCTCTCTATTTACTCAGAAATTTATATTTTCAGATTTCAGGTTTGTAAATTTTCAGATTTTGTATGCATTTTTTTATTACTCATGTTACATTGAAAATAGCAAATATCTCATCAACATTTAAATTTCATCATTTTTCACGCTCAAAGTTCTAAGAAGTTGGATTTTACACCCCCCATTTATAACTATTTTTCAACATATACTAATGGAAACATGGACTTTTATTTACAACTAATTATTATTTGACTATTTAAACTTGAGCTACATAATTGTTGTTTTACTATTTACAAGACTTTCATATGTTGTATCGTTCCGAAGACGTGTCGTAGGCACGTGCCCACGGGCAAATCTAGTTCTCCCTTATGCTATCACGACTTTCTTTTTCTCTATTCCTTTTTTTTAAAACACTATAGCCATTTAATTAAATAACACTAGTATTTTTCACGTGCAATGCACGTTTTGATAAGAGTTGGAAAATTTTCACGTGCGATATGTGTGTTAAGAAATAGTTTTGGACAAGTAATTGGGGAAAATATTTTTAAAAAAAAGGCTACGATTTGTAAGTGTAATGCATGTGTTTATAAGTAGATTTTTGAGTTGTACGTGCAACATATGTGAATGTTTGGTGTTAAAAAATATTGAAATTTTATTTTGCACGTGCGTTGCATGTTTTAAATAAGTGGAATTTTGTTTATTTGTTTGTTTTAGTTGTAATTAATGGAAGAGTTTGAGTTGTACGTGCAATACCCGGGTTTGTATGTTGACAAATTACAACTCCAACTCTCACATTATAATATTAGAGATATAAATTTCAGTATATTACAATTTTTGGGATTTAAACTCAACAACAAGTAGTACATACACATCATATTCTAGTATTCACATGCAAGAATGTTTAACAAGCAATTTTATTGCCAAACGTAAGCTTTGTTAAAAAATGAGTGACTAAATGGATATCCGAGACTGATATTCAACTGATAGAATCTCATAACATTCCCTCATTTTAATTTTCAAACTGTCTTCCAAACTATCAGCAATTATAGAACAGCAATAGAAGAAAAACTACGAAAAAATGAAAGGAGATTAAGAAAAAGAAGAAGGTAAAAGAAAAGGTGGTTGTTTTCTCGATGTACAGAACTTGAAAGAGAATGTCAAAAAGAAATTATTGGAGAATAAATGTGAGAAGGAAATTAAGAAGAAAATATTTCAAATGATGAAAATGTCCCTTTTTCCTAAATAAATTTTTATCACCTATTAAAATAAATATTACAAATCGTATGGCTGTGAGTGAATATAGGGTAGTTACAAAAAATATTAAGACAAAATGCTATTTTTTATCATGCACGATTGTTGATGCTCTAATTACTTTTTGTGTATATCGTTTGGCTACTTATCTAGTAATTGAGATGAGATTTCCAAAGCTATTAGTTCTACCACTAAACTATTACATTCAGAAGAAATAGTAGCTATTAAGGTAGTCCTGGCATGCTTCCAAGGATGGTCAGGACTAACAGTGTAATGCCCCGATTTTTCACTTAATGAAAAATTATTTATTTTTGCACGTAGTGTGCACGTGCAATATTTTTGGTAAATATTTTCACCATGATAAGTATAGATATTTAAATATGTGCTTTTAATTATTTTGTATAAATCCCTCTTTCAATTAGACATAAAGCCCTTTTTCTTAAAGCCCAAAATTTAATTCATTTATTTTATTTTAAAATTACTATTTTGGCCCATAAACTAAAGCCCATGAGTTAATTTATTTTTGAATACAACTTGTCATGTAGGATACAATTTAAAGATTATTTTTATACAAAATTTAATGTACAAATTTTTTTGGAGGCAAATGCTTGCACGTGCATTCAACGTACACGTGCATAGTGCACTCCCAAGCATGGCCAGATTGCATTTTGGAGGGAATGGGAAAAATTTGAGTGGGATCATGGTGGAGTGGTTACTTGATCATGGGTGGTTAGTATAACTCCTCCTTAAATCATAGCCATTTGTTCCTAACTCCTACTTCAATCTTAGCCATCCATTTTCCTAGATTTTTAGTATAAATACTCCCCCCCCCCTCCTGGCTAGTTATTCTTGTGCTTATTAATTCTTTCTAACCTATAGTCTAGAATACATTATCTAGTAGCTTATTTAGTGAGTAAAAGATTGAGATGTGTGTGGGAGTTGTGCTTGCAACAAGAAGGGGAGGCCGGCATAGGAGAGCTCTCGGTTGGCTTGTGGAAGTGCTCGGTTTTTGGTGTTCTTGGAGGCTCGAGTGCGCGCTTCTAGGAGAAGGATCGTTCGTGTGCAAGGACTTTCGCTTAGGAAGTTGCTAATTGTATTTGTCTCTCCATTTAAGGTGGGTAAATTTTTCCTATTTCTAAATAGGAATGCATGCTAGATTTAATTAGAAAAAGTGATGCATGAAAATGATTAATAAGAATGCACATTTAATTGGAAAAAATGATCCCTAATTGATTGATTTGTTGATATGCAAATTATATGTGTTTCTATTATTAAAATTCAAGTTGTGTGCGATCTGAATATGGCTATGAATTGTGTAAAGAAACCTTCGTTAGTAGCATGAAAAATTATGTGCAAAGATTAGTATATTGACTATGTCGCTTTATGTGCTAAATTGAAAATTTTGTTATGATGTTGTAACGAATAAATTACGATACAATTGTTGTGTTCGTGAAATAAATAAGAGTAGAAAATTAGTATAGAGATTAATGAAATTATAATGTCGAAAAAGAATGTATTAGTGATAGTATATCAAATTAACCAAATTGTATGGTAGATTTGTGTTAATTATTGGGAAATATATGTTTAATTATCTAAGAAAATTATTCTCATATACTGGAGTGTAGTTCATGATGGATATGATTAATCTGGAATTTTTACAGTAGGTTAGTAAGAACAATTTGAAATGAGATTTTGATGAACATCGATATATTTTAAATAACAGAGAGTATGGGTTAAATAAAATTCGAATTTTACTAGTGACAACCCGAGCCTATAGCTCGAGTGGTCGGATCGCTCTAAATCGCTACAGTATATATATGTGGGGGCTTCTTCTATGCGTGGGCGGCACCCGGCCTAGTGGTTTGTGCCTTGGCTATTTCTCCTGTGGTCGCCGGTTCGACTCTGGGTCTCGGCTGTGATTATATTAAGGGAAAAACAAAATTGTTTTGGGTGTTTTAACGATCAAAAAAATATGAGAAAAATATGATTATTATCTTAAAAATATGTAGAGTTTATGAAAAATAATTTGAGAATTATTTGTATGAAGTGGAGCGAGTTAGAGAATAAAAGTATAAAAAAATTCTAACACTTGCATTTGTATAAAGTTGTATCTTACAAAAGATTTAAAATGGAATGTTAGAAAAGAAATACGAATAAAAAGGAACTATATGAAGTGATGTGAATTATTCTCAATGAGAATGGTGTGACAATTCATGATGTGTAAATATTCACCTTTGATTGAATAACTAGTGATGTGGTTTTTAATGTGGAAATAATATTTCATGAGTTACATGATGAATAGTTGAATTTAATGTATAATTATGGAATATTGAACGATTTAGAGATCATGATTGGAAAAGAGAAACACTTTTGAGTATGATAACTCGACATGTGAACTTATGAGTTGGAAATGCTCAATTTTGGAAATTTGAATTGAAATTGAAACAAAAGAGTAGCTAAGTCTTCCCCGGCATTTGGAAAGAAATAAAATGAAAATTAAAAAGAAAGACCAAGGTTGGTCATATTTGAATGAATGAATAAGTCCGGTTTAGTGGAGAGGCTAACTCTAGAGTTTTGATTTTTGTTCATGATTCTAATAAAAACTAAGGATTAGTATATAGTGGAGACGTGATGAAAGTAGGAGAAAAACATGAGTTGAGGGCCATCAGATTGGCGGCGTGAGAGTATTTCACAGGCTGTCTTCACGATGTGTCGTGACATGACGTGGATACTGCTCCAGAGTACCGTCCCGGTGGTGACACTTGTGGGATGTTTGGTGACTGCAAGAGGATCGTGTGCCATGAAGGAGGCTGAATTGCCACAGGCTGTCTTCACGATGCGTCGTGACATGACGTGGGATTTCCCTCCAGGTTTTCTGTACACGTGCTTGTACTCATAAATCATCTAAGATACCTACTGTAGTTACAGTAGTAGTATTAAGTCATGACGAGGAATTGAACCCTACAAAGATGAAGAACGATTAAGAGGCTTGCCCTCAGACCTATGTAGTATGGGATGCATAGAATCCGAACAAGTGTGCATTAGTGTCATATAATATAAATAACTGCATTAAGGACTAAGTGCATAATCACGACACGACATCAATAGGGTATTCCCTTTAGTTTGATATGTGACAAGTTTGTGTTTGTTAAATATGAAAATAAGTTATGCTATTTCCGGCATAGAGAGGATGGCCGTGTATAATGTTCGTCGGTTGAATAAACTGACGTACCCACAGTCTTATATGCAGGTAAGTGACATGATAAAGATTAAAGGGGAACAGATGCTTAAAGATTATTCAATATTGTTGTACATTCATTTAAATGTTGTAATCTTACTTCTGATGTGCAGAGTAAATTGTAATGAATTTATGTAAACTCTGATGTAAAGTGAAAAGTTTAAATTTCCTTGTAAAATTGTACTAAATGAAGCAGAAAGATCCTGTAGAACTCTCGAATTCAGTTGTATTTGGGATTCGGGGCGTTACAGAGTGGTATCAGAGCCACGCTTCCACACTTGTACACATTTATAAGGAACGACACCCTAGAAGTGGACATTTAGAGTGCGTGTTTGATTCTAGAGATTTAAATGTAAGTGACTTACATTTGTGTTGCTCTATGACTTATGCTTCTTCCTCTCTATTTCTAAGATGGCTGACCACTTCGACCTTGCTGGAGACGACGACTGGCATATCATCGAGGAAGAGTACCATCCTGGACAGGCAGATTTCGAGGACGAGTACTATCCAGGGCAAGCAGATTCTGACAGAGAAGAATGGCCTGAATCCCGAGAGATTACCCCACCTCCGGATTCATCTGATGACTCTTCTGACGAAGAAGAAGAACTAGTTCCAAATAGTATTGTGACTTATCTTCAGAGGCAGGTAGAAACACTGCGAGAAAGAGTCGGATTATTGGAGGCTCAATTGGCAAAGCGTAAGGACGATTTTTCAGTTCTCAGTCATCGGGTTACAAACAGTAAACTCAAATAAGACCAACGTGGTCCCGATCAGCGAACAGCTATCTATCTCGACTGACACTATCTCCGCCATGTTGGGATGCAAGAAAGGAGAATTCCCAATTAAATATCTAGGCACGCCAATAAGGCCGAGACCGCTGCGAAGAGAGGATTGGAACCCATTGATTGAAAAGATAGCTAAGAAGTTGGGGGGTGGAAGAGTCGGTTCCTGTCACTAGGAGGAAGGATTACCCTTCTAAATTCGGTTATTAGTGCCATTCCACTTTATATAATGTCAGCTTACAAAGTTTCAAGGTGGGTTATTAACAAGATAGACAAGCTTAGAAGAAGATTCTTGTGGAAGGGAACTAGTGAAGGAAATAAAGGATTCCACCTGGTCAAATGGAGCAGAGTGTGTAAGAAAAGAGAATTCGACGAGTTGAAAATTCTGAACCTCCACGACATGAACAGGGCTCTTCTTAGCAAGTGGTGGTGGAAGATATATAATCGGCAAAAAGGGTGGTGGTGTCACTCTTTCAACTTGTTCCGAAGAAGGAAGAAATATCATTTTGGAGGAACAAGCGCTAGTAGGAAGGTCTCGGCAATGTGGAGAGGGGTGGCGAAACAAGGGAAAATATTCAACACGAATACTTCCTGCAGAATAGGTGATGGGAGGAATACGAGATTTTGGAAAGACAAGTGGTGCGGGAACATGTCGTTCATCAATCTCTTCCCTCTAGCGGCGGCGTTAACAGAAGATAAACACTCTCTGGTTGCGGATGTTTGGAGAAATGCGAAACTAAGACTTATAGTATCAGCCAGACAGTCACCCGAGAGTATCTGGCAGTTCGAAGAACTAAATAGGTTAGTTCAAGCAGAAGGAGGGCAAATGAGCAATGCGGTAGACGAAAGATGGTGGAATATCGACGCGTCTTGTCAAGACTAAGTCGACTGAGCCTAAAGAATAGTTCTGTACAGTCGACTGCACCACATAATCTATTAACAGGTTTACGTATACCACCTTTTGCCCTAGTAATCATATGATGTTGGGGAACGAGTTCTTGTGGAGGAGAGGGTGGAATAGTAGGGGGCAGTTGGGTGCAGGAAGAGGGAGCTTGAAGTGGGTCATTGTTTGGTGTGTTATTTGGTAAAGGGGGTATGTGAGATGCTTGTAGAGTGGGTAAAATTGATGTGGTTTGTAAGGGTGCAGAGGATATAGAAGTAGTACTTACATTGAGGGGGTTGCTGTGCACTGCCGAATAGGGAAAGATGTCTTCTTCAAAGTCGACGTGATGAGAGATGTATATTCTTTGGAATGGTCGATGATAGCATATGTATCCTTTTTGAGTGCTAGAATAGCCAATGAAGACACAATCAAGGGATCTTTTATCTAATTTATTTAATGCATAGGGTCTGAAATATGGGTAGCAAAGACATCCAAAGGATTTTAAGGCATTGTAGTCTGGTGTGGAACCAAAAAACAGTTCAAAAGGAGTTTGACCTTTCAATGGTGAGGATGGTAGGTGATTTATGAGGTAGCAAATAGTGACAAAGGCATCAGCCCAAAATGTTAAGGGCATTGATGCATGGTTTAAGAGAAAGAGACCAGACTCAACAACATGTCTATGGCGTCTCTCTGCTAATCCATTTTGAGCGGAGGTGTGTGGACATGTAAAGCGATGGAGAACACCACTTTGGAGTAGAAAAGGTGTGAATTTCCTGAACTCAGTTCCGTTGTCGGTTTGAAAATTTTTTATCTCTTTGCCAGTGAGATTTTCAATTTGTAACTTAAACTGTTTGAAGACAGTAAAAGCATCACTTTTGTGAGATAGGGGATAGACCCATGTGTATCTACTGAATGCACCCATTAACAGTAAATAATACCGAGAACCATTTCTTGAAAGCATTGGAGCAGGACCCCACAAATCTGATACAATTAGTTGTAATGGTTCTTTATAAATTGTGGAACTCAATGAAAAGGGCAATTTATGAGTCTTGCTAACACGACAAGCATGACAAAATAATGTAGACTTATTTTCTACTGGCAATGAGTGGGTTGACACAATTTTATTGACGGTTTTTGGCATCGGATGGCCAAGCCGGTGATGCCAAAATGAAACTGACTCTGATTGAAAAGCAGAAAGAGAACTAGCTGGCTTGTCGACAAAATGATACATCCTCCTCTATTCGTGCCGTGCAACAGTGGTGTCCCCGTTTCCTGATCCTTCACAATAAAAGAGGATGGGTGAAATTCAAAAAATACTTTGTTGTCAATGCAGAATTTGGATACAGATATTAGATTAGTAGAGATAGATGGTATGTGGTAAATTTGATCGAAATGAAAAGTTCGATTATTAAGGCAAAAGGATGATTTACCAACATGTTTAATAGAAAGTGTATTACCATTGCCAACTTTGATTTGATCAGGTCCATCATATTGAGTCTTGATGTGAAGATTGTTCAGATAAGGGGTTAAGTGGTGTGTAGCACCACTATCTGGGCACCAATTACCATCAAGGAGTGATCCAGGGGCAGCAACATATGCAGCTGGTGGGTTGGATGAAGTGGCAGCGGTAAAATTGCGATCAAAACGATACCAACATTCCATAGCAGTGTGGTTCTTTCTGCCACAGAGCTGGCATGGTCCTTGGGGATTGCGATTTGGTTGAGCGCGACCTTGGGCTTTGTTGGAAGGCCGATTCTTCTGACCTTGAGAGCCGAACCTGTCTCGAGAGTTGTTGTACCTATTGTTAGGACGTGAAGGGCCGTGATGGGCGAGGTTTGCCATGGGCTGAGGGGAGTTGGCATTTTGAGCTTCCCAGCGTATCTCATAGGCTAACAGATTTGAGTAAAAGTCATACATATGGAGATCGGCTGCGGTTGCAGTAAGCACCGTTACAATGGGATCATAGGATGAGTCATGAACACCTAGCATCATATGCTGGAGATCAGTGTTTGAGATAGCATTGCCAGAGGCGGCAAGATTGTCAGCGAGTTGTTTCGCATGGAGGTAATATTCAGTCATTGTCTTGTTTCCCTTGTGCATATTTTGTAATTCGCGTTTGAGATACAAGACCCGGGACTGAGATTGGGAGGAGAAGTGTTTGCGGAGTGATTCCCAGACATTTCGAGACGTGCTAAGGCCAACTACTTGAGCCAGGACTGACTCGGAGAGGGATGATAATAACCATCCTAGGAGAATTTGATCTTGTTTCTTCCAGGTGGCATAAGCTGGATTAATCTCTGTGGATTGTGGGAGAAGACGTGTGGGGCAAGGGAAGCTCCCATCGACGTATCCTTCGAGATCGTACCCCTTTAGAAGAGGTCGAAATTGGGTGAGCCAGAGAAGATAATTGTTGTTGTCGAGCTTAACAGAGATTAGATGGTGAACTTGGATTGGTGGGAGTGGAGATGGTGTTGTGGATTCTATATTGGTTGCTGCGGATGGAGGAGTGGCCATGATTGGAAGAAGTTAAGCTCGGTTAGGAGGATCAGATAGGCTCTGATACCAAGTGAATATTTGGAAAGGCTTGCACACCTAAAACCGGTGATGCAAGATGATATATATAGAGTTTTTACAGATCCTATCTTTTAGGGATACAAGTAGTGCAGTTACAGATCTATTCTTTAGGATCGTTTGTTGCAGCAGTTGCAGATCTTTAGGAGTTTGTTGCAGAGGGTTAAGTCGACTGTAGTGGGCATCAGTCAACTGTACAGAACCATTCTTTAGGTTCAGTTGGTGCAGTCGACTGGTATAGGCTCAGTCGACTGTACAAAACTATTCTTTAGGCTCAGTCAACTTAGTAGGCTCAGTCGACTTAGTCTTGACACGTCTAAATATTTTTCGGTGTCGTCTATGTACAGGTGGCTCAATGACAGGGGGATTAGATGCAAAGAACAGAACATCATCTGGGGAACCAAAGCTCCTCTAAAAGTGAAAGTTTTCTGCTGGCTGGTATTCAATGACGCTATTCTGTCAAAGGTCAATCTAAATAAAAGAAATATGCAAATAGATTTCACGTGCGGGTATTGTTTACAGGCAGAAGAAAGTGTTACACACATTTTTTTCACCTGCCATAAGGCGATGAACACTTGGGAAGTTATCCGTAGAGGGTTTGGATGCGTGGAGCGTCCTAATGATGTTACAGAACCGTGGGGTAGAATTAGGGATAATTTTATTGGGATAGGATAGAGAATAGGCCGGCTGGGGATATAGCGGTAGCAGCAACTATTTGGAATCTATGGCTAGATCGGAATGACTTATGCTTTCGCAATCATTTATATTCTTTCTCCATCTCAATAAATAAAATTTTTCTTCTCATCCATGATTGGGCAGGTTATGTGGGTGCACTGAAGAAGATGAAGATGATTGAGGAGGCCTAGAGGCGGAGTGTCATCCTTTACTGCTGCTATGTAACGGATGTAATAGACTGTTTATTTGCTGTTTAGTACTCCCTCCGTTTCACTTTAAATGATATTCAGAAGTTTTGCACACAGATTAAGGAAGAGTGAGATAAACATTTGTTTCCCTTTACACCCTTCTTAATAAGTCTCCATGATTTAATTATTAATTCTCTTTCTAATACAAATTTTGATTTCAAGAAATTGTAACTAAGGTTTTCTCAATTTCAAGACATTTTTTTTACACCAACTCTTTGAGATGGTGTGTTGGCATTAATTTTTTGAAGAAAATAAAATCTAGAAAATTGAAAGTACAATTTTCTAAGAATATTTGATAGGATTAAGATGAGTAATTAAGATAAAATTTCAATATAAATAAGGGCTTTCTTGAAAAAAATAGAAATTTTTTTGGATAATATCACTTAAAGTGAAATAAGAAAAAACTCCTAAATATCACTTAAAGTGAAACGGAAGGGATAATTGTTAGTCGAGTAGGTGGTGGACATTGGGAGCGTCAAGCTCTCACTTTTGATTGTATTTTTGTACTACTTTGTTTCATTATCTTTTATTAATGAAGCGATGACATGAGTCATCTTTTATCTTAAATATAAAAATTTAAAAAAAATTAAAAAACTATTACATTCTGACAAAATGGCTCGAGCTCTCTGAATTACCACTACAACAACTTGAACATTCTGCATTAGTGTCTTAATTTAATTTTAAGTTCAAAAAGCACAATGTATATCAAATCTCATTAAGAATGTTGACTAATTGGGGTATTGAATCAACATGAAGCTGTATCTAAAACCAAGGAGCTAGTAGCATCATATAGAGCATGGATCGAATTAATGTTACACTTCACATCACAATTGAAACCCAATCGAGTCATACATTCTTCCTCGGGTAATTAGAATACTACTTATGGACAGACAAGAAAGCATCCCAACCGTCCATTCATTCCACATAGGCTACCACATATACATGCAGACATGCATGCGGTTTGCTCTCAACAACCCAATTCAATGCATCCCCCCCCTCGAGTTGCACGAACTTTTTACAGCTATCATAGTAGTAGTACGTAGTAACATCTCATCTTCGACCCACAATGTCTTTGCTTTGCATGGGAATTTGGGACCCACCACCCCTACTACGTCTTAATGGCTATACGCCTATACGTACATCAAAAACAAAGAAACCGTAGGTAGCTGTAATTAGTTACACTTGCACACGCGGCATATACGTGCACGGACACTCTAGGGCCGTAACTCTTCCATTCATTTTGTTCTGGTTGCAACAGAGAATAACATAAATTGCAAGTGCATGTGTCCAACAAAGTTCAACAAACATGAAGGCAAGCTAGGGTTTAAACGAAATATTCTAGCTGCCAAAAAGAGAGATGAATTAGGAGGGTCAGAGCATCCACAGTCGGTGTGCTGTTTATACATAAAATGTATTTTATAGCAAACAACCAGCTGCAGTTGTTTGCTATTTATGCATTTTATACATAAATAGATGCATTTTATGTATAAATAGTGACAGTAGATTGCTATAAATACATGATGCAACTTCACTTTCCGTTCCACGAAAAAAAATTATTTTTTTAATTCTCCGATGCAATTTCACTTTCTGTCCCGATTAATTTTTTTTTTCTTCCATTTTTTTCTCGGACCACACTTGAAGTGTTGTCTCTCAAATAGCTCATTTCCCCATTTTGGCTTGGACGGAACTTAGAGGTATGTCCAACCATTTATTTATTTATTTATTTATTTATTTTTAATTATTAAAATTATTAAAATAATCAAATAAATTATTTTAAAATGGCCAGAATTTTTTTTTTTTTTTTTTTTTTGCGCGGGGCGGAACTTAGAGTACCGGCCGATGTTTTGTTGTTTTTTTTTTTTTTTTTTTTTGACTATATTTATAGTATTTTATCAGTGCAGCAAACTATATGTATAATATATGAGTTGATGCTCTCAGTGAATAATAAATGAGGAGAGAACCAGCATATGTATGTGTATAGGGCAGTCTGTCGTCAACATTTAATGGTGTTACGATGCCCTGCTCGTCACGTTATTCGAGGGCAACTTTACCACCCTGCCTGTATTCCAGTGCTTACCCTACGTACGTGAGCTCCGCGCACGAGTCCTGTGAGTTTTGGAAATATTGAATAGCATTCGCTTACCACACTCTCGTACATTTATACCATCTTAGTCTGTACCAAAATACTGCTCCGCGTAAGGGGTGTTTGGTTACATGAGAAACTACAATGAAATACTAAATTAATCCGTAGATTATCTTATTTGGTAAATGATAAATAAATTTTTTTAAAAGAAATGATGGATTGTCAAAAAAAATTTTAAAAATACATTCTTAGGAATGATTACTATTTCCCCCCTAAATTAATTAGTATTTAAGATTTACATGATATTTTTCTAAGAGAGTACAAATAGACGGATTCCCGAAAATGTGAGGATGAAAAAGATAATTTTCAAAAATATTATATTATCGCATTAAGTATAATACATTGCCTTTTAGGAAATTCTTTATTATTATATTTTTTTTATTCTGCCATATTAAGTTACCTTACTGTGTTTTTATGAAAATCTCATAGAAATTCTTAAATCCTATGATTTTAGGAGAGAATGAAAGTTCTTTTCATCGGCGAATAAATGATTTTGATTTTCATAAAAATTCATCAATCTTTTCAATAATATGCTTGTCACTTGCCAAACAAGATAACCTAGAAGAAAATCTGAAATTTTCTTGCACATTACCTCATACTAAAATATCATAACTCAAAAAATAAAAATAAAAATAATTAATAATTAATGACATCCGAGACTGCAACCAAACACGATAATGCAATATCAACAGGGCCCTTCATTCCCATCCTTGTATTCTTTCAAATCCTCATGATCCTCAAAATTCTCCAATCCGCATACCAAATATAAGCTAATGTACTCACATACAGATGGCCAAAAAGATAATTAAGAGGAAACATTTTTCTCATTTTGCTCTCTATTGATAAAGATTAAAGTGAGAAAGAGGAATTATGGATTAAGAAGCTGATATTATTATGCAAATTAATGTAGGCGCCTATGCAGATTTTATGGATGAAAAAGATTTGCATATTGAGGGAACCGCTGCGAAAGTATGGGCTATTTCCATTGGGCCAAAATAACCAAAGAGCCCAATTGTTAAACTGGGCCGACAGCTAAAACTTGCATCTGGTCTGAAAATTTTGAGTTGGGCCAAACTCTATAAAAGAAGAAAAAAATTCAGTGCCACACACACCGTCACACCCCCACACGTATATATATTAGGGCAAAAAACAAAGTACCCCCCTAACGTTTGGGCTTAATACAATATGCCCATATAACGTTTGAAAAAGTACATTTAACCCATTACACCGTTAACTTAACCCCATCCGTTAAGTTAGAATTATTGAACTACCTTTTTACCCTTACTCTTTCATAATCAAATCTCTTCTTCTTTTTCCTCTTTCTTCATTCTTTTTCTTTTTCCTCTTTCTTCATTCTTTTTCAGATTATGCAATTCATTTCAGATTATGCAAACAACTTATATCTTATTCATATTTCTGAAATTTAGTCAAGTTGCAATTTTTGAGCCTCATAAGACTTCCAACTATGTGGGATTGTCGAATATACATGCTGAGGCTAGAAGATGGGTTGAAGTGCAGAGAGTGAGGGTCCTAATGAAGGAGAAAGGTGTACGGAAACAGCCTGGGTGTAGCTGGATCGAAGTCATGAACAAAGTCTGCGCATTCTTTTCTGATGACCATTTGCGGCCGAGGAGTGCAAAATTATGTGCAGTGTTAAGTGCATTACATGCTCAAATGAGAACTGTAGGGTTGTTTCATGATCCGCTGTTATATAATGGGTAATTTATAAAGTTGCTCGCCATTGAATGTTGATCCCTACGCTTCGTTAGCCATAATTTATATCCTACTGGAAATATAAGAATATGCGGCACAAACGAAATTCTATAAAACACTACAGTTGTCAAAACTATTGCAACTACGGGCAAAAAATAATATTGATATCCCTGCAGAGGTAAGCATAATTAAGCTTTTTGAACAAAAGAAAGAGATGAACTATTGAAAATATTTATCGACTGAATATTTGTATCGATAGCAACTAACAAAAAATGGATTTGCTTTAACTAGTTTGAAATAAACAGAGAGATCTTTACCATGCTTTATAGACAATAAGTTCTAAAGCTCAAAAACAACATTGCCGAGATTTTGATGGTTAATAACCTCGGTAGCACTGACAGGGATCCAATGGAGAAGATTCTGGGGTGGAGAATCTTCTCCACCCCAGAATAGTATGCAAGTGAAATTACTACTTGAAACCAACTACTAGCAATTATCATAATATAACAGAAACAACCCGATCCAGATGTTAATATAGATAGGCCACTCATGATAACAGAAAGGAACGGAAGACCTGAACTTATATTGGAACAATTAATTAAGCTTCAAAAAAAAAAAAAAAAAAAAAAAAACATGCGCAGCATCTCGTCCTCATCATCATCCATCAAAGAAACTAGTCATGCATGCATAGCGGAATGAGACAAGTACGATGTACATCAAGTGAAGCAACATGCTTTGCTTGAACCAGTCTCTCTGCATCTACAAATACATTGATCAAGTCCAACATTGATTGCTGCCTTGTGATATGACACTCGAGAAATTGCCTTCTTCATTTGAAAATCACAGCAAATCCTCGTTCCAAGCCACCGCCAAAGTGCATCTCACAAACCGTCCCACATGTTATTAGTAATTAGCACCCGCACTTTAGTAAAGGCAACAACTGATACAGAGACTTGAAACTAGTTTCTGACATTATTGACCACAAAAGTTTGCATACAACACTGAGAGGGTGGGTACATCCGTACATATTAAAAAGCATTACAGTAATGTTTTACTCTCTCTCAATATATACCTAGCAAAAATCATCAAAAACAAACAATGGAGACACATTCCGTATGACCATGTCCCCTACCAACCTGCATTGCGAAATTATTAACACAATAAAAGTTAAAGTTAAAGATTCTGGGGTGGAGAACCTTCTCCATTGGATCCCTGTCAGTGCTACCGAGGTTACTAACCATCAAAATCTCGGCAATGTTGTTTTTGAGCTTTAGAACTTATTATCTATAAAGCATGGTAAAGATATCTCTGTTTATTTCAAACTAGTTAAAGCAAATCCATTTTTTGTTAGTTGCTATCGATACAAATATTCAGTCGATAAATATGTTCAATAGTTCATCTCTTTCTTTTGTTCAAAAAGCTTAATTATGCTTACCTCTGCAGGGATATCAATATTATTTTTTGCCCGTAGTTGCAATAGTTTTGACAACTATAGTGTTTTATAGAATTTCGTTTGTGCCGCATATTCTTATATTTCCAGTAGGATATAAATTATGGCTAATGAAGCGTAGGGATCAACATTCAATGGCGAGCAACTTTATAAATTACCCATTATATAACAGCGGATCATGAAACAACCCTACAGTTCTCATTTGAGCATGTAATGCACTTAACACTGCACATAATTTTGCACTCCTCGGCCGCAAAGGGTCATCAGAAAAGAATGCGCAGACTTTGTTCATGACTTCGATCCAGCTACACCCAGGCTGTTTCCGTACACCTTTCTCCTTCATTAGGACCCTCACTCTCTGCACTTCAGCCCATCTTCTAGCCTCAGCATGTATATTCGACAATCCCACATAGTTGGAAGTCTTATGAGGCTTAATTACAGTCTTTCAAATTAAGATCATATATTATTCAGGAGAATATGAATAAGATATAAGTTGTTTGCATAATCTGAAATGAATTGCATAATCTGAAAAAGAATGAAGAAAGAGGAAAAAGAAAAAAAAATGAAGAAAGAGAAAAAAGAAGAAGAGATTTGATTATGAAAGGGTAAGGGTAAAAAGGTAATTCAATAATTCTAACTTAACGGATGGGGTTAAGTTAACGGTGGAATGGGTTAAATGTACTTTTTTAAACGTTATATGGGCATATTGTATTAAGCCCAAACGTTAGGGGGGTACTTTGTTTTTTGCCCTATATATTAATTAGAGATTTTCTGGATTTGAACTCCCAAACTCTCAATTTTAGTTTGAAAATAATCAGCAGAATGAAATTTGGGGAATATGGCATAAAACTTCTAGGGGGGTATTGATACGATGTGGAATATGCCCCCAAGGTATTTGAGATTTCTCCATGAATTCGAATATGGTACGGCAAGGCACAATCATATCTTTAGAAGTAATAAGTTACCATCATAATCATGTTCCTCTAATAATAGAGGAGATTAGTAAACTATTAAAGTGCCCAAAATCTCTAATCTCTAATATTATAATAGCAGACTATTATTAAAGTGCCCAAAATCTCTAATCTCTAATATCTCTACTACTATAATGGGAGAAGGCCTTAGTGTAATTTGTCCATATACCAACCCGTGCAACGCACGTGCATAACTATTGTAAATGAGGTTTTAGATCATATCCATACTACGTCTAAATTTTTACTTTTAAAAAAATTATATTTATTAATCTCTACTACTATAATGGGGAAAGGCCTTAGTGTAATTTGTCCATCTACCAACCAGTGCAACGCACGTACATAACTATTGTAAATAAGGTTTTAGATCAAATCCGGACTACCTCTGAATTTTTACTTTTAAAAAAACTGTATTTATTAAGACGTGCATCGCACGTGTAAACTACTAGTTATAATAGTGTCATTTGTCATTTTGTCATTCTACCAACATGTACAACGCACGTACATAACTAATATAAAGGTGGTTTTCAGTTCAAATTTATTTTTATTTTTTGAAATTATTAAAACGTGCATTGCACGTGTAAATTACCTGTTTATTAATAAATGCACATGCATGTATGTATGGAGTATACTTTTTCTTCTCCCTTTTCTTTTAGAATATCTGGTTATTACAAGTTTACAACCGCGCTAAATTATATATGCTAGCACCTTTAAATTCTTCTTCTTCTCCTTCTTCTTCTTTCTTCTTTCTTCTTCTTTCATCTCATCTCATCTCATGACTGACCTTCCTAATTAAGTTTATATTACTCACAAGTTTTATAATTGGATTCATATATATATAAAATGAAAAACACAACAAACCAATCTTAATACGTTTGCATGAATTAATTATTCATGCACCCACCTAACCACTCTAATTATAGATAGATAATAATGAATAGAGTCAATCAACAAACCAAGAACATAACATAAGCGACTCACTTAAATGTTATTGCACCCCAATTCAAAGAATAAATGTCCTTGGAAATGTATCCACACAAACCCTATACTATCCCATAGGCTATAAAACCACATTAAAAGTACCCCCACTGTCAAATTCGTAATTTACCCCCAAATTCAGACCCTAATTAATACCATTACCAACACCCTCATCAGGCCCTCAGCCTCCCTCTATAAAAATTAAAGACCGCCACCTCTCCCTTTAACTTCCAACCCCGCCCCCTCCCTCACCATTTCCCAGCCTCACCATCATGTCCTCTCCACTGCCACGTGTCATCCGTCTTGCTTTAATCTTCGTGCTCCACATCTCTTTGCTTTGTTGTAGCATTTCCGGTATATAATAAGTCGCCGACTTTGAATTTTGATTTGTAAAACAAACTGTTACTAACCTAATACATATATATATATGTAACATGCATGTTGTAGGTGATAACGCCGTTACGGACAGCATGGGCGACTCCTGTTCAAAAGACGACATCGTAGTCTACCAAGGCCAGACGGCACCGTTACCAAACGGAATACCAACCTACACCGTACAAATACTCAACGTGTGCTTGTCCGGCTGCGCCGTATCGAACATCCACTTAAGCTGCGGCTGGTTCAGCTCGGCCCGTTTGATCAACCCTAGGGTCTTCCGTCGAATCGGGTTCGACGACTGCCTCGTCAACGATGGCAACGCACTTGAGCCGGGTCAAAGCTTGTCGTTCCAGTATGCGAATACGTATCGGTACCCGTTGCACGTATCGTCGGTGGCTTGCTACGCAAAGTAGGTAGGTAGGTAGGTGGTTAGTTGATAGTGGTTAATGGTCAACTGTATTTGTGGTAATGTAATTCGATCACATGCACGGTAATGTAATGTGATGTAACGATCGATGTTGGTGTAATAAGAGTGTGTGTTATAGTAGGTAGGTGTATTGTGTGTATCTTGCGTGGTATTAATTAAGGGCAGTAATTTGGTAGTGGTTGCATGTTTGTGTTTAAGTTTGAGAAGGCAAAGTGTTTCGTAGAAATTAAATTGATGAAAAAGTACGTGGTAGAGTTTTATGTAATACATTGCTTAGAACAAGCAATTTATATGTTTTTTTTTGATAATACGGATAGAGTCCTAAGACTCCAGCCAAATATATATATATAAAAAATAATTTATTACAGCAATGAATTTTACAAGAAGTAAAATTACACGAACAAGAATAAAATAAAACAAGTACGATCAGAAGCAACAAACAAATGCGAGTTTTGCAAAAGTATTTTATATCATCACTAGTTAATGGATTAACGGATAATTGCGATTTAGTGCATGTTAGATAACTACATAATCAATTCAGGGTTTTATACTTGTTATTTTGAGGTATCTTGCAAGTTGAGCTTCCTTAGAGCATTCAATGTCGTATTTTAAAAACTCAAAAATTGGAAATCGATTTAGAAATATGTCTCACAGTCATTTGCTAAAACCCATAATTTCGGATAGAAATGAACATTGGCTTGCTAAACTTAGCAGCTCCTTTAGCCAATTGCTAAATATGGAAGACGGACGATGTTCATCCGTTCGACGAAGAGACGGATGAAGAAGTGCCGTCTAGTTAAATTTTTAAAATAAAAAAAAATGAGAGACGGATGATGGTTTCCATTTCTCACAGTCGTTTTTTTTTACTGAATACCAAAAAAAAAAAAAGACGGAAGATGGTTTTCCGTCGCTTCTATTTTTTAGACTTTGACGACTGCAGCGTGGTCCTTCTATTGCTATTTCTAATGCTATATATAGCAAGTGACATAGTAAACGATAGTGGATGCTCTTAGGCATATTAGTTGTTATTTTTTATTTTATATTATTTTTATTTTACTTTGATTTACTTTTTTTCTTTTTTTTTTGTGCATGTTAATATGTATGTTTTGTGAGATTTGAAGCTATATTGTTTTGACCATGGAAAATATATAGCTACAACTTTAAAACTTCGAAATTGTAGTCAGGCAAGTACATTCATATTCTAACATATTACCTGCCTAATTTTGATTGATAATACATTCTGTTTGCTACTTAATTGATTTAGTTTTTTTCTTTATAACAATTGCTATTTTTCTGCCTTTCTGATGGGATTTCTTCGTACTCGGTGTCTGCTCACTATCACGACTCCCCTCCCGCTACTCAGACCCCTTCCATTCCCCAGGCTCTGTCCTCAGTGCCGCATTTTGAAGCTGATATTAAAGCTCCCTTTCACCCTGGTATCCATGCTTCCCCGAAAATCTCTTCTCCTGCGGTGAAAGCCCCCCGCGGGGCGTCAGCACGCAGCAATGCCTCTCTTCTCCCCAAACCCTCTTCTCACCCTTCAGTTACCAAGATTTCTCCTTCCAAAGTGCCTAATCTCGTGTGGATCAATCCCGATCTCCTCCCTGCGAAAGGCTCTACTTCCTCTACTATCACTGCGCCTATTAAAGCTTCCGACTCTGCTATCTCGCAACCTAAAATCTTCCAGTCTTCAGCTCCTAGTTCGTCTTCTCCGATTGCTGTTTCTTCCACTATTGCTAAAGGCAAATCTTCGTCCTCTCCTTGGCCCGCGTGGGAGGTCAATCCGAATTTTGCTTCGGATTGGGAACAATTTCAGCAGATAGCCCATTTTCCTACTCCCAAGCGTGCTGAGCCTGCGTTCGAGGCAGCCATTCTTAAGTCCTCCAAGTCCTCCAAAGATTCTTCTTGGATCAATGAGGATCCTCTGCTTCTGGAAGAGGAAGAGGACCTTAATAGAGCTTCTCTTCCCAAGCAGGTACTTCCTTATCCTCTAGTCAAGCATTCACCTGTTTTCATTATTGTTTATGCTTACTGTTTATTTAAATTACTGCATCTTACTGTGTTAGCTCAATTAGTTAGCGTTTCCCATCGGGACCTCATCCATGTTTTTTCTGCGCACTTCGGATCCTTGAATCGGGGCTGGACTTGTCCACCCCCCGATACGAGGATCTGGAGGCTCTCGTCGACTCCGTCTCTCTCCTCTCAACTTTCTCTTTCTTGTGGTAAGGTGGCTTTTGTTGCACCGGCTTCATCTCCGGTCACTTCTAGCTCTTCCTCTTCCTGCTCTTCTCCCTCTCCCCCTTCTCCTTCCATGGAGTCGAGATTATCCGATTTTGAGAGTTGTATTCCCTCAACATCGACTCAGAGATTTATAAGGTCTAGTGCTCGTCTGTTGGCGATCAAAAAGAAAAACACTCCGATAGTCAAAGAATGCTCCCCCAGAGTTTCCCTCAGGAACTCCTCTAGCATCCCTCTTTCTCCGAATTTCTCTGACCCTAGCCCTTCTCCCCATAATCAGTATGGATCACTCTATTTTCCCATCTTCGACTCGATCTCTGATAGTGAAATGGCTTCCCTTGCGCATAAGATGGGTTTTCTCCCCAAGCCGGACTACCCGCATTGTATCCGTGCAATTAGGAACTTGGAACGTAGTAGAGTTTTGGAGCATAATCATCCCAATGATTAGTGTCTCCTGGAACATTCGTGGATTGAATTGTCCGTCTAAACAACGGGCAATTTTTGACCTTATTTCCTCTTCTCGTCGCGACTTAATCGCTATTCAAGAAACCAAATTGGATTCTCCTTCCACAGCTATTTTTCGGGCTTTAGGCGGTTCTATGATTTCGAAGTGGGTTTCGCTGGATGCCATCGGTTCAAGAGGTGGTATTCTTGTCGGATTCAAGGAATCGACCTTCTCGTTAATCGGCATCCACCGCCTGACCTTTTTTCTCATTATCCAACTGCAGTGGACTCCTTTAAACTGCCCTCTCACCGTCATTTCTGTTTACGGCCCTTTGACTGCCGAGAGGCGTTCTTTATTTTGGAATGAATTCCTGACCTTACAACCTTTCTTATCTGACCTCTATTTCTTGTGCGGAGACTTTAATGTCACCCGTTTCGCTTCTGAAATATCTAGCCCTGTCTTTTCTTATAACCAATCCTGTTTTTTCAATGACTGCATTCGCTCCTTACAGTTATCCGATCTTCCTATTTCTGGTAGATCTTTTACCTGGTCTAATCAACGTCACCCCCCCTCCCTAGCCAAACTTGATCGCTTTCTTGTATCTCTATCCTGGCTTAACCGTTTTCCCCAGTCAGCCGTTCAGGCGCTCCCTAACCCCTCCTCTGATCATTGCCCGATTTCCCTCTCTTCTCACTTCCCTTTCCACCACCAGCACAAATTTCGTTTTGAAAAATTTTGGTTGCAAGACCAAGTCTTTGTTAAGCTGGTGGAGGAATGTTTGGCATCTATTACGGGTTCCTCAGGTCTGGGCAACATCCTCCTCAAAACTCATGCTATCAAACACGGATGCAAAATTGGCGATCCGAGAGGCATCACAATACTGTCTTCCTCAAAAACTTTCTTCTCCAATCTATTGAATCCTTTGATAAGATGGAAGAGTCCGCCCCTTTATCAGCAGCCGCCTGTGCTGAACGGTTCTCCTGCAAACAGGACTACGCTGATATTCTCCAGCAAGATCACTCTAAATGGGCTCAAAGAGCTTGGATTAATTGGCTTAAAGAGGGTGACGCCAACACTGTTTTTTTCACAACTTTGCTTCCCACAGACAACGCTATAACCGAATCTCTTCTCTCTCTGTTCAAGGGGGTGAGGTCTCTACCGATGCGGATATCCATCGGGAATTCCTCACTTTCTATAAAAATCTCATTGGCTTGCATAAGCCGCGTTCCCTCGAACTTGATTGGTCAACTCTACGGCGAGCAATCTCATGACCTATCCTCTCTCGAAGCTCCTTTTTCTATAGAGGAGATTCACTCGGCGGTGTTTGCTTTAAAAAGCGACTCAGCCCCAGGCCCGGACGGTTTCCCCGCTTTTTTCTTCCAAAAATTTTGGAATTGGCTCAAGGATGACCTTTTCAATTTGTTTCAGGACATTCATCAGGGTCACTTCTCTTTTGACCGTATTAACTATGCCCACATAGTGCTCATCCCTAAGGTGGCAGGGGCTCACCTTCTGACCAATTTTAGGCCGATCAGTCTGATTAACACGACCTTCAAAATCATTATGAAAGTTCTCTCGTCTAGGCTGAGCGCCATCATTTTTTCCCTCATTGACCCAGCTCAGTCGGGTTTCATTAAAGATCGTTATATCCTTGATAGTGTGGCCTCGGCCCAGGAAATCATTTCCCATTGTCATAGATCCCGTGAGAAGGGGATCCTGCTCAAGCTTGACTTTCAAAAAGCTTATGATAATGTCAATTGGGACTTCCTTTTGGACATCCTTACTTTCAGGGGTTTTGGACCTAAATGGGTGGCCTGGATTAAATCCAGTCTTTACTCCGGCACCTCTGCTATCTATTTGAATGGCTCAGAGGGCCATCAATTCAAAGTGAAATGTGGTCTCCGCCAAGGAGATCCCCTTTCTTCCCTCCTTTTCTCTCTGGTTGCTGATGTATTTAGCAAACTTCTCCGAAATGCATGGAACACGCATATGATCGAAGGTCTTGGTAGTTCTCCCCAGTTTGAGGGCATTCTTAATCTCCAATATGCAGATGACACTATTATTTTCTGCAAGCCTAACCTCCACTCCCTTCGCAACCTGAAATTGCTCCTTTATTGCTTTGAATTGGCTTCCGGTTTATCTATTAACTTCCAAAAATCTTCTGTGCTTTGGCTGAGCGGATCCCCCAATCGCCAAGCAGAGATTTCCAATTTCTTTAATTGTCCCGTCGCCAATTTTCCGATCTCTTATCTTGGCATCCCCCTTAGATGGGGCAAGCTTCTCAGAGCTAACTGGGTTCCTCTCATTGACAAAGTGGAGAATAGGCTCTCTGCTTGGTCTGGCAAAGTCCTCTCTAGAGGTGGTAGATTAATCCTCATCAATTCGGTTCTATCCGCCTTACCCCAATTTTTGATGTCCTTTTTTTTCTTACCCTCTTGGGTGATCAAAAGGATTGATCAGATCATGAGTAATTTTCTCTAGTCGGGATCTTCTGCCTATCACCCTGGGTCGCACCCGGCTAATTGGAAAATCATCTGTTCTCCTAGAGATGAAGGAGGTCTCGGTGTCTTGGACCTTAGAGATCACAACCTCGCCCTTTTAGACAAGTGGCTATGGAGATTCCACAACCTTAATCATCTCCCTTGGATTCAGTGTATCAAAAACTATAGATCCTCGTCCAACTGGTGGGAATTCCCGACTTTACCCTCTCGCTATGCTTCTCCTTTCTGGAAAGGCATTTGGAAAGCGTCTTATGCTTTTCAATGTAGCATGTCGAGGGTCTGCGCTAACGGGACCACTGTTAGTCTGTGGTCCGACTTGTGGATCGGCAACCTTAAGCTGTCATCGACTTTCCCTTCTTTATTCCGTTTGTCCGCTCTTCCGGCTACCACGGTAGCTGACTCTTTCATCATTATAGATGATGTTAGATTCTGGGTTATCCCATTCATTATTGTCCTCCCTGCCCCGCTCATTGAGCAGTTTAATAACCTTCTAAGTCTCCTCAACGGCTACTCTTGGTCCACTTTAGAGGGCATCTCCTGGCGCTGGACTGCGTCTGGAGTTTTCACGGTTAACTCTTTCTATCGTTTCCTCAATTCTAGAGGTTTGCGATCCTCTTCGGCGCATTTCATTTGGGACTCCTGTGTTCCCATCAAAGTTAAAATCAATTCTTGGTTAGCTTTCAATAACAAACTACTTACTGTTGAGATCCTCAACAGGAGGAACTTAGCTTGGGGGCAACTTTGCCCTTTGTGCGATCAACTCCCAGAAAACGTCAACCACCTCTTCATTCAATGCCCGTTCATTATCCCCCTTTGGAAGATTAATTCTTTAGCTTGGAATACGGGAGTGATTCCCCTCCACTTGTCCTCTGTTTGGTCTTTCCCGCCATCGGACAATTCTTTCCGAAGTGCTTGGATTTTAGCTACTCACACCATCATTTGGATTATTTGGAAGGAAAGAAATGGTAGATTATTCCGTCATCGATGCAAATCGATTGCGGCTATTATCGACGATTTTTTATTTCTTTTCAATTCCTGGGTTTCTAGCTCGGCTTTCAAAGAGAATGCCTCTTTGGCATCGCATAAATTATTGCTTTCTGTTAATTGTCTCAATAATCTCCAAGCTATTTAGTTATCGTCTACACTTATTTCTTCCATGCTTACTATGTCTTTCTTACTTGCTATCTATCTCTACCTCTTTGTGTTTGCAGGGCTAATTCTGGACTGTTCTCTGTGCTAGCCTGTCTTTTCGGATGCTTTGGTGGGCTGGTCTGCTGCTGTTTTCCCTCTCGTATTGCCCCTATGGGCTTGGGAGTTTTTGGTGGTATAGTTTTTGTTTGGCTGACTTAGTTTTAGCTGGTTTTTTGTACTCTCAGCAGGCTATTTTGGGTACTGGTTTGTTCTGCTGTTTTGTGTATCTATTGCTCTCTACTGTTTACTTTTCCTGTCTTCAGCTTACTTATATTAACTCTGTTGTGATGGTTTCCTTCGATCAGTATTAGTTGCTTTTACTGCTTGCGGTTATCGTTTGTTGGCGGTTGGCCTGTTTACTATGGATGAGATGAGGATTGTTGGTTTATTTTGTCATGTTAGCCTCATCTTGTTGCGACTCTACCTGGCTTATTCATGCTGGGATTTTTCCTTAGCATTGTGCTGTATTGTTTGGGGGGATTTTTTCCTACCTATTGCCTGAGGCCTTGTTGCCTTGCGTTGTAACGTTGCGGCCCCTCTACGTGGGGGTTTGGTAATTTGCTTTTGGATTGTCTTAGCTTTTCGTTACTCTCCTCCGGTGGCTTCAGAGCCTTTTTGCCCTTCTCCTATCTATTTTTCTAGGTTGGTTAGCAGCTCTGTTTGTTTGTTCAATTTGCTGTCGTCTACTCTGGTGGCTCCCTGGGCGATGAGCTTAGCTTTGCCTTCGATTGCTTCCCTCCCGTCTGTATTCTCTAGCGTGCTCCTCGTGTTGCCGGGGGTCCTCGTTGCGGTCATGATCGATCTCCTGGTGCCTGAGAAGCTTCACCCTTGTCATTCTAATTGCATTTAGTAGTTCCTTTCGAGCTGTATTCGTTTCACTGTACATAGGTTTTGTTCTCTATGTTATTTGTTTTACCTCTGGTAAAGCCATCTTGTAATATACTGTTTATTTTATTGAATGTCTGGCTGGAGTCTTCGGGCTCTATCCATTTCATCAAAAAACAATTGCTATTTTAGTAATGAATTATGTATAGTAGTTATTGGGTACAAGAAATTCTCAACAAATATTTATTCATCATAAACAAAAAAAAAGATTGCAAATTCAGGATCTATGTTTTGTATAGCTCTTGGTCCAATAAAGGTAAAAATAATTAAACATATATACTTGAATCCTTGATTAACTAATTCGGATCATATATGTAGGTGCTGGAATGAGTAAAGTAAAATGAATATGCTTGTCATGTTTTTGAATATGTTTGTCGTTGGAAAACGTTTTTGCAGATTTTTCGGACCAGATTTCGGTGGGCTCCGACCATTGGCGGCGCCGAAAATTGATTGGATCATGTTCCTCTCGTCGAGTACTATTCCGTGATATACTCATGTGCCAAAATCGAATTCCGTATGAATGAGAAATGTTTGCCCAAAGTTGAGTACTCGCTATGTACTAACTTGGATACTTGGAGAAAATGGATAGTTCCATATCGGAAATGGGTAAAGTTTTTCTAGTATATATACTAAAAATTTGGACTAAAGGGCGTGACCCGGGGGTTACCACTAACGTGTAATGGAGAGATGACTTAGCCAAAATGACAAACACACATGCGCCCACCCTGGCCTGGCCTATAATTTTTTTTGCCCCAGTCAAAATTTCCCCCCCAGTATACTGTTGAGGCTTTTCAACTTCAGTAACTGGTACTATTACTCTGTAACAGCAGAGTAATGGCTCATCAGTTATGACTTTGAACCACTACTCTGCTGTTATAGAGTAGTGTACCATTACTTTGCTGTTACAGAGTAATGGGCCCTTCAGTTGCTCTCAAACTCCTATAAAACCAGTCCATTTTGTCTGCCAGAGGCACAGTTCTGAAAACACCAGTCCGAATCTTCTTCTTCTTTTTCCTCTCTGAGTCAGTACTGAGAATACATCACAGCTCCAGTTCAAAGAGAATCGCAAGGCTGACAGGTCCTATGGAAATCAATCCATAGAAAAGGCAAACATGGTGGAACATGAACAGAAAGGCAAAAAGAGAAAGTTCTTGCCACAGGCCTCCCACAAAAACTCGCAGCAAAGAGATTTGCTGGAAAACGCCACAAGTGTGGTAAGCTGGGCCACATAATTTCTGAATGCCGCAGTAAGGACAACAACCGTGCTGGAACTAGACAGGCAAAAGGAAATGACAGATCCCATGCACACATAGCTGAGAACTTGTCCACCGGTCTCTCTGACCTGGACCTCTGTGCTGTTGTATCAGAGGTGAATCTGGTAGGGAGCAATCCTTGAGAGTGGTGGTACGACACTGGGACCACCAAGCACATCTGCTCGGACAAGGAGATGTTCACTTCATACCAGAAGTGCAACAGGGATGAACAGCTATTCATGGGTAATTCTTCCACTGCCAAAATTGCAGGAACGGGGAAGATAGTGCTGAAAATAACTTCAGGTAAGGAACTAACACTCACAAATGTGTTGCATGTTCTAGATATTAGAACGAACTTGTTATCAGGCTCTTTGCTGAGCAAGAATGGATTTAAAGTTGTTCTTGTTTCTGATAATTTTGTATTGTCTAAAAATGGGGTGTACCTGTGTAAAGGATATGTAAAGGATGGACTGTTTAAGTTTAATGTAATGACAGTCATCCCTAAAACTATTATTCATGTTGTTTTCAAAGTTAATAAAATTACTCCTATTGCCTATATTGTTGAGTCTTCTTCTGTTTGGCATGAAAGACTATGTCATGTTAATATCAATTCTATGCGTAGATTAATTAACATGAATTTGCTACTAAAATTTAAGGTAGACAACTCCGAAAAATGTGAAGTTTGCACAGAGGCCAAACTCACTAAAAATCCATCACGTTATGTAAAAAGAAACGCAGAAACTCTATGTCTAATTCACACGGATCTGTGAGATTTAAAATACGTGCAGACCAGAGGTGGCAAAAAGTACTTTGTGACATTCATAGACGATTGTACAAAATTCTATTATGTATACTTGTTACATAGCAAAAATGAGGCTTTGGATAAATTCAAAGAATATAAGCTTGATATTGAGAATCAACTTGGCAAAACGATTAAAATCGTTAGGAGTGATAGAGGAGGAGAATATGATGCACCATTTAATATGTTCTGCTCTGGACATGGAATAGTTCATCAGACAACTACTCCTTACACACCTGAATCAAACGGTACTGCCAAGTACAAGAACCGAACTCTAAAGAAGATGATGAATGCCTTGTTGTTGAATTCTGGCTTACCCCAAAACATGTGGGGGGAAGCGTTGCTGACTGCCAACTACATTGTCAATAAAATACCTCACAAGAAAACTGGCAAGACACCATACGAACTGTGAAAAGGTAACATACCTTCGTATAAATACCTCAAAGTGTGGGGGTGTCTAGCAAAAGTGGCAGTACCTAATCCAAAACAGGTCACCATAGGACCTAAGATGATTGATTGCATATTCATAGGCTATACACACAACAGTAGTGTATATCGGTTCTTGGTATATAAATCAGATATACCAGATATCCATGTGAATAAAATAATAGAATTAAGGAATGCTTTCTTCTTTGAACACATGTTTCCGTGCAAGGATACTATGTATCCTAAACGTACACGTGAACAAGGAAATGCAAGCACTTCAGTTTATGAACCAGAACATGATAATTATGAGCCCAGACGTACTAAACAGGCTAGAACATCAAAGTCATTTGGTCCTGACTTCGTAACGACCTTTCTGTTAGAGAATGAGCCTAGAACATTCACGAAAGCCATGTCTACGCCTGATGCTCCTATGTGGAAGGAAGCAATCAAAATTGAAATAGACTCCATTTTGTAAAATCATACATGGGAGTTGGTTGATTTGCCTTCTGGATGTAAAACTCTAGGATGTAAATGGATTTTCAAACAAAAATTGAAACCAGATGGTACAATAGAGAAACATAAGACGAGACTTGTGGTATAAGGATTTAGGCAAACGGAAGGCCTAGACTTCTTTGATACATATTTCTCAGTTACAAGAATAACTTTCATAAGAATGTTGATAACTATTGCAGCTCTACGTAACCTGAAAATATATCAAATGGATGTTAAAGCTGTATTTCTAAATGGTGATTTAGAAGAAGAAATTTACATGAAACAACCTGAGGGTTACGTAGTTCCTGGACAGGAAAACAAAGTGTGCAGGCTTGTAAAATCCTTGTATGGACTGAAACAAGCTCCAAAGCAGTGACATGCAAAATTTGACAATATTATGATGTCAAATGGTTTCAAAATAAATGAATGTGATAAGTGTATCTACATTAAAGATATTCTAAATGGATACATTCTGGTGTGTCTGTATGTAGATGACATGCTCATTATTGGGAGCAATAATGATATTATCAAACAAACTAAGAGTATGCTTAGTGGCAAGTTTGATATGAGAGATTTGGGAATTGCAGACGTCATACTAGGAATCAAAGTTTCGAGGATGTCTGAGGGAATTACTTTGTCTCAGGCTCATTATGCTGAGAAAGTACTTGAAAGGTTCAAGAATTACTCGAATGAGACTGCCAAAAATTCTGTGGATCCCAGTCTTCACTTGTTCAAAAATACGGGTGACAGCATATCACAACTGGAATATGTACGTGTAATAGGTAGTCTGATGTACTTAACAAATTGTACAAGACCGGACCTAGTACATTCAGTAAATGTACTCAGCTGCTATACAAGTAATCCAGGACGAAGTCACTAGAAAGGAATAACTAGAGTATTAAGCTACTTGTAACATACTCAGAGTTATGCACTGCATTACACCAGATATCCAGCAGTACTAGAAGGCTACAGTGATTCCAACTGGATATCGGACTCCAAGAACTCAAAATCCACAGGTGGGTATGTCTTCACACTTGGTGGTGCAGCTGTGTCATGAAAATCCTCTAAACAAACATTATTGGCCAGATCCACTATGGAATCTGAGTTTATTGCTTTAAACAAAGCGGCTGAGGAAGTAGAATGGCTTCGAAATTTTTTAGAGGATATCCCTATGTGGGAAAAACCATTGTCTTCTTTATGTATACGCTGTGACAGCCAATCGGCTATAGCACAGGCACTGAGTTGTATGTATAATGGTAAGTCTCACAATCTCAGAAGGTGACACAAAACTATTAGACAACTGCTCTCAAATGGAGTAATCTCTATAAAGTATATAAAATCGACCGACAACCTAGCAGATCCATTTACTAAAGGTTTGTCGCGAGAGCAAGTTGTGAGATCATCAAGAGGAATGGGTTTAAAGCCTATGACGAAAGTGGATACTTGATGGAAACCCTACCTAGGAATTGGAGATCCCAATATCTAGGTTCAAGTGGACAACCAAATCTTATTGAATCGATGTGAGCACTGAGAGATTAAAATCTCATACCCACTCTAAGGATGATAAAACAGTGCTGTCTGCAAAAAGTTAGAATAAGTTTGGCTTTTAATGATTCCCATAGCTTTGAAATAAAAGTGGGGTATGGCAGGATACTCTTTATGGGCAATCACCTTGTGAGTGTGAAATGTGGCCGTTTCTAGGAGAATAAAGAGATGCTACATTATCCACGTTCACTCACGATTAACCAGGCTTGTTCAAGACCAAAATGAACACAACAAGAGAACTTAGTTCTATAAGGAGATGAAACTGTGTGATAGTTATTGTCTAGGTTCACATCAAAGCCCGGGTTGTTCAAGACTTCATGTTCACTACTTTGTCAAGTGAATCCGATGGCTACTCACTAAGGGCGGTTCAAAGTTGAAAAATTACTACTATTCCTGATGCAGTGATTTTCCAATTGTATTCTCAGAGTCTTTTTCTGTCATGTGTCTTTCTGTCGTGTCTAGATTACATGGTCTAATCATTTCCATTCATGTGGGGGATTGTTGGAAAATATTTTTGCAGATTTTTCGGGCCGGATTTCGGTAGGCTCCGACTACTGGCGGCACCGAAAATTGATTGGATCATGTTCCTCTCGTCGAGTACTATTCTTTGATGTACTCATGTGCCAAAAACGAATTCCGTATGAATGAGAAATGTTGGTCCAAAGTTGAGTACTCGCTATGTACTAACTTGGATACTTGGAGAAAATGGATAGTCCCATATCGGAAATGGGTAAAGTTTTTTCTAGTATATATACTAAAAATTTGAACTAAAGGGCGTGGCCCGGGAGTTACCACTAACGTGTAGTGGAGAGAGGACTTAGCCAAAATGACAAACAAACACGAGCGCGCGCGCCTGGCCCGGCCCGGCCTCGGCTTCTGGCCTATATTTTTTTTGCCCCAGTCAAAATTTTTCCCCCAGTATACTGTTGAGGCTTTTCAACTTTAATAACTGGTACAACAGAGTAATGGCTCATCAGTTATGACTTTGAACCACTACTCTGCTGTTACAGAGTAATGGGCCCTTCAGTTGCTCTCAAACTCCTATAAAACCCGTCCATTTTGTCTGCCAGAGGCACAGTTCTGAAAACACCAATCCGAATCTTCTTCTTCTTCTTCCTCTCTGAGTCAGTACTGAGAATACAACACAGCTCCAGTTCGATCAGTTCTCTGAAGTTAGGGTGCTGCTCTTCAGGGAAAAGGTAATACAGTTGTATCCTGGGAGACATTTCGTCAACCACTGTCACACTACGGGGCGTAAATTGCTTTAAGGACAGAGATATACAAATCTCGACTCTGTATTGTGTGGTTTATTTTGTTATTTTATTTCCTGTAATTGTAAATATTTACAATTATTATTAGTATTTCTGTTTTATGAAATTCTTGTTCTAACACTTGTCATGTTATCTCTACTACTATAATGGGAGAAGGCCTTTGTCCATAATCCAACCCGTGCAACGCACGTGCAGGTAAATTTTTTTTTGCCCTTTTCATTCCTCCCAATTTTCTCTCACGTGCACAGCACATGTATAATACTAGTATTGCTATTTATTAGAAGGCTCTGATTACGATAGTAGGGTTGGAGTTGAGCAGAAGCTGTGAGAGCAATAAAACCAATTGTATCCCTGTTGGTTGTAAGTTGTAACCCAACAGTCATATCTCAGGTTAATTGACCTCAACCTTAGGGCTTAAACAAATCTTTATAGTTTATATATAAGTTCCAACGAGTAGGGCAAAAAAACAGCTACTCGGAGAGGAAGTCGGCTTAATAGGCTTTGCAGGTCTGGGCTTGACTTTCCGTCTTCAAACATTACTTTTCTGTTGTTAAATGTTAAAGATTTTCTACATTCTTTGAAAAATTAATATACTGAAAAAGTTCCTTCTCTCTCTCTCTCTCTCATTTTTGGCAACAAACAATCGAGGTTTTTCAAACAGGCTTTTGATAGATTTTGAGAAATGAAACAATTACAACCCAATCCAAGTTTCACCATGGGCCGAATTTAATCACTGCGGACGCTCTTGTTAAATTTGGCCCAACTAAAATCCTTACTACTTTACTAAAAAGACCTTGTTTATTTTTAAAACATAATTGGTTCATTAAAGGGTAAATTTCACTAAACTATACCTATTTCACGAATATGCAGATAACTATATTCATATCTTTTTATTTTGTAGATAGGTAGATAACTATATTCATATCTTTTTTATTTTGTAGATAGGTGTACTCTGTCAATATTATTTGTGTAGATTGGTGTATTTCGTCAATTTCAGATATTATAATGATTTTTGACTGTTTTGGAGCAAATCTCTAAGATACCCTTGGCCTATCTTGGCCGCTAATAATGTTATATAATATTCATATTCATAATTAAATGAGTTTATTATCCCATTCCTTAGGGGTGGCATTAAGGCCGGGCTAGCCTGAGACTGTTCCGGCCCGCCCACACTCGGGCTGAATTGGGGCCAACCTACCAAACCATGCCGATCCGATTTGGTCCGCCATTTTCCCCAAAAAAATCCAATTAGGCTCGGCTCACGGTGGCCCGGCCGGCCAGACCTGGGACCGGGTTGAACCGCCTCAGTCCGGTCAAGGCTGGCCCGCGAGCCATCAGCAATTTTTATAAAAAAAATCCAGCATTTTTTTTAAAATCGGGTTTGTGTATTTACTAAAATACCCCCCAATAGATCTATACTAGCTAGTTTTTTTAGGGTATATTGGGAAATTCAAAAAAATACATAATCTATATATGCAACCTCATTTCATTCAATTCTCATCACAAATTCACTCAACTCTCTCTACTATCTCTCAACAAATCAACAACAATCCACAACATGTTGAAGAATCGACCCCACAACTCGTAGTGCTAATAGCGGAAACACACCACAAGCAATAGAAACTCTCAAGACTTAGATGAACCAAGAACAAGCCACCACAATATATGCAAGTTCTCACAAGAACACAATCAATATGCAGAGATAACCAATACTTCTTATTCCCCAAGAAATACAAAGATTACGAAGAGATTACAACTCTCAATCTCTCTCTCTTTCTCTCTCTCACCTTTGAAACACTCGGCACAATCCCCTCTTGAAGTTGAACAATGTAACGGCTCACCTTTTGATTACACAAATTGATATATTCAGATATCTAAACCCTAGAGTTTACGGCCATATATATAGCCCCCAAGTAAACCCTAAAAGATAAACACAAATCTAGCAATTGGGCCTTTAAACTCGTAAGCCCAAAAACAATTAGCCGCTGAAGTCGGTCGACCGCACCCCCAAGGTCGGTCGACCGCAACGTGTAGAACCAAGCCTGAGACTTGACCGGTCGACTACACCCCCAAGGTCGATCGACAGTCCCCTCCTGTACACTCGAAGAACTCTCAGCAGCTAGGGTCGGTCGACCGCAACTCTCCAAGCTGCATTCTTCTACTAGCTGTTTGTTTTCTCTTGCTGTCATTGTCTCATCCTCTTCTTCTCCAACTTCAAGTACTTAGATCCTATCTGTATTTGAGGCCAAAATCCTAACACAACATTCAACTGTTCTCTTGCAAGAATCAACATCAACAACATCAACAACAACACTACAAGCTCTCATCTTTCTCTATCTTCATTCTTCAATCTACATTCTACACGCACGGTGTTTTTGTATTTGTATAATTTTTACAATTAACATTGTCGTTTGTTTTCGTTCATTTCTCTTAATTAGATTGAGTTTTGTTGTACTTCTTCTTCTTCTTTTTTTTAGATTTTTTTTTTGTGGTAAACATACACTAGTTATTCATTCAATTGTTGTTGTTTTATTGAAATATTTCTTCTTTTTTTAAGATTTTGTTTATTAACATACACCGGTTTATAGTAGAATTTTATTTAATTTTATTTATTTTGTAGAATCATTTTCTATAATATACACTAGTTTATGTATCTTTACTTGTTTTGTATAATTAATTTTCAAAACATACACTAGAATTAATTTTTACAACATACACTATAATTAATTTTTTACATTCTAACATACATACACTAGTTTAGATGACATCTAACCGATCACGTCGTATACATAATACATAGTAGCCAAGAGTATTATTATAATATATATAGACATATATACCTAATATAATTAGGTCTAAATTTAGTTTTCTCTGGTTTAAAAGCAAAACCCCTAACAAATTAATGTTGGCTAAGAAAACCCAAAGACAAGCAATCTTCTACACTTCCACAAGTGGCTCAAAAGTAGTACCAAAAAAGTTGCATGCCCATCATACCAACTTTATTGCATGTTGGCTTGTCGTATACTATGTCCCAGAATAGCCGGCCCTCCAGTCCCTCACATTGCCTGCCAACTTCAATCCAATGGCTGTCATCTGTCCACGTCATCCTCCTGGATGACACATGGCTTCCAATCAGCACCTCAGAGGAGACAAGTACAGTGTTTTTACAGCACAAGGACACTGTTTTTATGTACTCCATATTCACGGCCTTTGGTTCTGAACAAAAGCCAAACTTTATTAACTCCTTATTAACTCATTATTAATGAAGACTTTGCATTTTCTTTATATAAAAAAGAGCCAACTTTAGGATTAGCTAGCAATAATCCATCGTGATACATTTCGAGGTGGAGGAGTAAGATACTAAGATAACGAGAAGATGGAGATCGGCTCATACTCTAGACTGATACGGCACTTCTTGACTTAATTCTTCACCTTTCAAGGTGTTGTTGAAGAGCCTCTTGTATCTTATTGCATTCGTTTGATACTTTTGTATGTATTACTTTGTATTTTGTCCCACTCTTGTATATTTTGTAGAGGCTCTACGTATTATTTTATGTTAGGTTATTTTTTTGTAATTGTGCTTAGTATCCTGAATTTGTTTAATTAAATTTTTATTAATAAAATATGGTGAATAAACTATAACTTTTCTATAAATAAAATAAAAAAAATAAAAAAAATCCACCGTGGTCCATTTCTATGTGTAGTGTGTGGCACTTTGATTTATCACGAACCAGGGTTTTTATGGACATGTTTTAGGATATAAAGTTAAAAACCTTGTGGATGGTTGAATGCATGCATTAAGCAGTTTGAAGATAGAGGTGGAAGTGGGCCTCTGGACGAAAGCCGACACACGCGGATCAACACACAATCTATTGATTCCTAGTCAACTGCCATTTTGTATTATTATATTGAATTTATATAACAAGCTTATAAATTTCTATTATTGTTTCAAAAATGAGAATTATATAGACATGCAGAACGAATCAACACTGAACTTAATAATATAATATAAAGAACGGAAGAAAATGAGAAAAGTAAAGAAAGAAACAACTCAACTTATTAGTCTTAGAGTACACTCACCTCTATAAGAGCATCCAGTGTCTTTGGCTAAAAACACAAAAATTAGAAATGGCTTTAGAAAAACGCAATGCAGTCGTTTGCTAAAAATTCAAAATTTAGGATAGGAATGTACAGTAGCTTGTTAAAATGAGGAGAGGCTTTAGACAATTGCTAAATTTAGGAGACGGAATATGTTCATCCGTTTGACGAAAGAGACAGATGAAGATCATCCGTTTAGTTGAATAAAAATTAAAAAAACCGAGAGATGGATGAAGATCCTCCGTCTATCATCGAAAACAAATTTTTTTAAAAAATCACTGGAAAAAACCCAAACGGATGATGTTCATCTGTTTGGTGTTTTTTTTTAATGATTTTTTATGTTTTTTTAATTTTGATTTTTTTATGATTTTAAATAAAAAAAATTAATAATAATAATAATTCAAAACCCACCAAACGAACATCCGTTTGGGAGGTTTTTGACTTTTTTGAATTTTTTTTTTCCGTTTAAAATCACCGAATACCCATACCAAAAAAATAATAAAAAATTACAAAGACGGATAATGTTCATCCGTCGTTTTTATTTTTAAAATTTAGACAACTGTAGCATGGTCCTTCTATTATTATTTTTAAATGCTATATTTAGTAATGGCTTTAGAAAACGATGATGGATGCTCTAAGTGTATATATGAACTAGGCGAGTAAGAAGAGAAGTTCGTGCAGGTACAATTTAAAGCAAGGTTTAGGTTACAGTCTCATCGAGTTTAGATTAGATTCAGGTTTAGGTTCGGATTCGAATTTGTGTTTGAATACGGTTTCAGTTTAGGTTTGGATAAGCGTTTAGGTGAGTGAATTATGACATAATGCTGAATTGCTGCTTATGTAATCTAAGCCACGTAAGCCCCTCTCATCATCTGGGTCCCACAGCTCCCCAAACTCCAAATAGGTAAAAATTTTCTTAATTATCTTTCTCTAAGAAATTAACATTTATATTTCCCTCCCCTCCCCTCCCCTCCCCTCCTTCCCCCCCCCCCCCCCCCCCCACACCCCCCCCCCCCCCCCACACACACACACACAAAAAAAAAAAAAGAAAGGGAAGGGAAATAGTGAAAAAGGTCCAGCACGTGAGATTGTTGGAGCAGTATCACCTGGGTATCACGTGTTTGGAGCACGCTGCGGGAAACACGCGCATGTGGGGACGGTGCGTCGCAAAGAAGGACTCATACCTGAAAATTTGTTTTTGCAATTTTTTAATTTACAAAAAAGCCCGACAAGTGAATTCTTTTGTAAATCTCTGTTTTATTGCTAATTTAATATATTAGGAACAAGGGGCAGTCAGCCAAGTTGGTGGTTCTTTCCTGTTTGAGATGATTTAAATATGAGTAATGCTACATCCACTACCACATTTACTATATTTTTCTTCACTATCTTAGGTGGCACACTTCAATAGGTAGGAAAAGATAGAGTAGGTAGGAGAACTCTCCAATAGGAGTATGCTACCTAAGATAGTGAAGAGAATGATAGTAAAATTGGTAGTGGCTAAAGCATTACTCTTTAAATATAGGCTAAAATTGAAAAAAATCCCTAAACTATTCCATATATGCAGAAAATCTCACTCACCTTTTTTTAATGCAGAAAACCACACTCAGCTATGGTGCGAAAAACCACATCATGACTCCGTTAGGGTTCCGTTATACGGGTGGTTTTTCGCACCCATAGTTGAGTCGGCATAAAAAAAATGTGATTGAGATTTTCTGCATAAAAAAAATGTGAGTGAGATTTTCTGCATATATGAGATAGTTTAAGGTTTTTTTTTCAATTTTAGCATAACGGAGCCCTAACGGAGTCATAATGTGATTTTTCGCACCATAGTTGAGTGTGGTTTTCTGTATAAAAAAAGATAAGTAAGATTTTCTGCATATACGAGATAGTTTAGATTTTTTTTTTCAATTTTAGCCTTAAATATAAAATAACTAAAGTATGGAGTTGGGAGTATGGAGGGTGGGTCTTAGTCTATTCAAGAGAGTTGACTAGGAACCCCAACCCTAGAACTTTCAAAATCTTGAATGTCCCAGTAGGTTTGGTTTTCTATTATTTGACGCATGTAGATGTAGTGTACATAAGTTATAAAAAATCGGATAATATGTTGTAATCAAAATGCTTCTTTTGTGAGTGTTTGTGCACGCGTTTTATTTTCTTTCCCCGGTGCATAGACCATGGATATTTCAGACAGAGCTCATTCTACACCTCATGTTTATTTGGATATATATTTGTGTTTCGACCAAACGCAACAAGTACCATGCCCTATATATATCAATATTATCTGCAACTTTCTATAAGTTCTTTCCTTATTGGTCTTGACCAACATGCATGAATCTCATGTGTATGATATGGCTCAAAATAGAACTAAATCGGAATCGTTCAAATTGGGCACGGATCTTAAAGTTCTTAAGGGCCAAAACGGTAATTTCACCTATAAACAGGTCCGAATTGAAAACTGTATCTTTTTTCAAAGTCTAATAACCCAAAAACGGATCTGTCCTATTGGGTATGGGTAGCAACCTGTTACAAACAAATTCAGATATTTAAAGAGTAATTCAAATTCATGGTTATCTCTAAAAGACGGTTGTGGTAGGGTAAAAATGGCCTGCAGGCCCAACCAGGGCCCAACACAACGCTCACTCAAGAAAGGTAAAAATAGCAATTTAGCTCGGCTTCGAACCATTACGGGGTCGGCGCCGAGCCTCAAGTGCACCCCCCCCCCCCAGAGCCGGCCTCCTCGTATTCGACGAGCCTCAGTTGTCCTCGGTCTCCGACCCATGGCAGTCCCATCTGGCGAAGCAGGGGGTTGACCTGGCGCAACCTAGGCCCTCCGATTCTCCCAGAAGCACAGAAGACCCACGATCAGCCATGTCAGCTCTATACCACTGAGGGTTTTTGCCAAGTCAGCCCTATACCACTCCTGGTATCACCACGTCAGCCCTAAACCCCCTGGGCCTTCTGCCACGACAAGCCCATGGGCTTTCAGGATCAGACCCGGCCCCCAAGCGATCCAAACCCGGTTGGGATTCTCTATAAATACTAGACCCTCACCCACCTTTTCGGGTAATCAATCTTTTGCCACTTAAATTCACCTAGTTATTGCTACTCTCTCACAGAGACTGACTAGATCGTCGGAGGGTCCGCCACCGGGACAAACCCCGGTGTTTCAGGACCGTCTGCAGGTACACAAGACCTCGGATCCGAATCCTCTGATCCGAGCCCAGATCTCCGAGCCACCCCGGGGTCGCCGCGAACTCCACCCGGTCAGTCAAGGGTCGGCAGACGAGCAGCATTCTCCTTCAAATACAAATCGAGTCCGAACTCACACCTGGTGCATCCACATGTCTTCCAAAAATAAACCGCATCAGGTTGGCACCGTCTGTGGGAACACTGCTTCAGAAGCCGACCCGAGCACAACCATCAAGGCACCTCGACAGCCGAATTCTCATGGCCTCGAAGGGCAAGGGGGCTGCTTCCTCCGTCAACCGACGGGACTCGCCCCCACCAGTCGCTAACGCCGGTCCACATACTCCAAAACACAGGGCTCCCCATCAGGGATCCCAAAGGAACGTCGCCCACCAAATCCAGCCCGACCTCCGAGGAGTCATCATCAACCAACAGGTTGACCGCAGCAGGGGAAGGGCCGCTTCCAACCCGGCCCCGAACTGTCCACGACCACCGCCCAAGAGACGGGGGCCCGCACTCAGCCGCATCGGAAAACAACCTTCAGACCAACCGAACAGGGTCGAGGGATCCCCCGTCACTCAGAAGGAGGATCAGCGAGGTACTAGGGACCGGAGACTCTCACCTCCGAACCCTAATCCAAACCGCATCCAGGGTCGAGATCCCGAGTCCGAGGGACCCATGGGCACACCATTCACCCTGCACTATATCCACGGGGGGCCCATGGGAGAAGAATCTGATGCATCCCGAAAAGCCTTTTTCCGAGAGGCGAATGCTATCCAAAACAGCCCCTCCCCCAAGCAACAACCACTGCCGATCTCCTACGCAGGAGAGGACCTCGAAGGAGTTCACCTACCCCCCTGCGACACCCTCATCGTTAACCTCTGCATAGCTAATTGCGAGGTTCGACGAATCCTCGTCGACAACGATAGCTCGGTAAATATCCTTTTTCTCAAAGCCTTCGAAGGTCTCCAATTATCCAAAGGGAAGCTCAAACCAGCCGGATACGCGTCGCTTGAATTCTCCGGCGTCCCAATCACAATAGAGGGGACTATTACCCTCGACGTCACCGCAGGAGCAGCTCCTATCAAAAGGACCGAATCCATAGATTTCATGATCATCGACGTAGGGGCGACCTACAACGCCATTCTTGGCCGACCCGGACTAAACTCCTTCCAAGCAATATCCTCGGCCTACCACCTAAAACTTAAATTTCCCACCCCCCAAGGGGTCGGCATCGTCCGAGGTAGCCCTGAAACAGCACGGCCGTGCTACATGACAGCCGGCGAAGGGGGTGTATTCCCCCTCGACGCCGTCGAGCTCGAACCCGAGAGAGACGGCCCAGCTCCCGAGCCGGTGGACGAGTTAGAAGAGGTCCTGTTCGATGCCAAGGATGAGTCGAAGTGGTTCCGGGTGAGCCGCTCGCTCTCCGAGGACTTGAAGTCAGGCATCATCGCCTGCATCCGTCGCAACGTCGATCTCTTCGCTTGGAAACCCTCCGACATGCCAGGAATCTCCGAAGACTTGATCATGCATCAACTAAGCGTCATTCCTGACTCTAAGCCGGTCGTCCAAAAGAGGCGCAAAGTCGCCCCGGAGAGGCAACAGATTGTAAAGACAGAAGTGGACAGACTCTTGTCTGCTCGATTCATCCAGGAAGTCAGTTACCCCGAGTGGCTGGCTAATGTCGTCATGGTGAAGAAGGCGACAGGGGGTTGGCGGATCTGCATCGACTTCACGGACCTCAACAAAGCTTGTCCGAAAGATCCTTTCCCCCTCCCACGCATCGACGCTCTCATCGACGCAACCTCGGGGTACGAGCTACTATCCTTCATGGACGCATTCTCGGGGTACAATCAGATCCGGATGTTTCCACCAGACATCTCCAAGACCTCGTTCGTCACCGACCAGGGTCTTTATTGCTACCGTGTTATGCCCTTCGGGCTGAAAAACGCTGGAGCCACTTACCAGCGACTCGTCAACAGAATCTTCAAAGACCTGATCGGTCGCAATGTGGAAGTGTACGTCGACGACATGCTTGTTAAGAGCCGGGCCGGGCCGGACCACGTCGCCGACCTCGAAGAAGCCTTCGGTGTCCTCCGACGTCACAACATGAGACTCAACCCAGCTAAATGCGCCTTCGGCGTCTCCACGGGGAAGTTCTTAGGGTTCATCGTCAGCCAACGCGGCATTGAAGCAAATCCCGAGAAAATCCAAGCCATTATTGACATGTCCCCGCCCCGGAATGTCAAGGAGGTTCAAAGGCTCACAGGTCGATTAGCGGCAATCGGCCGTTTTCTCTCCAAATCAGGAGAGAAGTCTCTCCCCTTTTTCAAGGCCTTGCGCGGAAAAGGGGGCTTCGAGTGGGGTACCCCTCAACAAGAAGCCTTCGAACAACTAAAGCAATACCTCGCCAACCCGCCTCTCCTCAGCAAGCCCGAGCCGGGCGAGCCACTGTGGCTCTACCTGTCCGCCTCGGACAACGCTCTTAGCGCCGTCCTAGTCCGAGAGGAGGAAGGGGTTCAAAAGCCGCTGTATTACGTGAGCAAAGTTCTCCTCCCAGCAGAGACGAGATACGCAAAAATAGAAAAGGTGGCTTATGCGTTGGTCATGGCGGCCCGGAAGCTTCGCCCTTACTTCCAAGCCCACTCCGTCCAAGTACTGACCGACCAACCACTAAAGACTGTCCTTCACAAACCCGAAAACTCTGGCCGCTTAGTCAAGTGGTCAATCGAGCTGAGCCAGTTCGACATCAGCTATCAGCCAAGGGCGGCCATTAAGGGACAGGCCCTCGCTGAATTCATAACGGAGTGCACCGTCTCCGAACAGCCTAACCTCGAAGGATCGGATCCGACCTGGGAGGTCTTCGTCGACGGTTCGTCATGCGAAACCGGAAGTGGGGCGGGCATCATCCTTCGTGGCCCCGACCAATTCCTACTTCAATACTCCCTCCGCCTCAACTTTCCGGCCTCCAACAACGAAGCAGAATACGAGGCCTTAATCGCCGGATTGACCCTCGCCAGCCGAGCCGGGGCCAAGCAAATCCGGGCCTTTAGTGATTCTCAACTCGTGGTCAATCAGATCACCGGAGAATACGAAGCTCGCGATGAATGCATGATGAGGTATTTAACGGTAGTCAAGCGACTCCTGGCATCCTTCACCTGCGCCGCGGTTATCAGAGTCCCCAGGGAACAGAACGCTCAAGCAGACGCGTTATCCAAACTGGCCTCTTCCTCCTTCGAAGGCCTCGATTGGACGGTGCTCATAGAGGTCCTACTGAAACCAAGTATCAGCGACCCGGAGCCGGAAGCAATGTGTGTGCAAGAGGGGTCCCTCCCGAACGACTGGACCACCCCCATCAGAAAATTCTTAATCAGTGTCGAGCTTCCCGAAGACAGAGCAGAGGCCAGACGAGTCAGAGTCCGGGCTGAAAGATTTGTCATGATCGATGACATCCTCTTCAAACGTTCGTACACGTTGGCCGACGGCAAACCCTACCTCCGCTGCCTCACCAGCGACGAGGCCAGCTATGCCCTCAGAGACCTGCACGAGGGGATCGGCGGATGCCACATGGGGAGCAGGACGCTTGCTCGGAAGGCCCTAAATCAGGGGTACTATTGGCCAACCATGCTCCAAGACTCGCTAGACTTGGTCATGAGGTGCGGCCCATGCCAAAGATTCTCCCCTATCAAAAGGCTTCCTCAAGCCAATCTCCGGTCTCTGGCGAGCCCTACGCCCTTCGCCATGTGGGGTATGGACCTTGTGGGGCCCTTCCCCCCAGCGGTGGGACAAAAGAAATTCCTGATCGTCGCCATCGACTACTTCACCAAGTGGATCGAAGCCGAACCACTGTCCAGCATCACCGAGCGCCAAGTGCAACAATTCTTCTGGAAGAATATCATTTGCCGGTTCGGAATCCCTCGAATCCTCGTCACCGACAACGGAACCCAGTTCCAAGGTCAAAACTTCCAAACCTTCTGCGCAGACATCGGCATCCAGCAACGTTTCTCCGCCATTTGCCACCCTCAATCCAACGGCCAAGCGGAGAACGCAAACAGACAAATCCTCGACGGCCTCAAAAAGTGCCTCGACAGTTCCCCCAAAGGGCTGTGGGTCGAGGAACTGCCCAGCGTACTATGGGCGCACCGAACCACCCAGAGGACCCCCACGGGGGAAACGCCATTCAATCTGACCTATGGGACGGAGGCAGTCATCCCCGTCGAGGTCGGATTACCTTCTCCCCGGATCATAGCCTTCGATGAAGCTGACAACACGTCCGGCCTAAGGGCCAACCTGGACCTCGTCGCCGAGGTACGAGAGAAGTCTTCAATCCGAAGAAGCATCTACCAGCAACGGATCGAGAAGTTTTACAACAAGAAGGTCCGACCCACAAACATCAGGGCAGGGGACCTGGTATTACGTAAGCTATCGGTCTTCGATCCAACCAAGAAGAGAAAATTGGCTCCCAACTGGGAAGGCCCATACCGAGTAGTCGAGGCTGTCCGCCCGGGTACATACCGACTGGCAGACATGGACGACCGACCCATCAGCCGACCCTGGAACGCCGAGCACCTAATGAAATTTCTGGAAGAGCGAGCCTAGGTCCTAGCCTGACTAAAGTAAAATAAAACTGATGTAAGCTATCATATGTAAAGGGCCCCTTCAACGGCCCTCCCTACCTGGTGTGAAAGAAGTCCCTTTTCGCTAAAATCCAAACCTCGCCTTCACCTCACCTCTGACCAGAGCAAAGAAGGAAAAGATTTCTTTATTTCATATTCTTTTATTTTGTTCGGAGAAAAATAAACAAAGACCGTTACAAGACCACTCCACTCATCTCAAACTAGAGGAAATCACCGCCTCAGGGCTCCTCGGATCCAGCGAGGGGCGAGATCACTCCGACCGAACGACTTGGAGCTCTCTCTTCGTCATGACGGTCCATCGGTTTTGCCACAGTCGACACACCGGCCACGGAGCTCTGAGCATCAACGGATCGCATACGCTCCATCAGGAGCGTCGCAGAGGGGATCCCCTCCGCTCACCGACCCGCCAAGGAAGATAGCGAGACGCCCAACATCGTCCTATAACGGTGTATCTCCATCTCCTTCTCCACTATCACATCACGAAGTAGCTTTTCAGAAGAGGGCCTCTGCACCGAGGAACTAGACATAGTATATCCGAGACCGGCGCCCCCGAGCTCCCGATCCGCAATCGCCCTCCTCAGCCGGCTTGCCTCCTCACTAAGGGCCTCAGACTTATTCCTGTAGTAATGGAAAGCCGCGTCAGTATCACGCACCCCCTTTCGGTACCGAACCAAAGTGGCCTCCAGGGCCTCAACCTTGCTCCGAAGCCACGCCACGTCGGAACGACGGGGGTCCGCCTCAGGAGGGGGAGCCGAAACCTGCGAGAAAACCAGCCCACTCACAACATATAAGCAAGGAGGTTCGGGAATATTCAAGATCAAAACACTGGGCCAGCCAAAAACCCTCTTTTTATAAATATAGTTTCTCCTCACAAAAAAGGCGGTGGCCAGTCCGCGGAAGGCAAATACAATCGAGAGAAGGAAAAAGAAGGACAAAAGTTATACAGCTAGTTTCCCCACCTCAGTGTCGGTCGGGTTCACGGGGGGGGGGGGGGGGGGGGGGGGGGGGGGGGTCGGCGGCCTGGTCGCCGTCGGACCCTTGTTCACCAGGAGTCTTCGGTGTCCCCTCAATCTCCATATCAAACTCAAAGTTGGACAGGTCGATAGTAGGGTAGAAGTGCCTCACATGACTGAGGGCCTTCGCATAACAGTTGTCCTGGGCCTTGATCACCAGGAGCTGACACGACTTCGTTAACTCATCCTTCTCCGTCGCCGACCTCTTCTCCTGAGCCGTCATCGTCTTCGCCCATTCCTCCTTCTCCTTGTCAAAGGCCGCCTTCATATCCGTCTCCCTCTCATGAGAGCCTTCGAGCTCTACCTTCAACTCCTTCACCTCCTGCTCGGCCTTGTCAGCCCGGTCTCGCTCGCGCTGCAAAGCCGCCTCATAAAGGTCTCTCACGTGGGCCCCCTGCACGGTCACCTGCAATATCCCGACCATACTAAGAAACCTGTCTTAAACGACGTGATCTGAAAGCAAGTGGGTTCGGTTAACTTACAAGCACATTGGCCTGCGCAAGACGCACGTACGCCTCGTCCAGGGACTGGGCCTTCATATCCGAACGGTCCCGGGGGGTTGCCAGCTTATCTGCAACCTCCACGGCCTGGCGCCCTCGGACCAGGCAATCACCCTCTCGGATCGACCAATTCGGCACCCATGATCGCCGAAGTCTCTCCTCTATCCCGGTATCCACTAGGGGACCCTTCCCCTTATCAAGGTCGGTAGTCCTGACCTGATCCGAGCCGCCCTAAACAACCGCGTCCCCGCCTGTCTCCGAGCGAGTCCTCTTGACCCTCGCCTGGATAGGGGCCTCAGAGACCACCTGGGACAATTCGGTCGTCTTCACTGCGTCCCCCTTCTTCTCGACCTTCTTCTTCTTCATAGCGAGCCTCAGCGCCTTAATCAATTCTTCATCCATATCTGTAAAAAAATCCATTAAGAACAATGAGCAAGAAAGTACAAAAAGATCGAGAGGAAAGAAACAACCACATACTAGAAAGAACGGCCGGGCTCAGTCCAACACTCGCCAGGTGGGCCTCCGTCACCTTCGCCCAATCGATGCTGTACGACAGACGGAGGCGCTCAACAAACCTCCACTCCTCCGCCATCAGGTCCCCCGGCCCCGGCGTTTCATATCTCGGCTTCGAATAGTTCCACCGGGTGGGAATCTCCCAAGGATCCTCACTCCGGATCACCAAATATTTCTTCTTCCAAAACTTGATAGAATCCGGGTGACCGTGGACTACCTTCCCCTTACCACGAGGCGAAATATAGTATACTCCCTCTGGCGATGAGCCGATCATCAACATCGCTCGGAACACATTCAGCCGCAGGGGAACCTTCTGCTCTTCGCACAACAGCACGAAGCAGACGATCTGCTTCCAGGCGTTCGGCCCAAACTGCATCGGCGCCAAAGACGCCCAATTCAGCACCTCCCGAACGAATGGATGGATCGGCAGCCTCAGTCCGGAGATAAAGGCGTCCACGGGGAAGATACAAAACCTGTCCGGCAGGGGGTCCGTCGGCCGAAGAGTAGAGTTCGGCAGCAGAAGCTCATAGTTGGACCCAATGTAGTAGGCCAACTGCAGAGCCCCTAAGTCACCTACCCCCAAAACTGTCGGGTGGGCGTCCACCATCACCCTCTTCCGGTCCGACGACGACGGCTGAACCCCAGAGAGCTCCTTATCGGAGAAATCGTCGGGATAGCAACGGAAGGGCTTGGGTTGTACAGACGATCCTATAGTCGGATCACCGTAAACTGGTACCCGACTCGAGCCGCCGATCCCCGACCCCTTCTTCCTCTTCGAAGCTATCTTCTTCTTCTTGGCTCGCTCCGGCGAGGGACTAGACAACCGAGCCAGGCCGGTCGGGTTCCGGCGCCCTTCGGCGGCATCCCCTTCAGAACCACCCCCCTCTTCGGAAACCAACCCGGGAGTCCGGACTTCTTCTGAACTACCGTCCTCCTCCTCGGAGTCACTGCTATCCACCACGAAATGCCTCCGAGATCGCAACGGCTTCACACCATGAACCACTTCCTCCTCGCTTACCGTATCCTCCCACGAGATCGATTTGGAGGCAGGCTCCACCCCCCCCCCCAGACGTCGACGCCGACGAGCCAGACTGAGCCCTATCCATCTGTATCTAAGCTAAAACACACTTACCAGTTAAAACCTGAGATCACTTCGTAAGAACGGGCCTACTGCAGGAAACTGAAAGAACAAACACTGAAGAGTTGGAGGATTCTTTGTGAAAAGTAAGGAGCAGGAAAAAAGTGGGCAGTGAGAGGAGAGGGGAGGATATTTATAGGGGACAGAAACGACTCCTCGATTTCCACAGTCACTATTCACTGATTGACGTACAACTGCCACCTGGAGAATTACGCCGCGACCTCGAAACGTGCGCGGCTGACGTCACCCAGCGCCAGGCTGGCAACCCTGCGCAGGGGTCGGTTCGGATGGAGGGCTCGGGGGGGGGCAATGTTTTACTTAAAAATTAAGGCTCCAGGGTTCGGTTGGCTCACCTCTCACCTGCGAACAACTCGGGGCTTACGACCTCGGAAGCCGAAACCCCAAATTGTTCCCGGGTGGGAGAATAGCCACCACCACCTGCGCCCCGGACTCCAGAAATCGGTCGGTTTCCCTCTCACCCACGAACAACTGGGGGCTCACAGCCTCGGCAGCCGAAACTCAGGGCCGTTCAAGGGCGGTAGGAAAGCCACCGTCGTCTGGAACCCTCTCGGACAGCAAACCGACCCCCATGTCCGAGGCTCTTCCGCCTCAGGCCCAGAATGCGGTGGGCACCGCTCCCCGACCGGATCTCTCTCGGGCCAGACAACCGCGCAAAGGCCGCAGGAACCAAAGAGAGATCCGGACGGCAGAGTCGCCACCAATCCGGATCGGGGAATAAAATCTTTTTTAAGAAAAGAGACGTCCGCCGAAGTAGACACCCCTGTGGTGATCGAATCCTCAGAGGAGAATTAGGTATTTATAAACCTCCACCGTTGCCCTACCACTATGGCAAGGGGAAAGCCAAACGACGGAATCCCATGCGCCATGCTTTTATTAGGCGGCACCATTTAATGCCCCTAGGGAATTGGAACACCTGCACAGATCCCAGGGCACCTCCTAAGCGCCGCAAAGACAGCAGACTACCCCGCTTAAAACCCTCTGGAGCACCGGCTCGCCATCACCCTTGCCGACCCGTAATCCCTCCTCAACTCGAGGTTCGGTCGGGCACCTAGGTACTCTTCTTCGGAAAATCCACCGGCTCGCCATCACCCTTACCGACCCATAATCTCTCCTCAACACGAGGTTCGGTCTGGCACCAGGGTACTCTTCTCAGGAAGAAACAACGGCTCGCCATCACCCTTACCAACCCGTAATCCCTCCTCAACTCGAGGTCCGGTCTGGCACCTAGGTACTCTTCTTCGGAAGATCCACCGGCTCGCCATCACCCTTACCGACCCGTAATCCCTCCTCGTCTCGAGGTTCGGTCTGGCACCAGGGTACTCTTCTCAGGAAGAAACAACGGCTCGCCATCACCCTTACCGACCCGTAATCCCTCCTCAACTCGAGGTTCGGTCTGGCACCTAGATACTCTTCTTCGGAAGATCCACCGGCTCGCCATCACCCTTACCGACCCATAATCTCTCCTCAACTTGAGGTTCGGTCTGGCACCAGGGTACTCTTCTCAGGAAGAAACAACGGCTCGCCATCACCCTTACCGACCCGTAATCCCTCCTCAACTCGAGGTCCGGTCTGGCACCTGGGTACTCTTCTTCGGAAGATCCACCGGCTTGCCATCACCCTTACCAACCCGTAATCCCTCCTCAACTCGAGGTTCGGTCTGGCACCAGGGTACTCTTCTCAGGAAGAAACAACGGCTCGCCATCACCCTTACCGACACATAAACCCTCGTCATCTCGAGGTTCGGTCGTGTACCAGGGCCTTCTTCTCAGGAGGAAACAACTTCCCATTTCCACGACCATGAACACTCCTCCCCGGCTAGCTCCCGCACCCCCGCAGGAGTGGGGGGCTTGTGTGGTAGGGTAAAAATGGCCTGCAGGCCCAACCAGGGCCCAACACAATGCTCACTCAAGAAAGGTAAAAATAGCAATCTAGCTCGGCTTCGAACCATTACGGGGTCGGCACCGAGCCTCACGTGCACCCCCCCCCCCCCGAGCCGGCCTCCTCGTATTCGACGAGCCTCAGTTGTCCTCGGTCTCCGACCCATGGCAGTCTCATCTGGCGAAGCAGGGGGTTGACCTGGCGCAACCTAGGCCCTCCGATTCTCCCAGAAGCACAGAAGACCCACGATCAGCCATGTCAGCTCTATACCACTCAGGGTTTTTGCCAAGTCAGCCCTATACCACTCCTGGTATCACCACGTCAGCCCTAAACCCCCTGGGCCTTCTGCCACGACAAGCCCATGGGCTTCCAGGATCAGACCCGGCCCCCAAGCGATCCAAACCCGGTTGGGATTCTCTATAAATACTAGACCCTCACCCACCTTTTCGGGTAATCAATCTTTTGCCACTTAAATTCACCTAGTTATTGCTACTCTCTCACAGAGACTGACTAGATCGTCGGAGGGTCCGCCACCGGGACAAATCCCGGTGTTTCAGGACCGTCTGCAGGTACACAAGACCTCGGATCCGAATCCTCTGATCCGAGCCCAGATCTCCGAGCCACCCCAGGGTCGCCGCGAACTCCACCCGGTCAGTCAAGGGTCGGCAGACGAGCAGCATTCTCCTTCAAATACAAATCGAGTCCGAACTCACACCTGGTGCATCCACACGTCTCCCAGAAATAAACCGCATCAACGGTTTAAACCAAATTTCTTATCATGAAACGATTTAAACTCTACATCTTATCTAAAAATATCGGGACATAGTGATAAATCATTATCTCTAAACTATCTCTAAAAGCGACTATAAAAATTTCTCTTCCCCCACCATAAAAAGGTAATCAATCTTTTTCCACAAAAGCTCATTCATAATCTTCCTGATTACTGACTTGAGTGTCGGAGGGTTCGTCGTCGGGATCCATTCCGGTTTACCAAACTTTTTGCAGGTCAAAGGCAGCGGAAAAAAACCAGCCAAACGTCGGTGAAGGTCAACAGGTTTGCTTTTATTGTTTCCAAAAGAATCCACAAATTTATCTGTTTGCTCCCACACGTCTGTGAAGGTCAACAGGTTTGCAACAGCAACAGATTGACGCCGTAAGTGGGAAACGAAAAAACAATCCAACCTTACTTTATCAGCGAAAGTAGTTTCAAACCATGCATCCAAAAGAGAAGGAAAATGTAGCGGCCTCCAGCCGAAGAGCCACTCCCCTTCCTCCTCCGCCAGTCCAAGATGTCCTTCCTCAACTAAATCAGCAAGTTCAGCAACCGCAGCCTGAATAACCTCTTCCTCAACAGCCTCCTCCTCAACAGGACCCTCCAGGATCTCGGGGGGCTACCCCGGGGGGGCTCTCGTCGAATTCGTCCAAAGCAACACCCTCATCATGACCATGTTTCGATCCACAATTCCTCAACTGACTCTATGGCTTCTCAACGTCCTCCAGGGTCGGATCTTTGTCAAGTAATTCCCAACCGTCAATAGGAGGTTGACCTCCGAACTCGCTTGAATAAATGGCGAGCCCCTGAGAAAGTCCCTCAACCTGAGCACCCATGGGCCTCGATAGTCCGGACCCCCGGCAGACCGAGGACTAGAAGACCCCCTCCTCCGTGGAGGTGAAGAAAGTCCCATCCACATCATCAGCAGAAATGTCATACTCCAGTAAACTGAGCCACACCTAGGGATCGCCGAGCTGGAGGGGAACTATCACTCAGGCCGAGCTCCAGAACTCAAGCAAGATATCATGCGAGTTCTTAATATTGCCACTAGTCAGGATCAGCGTGCCAATAACCCTCACCAGACCGACACTCATGAAGGAGAGTCCCGAGTGTTGACTAGATCCGGCCGAAGGGATGACTCGATCCGCCGCCGTCTCCACGAGATGGAAAGACGCCTTAACAAGATCAATCCCGAAGACGAACAACGGACCAATAGGTTCCGCCCCAGCATACCTCCCTTTTCCAGGGCCATCATGGAAGCTCCGGTCCCCGAAGCCTTCAAGCCGTCCCGCTTTGAATCCTACAATGGAGAGTCAGACCCCGCCGATCATATCGAGAGTTTTAAAACTCTCATGATGATTCATCAAGCCTCAGATGTGCTCCTCTGCAAGGTCTTCCCAATAATGTTGAGGGGACCAGCGCGAGAGTGGTACTCCCGTCTATCCCCAGCCTCCATCTTCCCATTCGAACAGTTTGACGAGCTTTTCCTCACCCACTTCGTTGGCATTCTCCGGGCCAAGAAAACAAGTGCATCTTTGTTGGCACTCAGCAAATGAAAGGGTGAATACCTAAGAGATTACATTCGGCGCTTTACCACCGAAGCCCGTTCTATTGTCTCCCTAAATCAATCAGTAGCCTCTACGGCATTCAGGCACAATGTCACTAATGTTGAACTCAGCGCATCCCTTGCCAAAAGGCCTCCTCGGAACTTCTCGGAACTCCTGCTTATGAGTGAGAATTACATCCAAGCGAAAGAGGCTTTCAACCCCCCCCCCCCCCGTCTTGAGGAACCATCTTTCGGGAACAAAGGAAAGAATACAAGCGAAAAAGGGTCCCAAAAATTCCAGAGGGACGACAATGGCAAACGCCGCCCAACTCCTCATTTTGAGAAGTTCACCCTCCCCCCCTCTCAATTCTAGTATATCAGCAGTTCTTATGGAGGTGGATAAGGAAGGGCTAATCTGTGGTCCCCCTAGAATGAATACCGCTGGCAAGAAAAGAAACATGGATAAGTGGTGTCGCTTTCATAGGACCACGGCCACGACACAGATGATTTTCGGGCTCTCAAAGAGAAGATCGGAGAACTCATACAACGGGGACACCTGGCCAAGTTCGTCCGAAAAGACAGGGTCGATCTTCCACCCTGAGGAGCCTACAAGCGAACATAGAGGCCCGCCTAGTTTCAAGACTCCGAACCTGGGGCCATCCACCACCTTATCCATGGAGGTCCAATGGGGGGAGAACCAAACTCCTCCCAAGAGGCCTTCACCTTATAGTAGAAGTAGGATTTCAGTTTTCAATAAGGCAGATGCTTGTAATACGACCAAAAGCATGTAATAATGGCTCGTCCCATTGAAGCGGCCACTTAGTTTGTTTCTATAAAACTTAGCTTTTTTCTATTGAAAATTATTGCATTTACCGCATTTCTATCTCACCAAGTCACATCTACGACTTATTGAATGGTCAGTTCGAAGTCCAGCTTGTCCTACGGTGATATGGCTAAAAATAGGATTAAATCGGGACCGTTCACATCGGACGCGAATCTCAAAGCTCAGGGGTAAAACGGTAATTTCACCTACTAGCGGGTCCGAAGCGGGTACTGGGTCTCCTTCTCACAGATCCAATAACCCGCGAACGGATCCACTCCAACTGGGTACGGGTCCCGACCCAAGACAAACCCAGATCAGCAAGAGGAAAATCAGGGTTACTGATTTGACCAAATCAACAGGCCTGATTTGCTCTCACCGGGGATCAGGGATCGACTTTCCTTAACAGACTGTGAGGATTTTACTCCTGACAGTTATACAGGAAATCAAGCCCCTAATCTCTCTCTTGGCGACTATAAATACCTCCTACCCACCACTGTAACCAGGTTAATCACTTTTTTACCTGCTTAAGCTCTTTTTTAATCTCTTCTGGTTACTGACAAGAGCGTCGGAGGGTGCGTCGCCGGGATCAACCCCGGTGTTTCGCACTTTCCTTGCAGGTGCACGGCGGGAGCTCAACTGCCTAACTCAGGCGAACAGGTTCGGATCTGCTATTCAGGTTTTTCCACGAACCCACAAATTCTATCTGTTTACCCCCACACCAGAATTAGCGGTAACAGATTGGCGCCGTCTGTGGGAAAACCATACGAATAACCTCCGCCTCTTCCTCGTCGACTAGCTCTTCCACAGCCATGCCTCCCAGAAAAGTGAGATCCAGGGGGTCCAACCGTGGACCCAACCCTGTTGATCAACAGCAAGAAGTCCCTGTCCATCCCTCTCAGCAACTGGGGGGGCTCCCTCCGCCCACCGAGGACCTTGTCCAGCAGGACCAACCTCCTCTTCCAAACCCAACACATGCCGAGCTCCATCGCCATGCCGAGCTCCATCTCCAATGCCGAGCACCTCCTCCAACGGCTAGCTCCACTCCGCTCGACGAGGTCGTTCGCCATGCCGAGCTCCGCCTCCGTCTGAGCTCCCGAACTCCCCTTGCCGAGCTCGAATGCAGCTCCATCGACGTAGCTTGCCACCCTCCGAGTTCTCCACGAGCGAGCTCCGAGGTCTCCTTCACGATCTTCGTCCATCATCAAGCTCCATTTTCGAGAGCCGAGCTCTTCAAGCTCCGCTCCAGCTCCACAGCGTCTAGCTTCTCCTTCGGCCACCTCCTCGCCGAACCCATGCCGAGCTCTCCTCTACCGAGCTCCATCATCAAGCTCCATCTTCAAGAGCATAGCTCGAACTCTACTCCAACTCCTTGCCATGCCGAGATCACACTCTAGAGTTTCGAGTTCCGAGCACGCTCCTCGCCGAAACCCATCGTTGCCGAGCTCTCTCTCTCCCTCAATCCGAGCTCTTCACTCCGCTCACCTCCAAAGCGGACCTCTTCTCAACAAGTTCAGAGCACAACTCTCTCCAAGAGTTCCTCCTCACACTTGTCTCACAAACGGCTCTCCTCCAGAGCCGAGCTCTTCACTCCGCTCACCTCCGAAGCGGACCTCTTCTCAACAAGTTCGGAGCACAACTCTCTCCTAGAGTTCCTCCTCACACTTGTCTACCAAACGGCTCTCTTCCAGAGCCGAGCTCTCCACTCCGCTCACCTCGGAGCGGACCTCTTCTCAACGAGTTCGGAGCGCACAACTCTCTCCTAGAGTTGCTCCCCAAACTCTTCTCCCAAACGGCTCTCTTCCAGAGCTGAGCTCTCCACTCCGCTCACCTCGGAGCGGACCTCTTCTCAGCGAGTTCGGAGCGCACAACTCTCTCCTAGAGTTGCTCCTCAAACTTGTCTACCAAACGGCTCTCTTCCAGAGCCGAGCTCTCCACTCCGCTCACCTCGGAGCGGACCTCTTCTCAACGAATCCGGAGTCCAATACTTGGTTCGATTCTGCTTCGAATAACCTGCTCTTCAGCGGGTTAGAAGTGGTTCACCATTCGGAATTGCTCCCACAGCCGTTGAACACCTCTACCGATGGTTCGGAGTCCAACACTTGGTTCGATTCTGCTTCGAATAACCTGCTCTTCAACGGGTTAGAAGTGGTTCACCATTCGGAATTGCTCCCACAGCCGTTGAACACCTCTACCGATGGTTCGGAGTCCAACACTTGGCTCGAGTCTGCTTCGAATAACCTGCTCGTCAGCGGGTTAGAAGTGGTTCGCCATTCGGAACTGCTCCCACAATCGTTGAACTATACCGATGGCTCGGAGTCCAACACTTGGTTCGATTCTGCTTCGAATAACCTGCTCTTCAGCGGGTTAGAAGTGGTTCGCCATTCGGAATTGCTCCCACAGCCGTTGAACACCTCTACCGATGGTTCGGAGTCCAACACTTGGCTCGATTCTGCTTCGAATAACCTGCTCTTCAGCGGGTTAGAAGTGGTTCGCCATTCGGAATTGCTCTCACAACCGTTGACTCTCTCACATAAGCAGCGAGTTCGGAGCTAAAGCTCTCCCCTAGAGTTGCTCCTCAAACTCGCCCCACAAATGGCTCTCTTCCAGAGCCGAGCTCTTCGCTCCGCTCGCCTCCGAAGCGAACCTCTTCTCAACGAGTTCGGAGCTCAAAACTCTCTCCAAGAGTTGCTCCTCAAACTCATCTCACAAATAGCTCTCTTCCAGAGCTGAGCTCTTCGCTCCGCTCATCCCCAAAGCGGACCTCTTCTCAACGAGTTCGGAGCTCAAAACTCTCTCCAAGAGTTGCTCCTCAAACTCATCTCACAAATAGCTCTCTTCCAGAGCCGAGCTCTTCACTCCGCTCATCTCCAAGGCGGACCTTCTCCTCGACAAAGTTTGGAGCACAACTCTCTCCTAGAGTTCTTCCTCACACTTGTCTCACAAATAGCTCTCTTCCAGAGCCGAGCTCTTCCCTCCGCTCGCCCCCGAAGCGGACCTCTTCTCAGCAAGTTTGGAGCACAATTCTCTCCTAGAGTTCCTCCTTACACTTGTCTCACGAATAGCTCTCTTCGAGAGCCGAGCTCTTCACTCCGCTCATCTCCCAGGCGGACCTTCTCCTCGACAAGTTTGGAGCACAACTCTCTCCTAGAGTTCTTCCTCACACTTGTCTCACGAATAGCTCTCTTCCAGAGCCGAGCTCTTCACTCCGCTCATCTCCAAGGCAGACCTTCTCCTCGACAAGTTTGGAGCATAACTCTCTCCTAGAGTTCTTCCTCACACTTGTCTCACAAATAGGCTCTCTTCCAGAGCCGAGCTCTCCCAGCCGACCTCAACATCAAAGAGCCCGGTCGGCTAGCCGAGCAAGTGCCTTTCCGAGCCTGTAAACGGAGAAAACTCACTTTTTCCTCAACATTCGTGCAAGATCTCGATCAGACGGCCCAGATCTTGCCAGCGTCGCAAAACGACAAGATAACGTTTTCTTGGGAACTGAGCCGTCTCGAGATTCGTGCCATCATCCAACGGCCCAGATCTTGCCAGCGTCGCTAAACGATAAGATAGTGTTTTCTTGGAAACTGTGCCCGCCTCGAGATCCGCGCTGAGATCCAGCGGCTCAGATCGCTCCACGTCGCTCAGTATTCCAAGCCGAGCGACTAGCGATCCGACCCACTCGTGCCTCTTCTTCGCCCCAAGGGTCTTCCAAGCACAAGGTCTTCTTAGCACATCTTCTCCGCCCCTAGGAGTGGAGCTCCTCTTCCAAAATCCCCAAGACCAAAGTACTTATCAACTTCATGAAGACAAGCATCTTGCGGGGCTGTTTTGACCATGAAGGATGGTGAATCTTCATCCCACTCCTGAAGAGAAGTTGTAGATCTTCGAACTAGCTTCGAAACGAGGGGTCGCACGCCCCGATCGGACCTCCGTAGCACCGGGAAAGTGGATCTCAATGCAGCTGCGCCGAATAAGCTCGGAAATCCGAGCCGAGCCACTCGCATGAGGGAGAAATCCGGGCTCTTCCCATCCGAGCTCTTCCCATCCGAGCTCTTCCCGTCCGAGCAAGAATCTGAGCTCTTCCCATCCGAGCTCTTCCAATCGGAGCTCTTCCCGTCCGAGCAAGAATCTGAGCTCTTCCCATCCGAGCTCTTCCAATCGGAGCTCTTCCCGTCCGAGCAAGAATCCGAGCTCTTCCCGTCCGACCAAGAATCCGAGCTCTTCCCGTCCTGGCAAGAATCCGAGCTCTTCCCATCCGAGCTCTTCCCGTCTGAGCAAGAATCCGAGCTCTTCCCATCCGAGCTCTTCCCATCTGAGCCCCAACATCAAAGAGCCCGGTCGGCTGCCGAGCAAGTGCCTTTCCGAGCCTGCAAACGGAGAAAACTCACTTTCTCCTCAACATTCGTGTAAGATCTCAATCAGACGGCTCAGATCGTGCCAGCGCCGCTACACGACAAGATAGCGTTTTCTTGGGAATTGAGCCCGTCTCGAGATTCGTGCCACCATTCAACGGCCCAGATCAAGCCACATAGTTCGGATCTTCAATCCGAGCTACTGCCCTACCGAGCTGCAAAATGGCCAAAAATTCGCCTCGAAATCCGTGCTCGGATTTGCCGAACAAGAAGCTAAAAAAAAAAAAAAAAAAGGAGCGTACCGGGTTCGGACCCGTTAGGGTCCTCAAACCCGAACCCACCTCCGCCACGTCACCTTTCTTCTCCATTTGTCCCGCCAAAACCGCAAAGAAGAAAAACACAGACCCAGCTCTCATGTTTGCCGAGCATCTCCATCACCGAAGTCCCAAACCGCCTTCGACGAGCTTCTCCTCTGAAGCTCAGGCGCCCCCTAACCTTCACCGAGCTCGGCAGCCGAGCTTCTTCTCCAACCTCTCTCCATCGCCGACCACCACAAAGCGAACACCGCTCCGCTCGTCGTTCTCCTTCAACGAAGCTCCGAGCTCCATTATCTCCGAACCCAATGACGAGCTCCGAACGCCACCGTCATGAGCTCCGTCGGCTCCCTCAAGCGAGCTACGCCGGCCACTGACGAGCTCACCACCTCCATGGCCGAGCTCCATGCTCTTCGCCCACTCGTCGAAGCCACTCGACGACCGCCTCCGAAGCTCAGAGCTCCGAGCTCCTTCCTCGACGCACTTGTCGTTGCCACGAGCTCCGAGCTCTCCGCGCCACCGAGCTCCACAATGCTGGAGACGTCGAGCACTCATCGACCTCACCCCCTCCGTAGCCAAGCTCCGACGAGCTTCGCCGTGGCGTCAAGCTCCGTCACCGAGCTCGACCCCATCCACGTCCGACAAGTCTCCTCCATCGTCTAGCTCCGATGTTGAGCTCGTCTTGCCGACCTCCTCCGATACCAAACTCCGAGCTCATTCCATGCCAAAGCTCCGCCAGCGTCGAGCTGCCTCCACTCACCGAGCTCAGTCTCCTTCGTCGACGAGCCTACCGCCGAGCACCAAGCTCCGCCATGTCTCGACTCCGGAGCTCCGAGCTCATTCTTCGACGGACCCACCGTTGCCACGAGCTCCGAGCCCTCCACGAGACGAGCTCCGAGCGCCAACGAGCGAGCTCCGAGCTCTCCACGAGCGAGCTCAGAAGCTCTCCACAGACGAGCTCACCACCTCCATGGCCGAGCTCCTTCGTCGAAGTCTGCTCGGCTCCGAGCTACGAGCCCAATGACGAGCTCCGAACGCCATCGCCATGAGCTCCGTCGTCTCCTTCGACGAGCTTCCAACCTCGACTCCAAGAGCACGTGCTTTGAGTCCCATTCGTATCCGAGCTCCAAAGTTCACCTTCAACTTGCAGCTCCACCCTCGACGAGCCACCCTTCATCGGAGCTCGACCAGCACCGACCCATGCGCAGCTCCCGACCACGGCCTTCGTCGTCAGCACATGCGACCGAAGCTACTCGTCGAACCGTCTCCAAAGATTCAAAGCCACTCGTCGAACCGTCTCCGTCGTCGAGCTCACTCCCGCTCGCCTCCTTCGCCGCCAAACTTCATGCTCGCCTCCCGCCTTGGCCTCGCCACCTTCAACGAGCTCCCTCGCCGTGGCTGTGACGAATCCCTCGCCATGCCAAGCTCCACCTTCGAGCTCCAGACCCCATCGCCAAGCTCCTTCGTCGGAGCTTACTTCAATGTCGAGTCGAAGACGAAGGAGAAAAAGAGACGAGAGAGAGAGAGCAGGAGGCGGCGGGAGGGGACACTCGGAGAAGAAGACGAAAGAAGAAAGAAGAGAAAGAGAACAGAGCGCAAGAAGAAGAAGAAAAAAAAGAAATTTCTTTGCCACGTGGCCTCGCGCCCAAGGTCGATCCGCTGCGCAAAGTTGCTCGGTCGGCTGCCGAGCAACCCCCTATCCGAGCTTCACAAACGGAGAAAATATCAGCCGAGCAACTACAGTCGTTGGATCTTTCAGAAAATCGCGTAAAAATTGATGAACGGCTTAGATCGCGCCACGTGCGCTAAACGACAAGATAGCGATTTTTCGAAAAGCGCGCCGCCTCGAGATTCGCGCAGGGATCCGACGGCACAGATCGCGCCACGTGTCCCAGGATCTGACGGCGCAGATCGCGCCACGTGTCAGGTATTATTTAATTAATTAATTTATTTATTTATTTGTTTTTTTATTTAAAAAATCCGAAAAAATATTTAAAAAATCGGAAAAAATTAAATAAAAATTCAGAAAATTTATTTTAAATTCTGAAAAATATAATTATTTAATTAGAATAATTATTTATTATTTTCGATAATTAATTATTTAATTCGGAAAATGAATAAAAAATTCAAAAAAAATGCGAAAAAATTCAGAAAAATCTGGAAAAATCACCAAAAATCCAGAAAATTCTGAGAGTATTTTTGGGCATTTTACAAGCCCATAATAACACCGTTACACCCCGAGCAAGATTCCAAACTCCTTTAAGAACACCGATAAAATTCCGTACGCCATTAAAACAGTAAAACTACTCCTCAAAGGCTGATCAAACTCAGTCTTCGGGAGTGGGGGGCTCGTGATATGGCTAAAAATAGGATTAAATCGGGACCGTTCACATCGGACGCGAATCTCAAATCTCAGGGGTAAAACGGTAATTTCACCTACTAGCGGGTCCGAAGCGGGTACTGGGTCTCCTTCTCACAGATCCAATAACCCGCGAACGGATCCACTCCAACTGGGTACGGGTCCCGACCCAAGACAAACCCAGATCAGCAAGAGGAAAATCAGGGTTACTGATTTGACCAAATCAACAGGCCTGATTTGCTCTCACCGGGGATCAGGGATCGACTTTCCTTAACAGACTGTGAGGATTTTACTCCTGAGAGTTATACAGGAAATCAAGCCCCTAATCTCTCTCTTGGCGACTATAAATACCTCCTACCCACCACTGTAACCAGGTTAATCACTTTTTTACCTGCTTAAGCTCTTTTTTAATCTCTTCTGGTTACTGACAAGAGCGTCGGAGGGTGCGTCGCCGGGATCAACCCCGGTGTTTCGCACTTTCCTTGCAGGTGCACGGCGGGAGCTCAACTGCCTAACTCAGGCGAACAGGTTCGGATCTGCTATTCAGGTTTTTCCACGAACCCACAAATTCTATCTGTTTACCCCCACACCAGAATTAGCGGTAACATACGGGACTGCTTCCACAACTTACTAAGCTCAAAAAATGAGTTCGGAGTCCAACACTTGGTTCGACGCCGCTTGTAAGTAAACAAGTGCGGAGCAGCTCACCATTCAGAATTGCTCCTACAACTCGTTAACCCCCTCAAACAACAAGTTTGGAGTCCAACACTTGGTTTGACCCTGCTTTAACCGCTTGCAAACGAGCAAGTGCGAAGTAGATCACCATTCGCAATTGCTTCTATAACTTGTTGAAGTTCTTAAATCAACAAGTTTGGAGTCCAACACTTAATTCAATGCCGTTTTAGCCATTTGCGAACGAGCAAGTGCGAAGTAGCTCACCATTCAGAATTGTTCCTACAACTCATTGATAACCCCGTAATAACTGGTTCGAAGTTCACAATCATGGTTCGAAATTGCCCTCACAGCTTGCAAGTATGCGATTTCGGAGCTCAAAACGAACGTTCATACTACTCCCACAACTGGTTAAATTTTGCAACAAGCAAGTTCGAAGCTAAAACTATCCCCTGGAGTTGCTCCTCAAACTCGTCTCCCGAACGGCTCTCTCTCTCTTAGAGCCTGATGATGTTCTTCTCCCCACTCTGCTCCCGAGTGCCCTTCTTCCAAACGAGTTCGGTGCTAAAACTCTACCATAGAGTTGCTCCACAAACTCGTCTCCCGAATGGCTCTCTCCCAGAGCCTGGTGATGCTCTTCACTCCGCTCGCCTCATGAGCAGCCTTCTTCTCAATAGGCTCGAAACTCAAACTCTCCCCTATAGTTGCTCCTCGCACTTGCCTCCAAGAACGGATCTTCCCATGGGACTTACGAGGATCTTCCTTGCTCATCTTCTTAGCCCACAGGAGTGGAGCTCCTCTTCGAAGATTCCAGAGACCGAAGCTCTTTTCAACTTGACAGAAATGAAGATATTGTGAGCCTATTTTGACCCTAAATACGGGTGATTCTTCAACTGGCCCCCAAAGAGAAGTTGTAGATCTTTGAGTTAGCTTCGAAATGCGGAGTCAAACGTCACAATCCGACCTCCATAGCACCGGAGAAGTGGGTCACAACACAGCCGCACCGAGCGTGAAAATAGGGAAAATCATCGCCTCAAGATTCATGCTTGATCTTGATCAGCGGCCCTGATCGATCCACGTAGCTCGGATCCAAAATTCGAGCGTCCGAACAACCGAGCGTGAAATTAGGGAAAAAATCCGCCTCCAAATTCGTGTTCGATCACGATCAACGGATCAGATTCTTCAAACAAATAACAACAACCGAATTTTTTTTTGAATTGAAAGGTTAACGGGTAGGGTTCAGACCCATTAGGGGCCTAAACCCGCAACCCTCTTCAACCTTCCCTGTCTTCTCCTCCTTCAGAATTTCCCGCCAAAAACCCTGCTCGCCAACTCCCCCTCATCACCAACTCCTCGCCGACCTCACCATCACATCTGTTGAACTCCAAAGCTCGACTTCATGAGCTCCTCACTCCGTCGAAGCCCCCGTGCTGAGCTCCGGCTCCACCATCTCTTTGATGAGCCACCTCCACTGCCAAACTCCGCCAACCTTCTTCCTCAAAGCGTCGGCCACTCCCAGAACCCAATTCCAAGCTGGTATCGAGCTCGCCTCCCTCGCTGAGCTCTTCTGCCATCGAGCTCAGCCTTATCGAGCTCGACCATCAATGCCTCTGAGTTCGAGAACTCCTTCACCCAGCTCGCCTCCTTTCGCAGAGCTTCGAACCCGTCGCTACATCTCTCCACCACCGCCATCGTCCACCTACCTTCGCTGAGCTCAAACCGCAACCGAGCTTAAGCTTTCCTCCCTTGCCGGCTCGAACTCGCGATCAAGCTCCGCCATGGCCAAGCTCCATCATCGCCATTCTATCTTCCTCCCTCGCCAATGTTTCACGAGATCCCTTCGCCGTCGGAGCTTCGTCGAGCTCGAGCCCCAACTTCAAACACCACTGTCTCTCCGTTAAGCTCCCCTCGCCGAGCGCTAATCCTGAGCTCCAAGCTCCGAACCCATCGCTAGAGCTCCCCCCGACGAAGCTGGAGACGAAGGGCGAAGTCGAAGAAGAAGGAAGAAGGAAGAAGGAAGAAAGAAGAGAGATGGTAAGAAAAAGAAAAAAAAGTTCTCGTGGGGCCATCTCACTTGTTCTCAGCGAACCACTCAGCCAGATCCAAGGATTCGAACTACCGACCGTGTAAATGTAGAAAAATTGTCGCCTCGTGATGCGCGCTCGCTTGATGGTGATCAATGCACAGGTTTGCGCCGCGTGTACAGATAAATATTAATTTATTTATTTATTTATTTAAACTAATTATTTTTAAAATCCAAAAAAATTAATTAAAATAGAAAAAATTAATTAAAAAATTCTTTTAAAAATTATTAATTCGGAAAATAATTTTAAATTCTGAAAATAATAATTATTAAATTAGAATAATTAATTAAAAATTTTGAAAATTAATTATTTAAATTTGAAAATTGAATAAAAAATTTAAAAAATGATTAAAAATTGAAGAAAAAAAATCGGAAAAATCACGAAAAAAAATCCAGAAAATTCTAAGGATAATTTTGGATACTTTACATGCTCAGATTGACACCGTTACACCTCGAGCAAGATTCAAACTCCCTTAAGAACTCCGATAAATTCTATAAGCCATTAAAAACGGGTGAAATACTTCCCAAAGGCTGTAAAACTCAGTCTTTAGAAGTGAGGGGCTTGTGATATGGCTAAAAATACAACTAAATCGGTACCGTTCAAATCGGACACGGTTCTTAAAGCTTTCATGGCCAAAACGGTGATTTTACCTACAAACCGGTCCGAATTGGGAACTAAGTCTTTCTTCAAAGCCTAATAACCTAAAAATGGATCTGTTTTATTGGGTATGGGTAGCAACCCGCTACAAACTAATTCAGATATTTAAAGAGTAATTCAAATTCATGGTTATCTCTAAGAGACGGTTTAAACCAAATCTCTTATCATGAAACAATTTAAACTCTACATCTTATCCAAAAATATCGAGACATAGGGATAAATCATTATCTCTAAAATGTCTCTAAAGACGACTATAAGAACCCCTCTCTCCCCCACCATAAGAAGGTAATTGATATGGCTAAAATAGGATTAAATCGGGGCCGTTCAAATCAGACACGAATCTTAAAGCTCAGGGGTGAAACGGTAATTTCACATACTAACGGGTCTGAAGTGGGAACTGGGTCTTTATTCAAAGCCCAATAATCCATGAACGGATCTGTCTTATTGGGTGCGGGTTTCAACCCGCAACGAACCCAGTCCAGCTGGATAGAATTAGGCTTCCTGATTAATACTAATCAACGGCCCTAATTCACATTTATCCTTTCACTGGGAATTAGGGATTACATTCCTAATCTGATCACAGGGATTACATTCCTAATATGATCACAGGGATTACATTCCTAATCTGATCCCAACGGCGACTATAAATACCCCCATCCACCACCATTAAGAGGTAATCAATCTTTTGCCAATTTACGCTCTTTCATGATCATTCCTGATTACTGACTTAAGCGTTGGAGGGTGCGTCGTCGGGATCAACCGCAGTGTCTCGCACTTTTTGCAGGTGAATAGCGGGAGTCAGCGGTCAAACTCCGGCGGAACAGGTTCAGGTTTGCTATTCAAGTTTTCCAAGAATCCACAAATACTATCTGTTTGCCCCCACACCAGATTTAGCGGTAACAGATTGGCACCGTCTGTGGGAACTGAAAAAGCAATCTGACCTAACTTCATCAACGATACTAGTTTCAAGCCATGCATCCAAAACAGAAGGGGAAGGCAGCGGTCTCCAACCGAAGAACCACTTCTCTTCCTCCTCTCCCTCCTCCGGTTCAAGGTGCTCCTACTTAACAGGCCCCTCAAGGGTCTCGGGGGGCTGCCCAGGGGGGCTCTCGTCAGAGTCATCCGAAGCAACATCCTCCTTACGACCAAGTCAAGGGTCCCAATCCTTCAGTTGAATCCCTGGCTTCTCAAAGCTCTCCCGAGAGGGATCTTCGTCAAGTAATTGACGACCGCCAAAAGGGGGTCGACCTTAGAACTCGCCTGAATGGATGGCGGGCCCTTGGTCGAGTCCATCAACCTGAGAACTCAGGAGCTTCAAGAATCCGAAGCCCCCGACGACCAAGGACTAGAAGATCCCCTCCCCCGAGGAGGCAAAGAGAGTCCCCTCAGCGTCATCGGCGGAGAACTCATTCTCCAGTAAGCCGAGCCACACATAGGGACCGCCAAGCTGGAAAGGCACCAGTCACAAGGGCAGATCTTCAAGACTTCCAAGCGATAGTCTTAAGGGCCCTCAATATCGCCCTAAAGAACGACCAGAAGCCACCTACTCATGAGCCAGCTAGGAGCCACCGCCTTCACACTCTCAGTCCTCGTCCTTCTCCAAGCTACCATCGCCGCCGCCCCAATCCATCCTCGTACGAAGATGAGTCCCGGGGCTCGGCAAGATATGATCAAAGAGAAGACTCATTCTACCGCCATCTCCACGAGATGGAGAGGCGCCTCGGCCGAATTGACAAGGAAGAAGAGAAACGGGCGATAAACCTCCGTCCGAGCAGACCTCCATTCTCCCGTACCATCATGGAGGCCCCCATCCCAGAGAAATTCAAGCCGCCTCACTTCGAGTCGTATACCGGGGAGTCAGACCCAGCGGAACACATAGAGAGTTTCAAACTCTCATGATGATCCACCATGCTTCAGATGCCCTCCTCTGCAAGATCTTTCCTACCACGCTAAAGGGGTCTGCGCGAGAATGGTACTCTCGACTCGCCCCGGCCTCGATCTTCTCATTCAATCAGTTTGAAGGGCTCTTCCTTACTCATTTCGTGAGTAGCTGCCGAGCTGAGAAAACAAGTGTAAATCTGGTGACCCTCAACCAAGAAAATGGTGAACGCCTAAGAGATTACGTTCGACACTTCACCGCCGAAGCCCGGTCCATTCTCTCCCTCAACCAGTCAGTAGCCTCTGCCGCATTCGAGCGCAACGTCACTAATGCCAACCTCAGGGCATCCCTTGCCAAGAAGCCTCCTCGGGACTTCTCAGAGCTCCTACTTAGGGTGGAGAAGTACATACGGGCGGAAGAGGCTCTCAATCCCCTTGCTCTTGAGGAGACATCTTCCGGGAAAAAATGGAAGAACACAAGTGAAGAGGGGTCCCAAAAATCCCCGAAGGACAGTAATGGCCAGCGCCGCTCGACTCCACATTTTGAGAACTTCACCCCCCTCATTGCTAATATATCAGAAGTTCTTATGGAGGTGGACAAGGAAGGACTACTCCGCGCTCCCCCTAGAATGAATACCCCTGGCAAGAAGAGGAACAAAGATAAGTGGTGCCGCTTTCACAGGGACCACGGCCACGACACGGATGATTGTCGGGCTCTCAAGGAGGAGATCGAAGAACTCATACAGCGGGGGCACCTGACCATGTTCGTCCAAAGAGAGGGGGCCGAGCTTCCCCCCCTGAGGAGCCAACAAGCGAACAAAAAAGCCCGCCGAGCCTCAAGACTCAGAATCTTCCAACTCCTCCCAAGAGGTCTTCACCTTATTGTAGAAGTAGGATCTTGATTTTCAATAAGGCCGATGCTTGTAACTCGGCCAATAGCATGTAATAATGGCTCGCCCTATTGAAGCGGCCACTTAGTTTATCTCAATAAAACTTTACATTTTTCATTGAAAATTATTGCTCTTGCTTCTTCTCTATCTCTTCGAGTGACATCTACGACTCGTTAAATGGTGAGTTCGGACTCCAGCTTCTTCTACATGACTGCTCCCGCAACTTGCTAAGCTTAAAACGACGAGTTCGAAGTCCAACACTTGGCTCGATTCCGCTTCAAATAACTTGCTCTTCAGCAAGTTAGAAGTGGTTCGCCATTCGGAATTGTTCCCACAACCGTTGATACTCTCTTAAACGACGAGTTTGGAGTCCAACACTTGGCTCGATTCCGCTTCAAATAACTTGCTCTTCAGCGAGTTAGAAGTGGTTCGCCATTCGGAATTGCTCCCACAACCGTTGATACTCTCTTAAACGACGAGTTCGGAGTCCAACGCTTGGCTCCATTCCGCTTCAAATAACTTGCTCTTCAGCGAGTTAGAAGTGGTTCGCCATTCAGAACTGCTCCCACAATTGTTGATTCTCTCACTTAAACAGCGAGTTCGGAGCTGAAGCTCTACCCTAGAGTTGCTCCTCACACTCGTCTCACAAATGGCTCTCTCCTAGAGCAGAGCTCTTCAGTCTGCTCCTTCTCATGCAGACCTTTTCTCAACGAGTTCGGAGCTCACAACTCTCTCCTAGAGTTGCTCTTCAAACTCGTCTTCCAGATGGCTCTCTCCTAGAGTCGAGCTCTTCACTCCGCTCGTCTCCGAAGTGGACCTCTTCTCAACGAGTTCGGAGTACAACTCTCTCCTAGAGCTCCTCCTCACACTCGTCTCACAAATGGCTCTCTCCCAGAGCCGAGCTCTTCACTCCGCTCGTCTCCGAAGTGGATCTCTTCTCAACGAGTTCGGAGTACAACTCTCTCCTAGAGCTCTTCCTCACACTCGTTTCACAAATGGCTCTCTTCCAGAGCCGAGCTCTTCACTCCGCTCGTCTCCGAAGCGGACCTCTTCTCAACGAGTTCGGAGCACAACTCTCTCCTAGAGCTCCTCCTCACACTCGTCTCACAAATGGCTCTCTCCCAGAGCTGAGCTCTTCATTCCGCTCGCCTCCAAGGCAGACCTCTTCTCAACGAGTTTGGAGCTCACAACTCCCTTCTAGAGTTGCTCCTCAAACTCTTCTTCCAGATGGCTCTCTCTTAGAGCCGAGCTCTTCGCTCCGCTCACCTTCAAGGCGGACCTCTTTTCAACGAGTTCAGAGCTCACAACTCCCTCCTAGAGTTGCTCCTCAAACTCTTCTTCTAGATCGCTCTCCCCCAGAGCCGAGCTCTTCACTCCGCTCGCCTCCAAGGCGGACCTCTTCTCAACGAGTTCGGAGCTCACAACTCTCTTCTAGAGTTGCTCCTCAAACTCTTCGTCCAGATGGCTCTCTCCTAGAGCCGAGCTCTTCACTCCGCTCGCCTCCAAAGTGGACCTCTTCTCAACGAGTTCGGAGCACCACTCTCTCCTAGAGTTGCTCCTCAAACTCACCTTCCGGATGGCTCTCCTAGAGCCGAGCTCTTCACTCCGCTCGCCTCCAAAGTGGACATCTTCTCAACGAGTTCGAAGCACAACTCTCTCCTAGAGTTGCTCCTCAAACTCGTCTTCTGGATGGCTCTCCTAGAGTCGAGCTCTTCACTCCGCTCGCCTCTAAAGCGGACCTCTTCTCAACGAGTTCGGAGCACAACTCTCTCCTAGATTGCTCCTCAAACTTGTCCTCCAGATGGCTCTCTCCTAGAGTCGAGCTCTTCACTCCGCTCGCCTCCAAAGCGGACCTCTTCTCAATGTGTTCGGAGCTCACAACTCTCCCCTAGAGTTGCTCCTTTCACTCACTTCAAAGAATGGGTCTTCCCATGGCTCTTACGAGGATCTTCCTAGCACCTCTTCTCTACCCCTAGGAGTGGAGCTCCACTTCAAAAATCTCCAAAACCAAACAAAACAGAGGCAGAACTCCGAAGCTCTTCACCTCTCCCATATGCCAACCCCCTTCCTCGTCGAGCTCTGACCCATCCTCTCGAGCCGAAGAGCAGAGGCAGAGCTCCGACACATCCTCTTGAGCCGAAGAGTAGAGGCAGAGCTTTGACCCATCCTCTCGAGATACCGAGCTACTATGGGCAGAGGGGGAATTACCGAGCCACCGAGCCAAGTGGACGAGGTACCGACCTCCACATATGGAGAAAATTCTGCAGAGCTGGTTTCACCGTTGGATCATGCCAAAAAACGTGCTAGAACATGATGAACGGCTCAGATCACGCCACGTCTCCACAAAACGACAAGATAACATTTTCTCGAAATTTGAGCCTCCTGTCTCATGATTCGCGCCATGATAGTGATCAACCGCCCCGATTGAGCCACGTAGCTCGGATCTGAAATCCGAGCTACCGAACTAGCGAAGTGCAAAGTGACAAAAATATGCCTTAAAATCTGTGCTCGGATTTGCCGAACAAGAAGCAGCGAGAAAGAAGAAGAAGAAGAAGCGAAAGAAGAAGAAGAAGAAGAGAGGGTCGGGGTCGACCCGTTAAGGGATCCAAACCCATAACCCACTTCAGCACTCTCTTCTTCTCTCCCAATTTCCCGCCAAAACCAAACAAGAGCACAAAAAAAACAAAACAAAACAAAACAAAAAACACAAAACAAAACAAAACCAGCTCACTTATTCTTCTTCACCGAGCATCCATGCGAAACAAACCCAACAGGGAGCGTCAAACTCCTAGCTCCTCCCTCATCTCGAGCTTCGCCATGGCCAACATTCACCTCTTCCTTCGAGCTCCAGGCTACCCCATCATCAAGCTTCGATAGAGACCTCCTTCTCCCTGGCCGAACCCCAAGACAGCGCTCATCCTCAAGCTCTGTCGTTGAACCTCCATCGCCAAGCCATCGACGGAGCTTAAAGCTCCACCTCCACTTCACACGAGCTCGACCTCGCCATATTCCGAAGCTGGAAGCTCCGAGCTCCGCTGCCGAGCTCCACCTCCGACGACCACCTTCGAGCTCTCACTCTCGCCGAGCTCCCTCCGTCGTCGAGCCGAACCCATCTTCTTCAAAACCTCGCTGCCGAACTCCAAGGCATCAAGCTCCCCACGACAGCCGAAGTCTCCTTCGTCGAGCTCCGAAGCGCGAAGCTCCACTACAGGGCCGAGCACCACCTTCGTCTCCTTCGCAAACTCACCTCCAACACCAAACCCACTGTCAAGCTCCTGTGCAAGGCTCGAGCATCTCGAGCTCCTCCTTCATCGACCGCCGAGTTCGCCACCACACTGCTATCGCCAAACTCCGATGTCGAAGCTCGAACTCCTTATCTTCTTCGTCAAGCTCCTCCCCTTCACGAGCTCTTCTCCTCGCCGAGCTCGAACGACAGCCAAGCTGCAACCGTTGAGCGCTGACCTCGACTCCAAGCTCTTCACCAACCGAGCTCCCCCCCTCCGCGAACTCCCCGCCGAACCACACCTTCGACGAGCTCCCAAATTCGTAGCGACGCTCGAAGGGCGAAAAGATGAGGAAGGAGGGAGAAAGGCGAAGGAGAAGAAAGAAGAAAAGGAAAGAGCGGAGGAAAGAAAGAAAAAAAATCCCACGTGGTATCGCCACGTGAACGTGGCTTCATCTCCAAGCTTCGGCAATTCCCGAGGCGCCGAGCCGAGGCGCCGAGCTACCGAACTTGTAATTGGAGAAAAAACCCGCCGACCCACACGATCCGTCATTCCGTCCAATCGTCTCAAAATTCGCGTCGCGACACGATCAACGCTCAGAAACGCGCCACGTGTCCAGAACGTGATATGCCTTGCGATGCACGCACATCTGATCATGATCGACGCTCGGAAACGCGCCATGTGTCCAGGTAATATTTAATTAATTAATTAATTAATTAATTTGTTTTAATTATTTAAAAAATCCGAAAAAATATTTAAAAAATCGAAAAAAATTAATTAAAAATTTTTAAAATAATTATTAATTCAGAAAAATTATTTTAAAATTCTGAAAAATATAATTATTTAATTAGAATAATTAATTAATATTTTCGATAATTAATTATTTAATTCGGAAAATGAATAAAAAATTCAAAAAAAAATGAAAAAAAATTCAGAAAAATCTGGAAAAATCTCTAAAAATCCAAAAAATTCTGAGGATATTTTTGGTAATTTAACAAGCCCAGAATAACACCGTTACACCTCGAGCAAGATCCAAACTCCCTTAAGAACACCGATAAAATCCCGTACGCCATTAGAATAACAAAACTACTCCTCGAAGACTGCAAAACTTAGTCTCCAGGAGTGGGGGGCTTGTGATACGGCTAAAAATAGGATTAAATCGGGGCCATTCAAATCAGACACGAATCTTAAAGCTCAGGGGTAAAACGATAATTTCACATACTAACGGGTCTGAAGTGGGAACTGGGTCTTTATTCAAAGCCCAATAACCCATGAACGGATCTGTCTTACTGGGTGCGGGTTTCTACCCGCAACGAACCCAGTCCAGCCGGATAGAATTAGGGTCCCTGATTAATACTAATCAACGACCATGATTCACATCTATCCTTTCACTGAGAATTAGGGATTACATTCCTAATCTGATCACAGGGATTACATTCCTAATCTGATCCCAACGGCGACTAAAAATACCCCCATCCACCACCATTAAGAGGTAATCAATCTTTTGCCAATTTACGCTCTTTCATAATCATTCCTGATTACTGACTTGAGCATCGGAGGGTGCGTCGCCGGGATCAACCCCGGTGTTTCGTACTTTTTGCAGGTGAACGGCGGGAGTCAGCGGTCAAACTCCCGTGGAACAGGTTCAGGTTTGCTATTCAAGTTTTCTAAGAATCCACAAATACTATCTGTTTTTCTCCACTCCAGATTTAGCGGTAACAATAATCAATCTTTTTTCCACAAAAGCTCATTCACAATCTTCCTGATTACTGACTTGAGCATTAGAGGGTTCGCCGTCGAGATCCATCTCAGTGTATCGAAATTTTTGTAGGTCAACGGCAGCGGCAAGAAACCAGCCAAACGTCGGAGAAGATCAATAGGTTTTTTTTTTATTATTTTCAAAAGAATCCACAAATTCATATGTTTGTTCTCACCCCAAAATCTGCAGCAACAGTATACAAGATTTCTTTCTGTGTTATATTAACGAGGATATATAAAGAAAAACCTTTTATTTAGGGATAGATATTATAGATTAGAGAGGGATACACATCCTCGCGTTTGGTGGGGGGCTCCTTTTCTTTGTATTTTATTTAAAATTGAAACGTGAATGACTTGTGCTCTCTTTTCCCTTAAAAGGAGGTGATACATTTTGAAAATAATGTGACGAAGAGTTGATGGCATGCATAATGCGGAAAAATTAGTAGTCAATGACATACATTGTTAGATGGAGAGTTACATCATGTACACTATAATATGTTGTTGATATTTGTTAATGAGTAATTTTACATCCACTACCAATTTCACTACATTTTTTTCATTATCTTAGGTAGCACGCTCCAATAGATAGGAAAAGATAGAGCAGGTGGTAGAACTATTCAATAGAAGTATGCCACCTAAGATAGTGAACAAAATGGTAGTGAAATTGGTAGTAGATGAAGCATTACTCTTTGCTAATTATATGAGTAAAAAGAATATAAACAACTTGTTTATTTAATAAATGACCAATTGATGAGATGGCATGCAAATGACACACTCTAACCACTTTTAAGATTTTCCAATCACATGCATACCATCTCATCAATTGCACATCTTCTCTAATCTTATAATGGAAGAAGGCCTCAGTGTCATTTGTCATTTTGTCATTCTACCAACACGTGCAACGCACGTACATAACTGATATAAATGAAATTTCCGATTTAAATTCTCCATACGTTGGAGTTTTTATTTTTATTTTTTGAAATTATTAAAACATGTATTGCTCGTGTAAATTACTAGTTTACTAAATACGGAAGTTGCTCATGCCCTATTCCCCTAATTATTTTGGTTGTGTATGTTGGATATAATGTAATCTAGTATGTTGGTTGACTTAATAATTATTGATGCAATATTGCACTACGAGGCTAAGCCTATTTCTTCATCAACATTCAATTTTATCGAAGTTCGAAAGCTAGTAAATGAACTAGTAATTACCATGTGTCGATAAACTCATCATTAAGCTAATTAATGAAATTAATGAACTAGTCAGTTGCATATGTCGGCTACCTTTGATATTTTCCATAAGTCGGTAGGGACAAAGTAGGTATTCGGTTGACTTTTCTTTTGTTTTTCTGTGTATAATTTTCTGTTTTTAGTTTGTTGTTTTTTTTCCCCTTGTTAGTTTTTATGCCATTATTATAACTTGACGGAAGTAACTTTTATTTTCAAGAATGGTGTAATATTTTGCTTAGAATTGAGTTTCATATTTCTCGTAATTCGACAAGTTTTTCAGTGAAAAAATGTTTATCATTTGATAAGTCTTGCAACACATAACAAATCGTACATAACAATTTTTTGCAAATAATCTAATTACTAAAATATTAACTTGAGCCTGATGTTTTTGGGGGCTCCTGGTTCGTGTCGGCCTTGGTATTGAGCATCTAGCTTATACAAAATGCTAAATTGGTCTTTTTTTTTTATTTTGATTTTTCCTGATTAGTTTTTATTTTTGGTACTACTTCTATTTTCTCAAATTACATATTTTATTTTTTTTTCATTTTTGTTCTCATTCTTTTTAATAAAATCAAAAATTTCGACAAAAGGATAAAAAATTTATCCCAATACATTGAGCTTCAATGGACAGCTACGACCGATTTTTTTTATATATATAAAAGTCGTTTCAATTTTTAATCTTGTGACATTTTATACCATCTTTTAACAAGAGTATAATAAATAATAAAGTTTCTCAAAACACTATCATTTTTCACACCAATAAATATATATATATATACATAACAAAGATGTTAGGGTTCTATTTATAATTTGCCCAATATTATATTCATATCTCATGTCTCACTGTATCTATAAGAACTATTATAATGGGTGAGATGGAGTTGGTAAACAAATAAACAATTTTTTATTTTTTTGTGTATGTGTGTCAACACGTGCAGCGCACGTGTTGGTAGTTTTTATTTTGGCTTTTTCATTCTCCCTTCACGTGCATCGCACGTGCATGATGCTAGTATTTTAGAATGCAAACACCACACCTAATTAATATAATTTCTTAATATTTTTTGTAACTCTCTACATTCGATTACAGTCTTGTGATTTGTAAAAAAATATATATATAAATATATAGATAATAAAATTTATTAAGAAAAAATGTACATTTACATCATTTAAGATATTACCTCCATACTTTTACTCAAGTTTCTTCTCCATCGATCTCTATTTCTTATCAAACAATAAATATTAAAACCCCCCTCCTTTTTAATCAATTTTTCTTCGACCATCTACGAATGCAAAACATTCACTAGAGTTTTATATTTGTGACTAGATTTGGCTATAAGTATAAAGTCATCGGGGTTTTTTTTATTTTTTTTTTAAATCTTTTTTTTAGGAGAGAAAAAATAAAGTTGAGTCAGCGGTGAGGGATTAATTGCAAACAGAAAAAGAACAAAGAATATCATATGCTATTACTTGTCCTTTCTATGTCATATCATATTTTTTTCCCAAATATCATATGCTATTATAAAATTAATTTTTTTCCCAAATAAATTAAACTATCCTAGAGGTATTGTTAGAGCATCCAAAGTCGGTCTGCTATATTTGCCATTTTCTCATAATTTGATAAATGAGCATCTGCAGTCGTTTGCTATTTTGCTACATTTTGACAAAAATGCTACAATCACTTCTCGTATTTGATAAACGAAATTGACGATTCTCAAATTATAGGGGACGGAACATATTGTTCCATCCCTATTTTTTAATATATTTTAATGGGATAAACGGAACATGTTGTTTCGTCTAACCTGCTTTAAAAAAAAAAATTTAATCAGATGATACATGTTGTACCGTCTGAACCAAAAAAAAAAAAAAAACCGTAAATTGTCAAACGGGACATGTTGTCCTGTTTGAAGCCAATTTTGACTTGGACGGGACATGTTGTCCCGTCCAGCCCAAATGATCCTATTTTGCCATTAATTATAGCTCAATCTTTAGGTTAGTGTATAAATTAGGTAGATTAGTATATATTATAATATTAATTTATTTAATTAACCTATTATTATATATAACTATTACTTAATTAACTGTAAAAAAACGGACGAAATAAAATGTTACGTCTTTCTCAAATTATAGCAAATGACGACTGCAATAAATTGCGATTTTTGCTATATGCTATTTTGCCATTTGATCAATTAATTATGAGAAACACCATTGTGGATACTCTTAGTAGTGCTCAATTTGTAGATTATTCATATGAGTAAAAGACGAAACCAACCTTAATATATAAAAAAAAAAAAAAATGTTGTAGAAAATATTGTGGGTGTAACATTATTGGTCTATATATCTAACACTATAATGAGAGAGTTTGGCTTATGTAATTTGTAGACAATCCAACATGATTGATTTAATCGCAACCACGTACCTTTAAGTGAGAATTTTATTAACCATTCATCTACTCAATTATTGTCATTATCATTATACTCTAAAAGTTTAAATTTATTTACAATATAATTATATACGAAAGTGTCATTTATATAAAACAAAGTTTATATTACTAGAATTATTTTTTAAAGAGTAACCACTGAGTTGTAGTAGATAAATAGATGTCCTATATTCAATATCAAACTACGTCGTAGTCTCCACTTTATTATTATTATTTTTTTTTTTGAAAAAAACGTAGGTGCTTAAAGAAAAACTAGAGTTACCCTGTGCAAATTGCACAACCTAGAATAGTTTTGAGGGATTCATAAAATTATATAAAATTCTAAAAAAATATTAGAGAACTGAGAGAAACTAATGAATATGATCCCTATATTAGAGAACTGGAAGAAACTTATGAATACGATCCCTACCTTATTATTAAAACCTTCATTATCATCCTCACATAAGCAGATGGTTTAGAGAATAACTGCTAAACAATAATGTCATCCAATTGAATATTACTAAAACTGCTAGGGACGATGAGCGGTGTGGGGGGTGAGGCGTCGGGGACTGCAAGCGGGATGTGTGTGTGCGTGTGTGTGTGCGCGGGGGGGGGGGGGGGGGGGGGGGGGGGGGGGGGGGTTGCGGCGTAGGGGATGGGGTGAGTTTGGGAAGAGCCATGCTATTTTGTGAGATTGAAAAAGTGGAAGGGAAAAAAAACTATGTTTGAGGGATTGAAATTTTAATTTTGTTTTCTTTAATAAAATCGTGCGTGGTGCACGTGTCAGTTAAATAGGAATTCCTACTTTTTCTTTCATTTCTCTATTTCAAAATAGATAAAGGAGAGAGGGCATAGACTTTCTCTCATATTACTAGTACTAGTAATTTACACGTGTGATGAACGTCTTAATAAATATAGTTTTTTAAAAGTAAAAATTCAGATGTATTCTGAGATTGAAACTAAGACCTCCTTTATAATAATTATGCACGTGTGTTACACGCGTTGATAGATTTACAAATGACAATACAGCCTTCTCCCATTATCTCTAATAACTAGTAATATACACGTGCGATGCACGTGTTAATTTAAAAAAAGTAAAAACTATGATTTGCACGTACAAAGCACGCCTTAATAAATATAATTTTTTAAAAGTAATATTTTGTTAAAATAATATAACATAGCACGTGTGAGGTATGTGTTAGTAATATGTATATAAAGCATATAATTGGAGAGTTGGATGTGACGTGGGAAGCACGTGTTAATAAAAAAAAATAAAGTAAAAACTTGTGTAAACGTGCGGTGTATGTGTTAATTAAAAAAATTTAAAGTAAAAAATATATACGCGTTACGTGCATTGCACATGTCGATTAAAAAAAGGAAGTAAAAAATGGAAGAGTTGAAGTTGCACGTAGAATGCCCGTGTCAATTAAAAAAAACTTAAGTAAAAAATTGGAGAGTTGGAGTTGCACGTGCAATGCGTAGGTTTGTTTGTTGATAAATTACAACTCCAAATCTCCCATTATAATATTAGCGATAATATTATAATGGGAGATGGCCTTAGTATAATTGTAAATCTATTAACACGTGTGACGCATGTACATAATTAATATGAAAAAATTTTTGGATTCGAGTCCTTACTGCGTTAGAGTTTTTATTTTTGAAAAATTTTTTAAGACGTGCATCTGTAAATTACTGGTACCAGTAATATAGAAATTTTAGAGATTGAGGAGATAAGATACATAGATATATAGATATAATGACGTGCATCGATTTCATCAAAAAAAAGACGTGCATCGCACGTGCAGATTGGTAGTTGTTATGGAAGTTACTGTTTCGCACCTCAGAAGGTCTCAAAATTAAATGGTCAATAATTAACTAAAACATGCGTTAGGCTAAATCTCAACCATTATATAACCAGCAGTAATACCGAATCTCTCTTCTCAGAAGCGTTCCAATTTTCGCGACCTCAAAAAACCCAAGAGCCAACAAGAAAAAGCAGCACCAAATCTTCACTCCTTCTTTGGATTCCGGTGTCTTTGCAAATTCACAGAAAGATCCCAACAACCCCTTTGATTCTAATGGGTAAACCCTTTTTCTCCCAATTCAAAATCAAATACTAGAATCTTGGATTGAACCCATCAGTTATTCTTCTGTTTTCTGCATCAATTTCCATTCAAAATCATTTCTTGTTTGAATTTATATCGGAATTTGATTGTTCGGTCGGTGGGTTTTCTTTTTCTGCGATTTTTTTTTTTTTTGAATTTTTTTGTTGGTGGGTCTATAGGGTTTATTAATTGTATGTTGGAAATTTGTTGTTGTTGCTTGATTTTGCAGAGGCAGATCTGAGTTTGTACTGGAGTAGTGATGATGAGTATGAGAATTTATTTCATAGAATGAATCCACCAAGGTTTGCTTCAATCATTTGACTAATCAAAGTTTTGAATTTTGGTTCAATTTGCTAACTTTTTCATTTGGTTTTGTTGATATTAGGGTTGTGGTTGATAATGAATCTTGTGCTAATGCAACAGTTTTTAGAGTAAGTTGTTTTGTTAAGATTCTATTGTTATGTTTGTTGTTATAATTTTTTTGTGGTTGATAAAAATTGGTTTATGTTGCAGGTTGATAGTGCAAATAAGTATGGAATCCTTCTAGAAGTTGTGCAAGTTCTCACTGATCTGAATCTGATCATTACCAAAGCTTATATCACCTCAGATGGAGGATGGTTTATGGATGGTAAGACTTAAGAACACATGTCTTCTTTATGTTTAATCTAGTTTCACCTAGAACCATAACTAATAACATAAATTTTGGTTATCAGTTTTCAATGTAACCGATAGCAATCGGAATAAGGTGGTAGATGAAATCGAAATCAATGGAATAGTCGATTACATCCGAAAGGTATAATACCCCATTCATCCCATCATGACAATTCTATTTTTAGATTGTACTTTTGTTTGGATGTTCCAACTTTTGTGGGCTTTGTTTGATTATTATGTTCTATATATGTGTGAATTTACCTATTAATAGGAGTTCTTTTTGTTCTTTCTATTGTTTTCGTCAAGTTCATTTGTTAAATAATTCAGTGTTTTGTGTTGTTCAGTCGTTAGGTGCGGATTCTGCCTTCATACCCTCAAATGGGAGGTCATTGTGTGTTTCTCCTTCCGCTAATCACACGTCAATTGAGCTTACTGGGACAGATAGACCGGGTCTTCTATCTGAGATTAGTGCGGTTTTAACTGATCTCAGGTGCAACGTGGTAAATGCCGAGGTGTGGACTCACAACACACGTGCGGCCGCAGTGATTCAAGTGACAGATGAATCAACTGGCTCTGCCATAACCGATGAGAAAAAGCTTTGTAGAATCAAGGAGCTTCTCTGTAATGTGCTCAAAGGGAACAATAAGAGACGGGGTGCAAAGACAGCAGTCTCTGTGGGGGTAACTCACACAGAGCGAAGGCTGCATCAGATGATGTTTGACGATAGAGATTATGAGAGGGTTGATCATAATCAAGGGAACGATGAGAGTCTTAGACCAAATGTTAGTGTTGTCAATTGGTATGACAAGGACTACTCTGTGGTGACGATAAGGTGTAAGGATAGGCCGAAGCTTCTGTTTGATACAATTTGCACTTTGACGGATATGAAGTATGTGGTTTTCCATGGCAGTGTTGATTCTGAGGGGCCAGAAGCTTATCAGGTATTGGACAACCCCCTTACCATATCCTGTTTGTTACCTGTAACTATGCGAAAGATGTGGTACTTATATTGTTATATCGTTTGTTATCGCTTAGGAGTACTACATTAGACACTCAGATGGGTCCCCTCTGAGTTCAGAAGCAGAGAGACACAGAGTTATCCAGTGTCTTGAAGCTGCTATAGAAAGGAGAGTATCAGAGGTATATACTCCCCTTCTATTCTTAGATTGACATTAGGGTTTAATTGATAAGTTAAAAAGCTCGGTCTAGCATTCATTTCGACATTATAAGACAATTTGTTTCCTAATTTTGCAGGGTTTGAAGCTAGAATTGTATAAAAGTGATAAGGTGGGTCTTTTGTCAGAAGTTACTCGCATCTTTCGTGAAAATAGCCTTACAGTTACAAGAGCTGAAGTATCGACGAGAGGAGGTAAAGCCATAAACACATTCTACGTTCGTGATGCTTCCGGTAATCCAGTGGATGGGAAAACATTAGACACCATAAGGCAATCAATTGGGCAGACCGAGCTTGAAATAAAAGGCCATTCCAGCTATTTTAAAACCCCGCAAGAATCCCCTACTCGCTTCCTCTTTGGCGGTCTGTTTAGGTCAAAATCTCTCTACAATTTCAGGTTGGTGTGAGGCCTTCAACCTCTTAAACCTCATTAGTGTTGGGGTTTCTCTGTTCCAAGTTGTGTACATAAAACATACAACCCACACTACCAAAGGTAGGAATTGACGCGAAAAAAAAGATGTAGTTACCACAACCGACTCTTGAGAGGAAGATTAGGGTGGCCACAATCATGTACATATCAATGTAAATATCATTCTTCCATTGTAATGTGAAATGACTTTGAGTTGAAATCTTTTTTCTTTTCCAGTCTGATTCAAATTTCAAACTGTGTGACTAATCAATAGTTTAAGAGAATGAGTACAGGGCCTCAATTTGGACATGTTCACGTTAGATTGGTGGGTGCCTGCGGTGTCTCGTGTTAAGGAGCTTAAAGTTAGCGTTTGTGTTATTGTTGGCGCCGCCAACGGTTGTTGTTGCGAGTGGCGGTGACGATAAATGGTGTACAGGTGAGGGGATTTAAGAATGAGCTCAATGTTTGACTATCCAGGTTAGATTGGGTTGGCACGAGAAACTTATTTTGACAAGATCGGTCGACAAGTAGGATTAGATTTTGTCGTATTATTTGTTTGTTGGTTGGAAATTATGAATTTTATGATCCAGCCTGTTGGGTTTTATGAACTTCGTAATTATTCTTTTTGATCGTATGTTTTATTAATTTTTTAAAAATAAAATACGACGTTTTACCTACCGATAACAATAAAAAAAAATTAGTTTAAGAGAATGTTAACTAAAATGATCGGGATTTATAGCTAAAATAATGCATTTCCCTTGCTTAGGGGAAGGGCAATTGACTAACAAGTCAATCCAATTGCCATGGTTTAATACTTTAATACATCATTAACAAATCTGATTGTGGCTTGTTGTGCTTTGTGTCACATTGGAGACAGTAAACAACTTAGAAAGCCAATCAAGTTGGAGCCAATCAGAAGCTAGAATGATGATTTCTTTTCCAAACCGACTCTTGAATGATTGACTAAATTAAGATGATTAGAAGGAACCTTTTCTCACATGGGCTGCTAATGTCTTTTATCTATAGACTAATCCTAGTGACTAGCAATTACTTCAGAGGTCTCATCAGATACCTATGTCCAATCAATATCATGGTTTCAAAACTTAATTAGTATCGGGTGCCATGTATTGCTTGTCATTTATCGATATAATCGGACATATGAAAGTATAGGCAAAATTAGAATCTGACTCAGGCTATGCATCTCGGTATGAGCTGAAATTTGATACCATTTGGCAAGATAATAAATTGGATACTATCTGTCCGTTTCGTGAATCTTTTGCTTTCCCTTTCCACATGATGATGACTCACACAGTCACACCAAATTAGAGTATTGTGTTAGGATTATATATTGCATATTCATTGTTCAATTAGAAGGGGAAAAAAACGACAAAGCACGGAGGTCGAAGTGTCGAAAAGAGACAAAAACGGAAATAGAACACCAACATCAGCAGGGGCATGTATGTACACCCCTTGGGTTCAAACAGGATGAGTTGCGGATGACCGCACTTAGGTGCATTCGCCCGCCAGTGGCTAGAGTGATGTTTGTGTTCTTTTGGGGACCATTTTGGCTCAATCTTCAACTCCAAGTCAGATCGTACAACTCCTATTCAGTGTTTTTTTTTACAGGATATATCAAACGACTAAGATATCAAGACTAACCTAGGGTTCTCTCTATTCTTTTTCTATTTATTGTAATGACCTCCAATATGAGAGGTCAAAAACTTCATTGATATTATTTTCCATTGCTAATGAGGCTCGAGAGATAGTTCTTGGTGAGTGAGTTTAATTCATTGTATTGAGTGAATTTGTAACTCCTTATAAACTTTTCTAGTTAAATAGTATATCTCCCTATTTTTTTTTCTTCGGATTAAGCAAAAGATAACCAGGATAAATTCCTCGTGTATTTTGTGTTGGATTGGTGAATCTACTTATTTGGTTGTTCGATTGATTCGTCTCATCTACATAGAATTGCTCTAATTAGTTCCGCTGCATCACAGGTGTTCGACGAAATTCTCCAACGAGGGTTGTGGTGGATTCCTCTCCCTATTAAAACACCTCAACAAAGTGGTATTAGTGCTTCAGGTTGCCGAGTCCCTTGACAGGTCACATTCTTTTGAAGGTCAAACAATTCAATGGGAAGAACAACTTTAATATTTGGAAGGTAGATATGTATGTCATCCTAGTTCAAGAACGTCTACAGTTAGCCGTCAAGAAGAAAGAAAAATCATCCAATATGAAGGAGGATGTTTGAGATGATATTTGTGAAAGACTAGTAAGTCTAATCTGACTATCATTGGTGGACGAGGTTAAGTGGAAGTTTATTGAAGAAACTAAAGCGACGACTTTGTGGAAAAATCTCATAGCTGACTATTCTGGTTAGTCGTTGTTAGATCGGGTGCATTGGAATAGGAAGTTATTTTATTTATCAATGAAGGAAGGTACCGATCTTCAAGATCACATCACAGAGTTCAACAAAGTGTTATCTGAACTCAAGGCGATAAATGCAGATGTGAGTGAAGAAGATAAAGTTTTCAACATGATATATTCATTGCCGGATTTGTACGAGCATTTGATAACTACCATGCTACATGGTAAATCTGCCAATTAGAGTATTACGGTGGATGGTGTAATCAAAGCCTTAAAAAAAAATTAACTTAGGAAAGAGACTCGGAAATCATCGTCTACTCCCATAGGAGGTTGTCTAGCAGTGGAAGGTCCTCCAATTGGAAGTCAGAGTTCGTTGGTAATCTTTCATTTTTCTACTGGGCTTAAAAAGGACACAAAATGAATCGATCTATTGCTGATATTGTAAGAGGTCAGGGCATATCAAGAAAGAATGTTGAAAATTTCAGAAGCAAAAGAGCGCCAAAGATGGCAGAACTACAGCAAATGTGGTTTACCCTTTTGAATCAGGTAATTTGTGTCTTTTTGTTTCAAATTATTTAGAAGTGGATTCTAGTTGGTTTCTTTACTCAGGGGGTACTACTCATATTTGCTCCAAGAGGGAGTTGTTTGCTACTTATAAGTCTACTATATGGCGTTGTGTGAGAATGAGAATTGAGAAGATTTTTGAAGTAGTAAGTGAGGGGACAGTTGAGTTGGAAATTGTAGGTGGGAATAAATATATTGTAAAGAAGGTCTTGCATATTCCTCTGCTGAAATGGAATATGATTTCAATGGGAACTCTTGAAGCACGCTGATGTAGGTACACAGTTCAGGGTGGAGCTCTGTCTGTTTTTCATAGTTGTCGTAAGGTGATTAGAGGTATGAGAGTTGTTGGGCCAAGCCAACACAATCTCTACAAGCTTTGGAAAATCTGAAATACCTGCGTAGGTGTTATTTCTTTTCTCGATATTCCCACAAGTTCATCTAGTCTGCCGCAACTAGTATCATCGAAGCGATACCACGACGTTCGAATATTGTTAAGAGGTAGAGAGTGCCTCGGGGTAGGTGGAGTTCTTGCGGAGGTTGACAACTCCGTGTTAACGCCTACTGATGTGTGCCATTGAAGGGTATACTGATCGGAGAGATTGGGTAGAAAATTTGTTTAACTAGCTGAAGAAACTATCGTTCTAAGTATGTTCGCAAGTGGAGATTAGTAGAGTTCAGAGATTATGAATCACATCATGTTGATTGCACTCGTATGCAATCTTAGGTGGAGATTGTTAGAATTATATCTTGCATACTCGTTGTTCAATTAGAAGAAGAAATGATGAAGCACATAGGTCAAAGCGTCGAAGAGAAACGAAGACAGAAACAAAGTAGCAACAACAACAGAGGTATGTACATTTGACTGTACACCCCTCGTATCCAGGCAGGGTGAGTTGCGGTCGACCGCCCGCAGATACAGTGTTGTTTTGGGCCTAGATCATGAGGATCTTTTCGGCCCAATCTTCAACTCCAAGTCAGATCATACGACTCCTATTCAGTGCCTTCTTCTACAGGATATATTAGACGACTGAGATATCGGGACTAACCTGGGATTCTTTCTATTCTTCTTCTATTTATTGTAATAACCTCCAATATGAGTGGTCAAGTACTTCATTGATATTATTCTCCATTGCTAATGAGGCTAGAGAGATTGTTCTTGCTGAGTGAGTTCAATGTCTTGTATTGAGTGAATTTGTAACTCGTAATATTCTCTAGTTGAATATTATATATCTCTAAATTTCTCTCTGGATTAAGCGAAAGATAACCCGGATAAATTCCTTGTGTGTTTTGTATTGGATTGGTAGATCTACTTGTTTGATTATTCGATTGATTCGTTCATCTAACTCGCCATTCTTATTGTTCTAATTAGTTCCGCTGTGTCACATGTGTTGGACGAAATTCTCCCAACGAGAGTTGTGAGATTCCTCTCCTTATCCGCACCACCCAACATATTGAGACACAAGAGAATCATCTACTAGACTAGTTAAAGTCTACAGTGCAGTGCCATACAAAAATGACATATGAGATCATGTCATAGTAAAAGATTGGTATTCCACTGCTCATTAAAGATCTCCTTCAATTTAATATTTGTACAGCTTGTACTCTTTGGAATCCCTTACAGAGTTGCAGGGGGAATCAAAACAGTAGTCACAGTACTGTGGGCTGTGTGCACGGTCTGTGAAACCCTTGCTCTAATTCAACAAAAAGAATAATGGGTTCCTTACTTCCTTAATAACAGAATTTAACCAAGTAGTTATTCAAGAAAACAAATTGCAAAGGTGATATTAGAGATAGATGCATTTCTGTTGAAAATACTGATCAGGTATTGTTTTGGTTGGAGAATCAGGCAAATGAACTTGCGTCAGCCGGATTCGAACACCTGACCTTATGCACAATTCGCGTGTCATGTATTTTGAATTTCACGCTTTGATTGTTTAATACAGTAGTGAAGTTGACTTTGACATATTGTAACCGCGACCGAATTACTAAAACGGAGATGAAAGTATACTTATTTCCCCCTGGGATAAGTAGAAGAAATTGTGCAGAATGCAACAAGAGTTTAAGAAGAAAAGGGATCAGGATAACGACGTCTCAGTTAAATGAGACTAGTGTCAAGATAAAATATATAAAATTTTTGTATAACACCAACATACGAAATAAACATGGCGAACAACATAAAAAAATAATCAGGGACCAAATTAGAGGCCGATTTAATTCTTGCAAGCATCAATTTGACTCAAACTTTTTAGTGCTTTCACATTGGCTTTCAGTTTTGAATGATGTCATACCAATAACAATATTGGCTATGTGCACTTTACTCATTTAAAGTTCAACATGTATTTGGCCCTCTAAATCGGCTGTCTAGAACTTGTACGATACAGAAGAAATGAACTTCTGATTCTGTATTGGGTCTCAACGACTTTAACCATGTGTTCACCCCTTTGTTTTACCATGTAGAATTTGCATTCGAGCTATAAACTCACCAAGATTAAATATCAAGAGAGTACAGTCAATAAAAAATTGGTGATTTCTCATCCTTGAACTCAAAATTTAGCACGAACTGGCCTTGAATTCAAAATTTTCAACGGTCTAACGGATAACACCAAGCCCATTTCAGTGTCAAGCCTTCACAAGGTATCGGCTATTTATTGGGCTTTCTTGTTCTTTCTAAATTCGATGTATGAGCTGTTCTTACAACAACCTATTCCCATCCCTGACATCCAAACCACCTATATGGTTTATCTACGATATTTTGGTAGTGGCAAATTGATGCAAGTTTATGATTTGGTATCATACAATGGAAGTGTACAATAACTGCTTTTCACATATAATTTATTTTGGCAGTGGCTAGAAACTATTAGCAAAATTGATCAAATATTTGTCCAAGTCTTCGTGGGATGCTTAAAACCTCTAATTTGATCACGGCATTATATTTCATATACTTGTCCTGTTTTTGGTTTTAGGCGAAACTACTCTTTTCTTTCTTTCTTCTGTATTTTTTGAGCAAAAGGCAGGAAATAGTCTACTTTGTTTCATTAATAAGAAATTCTGAAATTGTATAGAGTAAAACATCAAAAGATTATTATGGTTACATGACCTTCTTTTTCTATTTTCTGTTTAGGGTTACAGCAACCAAAGAGGCATGATATTGTTTCATGTTATCTGCATGTGAATGCAGTATCGCGTGTTGATTTTGGTCGAAAATATTCTTCTACTATATCATGTATGAGAGATAAGTAAAAGGAGAAGCAAAATTTTGCTGTTCATGAGTAACCATTTTGTGTAGTTTTCTGCAGAAAATTGTTTTCATTTGTTATGAGTATTCATAATGTGCCATTCATCTTAATAATTGGTTTCATATTAGAAGTGCGATTTATATGATGTATCCAGTCCAACTCGGGCATTTTCTGAAATCCCTTGAACACTTGAGTCTGGTGCACTTATTCTCATATTAAGGTGATAGAGGATTGTGTAGTACTGAAGTTAATTTTCGATCTTCATCATCAATCATACACCACCTCTTTTACTGACAGTCGATAAATTATTACTTCAAGTTATCATAGAGAGGTTGTTGGATTTCTAATTAAGAATCTATTTTGAGAAGTAGAATTTATAATTAAGATACAACCAGTTCACAAGGGATTCTGTCATATAAAGCCTTTCTTGCTCTGCTAACCGCATTGTCATGTATTATCCCCCGAAGATATTGTATTATAGCTACAGTACATAAAAGTAATGAAAAGGGTTTGACAGACTGATATAACGATTGCTATATGTGCAAAATTGTATTTGAAAAAGACTGTATGTCAATTAACATATCGTTTCTGATGCAAGATTTCTCACAGGTCTCTCCAATGTCTTAATTACTCTAATTTCTTAATTTTTTAAAATTTTATTTATTATTGTTACTACTGTTTTTCTCTTGGGCCTTTAAATTCACTGAGGAAACTGCAAAATTAAGTTACATAAACATTATGATAAACATTATTCCGTCACACGCTCTTACATATACACATATACTAGTCCATAATCTGAACAAAACTCATACATTACAGGTATCAAGCATTACCTATACTTCATTACAGATACGATAAATCACGGAGAGGTCTCCTCTGCGCGTGGAGCTGGTGGGATCCCAGGAAATAGGGGATTCGGAGGCAGGGGGATCGGAAACGGAGGAAACAGAGAAGCTGGTGGTGGTGGAGGTGGAGTTATGAAAGGCAATGGAGGGATGTTCGGGAGTGGAGGAAAAAGCGATGGAGGTGGTGAAGGGATGACAGGAGGCAGAACCGATGTTGGTGGTGATGGAATAACAGGTGGCAGAATTGAAGGTGGTGGAACTAAAGGGTTTGGGGGCAATGGAAGCCCCGGTGAGGGCACAAAGGGAATTGGTGGAGGGAAAAAGAACGCGGGTTGTGCAGGTTGCTCTTGTATCTTGTTAACAGAGAAGAAGGAATCAAAGTTATTACAAAGATCAGGTTGCTTCATTGGCTTGAACGGGAAGAGCCCAGCAGAAAAAACATGAATGCCATTATTCCTCTTCGACTTTAGATGAAGAGTTCTAGATTTTGGGGAAGAGGAAGCCACAGAACAGAATGGCTCATTGCTTCTAATCAGACTTATTGAGCAGGTATTTATGGTGTTCAGTTTTGGTGGCAAGCGAACTCTGAATACTCCGTGTCGGTTTGTTTTCACCTCCTTTTTGTAGTAGTCACCACATTCAACTGCAACTGAAGCACCTGTAAATAAGAGAAACTTTTCGTATCAGTTATTGTACATGTTTATATCTGTTTGAATTTTGAATTTAAAGAAGTGAACCTCAAACCTGAGATGAAGTGACTGGATTTGGTGAACTGTTGATGGAAGCAAGTGTCGCAGTAAACGGTTCCGACCACCAAAGCAGACTCAATGTCCGAAGCAGAGGAATCGAAGAAGAGGAAGAATGAGAGTACTAGTAAAAAGCAGTAAGTTCTGATAGTGATATCCATTGTATTAAGCATGTTGGGATGAACTCGAATCCGGTATTTATAGAAGGAAGAAGTGCGGAAAAAGAGAGGACTACATTCAGTCGACTAGGCAGCAGAAATCAAGCTTGAATTGGGAAAGAAAGAAAATTAGAGGAGGAGGAGAATTAAAGGCTGAAATTTTGTTTCTTTTGCTTGATGGGTCCATTGCATTGTTCACGGGTTTTGGATCCAATGCAAGCCACAGAAAGGAAATGATAGTATATGGTGATGATAAGCATATGGGGAGATGATCACATGGCTAATGTATGTCCTTTTCCTTCTCCAATTCTGTCCTGTAGAGAAGAGCAGGGTTCAAGACAAATGCTTGAGATTTACTTGTCGGTATACGGCATTTTGAATATTATCACTACCTTGGTTCAGACTGATGCAAATCTGAAGCGTTGTGAGAAAGATGAACGTTTACTTCTTCTTGTAGTCGACATGCATGATCATTTTACCAAAACAAGTTGAGCTGTGTTACACCTAGTAGTCCGTTTACAGTGTTTGATCTTGTGACTGTAATAGCTTTTGTTCTGTAATGCTCAATTTTGAATTTTCCATACATATCTCGTAAATATTTCAGGACAATGACATGCTTGTAGCTTTTATTGATTAAAAATGAAAGTGATGCATCATCTAATTTCCTTGATTGTTCTGTTTTAGAGTAGTCACGGGTAATCAGGAGTATGGCTGCATTTGTTCATGTCATTATCCACTTCAAGACTAATTAATTAATTTACAATTGGTTTTGCTAGTTGTAGGAACAAAATTACCAGGTGCAGCGCGCTACAAAGTGTAGCAACTGGTAATAGGAACCATTCAGTTTCACATCATTCACATTTTTCAGATTGCAGTTTGCGGTCTTGTGCAGGAAGTTCATGATTTTGATAGAAACGAGTGTTTGATCTCATGTTAAAGTTCTTCTTTGTACAGTTGGAATGCGTTTTCAGCTGAATCACAGACGACCGGAAAGACTTCGTTGACAAGTATAATATATGCGATGAAGATGGATTATCCTACACATCATCTGATCTGATGAATGCATGACACATGACTATCAAGCAAGGATACACTCAATAACATATTTTTATTGGATCATGTCATGCATATCAGTTTTCTTTGTCCTATCAAATCCGTCTCATCAACAGATCAAACTCTTTGGTGCCGACCAGAATCTTGGAACATCGAGGAAAAACTCGTTACAGATCTATCGGTCGAAGAAGGCAACAGACGACGTGGAAGCAAGCCCAGTTAGCTTGACAGCTGGGTGAAATGGGGTTCACATGTGCATAAAAAAAATATATATCCGACTTGACCCCAGACAAGATAGGCAAGGAATCACTCTTGATCGATTGGTGCCCACAACTTCGCCGAGCCGACTAGCAAATAGCAACCCTTTTTCCGCTACGTATTTTTCGAACAAAGAAGACGACTATAGAATCGGATTCGCTTTCCATGCATGTGGGCTACAGCCCATGAACAAATTGTGGGCCCCTTTTCATTTTACGGTCAGGCCTTAATCAAATATTGGGCTCACAATAGGCCCAAAGTAGATCCAGATAATTTGGACGGCCCAGGTCTTTCCGATTCGAAACCCTACAGAGAGCCCAAATAAGCAGACACAAATCTAACCCCCAAAAAAGAGGGATTTTTGGCAGTACTAGACTACTTTTTGAAACTATTTGTGATTTTAGGTCAGTTGACAAACTATTAGCATTTTTGGCTAGCAAGTGCCACGTCAGCAGCGGCCGCTATTGGGAATAGCGGCCTCTTCATAGCGACCAACACATTGAATTCCCACACTTGACAAATTTGTATAATTGCAAACCACTTTTGTGTAACTGAGGTCGCTATTGTCAAAAGCGGCATTGTATAACCAAGGTCGCTATTCCCAATAGCGACCGCAGGTTGGCCCAATCGCTTTTAGACCCACATGAGGTCGCTATTGGGAATAACGACCTTAGTTAGACGAGGCCGCTATTGACAGTAGTGACCTCAGTTACACCAAGTGGTTTGCAATTATACAAATCCGCCAAGTGTGGGAGTCCAATGTGTTGGTCGCTATGAAGAGGCCGCTATTTCCAATAGCGGTCGCTACTAAAGTGTCACTTGCTAGCGAAAAAATGCTATGTTTGGGAAGTAACCTAAAATCGCAAATAGTTTCAAAAAGTGGCCTAGTACAAATGATTCAAAAAAGAGCCCCCTTTTCTTATTCTTTTCGCTTCTCTTCCTTACGATCAAAAAATGCTCTTTCCACTAATTTACTCACCGTCTCTCTTCCATTACACTCTCTATCTCGTTTGGCGGGAACAGATTCTTCAAAGGTTCCTCTTCTTCTAGGGTTTGCCCATCAATGGCGGTAGTTAGGGTTTTACGGAACTCCAATATTAGAGATTTCTTGACCCGAAAGCTTCGATTCGGAGGCACTGTATTGAGGCAGGCGAGCTCCGGCGCCGCCCCAGAAGCGGCTGCCGCTCCTAAGATTCCGCCTCATTCCAAAATGGTGGGTTTTTTGTTAGAAGCATTTTGTCGAATGGTTGGTGGGGGGAAGTGGTGGGTTTGGGTTTTGGGGATTTATGGATGGTGGGGTTGTTAAAGATTGGATTTTGATGATGGGTTTTGGTTGAATTTTGCCGGGGAGGATTTTGACTGGAGGAATGATTGGGTTGGCTATAGCTGGAGGTGCTTATGTGAGTACTGCAGATGAAGCCACATTTTGGTACATGAAACTATTTGCAAGTTTTGATCATATGTTTTTTGTTCTTGTTTGTGTTTGTATTGATCCTTGAAGTAATATTGTATTCTGATTTGCTTAAATATACCCATTTTTGGTGACAAAATGTATTTATACATCAGTTCTCAATTGCCCAGGATCACTTTAGGGGGGTGTTTTTTGGTTGAATTTTGCTGAAACGTCAGGGTGGTTTTTTGGATTTTGCCCAGTATACCGTATACGGTACTTCCTGTCCAAGTTTTTTTTCCCTCTGCAGGTTTACTTATTGGGGTCTTTCAATTTATTGTTAAATTTCATTTCACGATAAACAAAGTTGCACCCTACTAAAGTATCCTAGTATCATGTAACTAGGGCTGCAAATGAATCAAGCTATTCGCGAGCTATTCGGCTCGAGCTCGGTCAAAGCTCGGCTCGAGCTCAAATCCGAGCTCGTTTCGTAAACGAGCTGAGCTCGAGCCTGAAGGTATTCGGCTCGGCTCGGCTCGATTGCAGCCCCACATGTAACTAATGTAAAGCTTAATGACATTTTGGCTGGAATCCTGATGGGATTCGATCCCTTTATTTTTAAAAAAAACTTAATGTAAAGCTCAATTTCAATTTAATGTAAAATTATAAGAATTCGTCTAAGTGGCTTTTGTGCTTCGAGTATACCAATTCCACATTGAAGAACCATTGTGTTTGAAACAAATTCATTTTCTCATATTTGTATGCTTGCAACCAACGACTTTTCTCCCTCCCTCATTTGCATTTGCTTTAAGCTTATTTTGCATAGTTGGATGATCCAAGGGTTTATACCAATGTTGAAAATAGCGATTGTGCTCAAGTGAAACAAAGAAAATTATATTTGAAGGCGAGAAATGATAAATTCTACACCAAATGGGCACGTCATCGAGCTACAAGGCCTAGCTTTCAACTTACATAAATCTAATATGAAGTTTAAAGTACTAAATGCAAACATAGCCAAGTAAAGAACTACTAAACAATTGTAAAAAATAGGTGATAGTGAATCCCCACAGTCATAAACCCCTAGTGCAAATAAAAAACAAGTGATATTGACCTGTTTTCGCTGGAATCCCAAACCCTAGATGTCGGAATCCAAAATCCTTGTCATTGCTCTCCAAAACCCCATCAGTCGCACTCACTTCCAATGTGAGCATCAAAAGGGAACACAAATAAATCAAATGGTGAAGAGTTATTCTTTTATCAGTTTTTTAATAAAATATTTTATACCAAAACATGTAGCACACTTTATTCGTGTTTCGTAGCACAATGCGAAATAACGTCACATATGGGCAAATTGCATGCGCTATTAGGTGTGTTCTTTAGACCTGAGTTCTATGTAGCATTTATATGTGAGAAACGCTACACAACACTATTTTGCTCTACGTAGTGTGGTATTTAATACACTGTTGAAGTAGAGCATAGTAGAGCAGAGTGAATATAAGACCAACTGCTTTTGTATGATTGTACACCCATTACCCATTTATTCTAGGCATTGTCATTGTGACAATTAGGTGAGCTTGTATAAATAAATATGGAGTTTCTCTTTTTTTTGGGTACTGTTTCTAAAGGGATGCATGAGAATCATACAAATTCTTACAACCACGTCATCCCTAAGTTTACACTCTAAATAGACATTAAGTTCTTCGGACTATGATAGCAAATGTTTAGTAGGGAGGAATTTCCATGAACTCTTAAAGATAAGCTGGCGAATAGAGGACTAAATTATAGCCCACCTAGTTTCTGCTCATAATATGACCCATCCGTTCTAATTTAAGATTCTTTTTCTGTAACTTTTGCAGTGGATGGTTGTTCAAGGCTACAAGAGTTGTTAATCCGTTCTTTGCGTTGCCTGATGCGGAGGCTGCTCATCGGTTGGCAGTTTCAGCTGCATCTTATGGTTTAGTTCCAAGGGAGAAAAGACCCGACCTTGCTATTCTCGGGCTTGAAATTTGGGGACGAAAATTCTCTAACCCTATATGTCTTGCGGCTGGTTTTGATAAAAATGCTGAGGCAGTTGAAGGGCTACTTGGGATGGGCTTTGGCTTCATGGAAGTAGGATCGGTGACCCCCATTCCACAGGAGGGTAATCCTAAACCTCGTATCTTCAGATTGCCAAAGGAGGGGTAAGCATGTATGTTACCAATTTGTTTTTATACCTGATATTTGTATACAATGCATAGATTGTTTGCAATACTTTATATTAATATAATAATTCGTTGACATACCTGGCTTTGTTGGCAGTGCTATCATTAATCGTTGTGGCTTCAATAGCGAAGGGATTGTGGTGGTTGCAAAACGTTTGGGAGCACAGCATGGTAAGAGAAAGATGGAGGACACTTCAAGCTCAAATTCATCCAATGATGAGGTAAAGCATGGAGGGAAAGCAGGTCCAGGAATTCTTGGAGTCAACATTGGGAAGAACAAGACAAGTGAAGATGCTGCTGCTGATTATGTTCAAGGAGTTCATACCTTATCCCAGTATGCAGACTACTTGGTATAATCCCTTTTCTTCCTCTTTATTATTGTTCCTGGTTCTCATAAACTCTTCACACTTCCACTTTCACAGTCTCCTTCTTTTTTTCTTCTTTGGATGTAATGTTCGTAACCCATGTCTATCTACAGAGGTTTAGAAATATCCTCTAAATGGATAGGAAGTATTTCATACTTGATAACAGAGGGCTTAGCAGAAAGTCGCAGGGTCCAAAAGATCTTACACATAACAAGATTTAAAGAATATTAGTTGAGCAAACAATTGGGAAACATTTTGATATAAAAAATGGTTGATAACCTGATATACTCTAGCAAAAGCTAAGAAGCAGGGACCAGGGCCACGGGTTACAACATGACAGATCCTACAGAACATCTTTGTTTATAAGAAGGATATTCGGATACAACCTAAGAAGCAAATATATGGACACATCTACATGCATTTAATGTGACAACATGTTTTCAAAAATATTCTGAGTACCACTTTGAAATACAACATATGTTTTTGACGATACAACCTCCAAATAGATAAAAATATAATTAGCTGATCGGACTGGACTTTTCTGACTTTGCCCAAGCAATAACTGACCATGCATCTCCAACTTATAAGTATTTAATATAGCCCTTTTGTAATCTAAGCAGTTAAAATCCCCGATTATGCCCGATTAATCCCTGATTAATCGCTAATCGGAGGCTAAGCGATTTTTTTTAGCGATTTATAATATTTCAATAGTTAGCGATTTAATCGGGTATAATCGGCCGATTAGTGGTTAATCGGTCGATTTTAAATGGCCGATTAACCGATTAAATCACCTCTAATTTTTATGCTCGTTTGCATTATTTGAGCTCAATCCGGCCCAAACTGAAATCCAAATTCAAAATCCAAACCTCTTGTGGACCTCGCGCAAACCCAAACTTGATATGCTGCTGCTCTTTTCTTCTTCCTTGCGCAAACCCAAACTCAAACAGGTTTTCTTCTTCTTCCTCGAGCAAACCCAAATCCGACCCGCCGTCGCTCCTCCTGCACTGTAGCATATTTGACCCGGCCCGCATCTGCTGCACCTCCTCGATTGTATATATATATGTTCCTATTTGATAATTTCATAATAGTTTTAAGTTATAATTTAGGGTTGCTACATAACGAGGATATATCTTTTTTTAATTATATATATATATATATATATATATATATATATATATATATATATATATATATATAACATTTTTTCCGATTTAATCCCGGATTATTTTCTGATTAACCGATTAATCACTAATCGCTCCTAGACCGATTAGTTCCAAAATCGATTTTAACTGCTTAGTTTGTAATACTATTAACATATTTAAATTATTATATGTCTGCACTAATTTGACATTCTTTTTACATTAATATTATTCCTTATAAATTAATGGTAGCATTGATATATACAGGAACATGGAGAAGTTTTTAAAATAGTTGACAGATCCCTAAAAGTGTTTGTGAAATTTTGGATATTTTATTTCAAAAATAGTTCTTTCAATTTTTGAGCTTTTGATATCTGTAGGTTATAAATATATCTTCCCCCAAACACTCCTGGGCTTTGCAAACTTCAAGGGAGGAAACAATTGAAGGATATTGTGAAGAAGGTTAGAAACTTGAAGCTTTTTGTTTGATATTCTTTGTATTCTCAACCTATTAACATAATTATTATAATGCTTAGTTTGTGTTTATTTTGATTATTCCATATGTAGGTTCAAGCTGCTCGTGATGAGATGCAATGTGCTGAAGATGGTCCTCCACCATTGCTAGTGAAGATTGCTCCAGACTTGTCCAAACAGGACCTACAGGATATTGCAGCGGTAAATTCAACTTAAGATTTTCCCTTTCCCTTCTAATTCTTGAAGCAGAAGCAGATTCTCATAGCTATTTTGATTTTTGTTTCTTTTTGAAGGTTGCTCTTGCTCTTCGCTTGGATGGTATGGTAAGTTCTTACAAACATTATATTTGAAATGCCGACTTTGATGCTTTTTAAATGTTAAATATGTTGGTAGGTAGCAAATGACATTTTGTTCTTTAGTCAGGACTAACTTTGCACTACACTAGTATTTTTCCTTGTAGCATACACATATCATACATATATTCATTTTTTAATTTCCTTTATTTGTTTTTTCAATCTAAAGATATGATCTATTTAATAATGGTTTCACATGAAATAATCATATTGTATTTGCTATAATTGATTTTTGCTCTTTTCTAAGAATCTACTATTCTATGCACCACATGTATTTTATGTATAACAGGCAAATCCTCTCTGTACATCTCTTTAACACGTGCAGATTCTGTAGTATGTCAGGTGCATAGCCACACAGCTCACATTATTTTGCTTAGTGTCCTTTAATTGTACATTTCCTATATGCATTATATTTTCCTGATGACCCTGGCTGTAATCTGGTTAGATCCTAATGGTTTCTTTTTTAATTGTTAGAATATAAGTAAAGATAAATCTCTCAGCCCTCAGGCCCCTCACCACAACTTCGGAGTTTTGGTTTAGTGTCAGGGTTATTTCACATTGTGTCAGAGCAACCCAGGTTCAATTTCCCACCATGCTGCATGTTAACAACTTCGGAGTTTTGGTGTAGTGTCAGGGTTATTTCACATTGTGTGAGAGCAACCCAGGTTCAATTTCCCACCATGCTGCATGTTAAATGTATATATAATCAGATAAAAAAGATACTGCTGTACACAAAATGCAGGTCTAGGCTTACAAAAAGGGGTGTGTATTAGAATATAAAGAAATAAAAATTTAATCCCTCAATGCATCAGAGTTGATGTAGTGGCAGGGCTATTTCACAATAATTTATCTACTATTTGCTTGTGCTATCTTGAAATGGTAAATACAGCAGTTTCTTTTTATTATTAATTAGAACACTTGCTCTCACAGATCATATCAAATACAACTATATCAAGACCAGATCCTGTAAGTAGTAATCCGGTAGCTGCAGAAGCTGGCGGGTTGAGTGGGAAACCACTCTTTGATATGTAAACAAATGTTCTCAAGGAGATGTACATTCTCACAAGGGTACTTCACTGAAATATTTTCTAAAGTTGTTTTAAAATGTTTTGAGAGTATATTTTCAGAATTGGTATTTTTAATTGCTTTAAACAAAAATTATGTTTCTTAAGTTATAACTTCAGTTCAGATTCTCACTACTATCTACGTTAATTACAACTAACGTTCCTGCCCTTCTTTTCATCAATACAAACTCATTTTCTTTACAGGTTAAAATTACTCTTATCGGTTGTGGAGGTGTTAGTAGGTAATTGAATGTTATACTTTGTACTAAAGTTGCTGGATATTTGTCAAATGTAATTGACAATATAAACCTGGTCAAATCTTTATTTTAAATGCAGTGGTGAAGATGCATACAAAAAGATTCGAGCTGGAGCTTCACTCATCCAACTTTTACAGCTTTTGCCTATGGTGGGCCAGCACTAATTCCTCAAATGAAGGTTTGAGCCATATTTTCCCCGAATTTGTACTTTTTAGGTTAAAAAATATCTCTAAATGCCATTTATATGTCCGCCCAATGGAGATTAGAGAATTTATTTGTCGCAATTTCTTTATTTTTTATCATCATAAAATTTGAGCCATACCTTCATTACTTTTTAATTTTTATAATCATAAGGTTTGAGGTATCATCCGATATGTATTGGTATCAGTCGTATTTGACCGAATTCAAAGGAAACTGATGTGAAATTGGGGGTAAAGACTCGTGACTGGCCGGAACCTAAATGAAAAGGTGAAAAGCTTTATAAAATCGAAGAAAACTTAGAGGAATATCAAAGAAAACTGAGGATAGTATTTAGAATTTGTTTCTGTTATTTTGAATGAACATATATTGTGAATTTTTTTATGGGTACAATAAAAGATCTAACCTTTACTTTTCGTCGGCGTAGATCAGCATAAACTGTTCTTGACTTGGAAATCTGACTGTCGTGGATAGTTGGATATGATCTGAATGGTTGTGATTGCTTTGATTGACCTGCAAACAGCCTGAAACATCGGGGTTGACCCCGACGACAGGCCCTCTGATGCCCAAGTTAGAAAACTCAGTAATATGAATAGTTTTGTGAGCAGAAATTGTGATTACATTGTTTTTGAAGAGGTCATGAGGTATTTATAGTCGCTAGGGGGTTAGTTTCAATATATTGATTTATCTCTATTTTTCGGTTTTGTTATAGTTGGTTATTCTCTTATTCATGAAGAGATAGAGTCAGCTACTCTTCTCTTGACAAAGAGATAAGAGTTGGTTGACTTTCTTCTTCATGAAGAAATATAAGAAGTTGTAGAGATAGAGTTAGGAGTCTTCTCTTGATAAAAAGATAGGGTTTTTAATCCCTCTCTTATGGATGGAGAGATAGAAGTAGTTACTCTCTAGGGATAGCGAGTTTAAATTAGTACTTTAGATAATCATGAATTCCTTCATGCTGGGCTGCTGTGACAGCTCAGTATGACAAGCATGTTTTGGATAGTTGGGCTTGGAAGAGACCTAACTTCTTCTTATGTCGTATTTGTTGAAATTTATCGTTTTACCCCAAAGAGGTTTAGGATACGTGCTCAATTTGAATGGTTCCGATTTGGTTTTATTTTTACCTATATCACAAGCTCCCCACTTTTAAAAACTGAGTTTTACAGCCTTCGATGAGTAGTTCGCCTATTTAGAAGGGTTTATAGAACTTATTGGAGCTTTCGGGGATGTAGAACCTTGCTCGGGATTTAACGTAGTCATTTTGACTTTGTAGAATACCCAAAATTATCTTTAGAATTTTCCGAAATTTTTGTGGGTTTTCCAGATTTTTTTCTTCTAATTTTCCGACTTTTTTCTTCTTCCAGTTTTAAATTATATTTCGGATTTTAAAATCAATTTTGCAATTTTTATAATTAATTTCTGAATTTTAATTAATTATTCTAAATTTATAATTATGTTTTGGAATAATTTAATATTTTTCCGAATTAATATTTTTTATTTTTTTTCATTTATTAACTCGAATTTTTCATTATTTTTCAAAATTTTTAAATATTTAATCTGAATTAATAATTTTATAAAGGAAATAAATAACAATTAAATCAGATATGATGATGTGGCATGATCTCGATCACCGATCAGATCGATGTCTCTACTTGATGAGATCAGAGGGTCTAGATCCATTCTAATGGGCTACCTGCTGTTGATCCGTTACCTGGTGCACGTGACTTACCCGGTGTTGTGTGCCGGGTAGAATTTTGAGGAGATTTGAAGCGTTCATCAGGTGGAGCGTTTTTTTAGGAGATCCAATGGTTCCACACTACTAATCGGAAAGCCTATAGCGGCGTTTTTTTCTGTCTATAGCGGCGTTTATAAACGCCGCCATAGATGGTAGCGGCGTTTTAATTATTGCCGCGAGCAGCGCCGTTACATCGAGCGTCGTTACAGATCATGGGCCTATCGCGGCGCTTTTCTAGAGCGCCGTTACAGACCATAGGTCTACAACGGCGCGTTTAAAAGGCGCCGCTATAGGCCTATGATCTGTAACGGCGTTCTAGAAAAGCGCCATTGTAGGTTGGATGCCTATACCGGCGTTTTTAAAAAACGCCGCTATATGTGTACAGCTTGTAACGGCGCATTTTTAAACCGCCGTTAAAACCCGTAGCCCTATGGCGGCGTTTTTAAAAAGCGTCGTTACAATTCGTAGGTCTATTACGGCGCTTTTAAAAGCGCCGTTATAGGTTCAATTTTTTTAAAAAAAATAATTCGCCACGTTCGGTGGATCGATATGTATCTCGGCATCGGGTTTTTTTCCCAACTATTTTAAAAATAGGTCACAAATTCAAAATATTTGTAGTCACATCAAATTTTCAAATCTTAAAATCACTAATAGCATAATAAACAACTATATAATCATGGACCACAATAAACAATAATTACTTGTCTAAAAATGGTCATACGAAGAGTTAGAAATATACATGTTATACATCAATTTCTTTAACAAAACATAAATTCATTTTCGACAAAACATAAAAATACTATAGTCCAAATTAAACTAAACTATTGCAAGTCTCCTGCTGTGGCTCGGCATTGCTTTCATTCCCATTGATATTTCGCCCAGATGTATGTGCGTGACTAGAAGTCGATGGAATTCCCTGGCTCTGTATAATTCACAATAGTGTCATTTATTAGTTTATTCACCAGATAGGTTTGTTATAACAGTCATTTATTAGTTTATTCACCAGATAGTTTATTCCATCTAAAAATGTCATACGACAAAGTCAATATAACAGACACTTATAGCTCAATACATTACCTTCTCTTCTTGACAAACATCATCGTCTTCCTTTGTATGATGAGTATCTAAAAATGTCATACGACAAAGTCAATATAACAGACACTTATAGCTCAATACATTACCTTCTCTTCTTGACAAACATCATCGTCTTCCTCAGTATGATGTGTTGTGCTTCCTACGGAACATGATTACTGCTTCTATGGTCAACTTCAACCTGTAACAATGGATCAAGTCTTACAGGCATGCTATGTCGTCTTAAACACAGTTAATATACTAAACCAATAAACTGACTTAGACAAAAATAAATAGACCCCCTCTCACACTAAATTTCTATTAGGCTTCTTGACTTTTGCAACTCTGTTATAAACCCTTCAAACAATATGTAACCCACAATACTAATACATAGCCCAGAAAACAATACATAATATGCTACTGTTATGGCAGCTAGCTATGTATTGTTTGTGGGGTTTGTAACAGAGCTGAAAAGTCAAAGTGCAGATTAGATTCCACAAAAGTCCAATGGAAGAAAATGACAGTATAGAAAGGGCAGTAATAAATATTGGTAATAGTTGAAAGAGATTACAGTTCTTGCGTAATCAGATGGGGTTAAGCTCAATTCTGCACCTGCTCCAACTTCTCTGATGCCTAGAAGAAATATGTCCACAAAGTCAAAATTATACTCAATCAAAACACTATAACTGATGAACTATCTTCAACACTTCTTGTCATGATTATATATAGTATATCTTTGCTAGGAGATTATATATAGTGCATAACTGACCATTTGAGACTTCATTGAGCATTGATTCAATTTAGCTATTCCTACTTGGGCACACACCATGATATCAAATATTGGCCAAGACTGAGACAATACTCCCGAGTCGTCTCAGTTATAGGCCTACCGAAATAGATACTTCCCCAAAACTTGGAAGGTTGATACTAAAGTTAATAAAGAAAACACACACAAAAAATTGAAACTCTAGATCATAGAGCATATGCCATTATTGCAGTGTAGGTATGACAAAAGTGAGTTGTACAGAGACAAGACAATCGAATAGCTGTGGTAGCACTTGGGCTGAAAGAAACAAAATTATAATTATCTAAGTATATGTTTAGCATATCTTCTTATAGTATATTCATTTTGGCTTAAAACAGTATAATCCAATAGTATACTCATATAATTTAAAATTAGCATTTCTAAGTTAAATTTTTGTATGTATAATAAAATTTGTAAAATGGTTAATATTTGCTTTAAAATACAGTTTTTTTTTTCAAATATGTTTAGGTTTTCTAATTCATTACCTAAACACTTCAACAAATTGATACCAACAAATTTTCATAATCAGAGCCAATGCACCACCCAATGTCCACGAATGCTGAAAATGATACCAAATCAGGAGAACAAAATTCAACCCAATACCGAGTTTGTGAACCATTGCACATAAATGTTGAGAAAATAACCGCAAAAGTGCAAAGGGACATCAAAACTTCAATACAAATATTCTACTGAAAAAAGACATACATTTGACTAGTAATAGCAAATCATATTATGAATGGCAACAGACATGAGATTGATTGCACACAAAGAAAAGTTAACTAACGGGTACTAACACTGAAAAAGTTCACAAAAGAACCATCAGGAACGTCAGAAAGTAAAGCTGAACTAGAGGATCTTGGTGGTTCCAGAGGACCTTCAATCACCTCTAAACTAGGAACTGCTTCTAGTTCTTCAAACTCAGTGCTGCAAGTCAAATTAAAAATATAAAAAAAGAATGTTATTTATGTTATCAAGTAGACCATGTTATGTCATTGAGAATAAGAGTACACAAGTAAAATTTATGTTATTTATATGCAACTAACAAGTAAAATATTTAAAATTATAATATTAGTCGTATCATATATGATGCTTCTAGTATATATAGGTGCAATAAATTTCAAAAGTAATCTGACCATCTACTAAGAGTAATATTGCTATAAGGACAAGCTTTGCTCACAAACTTTAGTGCACAAGCATATATGACACAATATACAACCACCCATGTATTTTTAAAGACTGCAATATAGCGAAGATAGTGCCACATGACTGAAGAAACATGTGGTGCAAATGCATTTACTATCAAAACTAGAATCAACAGAAACAGTAATGCTTAGCAATCATGAATTTCATTATGTGCTCCTCACTAAACAGATCATGTTCTGAGTAATTTTAAGGAACTCAAAGAGCAAAATTGAGATATGTGGTTTATATTTGTGTAGATCCAAGCATATGCAAACAGATTTTCAATAAGAAGAGATACAGCAAGAACGATATATGCAATTAGGATATTAGTTGGTGAAGAAGCAATTATTAAGAGAATGCAGATTTAGTTTGAGTTCCAAATATTCGTAATTTAACAAGTACATAAGTCCGATAGAAGGAAATGGCAATCTAGAAAGACAGTAATAATTACTATATTCTTAGTACATATTGACAATAGTCGAAAGATCTGCTTACAGTTTTTGCCGAAGCAAGCGGGATTCAACCCACTTCTGCACCTGCTCCAACTACTCTGATGCCCCAAAGAAATATTAGGATATGAGGTGCTGGTCATTTCAATTCAGAGAGCAAACAAAAACACTCTAATATGAGGTACCTTTGTTGGACACTTTGTCTCGGCAAAAGTCTCTGCAAGCTGAGCAGCGTCTGTATTGGAAGTGACTCCTGATGAGCAACAATAACAACAAAACATCTATGTTACACCATAAATCTAACGCAATAAATTTATGACAATCAGTCTGAATAAATTGGTTACCTCCAATAATAACCAGGCCGTCCAATCTCAGAGCTAGACAAGCTGCTCTTGTAGCATTCACTTGTTCAGTCGTTCTGATTTGATCAACTGTCCGGCCAAGTAAATCAAATCCACCTTCATCAAAAGCTCCATAAGCTATTAGTAAATCACAAAAAAAACAAAAAAAATAAAAAATAAACAGAACACCGTAGATATAGAACTAGAGAAGTATGCAACCACTAACTGTCCATATTTATCATCATTTATCATTCAACTGCATTATATAGATGGACATGAACAAGCAACATCTTTATCAATTGTACTCAACACAAACAACAAGAAGTAGTTAATCATGTATTTCTTTAATCAAGTATTTCTCTGCCATGACTAGATTTTTTTAAGCTAACTTACCCTCACACTTAAAAATCGCGCAGTAAGTCTTTTATTAGTAGCATCACACACAGATAAAAACATCCAATATATTTCAAACGCAGAATGCATACACAAACAACATCGATTGCATCTAATCAACATTTCTATAAAATTAAATCACTAAGGTCATCAAAATTTCAATTTCGTGGATTGGCCATAAACAAACTAAGTTTCTCATTTCATCAAAGAAGAAAACAATTGAATCATGGCTTGGTTGTAGTTCCAGTTCCAACGAGATGGTCGAGAGTAACAAACTGTGTTTCTAATTTTATGTTCACAGCGAAGAAACATGTTTCCATGCCTGTAAACATCTAGATTAGAACATCAAGATTAGAGTAATTCATCAGACCTTATATACAACAATAATTTAAAGAATAAAGATATGAGGCAACAAACTCAATAGAGATTATTCATATAAAAAACCACTACCAAGTTAATGTATATGCAGTTACAAAGCAAACTACTTGATATGTGCTAAAAGTGATTGAAGACACTCAAACTACTTGATATGTGCTAAAAGTGATTCACACAATCGCTTGGGCATTTTCACAAACAAGTTTTATGCAAAGCTATAAGCCTACAAATTTTACTCTTTACAAATCAAAAGATGAATTGACCACAACAACAACAAAATCATAGCATCTACAAAGCAAAATCACTTGGGCATTTGCACAAACAAGTACGGTGCAACAAAAAAGGCTCATATAACTATATATGCAAAGTTATGAGCCTATTACAAATTAGAAGACAATTGACCACAACAACAAAACCATAGCCTCTACAAAGCAAAATACTCAATCCCCACTAAAAATGATTCAAGACACTCACTTGGGCATTTCACAAACAAATAATGTACAACATACAGGGTTCAAATAACAAGAGATGCAACCATAAAGTTCCATATTTTCACTAGAAATTAATCAAAACAAGAAAATTCATGAACCCACGAAAACTAGGGTTAGGATTCAATACCTGAGAGTTTCTTGGATGGACGCAGTAGCTTGGATTTCGGGGTCGCCGTCAACTTGGGTTGCCAGGGAGGATTTCTAGCAGGATTTGAGGTAGGGTTTGGGGGTGTCGGGATTTCAGGTAGGATTTGGGGGCGTTGAGCGTCGGGGAGGTGCGTCGACTGGCGGGGAGGAGAGTTGGTGTGGATTTGGGCGTCCAGCGGCGGGGAAGATGAAGGTGGAGCTAGGTTCAGTTAGAGAGAGAGAGAGAGAGATTTTGGAGACGGATGTGGAGCGGCGCTGGATTATTTAGGGTTAGAAGTATACGTTTTTGGGGGGGAAATGAAGAGTGGAGCGGGAGGAAATATTCGGCAGGCGGCAGCTGAGCGGGAGGAAATACGTTTTTGGTCTATAACGGCGGTGTCTATAAAACCGCCGTTATATATTATATATCTAACGGCGGTTATATAGCACTGCCGTCATAGATCAAAGCTATTAAAAAAAATATTATAATGGCGATCTATCGCGGCGTTTGGGCATAGACGTCGGGATAGATACGCCGTTATATCCATTCCGATTAGTAGTGCCAATTGGAGATTTTCGCCATGTTACTTGGTATTGTGCACCAGATAGGGGCTGTGGGGATGACGTGGCATCCTACGTGGCACGCCATGTTGTGTCGCGTGTCACCACGTCGCGCATGCATTTCTTTCCTCCTATTTTTTGCTTGTGTCTGCGCGTGCTTTCTCCCCCCTTTTCCCTATCAGCATGTGCGACACATGTGCTTTGGCTTGCTTGGTGTAATAAAAGAAATATGCATCGGGTAGGGGGTTAACCGGGATTGAACCCAGCACCTTGGGGTTGGGAGGTGAGTAACCCAACCACTAGGCTATCTCCTTGGCTTGTAGAAGTTCTACATCACATCCTATTTAACTTGGATGTGCTTTTTGGACAGATCAGTATGTAGCTGTAGTATAACAAACTTTCTCGGTGCTACGGAGGTTCGATTGGAGCGTATGACCCTTCAGTTCGAAGGTAACTCGAAGATCTACATGCTTTGTTCAGAAGTTGGTTGAGGAATCTTTCGTCGTTAGGGTCAAAACAGACCCACAATGTCTGCCTCCTAGGAGTTGAGAAGAGGAGCTCTGCCACGGAGGAGCTATGAAGAAGAGCTTCGCAAGACTAGGGAAGACCATTCAGGGGGCGAGTTTTAGGGAGCAGCTCTAGGGATGTGTCGAGCTCCGAACTCAATGTGAAAGAAGGCCGTTCGGGAGGCGAGCGAGATGAGGATCATCGTTAGGCTCTAGGGAAAAGCTGTTCGGGAGGCGAGTTTAGGGAGCAGCTCTAGGGATGAGTTGAGCTATGAACTCGTTGTGGACGAAGAAGACCGTTCGGAAGGCGAGTGGAGTACTAGACTCATTGTAAGGGGCAAATTAGTTGTTGGGGGGGGGAGCTCGGACGACGGGCTTTGCCCTCGAGCTACGAAGAAAAGCTTTGCCACCGAGGATATACGAAGAGAAGCTTTGCTCCCGATGGGCAAGAATAGGAGCTTCGCCCCCGAGGAGCTACGAAGAGGAGCTATCCCAATGGGCTAAGCGCCTATACTGGAGGGTTGAAAAGGGATTTCCAAGCAATTTTGTCTCGACTCTTGCTCTCTTTGTGTTGCGGCTTATTACTCCGAGTCCATACGTTGGGATAGCGGTTCTAGTGACGACCTAGATTCTGAGCTTGCTGTTTGAGAGTTGCGAATTGTGGGAGAAGCTCTAGAGGAGATGTGCACTCCGAACTTGCTGAGAGTTGAGCGAGTTTTGAGAGAAACTCTAGAGGAGAGGTGGACTCCGAACTTGCTGAGAGTTAAGTGACTTTTGGGAGAATCTCTAGAGGAGAGGTAGACTCTGAACTTGCTGCTTGGAGTTGGCGAGCTTTGGGAGCAACTCTAAAGAAGAGTTGGACTCTGAGCCTGTGGTGGAAGGAGAAGGCCGCTCGGGAGGCGAGCGAGGTGGAGAAGAGCATTGTCAGGCTCTAGGGAAGAGTTGGACCCTAAACTCGTTGCTTTTTTATTCCAGAGGGTTGGAGGAATAGCTCTAAAGAGACTGTACCCGTAATTTGACTTGTTAAGGAAACTTATTTTGGGCGAGTTGTTAGAGTAGTAACTTAGAAGATGGGTTAGACTCGTAATCGTTGTTTGAGGAAGGTAACGAGTTGTAGAGGTTGTCTCGAGTGGCGGCTCGGAGTCTAAACTTTACTTGCTCACAAGTTTGCTTGGAGTGGCGTTTTAGCCATGGTTAAGGACGCCGAACAAGTTGACTCCGGGGGTAACGAGTTGAAGGAGCAGATGGAATGACGAGTCGTGTTTTGAATCTACTTACATGCAGATTGCTAGAGGTACAAGTGTGTCATGGTTATGGACTCCAAACTCATTGTCTAGGTACCAGCAAGTTATGGGAGCAGTCCGTCATGCGAGTCAATCTGCTATCTAACTGTGGGCAAGTTAATAGGGAGAGTACGACTTCGAGGGTATGGACTTCGAACGGTACTCTCATTTTTCCCAGTCAGGGGAGTAGCTTCAAGTGGAGCCAGTCTCGTAACTTGACTTCAAGGTTGTAAACGGCGTTAGGCGGTGGCGGTTCGGTCAAGAGGCGCCTAACACCTAGGGTGCCTAAGCGGCGTCTAGGCAGCGCCTAGGCGGTTGAATTTGTTTTGCCGATTTAGTTAATTTCAGCCATATTCTTCAATCGTAAGTATAATTATGCAATCCAGTTGCAAATATTCATGATATTATTCTCCATTGCTAATGAGGCTGGAGAGATTGTTCTTGCTGAGTGAGTTCAATGTCTTGTATTGAGTGAATTTGTAACTCGTAATATTCTCTAGTTGAATATTATATATCTCTAAATTTCTCTCTGGATTAAGCGAAAGCTAACCAGGATAACTTCCTTATATGTTTTTTATTGGATTGGTAGATCTACTTGTTTGATTGTTCGATTGATTCGTTCATCTAACTCGTCGTTCTTATTGCTCTAATTAGTTCCGCTGTGTCACATGTGTTTGACGAAATTCTTCCAACGAGAGTTGTGAGATTCCTCTCCTTATCGCACCACCCAACATATTGAGACACAAGGGAATCATCTACTAGACTAGTTAAAGTCTAGTGTGCAGTGCCATACAAAAATGACATATGATATCCTGTCATAGTAAAAGATTGGTACTCCACTGCTCATAAAAGATCTCCTTCAATTTAATATTTGTATAGCTTGTACTCTTTGGAATCCCATACAGAGTTACAGTTGCAGAGGGAATCAAAACAGTAGTCACAGTACTGTGGGCTGTGTGCACGGTCTCTGAAACCCTAGCTCTAAATCAACAAAAAGAATAATGGGTTCCTTACTTAATAACAGAATTTAACCAAGTAGTTGTTCAAGAAAACAAATTGCAAAGGTGATATTAGAGATAGGTGCATTTCTGTTGAGAATACTGATCAGGTAATGTTTTGGTTGGAGAATCAGGCAAATGAACCTGCGTCAGCTGGATTCGAACACCTGACCTTATGCACAATTCGTATGTCATGTATTTTGAATTTCACGCTTTGATTGCTTAATACAGTAGTAATGTTGACTTTGACATATTGTAACCGCGACCGAATTACTAAAACGGAGATGAATGTAGACTTATTTTCCCCTGAGATAAGTAGAAGAAATTGTGCAGAATGCAACAAGAGTTTAAGAAGAAAAGGGATCAGGATAACGACGTCTCAGTTAAATGAGACTAGTGTCGAGATAACATATATATAATTTTTGTATAACACAAACATACGAAATAAACAACAAGTCGAACAACATAAAAAATATTAAGGGACCAAATTAGAAGCCGATTTAATTCGTGCAAGCATCAATTTGACTCAAACTTTTTAGTGCTTTCACATTGGCTTTCAGTTTTGAATTAAATAGCGGGGAGGGTTAGAGTGATGTCATACCAATAACAATATTGGCTATGTGCACCTTACTCATTTAACGTTCAACTTTTATTGAGCCCTCTAAATCGGCTGTCTAGAACTTGTACGATACAGAAGAAATGAACTTCTGAATCTGTATTGGGTCTCAACGACTTTAGCCATGTGTTCACCCCTTTGTTTTACCATGTAGAATTTGCATTCGAGCTATAAACTCAACAAGATTAAATATCAAGAGAGTACAGTCAATAAAAAATTGGTGATTTCTCATGCTTGAACTCAAAATTTAGCACGAACTGGCCTTGAATTCAAAATTTTTAACGGTCTAACGGATAACACCAAGCCCATTTCAGTGTCAAGCCTTCACAAGTTATCGGCTATTTATTGGGCTTTCTTGTTCTTTCTAAATTCGATGTATGAGCTGTTCTTACAACAACATATTCCCATCCCTGACATCCAAACCACCTATATGGTTTATCTACGATGTTTTGGTATTGGCAAATTGATGCAAATTTATGATTTGGTATCATACAATGGAAGTGTACAATAACTGCTTTTCACATATAATTTATTTTGGCAGTGGCTAGAAAGTTTTAGCAAAATTGATCAAATATTTGTCCAAGTCTTCGTGGGATGCTTAAAACCTCTAATTTGATCACGGTATTATATTTCATATACTTGTCCTGTTTTTGGTTTTAGGCGAAACTACTCTTTTCTTTCTTTCTTCTGTATTTTTTGAGCAAAAAGCAGGAATTTTTCTACTTTGTTTCATTAATAAGAAATTCTGAAATGGTCTAGAGTAAAACATCAAAAGATTATTATGGTTACATGACCTTCTTTTTCTATTTTCTGTTTAGGGTTAGAGCAACCAAAGAGGCATGATATTGTTTCATGTTATCTGCATGTGAATGCAGTATCGCGTGTTGATTTTGGTCGAAAATATTCTTCTACTATATCATGTATGAGAGATAAGTAAAAGGAGAAGCAAAATTTTGCTGTTCATGAGTAACCATTTTGTGTAGTTTTCTGCAGATAATTGTTTTCATTTGTTATGAGTATTCATTATGTATCATTCATCTTAATTTTTGGCTTCATACTAGAAGTGCGATTTATATGATGTATCCAGTCCAACTCGGGCATTTTCTGAAACCCCCTGAACACTTGAGTCTGGTGCACTTATTCTCATATTAAGGTGATAGAGGATTGTGTAGTATTGAAGTTAATTTTTGATCTTCATCATCAATCATACACCACCTCCTCTTTTACCGACAGTCGATAAATTATTACTTCATGTTATCATAGAGAGGTTGTTGAATTTCTAATTAAGAATCTATTTTGAGAAGTAGAATTTATAATTACGATACAACCAGTTCACAAGGGATTCTGTCATATAAAGCCTTTCTTGCTCTGCTAACCGCATTGTCATGTATTATCCCCGAAAATATTGTATTATAGCTACAGTATATAAAAGTAATGAAGAGGGCTTGACAGACTGATATAACGATTGCTATATGTGCAAAATTGTATTTGAAAAAGACTGTGAATTAATGCAAGATTTCTCAGAGGTCTCTCCAATGTCTTAATTACCCTAATTTCTTAATTTTTTAAAATTGTATTCATTATTGTTACTATTGTTTTTCTATTAGGCCTTTAAATTCACCGAGGAAATATCGATTTGTATATGGACTCTCATTCTGCAAAATAAAGTTACATAAACATCATGATAAACATTATTCGGTCACACGCTCTTACATATACACATATACTAGTCCATAATCTGAACAAAACTCATACATTACAGGTATCAAGCATTACCTATACTTCATTACAGATACGATAAATCACGGAGAGGTCTCCTCTGCGCGTGGAGCTGGTGGGATCCCAGGGAATAGGGGATTCGGAGGCATGGGGACCGGAAATGGAGGAAACAGAGAAGCTGGTGGTGGTCGAGGTGGAGTTATGAAAGGCATTGGAGGGATGTTCGGGAGTGGAGGAAAAAGCGATGGAGGTGGTGAACGGATGACAGGAGGTAGAACTGATGTTGGTGGTGATGGAATAACAGGTGGCAGAATTGAAGGTGGTGGAACTAAAGGGTTTGGGGGCAATGGAAGCCCCGGTGAGGGCACAAAGGGAATTGGTGGAGGGAAAAAGAACGCGGGTTGTGCAGGTTGCTCTTGTATCTTGTTAACAGAGAAGAAGGAATCAAAGTTATTACAAAGATCAGGTTGCTTCATTGGCTTGAACGCGAAGAGCCCAGCAGAAAAAACATGAATGCCATTATTCCTCTTCGACTTTAGATGAAGAGTTCTAGATTTTGGGGAAGAGGAAGCCACAGAACAGAATGGCTCATTGCTTCTAATCAGACTTATTGAGCAGGTATTTATGGTGTTCAGTTTTGGTGGCAAGCGAACTCTGAATACTCCGTGTCGGTTTGTTTTCACCTCCTTTTTGTAGTAGTCACCACATTCAACTGCAACTGAAGCACCTGTAAATAAGAGAAACTTTTCGTATCAGTTATTGTACATGTTTATATCTGTTTGAATTTTGAATTTAAAGAAGTGAACCTCAAACCTGAGATGAAGTGACTGGATTTGGTGAACTGTTGATGGAAGCAAGTGTCGCAGTAAACGGTTCCGACCACCAAAGCAGACTCAATGTCCGAAGCAGAGGAATCGAAGAAGAGGAAGAATGAGAGTACTAGTAAAAAGCAGTAAGTTCTGATACTGATATCCATTATATTAAGCATGTTGGGATGAACTCATAAGCTAGTTCAGAATCCGGTATTTATAGAACGAAGAAGTGCAGAAAAAAAAGAGGACTACATTCAGTCAACTAGGCAGCAGAAATCAAGCTTGAATTGGGAAAGAAAGAAAATTAGAGGAGGAGGAGAATTAAAGGCTGAAATTTTGTTTCTTTTGATTGATGGGTCCATTGCATTGTTCACGGGTTTTGGATCCAATGCAAGCCACAGAAAGGAAATGATAGTATATGGTGATGATAAGCATATGGGGAGATGATCACATGGCTAATGTATGTCCTTTTCCTTCTCCAATTCTGTGCTGAAGAGAAGAGCAGGGTTCAAGACAAATGCTTGAGATTTACTTGTCGGTATACGGCATTTTGAATATTATCACTACCTTGGTTTAGACTGATGTATATATAGTTTACTATGCAAATCTGAAGCGTTGTGAGAAAGATGATCGTTTACTTCTTCTTGTAGTCGACATGCATGATCATTTTACCAAAACAAGTTGAGCTGTGTTACACCTAGTAGTCCATTTACAGTGTTTGATCTTGTGACTGTAATAGCTTTTGTTCTGTAATGCTCAATTTTGAATTTTCCATACATATCTCGTAAATATTTCAGGACAATGACATGCTTGTACCTTTTCTTGATTAAAAATGAAAGTGATGCATCATCTAATTTCCTTGATTGTTCTATTTTAGAGTACTCACGGGCCGGGTAATCAGGAGTATATATGGCTGCATTTGTTCATGTCATTATCCACTGGTAATTTACAATTGGTTTTGGTGCGGCATTTGTTCATGCATTTGTTCAAGACATAATTAATTTACAATTGGTTTTGCTAGTTGTAGGAACAAATTACCAGGTGCAGCTACAAAGTGTAGCAACTGGTAATAGCTAGGAACCATTCAGTTTGACATCATTCACAGTTTTCAGATTGCCGTTTGCGGTCTTGTGCAGGAAGTTGATGATTTTGATAGAAAGGAGTGTTTGATCTCATGTTAAGTTCTTTGTACAGTTGGAAGGCGTTTTCAGCTGAATCACAGACGACGGGAAAGACTTTTTGTTTTTTTCTTCTTTTTGATAACGAGGATTCCAGCCCAATAAATAAACAAACAAACAATAGAGCGGGAAAGACTTCCTTGACTAGTATAATATATGTGATGAAGATGGATTATCCTACACCGTTCGTTCTCCGGTATAATAAAGTAATTATTACATCATCTGATCTGATGAATGCATGACACATGACCATCAAGGAAGCAAGGATACTCAGTATTCAGTAACATATATATTTTTATTGGATCATGTAATACATATCAGTTTTCTTTGTCCTATCAAACTCGTTACCGATATCTATCGGTCGAAGAAGGCAACAGACGACGTGGAAGCAAGCCGTGCTTATACTAAAGCCCAGTTAGCTTGACAGCTGGGTGAAATGTAGGGATGGCGAACGGCTCGTTCGGGCCGGGTCGGGCCCAACCCGTACGGGTTGGCACGAATACATAGCCGGTCCGGGCCGGGTTGCACCCTTATACGGGCCGGGCTACGTTTTCGTTTGGGTGGCCCTCCCAACCCGTGAACCCTTTAGGGTTCAATCCGGGTTGGGCCGGGTCAACCCGCAGGTTGGCCCGTTTAATAATATAATTTTATTTTTTTTGGTAGCTTAAATTGAAATAATAATAATAATAATTTTACAAATGATGTATACAAACAACCATATCTTTGTTTGATGAATACTACAATTCTTCAAAAATTTTAATACTAAGTAAATAATAATACTAATAAGTAATAATACTACAATTCTTCAAATATCCCCAAATGATGTTTAATTATAATACTAAGTATGTAATTCAGTAATAATACTAATAAGTAATAATACTATAATTCTTCAAATATCCCCAAATGATGTTTAATTATAATACTAAGTAAGTAATAATACTAATAAACAAAAAAAATCGTAATAATAATAATAAGATTGAAAAAGTGAAATTGACAACAAATTTTGAAATTTTATTCATATGAATTTAAGTTATACAATTTGAACAATTTATAACGAAATGAAGAATTCAATTCACAAATAAGTTTTATACAATAACATATTTGTTATATACAATTTTAATTGAGTACAAGTTTTCTAATTTGACATAACAAGCAAAGCTATTGTTGTTGTTGTTGTTGTTGTTGTTGTTGTTCTTCGGGCGAGTTGCTCCCACTTGTGGAACTTGATAGTGCTTTCCCTTGCGTCCTATCTTCAGCCTCCAGCCAGTCTTCTGTGCAAACGAGCATCTCCAACGCCTCGGGCTTCAACTGATTCCTGTAATCAGATAGAACCCTGCCACTTGTAGAAAATGCACTCTCAGAAGCAACTGTAGGGACAGGAGGAGTTAGCAAATCTTTAGCCATAATTGACAGAATACTAAAAGTGTTCATGTTCTTTTCACCATTGTAAAATATCTAGTGGAGAAAGAGTAGGCTCAGTATCCTGTTGGTTATACCAATTTAATTCATTTGGTTGATTAGTCCTAGGTTTTTTAGATTGAATTTGTTCAAATAAACTAAATGTTCTATCACCAATTCTACTTTTACCCTTACCTTTAGAACTACCAGAAGAAGAACTAACTACAGAAGTTGTACTACTAGAAGCAAAACGTCTATCATAATAATCATACAAGTTATTTAACGTAAATTCGAACTAAAAAAGTAGCGCAATCAATTGTTAATTCTACATTGTCCTCTAAATATCCAAAAAACATTTGTATCAAATTCTTCGTACCTTCTAATTTGATACGGGGATCCATAACAGTAGCAACACAAATCAACATAGGAGGAGGAAAATAATACTTCAAAATTTTTTGAAATGCAGGTATTACAATGTCACTAATATAGGCATCATTTAACATTTCGTTAAATATTTGCACCATGCTAACTAATTCAATAAAAATGCTACTAGAAGTAGATTCATATGTTTTTGAAAACTTTAAAGTTGCGGTTTTAAAAGGTTCTAGAAATTTCAACAAAGATTCGGCAAAAAACCAATCGTTGGGAGTCATTTCAAAATTGTGCATATTTTTTGCGATACAAAAATCATTTACAACTGCTTTATAATCGGTGACAACATTTAGTAAATCAAAAGTAGAATTCCATCGGTGTCTAACATCCTTTGAAAATTTTCTAAAAGGAACATTTCTAACCCTACACCAAGCTTTCCATTCTTGTAAAATGCTTGGACTTAATGCAATGAAATGTACACAATTTCTAATTTTATGTATATATGGATCAGCTATTCTTAATGCATCTTGAACACATAAATTTATAATATGACATACACATCTAACATGAAAAATATTGTCAGATGGAGGGTTTAATACAAATTTTAAAGTAGTAATTGCTACATTGTTGTTAGATGCATTATCAAAACTAATAGCCATAATTTTATCGCGAATATGAAAAACATCACAAATTTCTATAATACGGTTTGCTATTTCAGCGCCACTATGGGGATACGGCAACGCCGCAAGTGATATGATTCTTTTTTGAAGAATCCAATCATTGTCGATCCAATGACAGGTTATTCCCATCGTTGGAATATTGTTGACACCCGTCCAACAATCCGAAGTTAAACTAACCCTACAAGTTAAACTCCATAAAATTGCAATCAACGCGTCCTTCATTTCAACATACATTTTAAAACAATCCGATTTACAAGTATTTCTCGGAATTCTTTTAAAATGAGGGTTTAAGGCCGTTTGATTAAAATTTTCTAAGTTCCTACTTTCGGGATAGGAAAATGGCAACTCTTCCTTAATGACTAATCGGGCCATTTCCCGACGAACAAGTTCGGGATCATAAGGGTGGCTATCTACTTGACCGGTCCTAGGGTTGATTTTTTTTTGATATTGTATTTGATCAAGAAGTTCTTTATGATTATGTTGTATGTGCCTACTAATTGTACCGATGCCGTCACCCCTCTTGAATTTGTATGTTTTACTACATGTTTTACACACTTTCAAACCTATACCCGGAGTATGTTCGTTCGGGATATACTCATAAAACTTATGCCAATCGCTGGTTTCTCCTCTACTTTTCCTACTACTACGCGGTTGTGTGGTTTCGGGTTGTTGTTGTTGTTCTTCTTCTTCTAATTGTACGTCACCTACAACATCTATGTCGTGTGTACCCCATTGTTCCATAGTAGGATCAATGTAATCTTGGGCGGGCTCACTAGTTGGGACAATTGGTGGCCTACGTGAAGAGGAGGAGGAATCTTGTCCGCTACGACCGCTACCGCGTGATCTAGACATAATGTAGTAATGTGCTAAAGTAAAGTATGTAAAAAAAATATACAATGTAGGAGCGGTAAATTATACAAAAAAAATCTAAAAAACAAGAGGGTTGAGATAGAGAAGTTCAAAAAAACAAACAATAATTTTAACTACAACGCAAAAAAAAAATTAACGAGAGAGATAGAAATATTTTGATACCGTTCACCGTGGAATACGCGTATGTAAAAAAACCGTTAAAATAAGAATAGAATAGAAAAGATGGAGGAGCGCTTTGCCGATTCCGCAATTGAAGAGTTGAGAAGATGTTGAAGTAGATTTGACGAGGGTTGAAGAGAGTTGAAGACGTTGAAGACGTTGAATTTTGATTCCGATACGACCAAAATTTGATCGTGTATACGCCTCCTTGTACACTTGTTTGATGAATACTACAATTGTTCAAAAATTCTTTACAAATGATGTATAATAGTAGAGAGAGTAAGAGAGTGAGGTGATTTTTTTGGAAATTTTTGGGGATATTTATAGGCTAAATATGGGGTGAAAAACAAAAAAAAAACTCACCAACGGCTCAAAATGCCGTTCTGTCCATCAGCAGCGGCAGCAACGGTATTTTCGACCGTTCGACCCGCGGGTCAACGGTCGACCCGTCACGGGTCGAACGGGTCGAAACCCGCGGGTCGCCCCGCGGGTTGGCGGGTCCAATTCGTGGGTTAGACCGGGTTCGTGGGCCGGGTTTCGCGGATTTAATTCGCCTAAATTGCGACCCGGGTCGACCCGGTACTGTTCACCGGGTTCGACCCGAACCCGCCAAGACGCTAAGCGGGCCGGATCGAGGGTGGGTCGCCGGTTGACCCGGCACAGTTGCCATCCCTAGTGAAATGGGGTTCACATGTGCATAAAAAATATATATATCCGACTTGACCCCAGACAAGATAGGCAAGGAATCACTCTTGATCTATTGGTGCCCACAACTTCGCCGAGCCGACTAGCAAGTAGCAACCCTTTTTACACGACGTATTTTTTTCCACTACGTATTTTTCGAACAAAGAAGACGAGACTATAGAATCGGATTCACTTTCCATGCATGTGGGCTGAAGCCCATGAACAAATTGTGGGCCCCTTTCCATTTTACGGGTCAGGCCTTAGTCAAATATTGGGCTCACAATAGGCCCGAAGTAGACCCAGATAAGGTCTTTCCGATTCGAAGCCCTACAGAGAGCCCAAATAAGCAGACACAAATCTAACCCCCCAAAAAAAGCCCCCTTCTCTTATTCTTTTCGCTTCTCTTCCTTTCGATCAAAAAATGATGCCATCTTTCCACTAATTTACTCACCCTCTCCTCTATCTTCCATTCCACTCTCTATCTCGTTTGGCGGGAACAGATTCTTCAAAGATTCCTCTTCTTCTAGGGTTTGCCCATCAATGGCGGTAGTTAGGGTTTTACGGATCTCCAACATTAGAGATTTCTTGACCCGCAAGCTTCGATTCGGAGGCACTGTATTGAAGCAGGCGAGCTCCGGCGCCGCCCCAGAAGCGGCTGCCGCTCCTAAGATTCCGCCTAATTCCAAAATGGTGGTTTTTTTTGTTAGAAGCATTTTGTCGAATGGTTGGTGGGGGGAAGTGGTGGGTTTGGGTTTTGGGGATTTATGGATGGTGGGGTTGTTAAAGATTGGATTTTGATGATGGGTTTTGGTTGAATTTTGCCGGGGAGGATTTTGACTGGAGGAATGATTGGGTTGGCTATAGCTGGAGGTGCTTATGTGAGTACTGCAGATGAAGCCACATTTTGGTACATGAAACTATTTGCAAGTTTTGATCATATTTTTTTTGTTCTTGTTTGTGTTTGTATTGATCCTTGAAGTAATATTGTATTCTGATTTGCTTAAATATACCCATATTTGGTGACAAAATGCACTTATACATCAATTCTCAATTGCCCAGGATAACTTTAGGGGGGTATTTTTTGGTTGAGTTTTGCTGAAACGTCAGGGTGGTTTTTTTGGATTTTGCCCAGTATACCGTATACGGTACTTCTTGTCCAAGTTTTTTTTCCCTCTGCAGGTTTACTTATTGGGGTCTTGCAATTTATTGTTAAATTTCATTTCACGATAAACAAAGTTGCACCCTACTAAAGTATCCTAGTATCATGTAACTAGGGCTGCAAATGAATCGAGCTATTCGCGAGCTATTCGGCTCGAGCTCGGCCAAAGCTCGGTCAAAGCTCGGCTCGAACCGAGCTCGAGCTCAAATCCGAGCTCGTTTTGTAAACGAGCCGAGCTTGAGCTTAATTTTTTTTTTTTAGGCTAAGCTCGCGAGCTATTCGGCTCGATTATGATCAAAGCTCGGTCAAAGCTCGGCTCGAACCGAGCTCGAGCTCAAAATTGAGCTCGTTTCGTAAACGAGCCGAGCTCGAGCCTGAAGGTATTCGGCGCGGCTCGAACCGAGCTCGAGCTCAAATCCGAGCTCGTTTTGTAAACGAGCCGAGCTCGAGCTTATTTTTTTTTTTTTTAGGCTAAGCTCGCGAGCTATTCGGCTCGATTATGGTCAAAGCTCGGTCAAAGCTCGGGTCGAACCGAGCTCGAGCTCAAAATTGAGCTCGTTTCGTAAACGAGCCGAGCTCGAGCCTGAAGGTATTCGGCTCGGCTTGGCTCGATTGCAGCCCTACATGTAACTAATGTAAAGCTTAATGACATTTTGGCTGGAATCCTGATGGGATTCTATCCCTTTATTTTAAAAAAAAACTTAATGTAAAGCTCAATTTCAATTTAATGCAAAATTATAAGAATTCGTCTAAGTGGCTTTTGTGCTTCGAGTATACCAATTGCACATTGAAGAACCATTGTGTTTGAAACAAATTCATTTTCTCATATTTGTATGCTTGCAACCAACGACTTTTCTCCCTCCCTCATTTGCATTTGCTTTAAGCTTATTTTGCATAGTTGGATGATCCAAGGGTTTATACCAATGTTGAAAATAGCGATTGTGCTCAAATGAAACAAAGAAAATTATATTTGAAGGCGAGAAATGATAAATTCTACACCAAATGGGCACGTCATCGAGCTACAAGGCCTAGCTTTCAACTTACATAAATCTAATATGAAGTTTAAAGTACTAAATGCAAACATAGCCAAGTAAAGAACTACTAAACAATTGTAAAAAATGGGTGATAGTGAATCCCCACAGTCATAAACCCCTAGTGCAAATAAAAAACAAGTGATATTGACCTGTTATCGCTGGAATCCCAAACCTTAGATGTCGGAATCCAAAATCCTTGTCATTGCTCTCCAAAACCCCATCAGTCGCACTCACTTCCAATGCGAGCATCAAAAGGGAACACAAATAAATCAAATGGTGAAGAGTTATTCTTTTATCTGTTTTTTAATTAAATATTTTATACCAAAACATGTAGCACACTTTATTCGTGTTTCGTAGCACAATGCGAAATAACGTCACATATGGGCAAATAGCATGTGCTATTAGGTGTGTTCTTTACACCTGAGTTCTATGTAGCATATATATGTGAGAAACGCTACACAACACTATTTTGCTCTACGTAGTGCGCTATTTAATACACTGTTGAAGTAGAGCATAGTAGAGCAGAGTGAATATAAGACCGACTGCTTTTGTATGATTGTACACCCATTACCCATTTATTCTAGGCATGTCATTGTGACAATTAGGTGAGCTTGTATAAATAAATATGGAGTTTCTCTTTTTTTGGGTACTGTTTCTAAAGGGATACATGAGAATCATACAAATTCTTACAACCACGTCATCCCTAGGTTTACACTCTAAATAGACAATAAGTTCTTCTGACTATGTTAACAAATGTTTAGTAGGGAGGAATTTCCATGAACTCTTAAAGATAAGCTGGCGAATAGAGGACTAAATTATAGCTCACCTAGTTTCTGCTCATAATATGACCCATCCGTTATAATTTAAGATTCTTTTTCTGTAACTTTTGCAGTGGATGGTTGTTCAAGGCTACAAGATTTGTTAATCCGTTCTTTGCGTTGCTTGATGCAGAGGCTGCTCATCGGTTGGCAGTTTCAGCTGCATCTCGTGGTTTAGTTCCAAGGGAGAAAAGGCCCGTCCCTGCTATTCTCGGGCTTGAAATTTGGGGACGAAAATTCTCTAACCCTGTAGGTCTTGCGGCTGGTTTTGATAAAAATGCTGTGGCAGTTGAAGGGCTTACTTGGGATGGGCTTTGGCTTCATGGAAGTCGGATCGGTTACCCCCATTCCACAGGAGGGTAATCCTAAACATCGTGTCTTCAGATCGCCAAAGGGTAAGCAAGTATGTTACCAATTTGTTTTTATACCTGATATTTGTATACAATGCATAGATTGTTTGCAGTACTTTATATTAATATAATAATTTGTTGGCATACCTGGCTTTGTTGGCAGTGCTATCATTAATCGTTGTGGCTTCAATAGCGAAGGGATTGTGGTGGTTGCAAAACGTTTGGGAGCACAGCATGGTAAGAGAAAGATGGAGGACACTTCAAGCTCAAATTCATCCAATGATGAGGTAAAGCATGGAGGGAAAGCAGGTCCGAGAATTCTTGGAGTCAACATTGGGAAGAACAAGACCAGTGAAGTTGCTGCTGCTGATTATGTTCAAGGAGTTCATACCTTATCCCAGTATGCAGACTACTTGGTATAATCCCTTTTCTTCCTCCTTATTGTTGTTCCTGGTTCTCATAAACTCTTCACACTTCCACTTTCACAGTTTCCTTTTTTTCTTCTTCTTTGGATGTAATGTTTGTAATCCATGTCTATCTACAGTGGTTTAGGAATATCCTCTAAATGGATAGGAAGTATTTCATACTTGATCTAGGAACAAAGGGCTTAGCAGAAAGTTGCAGGGTTCAAAAGATCTGACACATAACAAGATTTAAAGAATATTAGTTGAGCAAACAATTGGGAAACCTTTTGATATAAAAATCTGGTTGATAACCTGATATACTCTAGCAAAAGGGCCACGGGTTACAACATGACAGATCCTACAGAACATCTTTGTTTATAAGAAGGATATTCGGATACAACGTAAGAAGCAAATATATGGACACATCTACATGCATTTAATGTGACAACATGTTTTCAAAAATATTCGGAGTACCACTTTGAAGTACAACATATGTTTTTGACGATACAACTTCCAAATAGATAAAAATATAATTAGCGGATGGGACAACTTTTCTGACTTTGCCCAAGCAATAACTGACCATGCATCTCCAACTTATAAGTATTTAATATACCCCTTTTGTAATACTATTAACATATTTAAATTATTATATGTCTGCACTAATTTGACGTTCTTTTTACATTAATATTATTCCCTTATAAATTAGTGGTAGCATTGATATATACACGAACATGGAGAAGTTTTTAAAATAGTTGACGGATGCCCTACAAGTGTTTGTGTAATTTTGGATATTTTATTTCGCAAATAGTTCTTTCAATTTTGGATATTTTTTATTTTTTAAAATAAAATATAAAAAGTCTTCATAACTTACGCTGTGCATTTCGCTATTTACGCTTATGCGCTATTGGTGGTTTGAGCCCATGCTATGTGCTATTGCTATTTTCACCATTGTCCTTAAGTGTAGTCTTTTAAATTAGCTACATAATTGTTTATTAAAGAGTAATAACAGGAAACTATTTACATACTTCCTAGAAATTGATTTTAGTTGCTTTGACATGATGCAAATACAATTTAATGTATCCGGTACTAAGATGGATTTCCAATTATGTTTGCTAGCTATAAATTGTAAAAAATATTAGGTTTCGACCTACAAAATCTGATGAAAACACTAATTTTCAAATTTTATTGAAACTGTCAAAAACTATGGGGACTATAACCCACAAATTTTGGTCAGGACACTGAAATTTAAAATTTCTTGAAATCAGCCAGAATAACCCTTAAAAGCTGGCTAAAGCACTGAGAACGAACAGTGGACTATAATTGATAAAATATTAGGACTATAACCCACAAAATCTAAGAAATTATTGAATCGGTCGAGAACGATGGACATGACCTTAAAATTTTATCAATACATTGAAATTCAAGATTTCTTGAAATCGGCTAGAACCAGCGGGCTACAACTCCCATAAGTTAGCGAAAGCACCAAGATATAGAATTTTCTGAATATGGGTCACGAACAGTGGATTATAACACACAAAATTTGGTTAAAACACTGAAATTCATAATTTTTCAAAATTGGCCGTAATTGAATGTAGCCCACAAACTTTTGGCCAAACTACTGAAGTATAAAACTTCTCAAAATCAGCACAAACCAGTGGACTAACCCACAAAAGTTGACAACAACAACAACTCTGCCATTGCTTGTCCCAAACCAGGAATACGGCCATAAACCGGGTAAGGAGGAGGGTTGTGTTAGGCAGTTGACAGCCAGTACAAAACTTTGCCAAATTCTATAAACCCACAAAAGTTGACAAAAACAAAATTTTAAAATTTCTCAAAATCGTCAAAAAATAGTCAAAAAATAGGGACTATTTATTCAGAAAGTTAGTCGAAGCACTTAAAACTCAGAATTTTGTAGAAGCAGCAAGAAAACGATGGACTATATGACCTACATAAGCTGGCTAAACACTGAATTTCAAAATTTCATGAATTTAGCCAAATACGGTAGACTATAACTTACAAACGTTGGTCGAAATATTGTACTTCAAAATTTCTTAAAATTCGCAAAATATTGTGAACCACCTCCATAAGTTTGTCTAAAACAAATTTTTTGGGAATTTCTCTAAATCTGGGTTGAAACTTGATTTTCTTTTTCGTTTTCTCTTAAAACACAAATTAGTATACTTTTTGACCAGATCATGGTTTTAAATCTCGGATTTCGGACTCATTTCGGCAAGGAGTGTTTCGTCTCGGATCGGAGATATCAGACATCTCGGGGAAATGTGATCATATCGGATGTTCATTTCCTATACTCAATAATTATATTTTTTGTTACTAAATAAGATATTATATGTCCTACATGTCATTTATCATATAAAATACTGTATAATGTAACTAATGACATGAATTAATTATGGTAATCTTCACATAATTTAACAATAATATAGAAGAGAATGTAATATAAGTATATAATTAAATTGAATTTGCATTGATTAGAAAAAAAATGTATTAGTGAATAAACTTACTTGACTTTGCATATATACAAATAATAGCGATATGAAATCCTCACATTATTTTAGCTTAAAGTCCTATATTGAAAGACCTGCAAAAAGTACAACAATTTTTAAAAATATATTCACAATAACATTTGTGTCTATTTCGGTTGATATTTCGCCAATTTTGGCAATATTACGGCCAATATTTTCTTAATTTTGGCTGAAATCTACACATTTCGGTCCAAAACGATGTAAAGTATAAAATATGTGATTTCGTATCGGCAAGCTAGCTAAAACGAAATTTCGGCCGAAATTTCGGCCGTATCGGAGGAAATTTAAAATAGTGGACGAGATTCTCTGTCTGGTCAATCCAGAACGTCTACCTATCCAACATGCCTACACACATACTCCAAAACCCATCAACTCAATCCGAGGAAAGGTGGGGAATTTACATGCCGTATAATTTGTAACCAAGATTTGAAATCTCTGATAGTGTCAATTCCGATACATATTTTTGGTAATTGTATTCGGCATTCGGTAGCATCCATGAATAGGTTTTTGAATCAGCAACTTAATTTTTTAAGTTTTAGCAAAAAAAATAACATACTTTATAACAATTGATATTAGTTGCTTTAATCGAAAGCATAGAAATTTTATGCATTGTCAAAATGATGGATTATGTTGCCCAACTATAAATTGTAAAAAGTATGAAGACTAAGCAACAAAAGCTGACAAAGATTGATTTTCGGAATTTGTTGAAACCGGTCAAGGGGGACGATAATCCACAAATTTTCGTCAAAATGTTTAAATTTAAACTTTATCGTAATCGACAAGAAATGATTGACTGTAACTCGCAAAAGTTCTCGGAAGCATTGAAATATAAAATTTCTCGGAATAGGTTTAAATAGTGGACCATAACACAATTTGGCTAAACAATGAAATTCATAATTTTTTAAAACTGACAAGAATTGGTGGACTATAACCCGCAAATGTTAGACAACTACTAAAATCAGCAAGAAACAATAGACTATAAGTCTATATGCCACAAAAGTTGGCCAAAACACGAAACATTGGACTGTTAACCCACAAAAGTTGGTCAAAATACTCACAAAAGTTCTACAACTCACAAAAGTTTTACGAAATTTGCCAAATACAGTGGACTATAACAAACAATATTGGCCGTAACATTGAAATTCTAAATTTCTTTAATTTGTCAAAAAAAACTATTAACAATAACCTACAAAAGTAGTTGTTTAAAGCACAGAAATTCAGGGTTTCTCCAAATGTGCCGAAATATGTGATTATATAACCCATGAAAGTTGGGCAAAACACACATGCCCAATAGACTCTTGACCGGATTCCCTACCAGCTGAATCCAAGACGTCTTCATCCAACATACACAAACACATAATACTCCTAAACCATCAACTTGCCCCACTTCTCATGCCTAAAAAGGTGGGGGTATTTACACCCCAAACAAATCCAAAATCAAGATTTAAAATATCTTAAAAGTACCAATTTCCAAAGTTGTTCTTGGTAAAAGTATTTGGAATTTGTTAGTATCCATGAATATGTCTTTTGAAGCAACAACTATTGTTTTTTAGATCAAAACGGAAAGTTTTGGCATACTTCATAGCAATTGATTTTAGTTGCTTAGACATAGTCCAAAGAGAACTTTAACTCGTTAATATGATGGATTTTGTTGCCCATGTATAAAATTAATAGAACTATTACACACAAAAGCCGACGAAAACACCGATTTCATAATTTCTTGAAATCGGTGAAGAATGGACTATTACGCACCATTTTTGTCCAAACATAGAAATTCAAAATTTCTTGAAATTAGCCAGAAATTGTGGGACTTTGACCCACAAAAGTTGGCTAAGTACCTAATTACACAATGCCACAAAATTAGCCACATACAAATGTACAATAGACTAGAACCTGCCAGGTTGCCTATAATATTGGAGGGTAAATAGCGAAAAACACTCCTGATCTATGGGGTAAAAGCAATAAACTATCGGCTAACGCGATAACCCCCCCTCCAATTACGAATCACAGTTAACTACTGTACGGAAGCCCTAAAAAACTTTGTGAAATGTCCAAATTACCCCTTAATACACAATTTAAAACAAAACAAAATAACCAAAAAATTTCACTCGCTCTTCCAAAATCGACAGCCACCACCATCATCACCACCACCATCAGCCCCGACCTCCACCATCATCATTTTCGGCTTCAGCCTCATCTCAAATCAAAATCAAAAATCCAAAATCCAATGTTTATGTTCATCGTTCGTTTGAGTTATTGGAATTAAAACAAATATAAAGGAATTTTTATTAGGTGAAAAAAGCCTAATTTTCTGATTGATGGGTTTGATGGGTTTAATAAGATGGCTGATAGTCGAAGATGATGATGGTGGTGGAGGTCGGTGCCGACGGTGGTGGTGATGATGGTGGTGGCTGTTGATTTTAGGAGAGTGAAATTTTGGGGATTTTCCCCCAATGGTGTATTAATATAAGAGGCAATTTGGACATTTCGCACAGTAGTTGACTGTGATTGGTTGTTGGGGGGGGAGTATCGCTTTGACCGATAGTTTAGAGAGTTTATCGCTTTGACACCATAGATCAGGGGTGTTTTTCGCTATTTACCCAAGATTGGAATTCAAAATTTACTAAAGGGTAAATTGCGAAAAACACCTCTGAACTATGATGTCCACGCAACAAACACCATCATCTATTGATAACGCGTAAAACCCCCTAAACTATTTGCGGTCAATTTTGTTAAAAAAAACCCTAAAATTTGATGCGAAATGTAAAAATACCCTTTCGTAAGAATTAATTTTTTTAAAAAATGGTTTGAATGGAAACAAGGATTGGAGTTGGGGTTAGGGTTTGAGTGAATTTTTTTAGGGAGGTGGGTGGAGAGGAGGGTGAGCTGGAAGGTGGCTGCGGTGGAGCCTTCCACAAATCCGTTAATCACCATGTTCTCCACATTCAACCCAAGCTTATACCGAAACCTGATCATCAGCTTCACCTCCATCCCTTCCATTCAAACCCATACCCGACCTTCAACTCCACCTCCACCTCCACCTCCATCAATCCCATCTCTTACAATCCCGCCTCCCCTCCATTCAAACCCATTTCCGACCTCCAATTCCACCTCCATCCCTCCACCCAACTTGCACTCCTTTCAAACCCATTCATCTAATAAATAAACGCCCCTCGCCACCATTCCCAGTACAGTTGCTAGTTGTCCAGCCTCCCAAGCACATTCTCATTCTCAATTGTCACTTGTACCAAATAGTTCGACGGGTATGCCTGAATGATGTCATAAAAGATATTCAAATTGCCGAATCGCCGCGGCGGGAAGTCTGTCGCATTAGCCACCGCCACCATATCGTTGAGATTCGGTTTGGGGTTTGGAACGCAACACCTAGTGAGAGAGGTGGTTGAGTTGAGCTTGGGGGTTTTGGGGCAGGTGAAAAAGGGGTTGGTGATGGAGAGGAGAGTAAGTAGCGGGTAAGAGGGTAAGGGTATCCGAAGAAGATGTCGAGGAGGTCGATGTGGGTCTGGATCTGGGTAGGGTCGGCGGCAGTGTCGATGGGGTTTTTGAGGTTCGGGGAGACGGAGAAGGAGGCGGGGGGGGGGGTGATCATCGGAGGAGGTGTTGAAGGAGAAGGGGGAGGGGTTATTGGAGGTGGAGTTAGAGGTCGGGTGCAGGGATGGAGTTAGAGAGGGAGGGAGTGGGGGCCACGTTGGGTGCTGGGTGTGTGTGTGGAGTGGGTATTTAAATGAGGGTATTATTTCACATGATATTTTATGGGTTTCTTATAACAAAGTTGACCATAATTCATAGTTTATAGGTTTTTCGCGTTGACCAATAAATGAGGATTTTTTTGCCTTTTTTTCCGTTGACATCAAAGTTTAGGGGTGTTTTTCACAATTTACTCTTTAATGAAATCAGAAAGATGATGTGGATAATAACCCATAAAAGTTGTCTAACTTAGAAATTCAAATTTTTCCACATGTTTTAAAAAATATAGATTGTAACCCATAAAATTTGGTTAAAGCACAAATTTTTAGTATACTCTTCACTGAATTCCCTGCCTGCGTAATCCATGACGTCCACCCTATATAATACACATATGCATACTCCAGAACCATTAACTTACCCACCACATAGTTCCAAAATCTGATTTGAAATCTTTGTCATGTGTCAATTTCAAATCTATTCTCGGTGATATGGCTAAAAATGGGGTTAAATCGGAACCGCCCAAATTTGGAACGAATCTTAAAGCTTAGGGGTAAAATGGTAATTTCGCCTACCAATGGGTCTGAAATGGGTACTGGATCTCTTCCCCAAAGATCCAATAATCCACGAACGGATCCACCTCAACTGGGTGCGGGTTTTAACTCGCAGCAAACCGAGTCCAGAAAAGATAGAATTAGGGTTCCTGATTAATCCTAATCAACAGCCCTGATTCACATCTATCTTTTCACTGGGAATTAGGGATTACATTCCTAATCTGTTTACAGGGATTATATTCCTTATCAGATCACGGGGATTACATTCCTAATCTGACCCCAGCGGCGCCTATAAATACCCCCCATCCATCTCCATTAAGAGGTAATCAATCTTTCTTTAGTTTTCACGCTCATTCATAATCTTCCCTGATTACTGACTTGAGCGTTGGAGGGTGCGTTGCCGGGAACAACCCCGGTGTCTCGCACTTTTTGCAGGTGTACGGCGGGAGTCATCGTCAAACTCCGACGGAACAGGTATACAGGTTTGCTATTCAGTTTTCCTAAGAATCCACAAATACTATCTGTTTGCCCCACACCAGATTTAGCGGCAACAGATTGGCGCCGTCTGTGGGAAACTAACGAATAGCAACATCCCCTCTTTCCGTTGGTCAGATCTTCTCCAGCCATGCCTCCTAGAAAAGTCCGATCCAGAGGGTCTAATCGAGGACCCAACCCCGATCAGCAGCAAGAAATTCCCATCCAACCTGCTCAACAGCAGGGGCAACTTCCTCCTCCAGCGAAAGACCCACTCCAACAGGACCTTCCTCCTCCTCAGAATCAACAACCTCCTAAGGGTCCCAACCCTCAGAAACAGCCTCTCCTTCCGGACCATGTCTCCATCCACAATGCCTCTTCGGATTCTATGGCCTCCCATAATCCCCGAGCTTCCGACTTCCAACAAAAAGTCCCCAATCGGCCGAAAGATGTGGATCTTCGCCACTGTCTGGATGAAAAGCGGGCCCGAGAGGGAGCCTCCCGCCAACAACGTCCGGATGAGCGATTTCCTCACCGCCGAGACTACAGAAGGTCCCCGATCCGAAGGGAGCGGAGAGAGTCCCCCGAACATCGCAGAAGAAGACCACATTCCCCCGCCGGTCGGCAACACCCTAGGAACGATGAGGCACCCATCTCCCGTGCCGAGTTCCAGCAGTTCCAAGCAACCATCCTACAAGCTCTCAACCTCCGTCCCAATAACACCAATGCTCTGAGGATTCCCACTCCCCCTCGGGTTCGAAGTCCTCGCCAGCGGTCCCTTACTCCTCCCCGAGCTCCTAGCAACCTTCGGCGCATGCCAAGCCCTCGCCGCTTCAGGAGCTACCATCGTCGTAGCCCCCGCTCTCCCTCGTACGAAGACGAGTCTAGAGGCTCTCCTGATTACCGTCGAAGGGATGACGCTGTATACCGCCGTCTCCATGAGATGGAGAGGCGCTTGGGTCAGTTAGACCGAGAAGAAGAATTTAGAGGAAGGACCATCCGTCCTAGTAGACCTCCTTTTTCCCGAACCATAATGGATGCACCTGTACCAATCGGCTTCAAGCCTCCTCAATTTGAGACCTACTCCGGGGAGACTGACCCCGTCGATCACATCGAGAGCTTCAAGACCCTAATGCTCATCCATCAAGCTTCCGATGCTCTGCTCTGTAAAACCTTCCCCGCAACTCTCAAGGGTCCAGCTCGAGAATGGTACTCTCGCCTTGCCCCATCCTCAATATTCTCCTTCGAGCAATTCGAGACCCTCTTCGTCACCCATTTTGTAAGTAGCCGTAGACCTGAGAAGACCAGCATCTCGCTACTGTACCTCCACCAGAAGAAGGGTGAGAAGTTGAGAGACTATGTGAAGAGGTTCACAGCTGAAGTCAGGTCCATAGCATCCCTCGACCAGGCAGTCGCTGCAGCAGCTTTTCAATCCAATGTCCCCAACTCCAACCTTCGCTCCTCCCTCGCCAAGAAACCCCCACAGAACTTCTCTGACCTCCTCCTCCGGAGCGAAAAGTATATTCGGGCCGAAGAAGCTGAGCACCGCCCCAACTTGGAGGGGTCTTCCTCCAGGTTTAAGAGAGAAGGAACAGAAGAGGAAGGGGCCAAGAAGCTTCAGAAGGATAATACCGGCCGGCGCCGACCTCCCCCCAGATTTGAAAAATTTACTCCTCTTAACGCCAATGTCTCCACAATTCTCATGGAAGTTGAGAAGGAGGGGGTGATACCTCCTGCACCAAAAATGAACACCCCTAGCAAGAAGAGGGATAAAGAGAAGTGGTGCTGTTATCATCGGGACCACGGCCACGACACCAACGATTGTCGGGCCTTGAAGAATGAGATAGAAGCCCTCATCCAGAGGGGGCAGCTGACCAGATTCGTGAAAAAGGACCGAGCCGACCTTCCTCCCCCGCCTCGGGGGGCTAATAAGCGTCCGGAACGCGATGAAACGCCCGACTTCGAAGAGGAGCGTGTCCTACACCTCATTCATGGGGGCCCAATGGGGGGCTCCTCAAACTCTTCTCGAAAGGCATTTATAAGAGAAGTCAATTCGGTCTGCGCCACCCCTCTTCCCAAAGGCCTCGGAGTGCCCATCACATTCTCAGACGAAGATCTTGAAGGTGTCCGCACCCCCCACTGTGACGCACTCGTCATCAACCTCCACATGGCGAACTTCAAAGTGGAGAGGATCCTAGTAGACAACGGCAGCTCCGTTAACATCCTCTTCCTCGCCGCTTTTAAAGGCCTCAAACTCTCCCGAGATAGACTCAAGCCCGCTGGCTACACGCTCCATGGGTTCACGGGAGTGCCAGTGACTATCGAAGGGGTGATCACCCTCGACGTAACCGTTGGTAAGACTCCTACTACCCGAACGGAGTCGATGGATTTTATGGTTGTGGATGTTCCTGCAGCTTACAATGTCATCCTAGGCCGACCCGACCTAGCAGCTTTAGAAGCCGTTCCTTCGGCGTACCATCTCAAGATGAAATTCCCCACCCGGGCCGGAGTAGGGGAAGTAAGGGGCAATCAGGAAACGGCCCGTAAGTGCTATATGACCTCTACCCTCGGACCAGTCCTCTCCCTAGAAACTCTGGAAATCCCTCAAGATGCTGCCCGGCCAACGTCCGAGCCAGTGGATGAGTTGGAGGAAGTGCTCTTCTCCGAGCAAGACCCAAGCCGAAAGTTCTTTGTCAGCAAGACCCTCCCATCCGCCCTATGCTCAGACATAGTCCACTGCATCCGAAGGAACCGAGACCTCTTTGCTTGGTCAGCTGCAGACATGCCCGAAATTTCCAAAGAGCTCTTGGTCCACCACCTCAGCGTTGTTCCGGGTTCCAAACCGGTTCAGCAGAAGAGGCGCAAGTTCGCTCCCAAGCGCCAGTTAGCTATAAAAGAGGAGGTGGACAAGCTCTTGAAGGTCCGGTTCATACAGGAGGTGAACTATCCCGAGTGGTTGTCGAATGTAGTAATGGTGAAGAAGTCTAACGGGACTTGGAGGATTTGTATCGATTTTACCGATCTTAACAAGGCTTGCCCCAAAGATCCCTTCCCACTTCCGAGTATTGACACTTCACATCGGGACATGAACTCCTCAGCTTCATGGACGCCTTCTCAGGCTACAACCAGATCCGGATGTTCACCCGGATATCCCTAAGACATCATTCGTGACCGATCAGGGCCTTTATTGCTACAGGGTTATGCCCTTCGGTCTGAAGAATGCAGGCGCAACATATCAACGCCTCGTCAACAAGGTTTTCCAAGCTCAAATCGGCCGTAATATGGAGGTATATGTTGACGACATGCTTGTAAAAAGCATCCGAGGTGCCGATCATGTAACTGACCTCCAGGAGGCGTTTGATGTTCTGAGAAAGCACAACATGAGACTCAATCCGAACAAGTGTGCGTTCGGAGTCTCGTCAGGGAAGTTCCTCGGCTTCATGGTCAGCCAACGGGGAATTGAAGCTAGCCCTGAGAAAATCAAGACCATACTAGACATGGCACCTCCCAAGAATGTTAAGGAAGTTCAGAGGTTAACATGCTGCCTAGCCGCCATAGGGCGCTTTCTCTCGAAGTTCGGGGAGAAATGCCTCCCCTTCTTCAAGGCCCTCAGAGGGGCTAAAGGTTTCGAATGGGGTCAACAGCAACAGGAGTCCTTCGACCAGCTCAAGGCTTACCTCGTCAATCCTCCCCTCCTCAGCAAACCAATTTCTGGCGAACCCCTCTACCTCTACCTGGCAGCCTCCGAGCAGACCCTCAGTGCCGTTTTAGTAAGGGAAGAAGACCGGGCTCAAAAGCCCATCTACTATGTGAGCAAGGTACTTCGGGATGCCGAGTTCCGCTATCCGAGAATAGAAAAGATGGCTTATGCCCTGGTGATGGCCGCAAGAAAGCTTCGCCCGTATTTTCAGTCCCATTCGGTGGTCGTCCTTACCGACCAACCGTTGAAGCAGGTCCTCCACAAGTCAGAGACCTCGGGTCGCCTTATGAAGTGGTCTATCGAGCTGAGCCAGCATGATATAACCTATTAGCCTCGGACCGCGATCATGACTCAGGCCCTAGCAGAATTCATAGTTGAAAGTACCATCCCCGAGTTTAGCCAAGCAATGAAGGGGCCACCTGTCTGGTCGGTCGATGTGGACGGATCCTCCCGTAACGAAGGAAGCGGAGCCGGGGTCATTCTGGCAGGCCCAGATGACTTCATTCTTCAGTACTCCTTCCGCATCAACTTCAAGGCCTCGAACAACGAAGCAGTATACGAGGCACTCATAGCCGGCCTTGGAATGGCTCGAAATGCAGGGGTACAACGGCTCCGGATCTTTAGCGACTCTCAGCTAGTCGTAAATCAAGTCCTCGGCGAGTATGAAGCACGTGACGACAGGATGGTTAAATACTTAGCCAAGGTCAGGAGCCTCATGGCACTGTTTGAAGAAGCCCTCATCCAACGAATACCCCGAGAAGAAAATGCTCAGGCCGACGCCCTCTCCAAACTAGCCTCTTCCTCCCTTCAAGGCCTCGAGCAGACCGTCTTAATAGAGGTTCTTTTGAAACCAAGTATTGAGGATGAAACTTCCGACTCTTTAGAGTCGCTGCCTGTCCTGCTTGAGGATAACTGGATGAAACCCCTCGTCGAATTCTTAAGGGACGGGCTCCTCCCCGAGGATCCCAAGGAAGCTCGAAGAGTGAGAACCCGAGCTGAGCGTTACACACTAATCGGAGGTATCCTGTATAAACGCTCTTTCACACAGGTAGACGGCAGATCGTACCTGAGATGCCTCTCCCCTGGGCAAGCCGACTACGCCTTGCAAGAGCTTCATGAGGGCATCGGCGGGGCACATTCGGGGTCCAGAGCTCTAGTCCGCAAAGTGTTGAACTACGGATATTTTTGGCCCACTCTCCTACGAGACGCCGAACGGCACGTTCGGCAATGCAGCTCCTGTCAGAAGTACTCCGACATCCGACGCCTCCCACAAGCTCCACTCACTTCCCTATCAAGTCCAATCCCCTTTGCAATGTGGGGGATGGATTTACTGGGGCCGTTTTCGCCAGCTCCCGGCCAGTTCAAATTTCTAGTCGTGGCAATCGACTACTTTTCAAAATGGATAGAGGCCGAGCCCCTAGCCACGATCATCGAGAACAAGGTTGTTCAGTTCTTTTGGAAGAGCGTGATCTGCCGATTCGGCGTCCCTCGGATCCTGATAACAGACAACGGAACCCAGTTCACCAGGGCTGCCTTCCGAGCTCTATGCGAAGACCTTGCCATCCAACACCGGTTCTTCGTTTCTCATCCCCAGTCGAATGGCCAAGCCGAAAATGCTAACCGTCACCTCTCCGGCATTAAGAAGAGATTGGATAAATGTTCCAAAGGCTTATGGGTCGATCAGCTTCCCAATGTGCTGTGGAACTACCGCACCACAAAACGGACCCCACAGGAGAGAGCCCATTTAATCTCACCTATGGGTCCGAAGCCATCATCCCCCTAGATGTCGGAATACCCTCTCCTCGTCTAATAGCTTATGAAGAAGAACAAAACGCCAGAGAGCTCCGAGCAAATCTAGACCTGATAGATGAGATCCGAGAAAGAGCTGTCATTCGTCAACAAAGCTACCGAAGAAGGATCGAGTTGGCATACAACAAGAGAGTCTGCCCTACGGACCTCAAAGAAGGGAACCTGGTCCTCAGAAAGTTAGCCATCTCATTCCCAGGTCAGAAGAGCAAATTGGCCCCAAATTGGGAGGGACCTTACAAGATCGCCAAAGAAGTCCGTCCCGGAACATACAGACTAGAAGACCTCGAAGGCAGAGAGATCCCTAGGACCTGGAATGCCGATCATCTTCTAAAATACCAAGAGAGAGCACCAACACCTCTCTAAGTATTTTCAAGATGTCGAACCGTTCCTCTCCTATTACTTGTACTGTTTTTCTTTTATTTCTCTTTTGTAATAACGGCTTGCAACTTTAGAAGCAGCCAACCATCAGTCATCAATAACGAAAGCTTTTTCATATTTTACTTTTAAAAATTGTTTACATCTCTCTGCTTTTACTCTTCACCCTAACGATGATTCGGAGTCCAATACTTGGCTCGATTCTACTTCGCAAGCTCACTCCTAAGCGAGCTAGAAGTAGTTCGCCATTCGGAATTGCTCCCACAACCGTTGAACTACTCTAACGATGGTTCGGAGTCCAACACTTGGCTCGATTCTACTTCGCAAGTTCGCCCCTAAGCGAGCTAGAAGTAGTTCGCCATTCGGAACTGCTCCCACAACCGTTGAACTACTCCAACGATGGTTCGGAGTCCAACACTTGGCTCGATTCTACTTCGCAAGCTCGCTCCTAAGCGAGTTAGAAGTAGTTCGCCATTCGGAATTGCTCCCACAACCGTTGAACTACTCTAACGATGGTTCGGGACTTTTGGCTCGATTCTACTTCGCAAGTTCGCTCCTAAGCGAACTAGAGGTAGTTCGCCATTCGGAATTGCTCCCACAACCGTTGAACTAATCTAACGATGGTTCGGAGGCCAACACTTGGCTCGATTCTACTTCGCAAGTTCGCTCCTAAGCGAGCTAGAAGTAGTTCGCCATTCGGAATTGCTCCCACAACCGTTGAACTACTCTAACGATGGTTCGGATTGCAAACACTTGGCTCGATCCCACTCCGTGAGCCCACTATTAGGCAAGCTCGACACGTCTCGCGAAGTTCGCGAGAAGCATAAGCTCGGCACCACTGGCCGAACACTCATGACGCCGACCCCAAACGAGTATAAGACCAGCTCAGGGACCTCGGCACGATGAGCACAGTTACAAACAAAACAACCACACAGAGCTACGAAAAACACCCAAGTTTGAGGGAGAAATATTATTAATAATTGGGACGCAGTACAAAGCGACTCTTCCATACAACAAGATTACAAGGCTTTAAAGAGCAAAAATTACAATGCCGACTCACTACACTTAGACTAAATACAAAGGCTTAAAAAATGATCATCAATGCCTCCGTGGCGCAGGGATGCTCCTCTTCAAGGACACTCGAGGTCGGCGACGTTTGCCTCCGGAGCCCGACCCCAAACCAGCGAATTGGGACGTGTCCTCGGCGTCGCTCCTAGCGGCCGCTCCGACGGATGCTCCGCTCGATGAAATGGCCACAACACTTTGCGCATCCCCCGGACTAGGATGGCCGATAGGCGGACGGGTCGCGAGCTCGTAAAACGTGATGCCCCGATCGCTCTCCGTGCGAGTACACGAAGTGCTCCTCACATTGATCGGCCCCGAACGCGGTTTAAGTCGAGCCACCTCCGCCTCCAGCTCTGAGATCCGATCTCGCAACGAGTCATCTTTGACATCGACCTCGAAGCGAGGAGGTATCGCGGAGCTCGGGACGCCGGAGCGACTCGCGATAAGACGGCGAAGGTGAGTAACTTCGATGCTCTTATCCACCGTGGCCCTCTTCAGCGCGTCGACCTCGGCCGTCAGTTCGTCACGTTCGGTCGTCAGTTTGGCCACCTCGGCTGCCAATCCCTCTCCCTCCGTCCGAAGCTCCGTCTCTACAGTTTGCAGATGGCGGATCTCAGAAAGCAGATCGTCCATCTCCGCTGTTATTTTGGATAAGGTGTGGCGAATGCACTTGATCCGAAGGCCATTGCTAAATGCAGCAGACGAACCCTCATCCTCTCCTAAAGGGGTCATCTCGGCGATCCTGCTCTCCAATCGCCGGATCTTGATGTCTCGCCGACCCAGGATGAGTTGAAGATGGTTCCGCTCGCTTTCGGCTCTGCGCAATCCTAGCTCAACTTCGTAGGGCCGCTCCCGGCACCTTGCCAAGCACAGCCTCGTCGCTCCTAAGCCGACCTCGGGACGAGTGTTGTCCCCCAAGCCAGTAGGCTCGACGGCTTGAGTCACCACCACAAGCTGAAAAGAAGTCGAAGCAAGAAACAAATTCTCAAATACATTGCCGAACTCCTACACTTACGAAAATTTCAAAAATCTTTAAAAAAAATAAAAAAAAATAAAAAGACAGAGTCGAGCCCAAAAAGTCGTTTTCATTCATAACAAAAAGCGGTGACCAGTCCGCGATTAGGCGTTACAAAAAAGAAAGAAAAAGAAGAACAGAAGAAAAAACAAGCGGAGTTAGGGTGCGACCTCTTTCCCGGGGTGGCGAGAGTGGGTGGGGGTCGACGTCTCCGAAGGGGGCACCACCGCCAGCGGGGTTACCGCTGACTCCGGGGCCTCGGCGATGACTTCGACTTCGACTTCGTCCTCCCCTTCGTCTTCTTCCCCCTCTGATTCGGGGTCGAAGCCCTCGATGTGGCCCGGGAACAACCTCCATCCCGAGCAGTCCACGTCAGGGTACGCCTTCGTCACCCGGGCGATGGCTTCGGCGTAGGCCTTGGCCATATTTTGGGCGAGGAAACCCTGCGCCTTCTCCATCGTCGCGTCCTCCGCCGCCTTCACAGCAGCAGCCTTGGCCTCCGCTGCCTCGGCCAATTGCTTGGTCGCCTCCTCCTTCTGGCGAAGAAGGTCGCCTTCCAGTTTCGCGACCTGAGCTTCGAGGGACTCGACCCTCGCCTTCTTCCCTTCGAACTCGACCGTGAGCTTGTCGAGCTCGTTCCCCATCCGAGCCTTCTCCTTCCGAGCTTGGTCGGACTCTTGCTTCAGCTCCTTCTCCAGAGCCGCCAACCTCTCGGTGAGGTGTCCAAAATGGACAACGATCTGTGACAAGAACAGAAGATTTAAAAGAGTTAGAAAAATTATAGCTAAAGAAATTCAACGACAGCAAAAATCCAACACTTACCGAGACCGCCGAACGAGCGATCTCAATAACGTCATTGCCTTCTTGTCTGGCCTCCATGGCGGCCCAGTCCTTCGGCGTAGCAAGGTGCTTGACAGCCTGACAGCCTGCATGCTCGCCAAGGAGTTGCCGAGGAATCCATCATGTTTTCGAACTTGCCAGTCCGGAATATGGATCCTTTTGTGCTCCTCGGTCAGGAGCTCCTCGGCCTCCACTGTCAGCGGCGGCGTCGTCATCCCGAGGGCTGCGGCGATGGGGAAGTCACCAATCCCGGTTGACGCCGAGGCGCCTGTATCGACAACGGCCAGACTCCGAAGGGTCTCCGCCTCCTCGATCGTCTCCGCGACCCTCGAAGTCTTTGGGGTCGGCAACTTGGTGACCACCCTCTTGCGCTTCTTCAGCGCCTTATTGGCGAGCCCAGCTCTGAGAGCCAACACCGCATCGTAGTTCATCGTCTCTGCATTAAAAACGAAGTTAGTTAGCACAATACAAGTCATGAGAAGTATGAAAACAAAGCATAAAAGCATAAAAGAAGCCGCGTACTGGGATCTACGCGGCCGAGCCCTCCTCTGAACAAGATATCCTCGGTCAGCTCCTTCCAATCGTACTTCGGCCGATCGAGAAGTGTCCGAACTGCTTCTTCTTCAGGACGAAGCTTGGGCAGCGCCTTCGCCCTCTTCGGCACCCCTTCCACCCAACTGGAGGGGATCGGCCAGGCCTCCGGACTCCGCACTATCAAGAACTTTTCACGCCAGTGCTTGATGGAGTCGGGGCATATGACGAGCCTGCCGCTATGCCTCGGAGTCAAATAGTATCGGCACTCCGACCTGTTCCCTTGGTGTAGCCGATAGATTGTCCGAAGCACGTTCAGCTCCGGCTCGATCCCAGCAGCTTGGCAGTGAAGTACGAAGCCGTTTATGACTCTCCATGCATTCGGCATAAGTTGGATGGGGCTGACCCCGAACCAACTCAGCACCACGATAGCGAACGGATGGAGAGGTAGCCGAGCCCCGGCGATAAAAGCGTCAACCGGCCAGTAACACATGGTCACTGGCAGCGGCGAGTTGGCCCTAACCCCGGGACCCGACAGCATAAGCTCGTACTCCTCCGGGATCTGGAAACAGTCCCGGATCACTCCCAAGTCCTCTTCGCGAAGGATCAACACCGTCTCGTCCGCCTCCGTCGTCTCCCTCGCCGCATTCTCCTCGAAGGACCTCCCCCTCCCATGAACTATGCGCTCGGCGTGCTCCTCCGGAAGCTCCCGAACCCTGTGGAGTCCCGTCAGTTGCCCCGGCAATCTGCCGAACTCTCCCATGTGGTTCGGCTCCTCCACGATCGAATCTTTCCTGAACACCTTCTTGCCCTTGTCTGGCTGGCTCGGAGTGTGGGCTTCGACAACTTCAAGGGAGAGCTCGGACCAAGAGGTCGACTCGGAGACAGAAGCAAGAGACATAGTTTATGAAATAAACTAAGTATAAATTACCTTAAAAGGTTAGCTGCCGGAAACTCCACCAGAAAACGAACGGCGATCACCGGAAACACTCGCTTAGCACAAAAGATCGCCTGAGCAAAAGAGAAGAGAAGTGAAAAATGAGAGAGGGGGGTGGGGTTTTATAGAGCGAGGCGCGCCTAACGAGGAATCTAGGCAGTTAAAATCGGTTTTCAGAACTAATCGGTCTAGGAGCGATTAGTGACTAATCGGGTAATCGGGAAAAAATCGGGGATAAAATCGGAAAAATCGTGTGTGTGTGTGTGTGTATATATATATATATATATATATATATATATATATATGGGAAAAAATAATTTATTATCTCTAGTATATATGATTAAGAAGATCTTAAATTTAAATTATCGTGTATTTACTATTTAGTATCTATTTGGCTTTGTTAATAAAATGTATATTTTTTCTTAATGCAGGTAATTGAAAAAAAGCACTTCCTTTTGAGTAAGCAGTGTTCTTATCTTAGGGACTAGTGTGTCACCTTTATGAGTTGAAGCTGAAGTTGGTATATAAAGCTGCAGCTTATTGATTTGCACATTAATATGCTCAATAATATTGCTCCTGGACAGTCAATATTGAAACAGATGCAGTTTGACAAAGATGTCATGCTGCATCAAATAAAGAATAAAGATTAGTTATTTTTGTTCTCTTTGTTTAAGTTCAAAAACTGGTTCTTGTAATCTGGCATTTGTTTTTCAAAGAAGCATTAGTTGATGTATTCTGTTGAATAACAAACTGATTTTTATTATTGACATGCCAGAGATTATTTTTACTATGAATGAATGGAAGAGAATTGAGATAACTGTTATGTTTTGTGAAAGAGAGGGCTCGGTTGGTGAACACAAAACTTGAAAACATAAACAAAGTGCTCTGTTGATTTCATCTACCTGCGAACTTGTTCACCTGGAGTTCTCTATGCTAAAAGGAAATAAAATTTATAAACTCAAAACAAGATTCGAACTAGAACTAAAATGCAGACCACAAACAAACATGAAATCTGAAATAACCGACAAACACAATTGGTTTCTTGGTTCAGTTTCAGCCAGAAATATAAACAATAATAAATCAAATTTTGAATAATAGAAGCAAGAATTTTGATTGAAAAAACGAACTCTACCATTAGAAAATACATTTGATCATTGCTGTCAGAACAATGTTCAATTAAACAAAGCGCAAGCAAAAACAGAAATGCTGGTGGTAGAAACATACATTTGAAGTAACCAACAGGAGATGAAGAACATTTCACAATCCGAAAAGGTAAATCCTGATAGCAGAGCACCAACAAGTAAATCAACAACGCAAACAAACATCAAAAATATGCAACAAACCAAACACACGATAAATAAGCCCCAAATTTTTGCTAGCAGCCAAAGATTCAAAGGGTCAAAAAAACAAAGAACAGAAAAAACGAAATGCAGGAAGGAGAGCTGTGGACGGCCTGTCGCTGCCGAACTTGAGGGCTTTCGACGAAAGAGAGAACTGGAGGTGAAACTGTGAAAGCGAGAGAGCTGTCGACGTCGAAGTGGAGCTGTCGACGATCGTCTGAAGTGGAGTCGACGATCTGAAGAGAGAACTGGAGGAAAAAGAAGAGAGAAGAGCTGTCGATTGAAGAGAGAAGAGCTGAATTTGGGTTTTGGAAATTAGGTTAGAATGGAAATGGGGATGAAATGAAGAGAAGAGGAGAAGAGATGGGGATTTGCGGGTCAGATTGGGAACGGGTCGGGTTTGTGAACGGGTCAGAAGGGGGATTTTAGGTTAAATTATACCCAAGCGATTAATCGGCTTATCGGGTTTTAGGAATATCGGCTGATTAGTCCGATTATCGGCCGATTAGTACGATATTATCGCTGGAAGTGTATTTCCAAAAAATCGCTTCAAAATTAATCGGTACACTACCGATTACCGATTAATCGGCGATTAATCGCCGATAATCGCCGATTTTGACTGCCTAGACGAGGATAATGGGCCCAAATAGCCAGCCCACCAACGCAAAATGACAAAAGCGACTCAAACCGTCACCTTGTTTGCCACGCCAAGCCGTACATCGCATTAATGGCAGTCCCATCTGACAGAAGCTCAGAGGTCATTCCATTGATTGGCGTCCCATCTGTCAGAGCTATCAGAAGTCCAGAAGCCACCAACTCCGCAGGGCGTGCTCCGCCAAAAACGACAAAGTCTTGGGGTTCGGCACCAGCTGCCGGGCGCTCTTGACACCGACCATGTTACGTGGAAAGTTGGGGTTCGGCACCAGCTGCCGAGCGCTCTTGACACCGACCGTGTTACATGGAAAGTTGGGGTTCGGCACCAGTTGCCGGGCGCTCTTGACACCGACCGTGTTACATGGAAAGTTGGGGTTCGGCACCAGCTGCCGAGCGCTCTTGACACCGACCGTGTTACGTGGGAAGTTGGGGTTCGGCACCAGCTGCCGAGCGCTCTTGACACCGACCATGTTACGTGGAAAGTTGGGGTTCGGCACCAGCTGCCGAGCGCTCTTGACACCGACCATGTTACATGGAAAGTTGGGGTTCGGCACCAGCTGCCGAGCGCTCTTGACACCGACCATGTTACATGAAAAATTGGGGTTCGGCACCAGCTGCCGAGCGCTCTTGACATCGACCCTGTTACAGGGAAAAAGCCACCTCGAACCTCGCCGAACTCCCTCTCTGCACTCACAACCTCGCCGAGGTGCCTCCGCTCTTCAGAAAAAAGTGCCGAACCACCCATGGACTTCGGCCTCCTGGGCAGCAAACGCACGAAGCGGTCGGCGACGTGATACGAGCCTATAGACCACACAACGAGGAAAAATAACCGACCCATTCGCCGAAGAATTGCGGAAAAATAATTAAAAAATTCGGAAAAATCAAGAGAAACTCTTGGGAGATAATTATAAGCACGGGGAGCTCTAATCCCAGCAAATAACTATCACCAAGAGGAAACTCCCCCGAATGACGGATCGGCACATGACTAGAAGAGCTCAAGAACAGCTTAGAACACAACCAGCTTAGACAATCACCATACTACCCCCTGCAAAGATTCGAAACCTTCCATATGGGCTCCGATACAACTCCGCTAACCATTAAAACAGTAAAACTACTCCTCAAAGGCTGATCAAGCTCAGTCTTCGGGAGTGGGGGGCTCGTGATATGGCTAAAAATGTGGTTAAATCGGAACCGCCCAAATCTGGAACGAATCTTAAAGCTTAGGGGTAAAATGGTAATTTCGCCTACCAATGGGTCTAAATGGGTACTGGATCTCTTCCCCAAAGATCCAATAACCCACGAACGGATCCACCTCAACTGGGTGCGGGTTTTAACTCGTAGCAAACCCAGTCCAGAAAAGATAGAATTAGGGTTCCTGATTAATCCTAATCAACGGCCCTGATTCACATCTATCGTTTCACTGGGAATTAGGGATTACATTCCTAATCTGTTTACAGGGATTATATTTCTTATCAGATCACGGGGATTACATTCCTAATCTGACCCCAGCGGCGCCTATAAATACCCCCCATCCATCTCCATTAAGAGGTAATCAATCTTTCTCCAATTTTCACGCTCTTTCATAATCTTCCCTGATTACTGACTCGAGCGTTGGAGGGTGCGTCGCCGGGAACAACCCCGGTGTCTCGCACTTTTTGCAGGTGTACGGCGGGAGTCATCGTCGAACTCCGACGGAACAGGTATACATGTTTGCTATTCAGTTTTCCTAAGAATCCATAAATACTATCTGTTTGCCCCCACACAAGATTTAGCGGCAACACTAGGTAAGAGTATTCAAAATTCTACAGTATCTATTAAATCACAACTTAATTGTTTGCTAAAGATTAAAGTGAAAATTTTCGACATACTTCCTAGCAATTGTTTTTAGACTTTTAGTTGCTTCAACAGAATGCAATCAAAACTTCGTGGCGGTTAATACGGTGGACTATTGCCCATTTATAAATTGTAAAAATTATTAAGACCAGAACCCACAAAAGTTGACGAAAATACTAGTTCTCAGAAATTCTTGAAATTAGTTAAGAACAGTGGATTAACCCACAAATTTTGGTCACATGACACTGACATTTCAACATTTCTCGAATTCGGTCAGGAATGGTGGAATAACACCACTGTTTTAAATTTCTGGCGATACGGCCGAAATTTCCGTTCAGCCAGCTTGCCGATACGAAATTACTGATTTTATACTTCATATCGTTTCGGCCGAAATTGCTGAAATATTGGTCGAAATCGACACACTAATGTTATTGTGAATATATAACTTTTTTTTCTCTCTATTGTCTGTGTATATGCAAAGTCAAGTAAGTCTATTAGCTAATACATTTTTTCTAATCAATGCAAATTCAATTTAGTTATATGCTTATATTAACTTTTTTTTATATTGTTAAATTTTGCGAATATTTACCATGATTGATTCATGTCTTTATTTATATTATACAATATTTCATATGATAAATGACATATAGAACATATAATATCTTGTTTAGTAAAAAAAAATATGTTTATTGACTGTCTGAAATGAACTTCCGAGATAATAACATTTTTCTGAGATCTTCGTATCTCTGATCGGAGACGAAACACCCCTTGCCACGATATGGACTTAACCTAGAAAACTTTTGTGGCTAGAACACTGGAATTCAATTTTTCCTGATATTGGCAAGATATGGACTTAACCTAGAAAAGTTGGCCAAATTATTAACATATGACGCAAACAATAAAAGTTTCTCGAAATTGTCCATAAATGATAGACTATTTATTACTCATAGAAGTAGGCGAAAGCATTGAAATTTAGAATTTCTCGAAATCGGTCAAAAATAGTGTACTCACACACAAAATTTGGTTGGAACACTGGCACTAAACTTTTTCTGAAATTGGAAAGAAATGGTGAATTGTACGAGCATCCATAGTCATTTCTCATATTTGCCATTTTCTCAAAATTTGAGAAACAACGCTCTTCAGTCGTTTGCTATTTTGCCATATTTTGGCAAATGAGCTACAGTCGTTTGCTATATTTGAGAAACGAAATGGTGATTCTCATAATATAGGGGACGGAACAACATGTTTCGTCCCAATATTTTTTTTAATCGTATCGGACGAGACATGTTGTTTCGTCCTGATTTATTATTATTATTTTTAAAAATATCAGACGGAACATGTTGTTCCGTCTCAATTTTAAAAAGAAAAAAAAAAAAAAAAAAAAGAACGGGAGGGGACATGTTGTCCCGTCCGATCTAAAAATTGGACTAACGGGACATGTCTCGTTTGAACCCAAACTGTCACTTTCACCCAATTAACCCACTAACTTAACACTCTAATCACTATTACTTAATATTTAATAAATATTTAGTATTATTTTAATTAATAATTAATTAACTAATTACTATTTAGTTACTAATTATTATTTAATAATTGATTACTATTTAATAATTTTTTAAAAAATTATGAGAGACGGGGACTACATGTCCCATCTTTTCCGTTTTTTTTTTCTTTTTCTGACCATGCTAGACGATACATGTTGTATCGTCTCCCTATTTTTTGAGAAAGTTTTAGCAAACGACCACTGCACACATACGCTCCGTTTGCTATTTCTATATTTGCCATTTTCTCAAATATGAGAAACACCATTGTGGATGCTCTAACCCACAAAAGTTTGCCATACTACCAAAATATTGAATTTCTTGAGATCACTGATCAGCAAAAACAATAGATACCCACAAAATTTTGCCAAAACACAAAAAATAATTCTTTTTACTAAAATTAGCAAAAACAGATGGATTATAACACAAAATTTGATTGAAACACTCAAATTTAGAATTTCTCGAGTTTGGCAAATCACTGTGGAGTTATAACACACTAAAGTTGGCTAAACATTGATTTCAAAATTACACCAGATTAGCAAAAAATTGTAAATTATAACTACAAACCTTGGCCTAAATATTGAAATCTATAATTTCTTCAAATGGTAAAAAATGTGAACTGTATTCTACAAACGTTGTCTAAAACACTGAATTTGGAATTTCTTCTTACCAGCAAAAAAGGTGGATTAGAATTCGGTCGTATCCTTAAGAGTTGGTCAAAACATAGATATGTAGTATACTCTTAACTGCACTCCCTACTTGTTGAATCTAAGAGTATTTAGAATTCGGTCGTATCCATGAGTATAGTCTTCTGGATCAATAGCTTAATTGCTTATTAAAGATTAAAAGCGGAAAATTTTGTCATACTTAGTCGGAATTGATTTGGGCTGCTTTGATGTGTCGGCTAATAAGGTGGTTTCTATTGGCCAACTATTAATTGTAGAAATTATTTGGACTATAGCCCACAAAAACTGACAGGAAACACTGATTTGGGTCAATGACCCACAATTTTTTTGTCAAAATGCTGAATTCAAAATTTCTCAACATTCAGTATGTCTCCAAATTGATCAGTAACATTGGAGTAATCAGACATAAAATTTTGTAAGAACATTGATATTCAATTTTTTTCGAAATTGGCCAAGAATGGTGGACTATGACCCACAAAAGTTGGTAAAACTACTATATTTTAGAATTTCTTGAAATCGGGTGAAAAGCAATGGACTCTAACCACAAAAGTTGACCAAAACACGAAAAAAGAAATTTTTTCGCAAAATCGGCAAAGAATAGTGGCCTATAACCCACAAAAATTGGTTGCAACACTTAAATTCAAAATTTCCTAAAACTGGCACAAAAGTTGTGGTTTATAATCGACAAAAGTTAGCTAAACACTTAATTCAACGTTTCACAAAATTAGCCAAATACGGTGGAGTATAACTTTCAAAAGTTGTCTGAAACATTGAAATTCAAAATTTCTTCGACAAAAATTATGAACAATATCCCACAACAGTTATGTTTTAAACATAGAAATTCGGAAATTCTCCAAATCTTCCAAGAAAGGTGGATGGTGACCCATAAAAGTTCGTCAAAACACAGATCTTAAGTATAACCGTGAACAGAATTTCAACTTGCTCAATCCAAGATGCCCACCCTATCCAAAATTCATGCACACATATACTCCAAAACTACCAGCTTATCCCTCTTCCAGTCTCCAAAAAAGGTGGGAGTATCTACACTCGAAACAGTTCCAAAATCAAGATTTTAAATCTCAGGAAGTATCAATTTCAAAAGCTATTCTTTCTAAGAGTATTCGCAATTTGGTAATATCCATAAGTACATCCTTTTGAATCAGAAACATAATTATTTTTCAAAGATCATACATGGAAAATTTTGACATACTTTCAAGCTATTGATTTTAGTTCCTTTTGACGGAATGTAAAGTAAACCTTATCTGTTGGTTAATAAGATGGATTATGTTACCCTACTATAAGCTGTAAAAAGTATTAGGTTTATAACCCACATAAGCTATCGAAAGCACTAAAATTTAGAATTTGTCTGAATCAGTTAGAAATAGCGACTATAACATAGTATTTGTTTAAAACAATGGAATTCATAATTTCTCCAAATCGGCTATAAATTGTGGACTAACACAACAAAGTTGGGAAAATCACTAAAATATAGAATTTCTCAAAGTCGGTATAAATAATTATTGACTATAACCCACAATATTTGGCTGAAACACAAAAATTAACCTAGATCGAAAAAAATAACTGGACTATTAACACTTAAATTTTAGAATTTCACGAAAATGACAAAAAAACAGTAGACCATAACCCACAAAATATAGGAAAAACAATGAATACATAATTTGATGAAAACGACTAAAACCCGTGGACGATATAGCCCAAAAATCTAGCTCAACATAAAATCTGACAAAAACAGTGAAATTCTAAATTTAAATACAACGGTCGAAAATTGTGGACTACAACCCAAATTCTTCCAAAATAGTGAAATTGAGAATTTCCCAATATTGCCCAGAACAGTGGACCCACAAAATCTGACCAAAATGGTGAAATTCCAAATTTAAGGGAAATGTCCGAATACTGAACATCCCAAAAAATTCGTGGCCAAAACATTGAATTCTACAATTTCTCAAAATCGATCGAAAGATGTGGACTATATAGTTCACAAAATTTGGCAAAAACTGGGAGTTCCAAATTTTCATGAAGTCAGTAAAAAACAATGGACTATATCCCACAGAATTTTGCCACAACAGTATAATTTAGAACTGATCCAAATCACCAAAAACATACTATTGCCCACAAAATATGAGCAAAACAGTGAAATTCTGAATAATTTCACGAGAACGATCAAATTTATGACTATAAACCATAAAATCTGGCTAAAATTGTAAAGTTCAAAATTTCTCAATCAGACAAAACAGTGGATAATAACCCACAAAATATGACCAGACAATGTATTTCATAATATGACAAATTTAGCCATAAAACATTGAAATTTAAAAATTTTCAAAATTAGCTGAAAACTGTGGACCATATTTATAGCCCACCAAAATTTCGGGAAAATAGTCAGATTCCAAATTCAACGAGAACGACCCAAAACTGTGGACTACTTCGCATAAACTCTCGCAAAAAAATAGTGAAATTCAAAATTTTTACTAATCGGTAGAAATTTGTGGACTATATAGCCCGCTGCCAGCAAAATATGGTCAAAACTGAGAAATCAAGAATCGTACGAACTCTGCCGAAAATGATGGTTAATCCTGCAATATTTGGCAAACCAAAAACTGTGTACAGTAGCCTATATCATCATGTTAAAACAGTGAAATCCAAAATTCGAAACGGTCAACAGTTGAGAACTATTGCCCATAAATTTTGCCCAAAATAATATAATTCTGACTTTGTTGAAATATCCAAAGAGGGACTTAGCCCCCAAAATCTGCCTAAAGCAGTGAAATCTAATTTTTCTCGAAATTGAATTTCTCAAAATTACCGAATGTGGTGTATTATGGCTCACAAAATCTGGCCAAAACAGTTTAATCAACAATTTCAAGAAAATCGTGGACGATATAGTCTTATTAAAACTGTAACAGTGGTGAAATTCCGAATTTTTCTAATCGCCCAAAAACTGTGGAGTTTAACACATGTATCTTGCCAAAAGAGTATAAGGTAAATAGCTAAAAACGCCCCTGGTCTATGGGGTCAAAGATATAAATCCCCTAGACTATCGGTCAAAGCGATAAACCTCCTTGCGAATTACAGTCAAATCCCGTATGGACACCCTAAAAACATATGTAAAATCCAAATTGCCCTTTATATTAATACACCATTTAAAAAACCCAAAATTTTTTCTCTCCCCCCAAATCAACAGCTCCGACCCGTTTCACTCTCTCCCCCACCATCGTCAGCCCCGACCTCCGCCACCATCATCACCACCACCGTCAGTCCCGATCTCCACCACCATCATCACCATCACCATCAAACCCATCAATCCGAAAATTAGGGTTTTTTCACATAATAAAAATTTCTTTAAATTTGTTTTAATGCAAAGAATTCAAACAATGATGAACACGAACATTAGATTGTAGATTTCGATTTGGATTGGATTTGGATTTTGATTTGAGATGGGGCTGAAGTCGAAGATGATGGTGGTGGAGGTCGAGGCTGTCGGTGGTGGTGATGATGGTGGTGGTCGGGGATGCGGGTGGTGGTGATGATGGTGGTGGAGGTTGGGGATGTCGGGGCAGACGATTTTGGGAGAGGTGGGAGGTCAGGGGGTCGGCGGTGGTGGTGATGATGGTGGAGGTCGGGGTGTCGGGCTGACGATTTTGGGAGCGAGGTGGAGGTCGGGACGGTCGGGGCTGTCGATTTTGGGGGTGAGTGAATTTTTTGGGTTTTTTGTGTATTAATATAAGGGGCAATTTGGACATTTCACATAGGCTTTTAGGGTTTCTGTATGGGATTTGACTGCGATTCGTAGTTGGGTGTTTATTGCTTTTACCGATAGTTTAAGGGATTTATAGCTTTGACCCCATAGATCATGTGTGTTTTTTACTATTTACCCAAGAATAAAATCAATAATTTTACGATATCGCCGGAAACTATTGACTTGCAAAAAGAAAAATCTCAAAATCGAAAACTGTGGTCTATAGCTAATATAAAGCAATGCCCGATTTTTTACGGAACGACTAAAAAAATGAACTATAGCCCACATTTTATGGCCCAAAATGTGAAATTTAGAATTTCTCGGAATTGACCAAAAAAGATTGACTATATCTCGCAAGATTTGCCTAAAGCGGTGAAATCCAAAATTTATCGAAATTGACTGAAAACTGTGGATAACTCACAAAACTTGGCCTCGACGGTTGAATTTTTCCGAAATGGCAAAAAAATGTGGACTTTAGCTCATAAATTTTGCCCAAAATAATAAATCCATTATTTGTCGAAATCGGCCGGAAAAGATGGACCATAGCCCCTAAAATTTGCATAAAACATTGAAATCTAAATTTTCTCGAAATTGACAAAAAAAACTCACAAAATCCAGCCAAAATTGTTTAAACTAGAATTTCACAAAATCAGCTTAAAATTGTGGAATATGGCCCATTAAACATACATAATTTCAAGAAGTCGGCTGAAATTTACGGACTACGGCCGATGAAATCTAGACAAAACAGTAAAATTTAGAATTCTCAAAATCGGCCACAAACATTGGACTATAGCCCACAAAATCTAAAATTTTTCTAAAACGGCCTTAAAGGCTTAAACAGTGGACTATAGCTCACAAAATCTGTCCAAAAACGTGAAATTCAAATTTTCTTGAAGAGATGGACTATATCCCACAAAATCTTTTGACTAAACAATGATTTCCTGAATTTCACAAAATTGGCCAAACTTTGATCGTTAGTCAAACGACTCAACATTTAAATTCCATATTCAATGAGAACGACCAAAAAAATTTGGACTATAGCCCACATAAAGTTGGCAAAAACATTGAAGTTCGGGATTTCTTAAAATCGGACGAAAACGTTGAACTTCTAACCCACAAAATCTTGACAAGCAATGATCTCTTGAATTTCACGAACTCGGCCAAACCTCGTACCGTAGTGCACAAAATATAGCCAACACAGTAAAATTTTATATGCAACGAAAACGACCAAACATTCTGGATTGTAGGCAACACAATTTGGCAAACTAGTGAAATTCAGAAAATTATCTCGAAATTGGATAACAACAGTAGATTAATCCACAAAATCCGTCCAAAACAATTGAATCTAGTATTTCATTAAAACGACCTAAAACTATTGAGTACATTAAAAAAGAAATCTGGCATAATAATGAAATCCTTAATTTCTCAATGAATTAAGGGTGAAACAACACCCGAAGTTTTTCTAATACCCAAATAGCATTCGAAGTTTTTATAATTGGACCAAATAACACATCTGTTAATTTCTAAACAGCAAGATGGTCAAAAAACCCAAATACCCTCAGTTTTTCTTGTTTTGATTTTTAAAAAAAATTGTGGTGTTTGAAGGTGATGGTGATGGGTTTCGGAGATGGGGGAAAGGGTGGTCAGTGGTGGATTTCGGGGCTGGCGGAGTTGGAGGTCGAGATGAAGATGATGGAGATGGTGGTAGGTTGTGATGATGGTGGAGATGGTGGTCGGCGGGGGTGATGGTGGTGGGTTTTGTAATTTGTATAAGGAGATGATTGCAATTTCGACATTTCACATGCTTCTTAATAAGTTTAAACCCATTAAGAGGTATATTCAGAGAATATTCAATTAACTTAACAGCGAGTGTTATTTGGTCAAATTATAAAAAATTTGTGTGCTATTTGGGTATTAGAAAAACTTTGGGTGTTATTTGAGAATTAAGGTAAACTTTGGGTGCTATTTCGTTCTTACCCCTTTCTCAAAATAGGACGAAAGCTGTGGACTTTATTAAAAAAATTATGAAAACGGCCAAATCCGAAATTTAACGAAACTAACAGGAAATTCTGAACTACAGCCAACAAAATATGATAAAAACAGACATATTCAGAATTTGTCGAAATTGGCCAAAACGGTGGTATAGCTCATAAAGCTATATTTAAAAACTTTGAAATTCCAAATTTATCGAATACGGCCGAAAATTGTGGCCAAAATAGTGAATTCTAAAAATTTTGAATCAGTCGAAAATGGACTACAACTCACAAAATTTTGCCAAAACTATAAAATTCAGAATTCATGAAAATGACTGAAAACAATAGACTAAGCTCTCAAATCTTGGCAAAATAGTAAAATCCCACTGTAGGTATAACACCTCGCAAAATTGAGTAATAACAATTTTGCTCTCGTCTGTTACGCACGTGTATTTTATTATTTATATGTTTTCCGTTTTCTCAAAACTCATTTCAATCCTATTTTTCGCCAACTCAAACATTTGTTCTAATCTTTGTGTTTTACGTACATTGCACATGTTTTCAATACATGTGTCGATTACACATTTTTCGTTACATGATGTTTTCGTTACATTATTGTTCTACGTATTTTGTATTTTAACTGTTTTTCATTCTCTCAAATTAATTTTTAATATTTTTGCACGTGCATTGCACACAAAATTTTATGTATGTTTAGTCTCTAAAAGTTTCCAAAAACTAAGCACATTTTTATTCTCATTTTATTTGTTACAAATGTTTTTTTTTTTGAAACCCATAGGCCTAAAGTCTATTTTAAAGCTCACTAAGAAAATTAATTAAAAGAGAAGCCCATGATTTTATTCTACACTTTAAATGTATATTTTTTAAACCTACACACTTGTCATGTAACATATACACACAAATGGACTAATAACAAATAATTAAAAGAATGAGAAGTGTGCACGTAGAGTGCATGTGCAGATGTGTGCATATCAAGGGTTGGCCGGTCAAGGATTTGAACAGATGGGGGTTTGTGGTAGTGGCTATTTATTTTGGATAGTGGGTATTTTTTTTGGATTAGTGGGTGTTTCTTCATTCACCCATTTAGCCCTATAAATACCTCTCTCATTCATGCATATTGCACCAAAAATCAAAGGAAACAAAAGAAAGAAAAGAAAGAGAAAAGAAAGAAAGAGAGGAGCTTTTTGTGTTGGCAAATTGCTAGGAGGTGAAGGTTTGCTTTGTTGGATCTTTGGAACAATCCCTATAGGAGTCTTTCATTTTTCCATCAAAAACAAGGTGGGTGATTTCTTTTGCTTTCTAGATATTGTAGTATGCACGTCTAATTGTTTCATGATTGAAAATGTGGCATGTGTTCTTTAAATTTTTATTTTGATATGTTGCATGTTGTATTGATAACTAGAAGTGAAATACGAAAATGAATGCATGCTAGTTGAAAGATTTATTATAAAATTGTCATGATTAACAAATTGAAATTTTAGATTGAGTTGTTATAGTGGTATTGGGTGCATACTAGTATATCATGTTTAGATTGAATGAATTGGGTATAAATTCATACACAAAGTTGTTAATTTCTGCAAAGAAAGTTGTTTTTAGTTTTAGTAGCATTTTACAAAATCATATCTATTAAACTAAATGGAATCTAAAGCTAAAATTTTTATAGGAACATCTCGTATATGTCAGGTACATTATTTAAATTTTCATAATTTTTGGATGTCATTTACTATTTTAATAAAATCCAAACTTAGGACTGGTTAACAGTTGACTAGTTGCTGAAAATCTGTACACATTTCGGGTTTTGATCATTTCAACATCTTAGGTGAAGTAATTTGAGAAAAGTCAACTAAGAACTTGAAGTAGACTCGTTAACCTTTCTGTAAAGTCTAAAAAATCAAATTCTCACAATGAATTGAATTTAAAATGAGTTTTACAATACTGAACAAGTGGCAGTATTTCAATATTTCGACCCTACTGTAGATTTCGAAGAATTCAGGGTTATAGATACAATATTTTGGAGAAACTTATAACTAAGAAATGTAATAAATCTTCATTCTATATTTCCAGTAGTTGTAGTTTGTTCCATCAAATAGAGGCGGCCTTTGTGTAGATTGACCTTCGTGATATTGATTTGCATTTGTATAAGAAATAGATGCCATTGCGATTAGCCAGGCTCTAATACCAAGTGTTGGATCCTGTAATCAAGGCAGATAACACTAGAAGGGGGGGGTGAATGTTATCAAAAAATTATTAAAAATTATTCAACTTGAAACACCTGTTAAGTCAACTGGGACACAAAACCAGTTGACTGAATCGACAGAGAAAAAGAGACTTAATCAACTTGAAAAACAACGAGTTTGTAAGTCGACTTAATAGGGCTACCAGTCAACTGACAAGACACAGATAGAATTAAAATGCAGCGAAGTTAAATTTACTAGTTAGAGAGATCAAACCACAGAGAATTAGCAATGCTAACACAGTGATATATCCTGGTTCGGTCCTTCCGACCTACGTCCAGTCCCCAAGCAACCCACTTGAGATTTTTCACTATTCTCTAAGCAGTTAAAATCCCCGATTACGCCCGATTAATCCCCGATTAATCGCTAATTGGAGACTAAGTGATTATGTTTTTAGCGATCTATAATATTTCATTAGTTAGCGATTTAATCGGGAATAATCGGCCGATTAGTGGTTAATCGGCCGATTTTAAGTGTCTGATTAACCGATTAAATCTTCTCCTCTAATTATCATGATCGTTTGCATTATTTGGGCTCAATTCGTCCCAAATTCAAAATCCATATTCAAAATTCAAACCCCTTCTAGTCCTTGCGCAAACTCAAATCCGACATATCGCCACTCTCTTCTTTCCCGTGCAAACTCAAACCCTAACTGATTCTCTTCTTCCTCAAGCAAACCTAAACCCGACCCGTCGTCGCTACCCCTGTACTATCGCATACTTGACTTGGCCCGCATCTGCACCTCCTTCTCTTGTTGCTCGCACTGCTCTTCCTCCCCGATTGTTTTTGTTCGATGGAACCGACCAGCAAACCCGACCCAACCCACATTCAGAATCCAAACTCAACTCAAACCAAGTACTCTATTCATTTTTTCTATAGCTATATGTTCCTATTGATAATCTCATAATAGTTTTATGTTAGGATTTAGTGTTGTTACATAATGAGGATATATCTTTTTTTAATTATAAATATAATAATTTTTCCGATTTAATCCCCGATTATTTTCCGATTAACCGATTAATCACTAATCGCTCCTAGACCGATTAGTACCAAAAACCGATTTAAACTGCCTAGACTATTCTTGAAAAGAATTACAAGAATACCCTATGACCTTTGGCAACAACTATGCCAAACCCGTAGACCTCTCTCACCACTAGAGAGAGCAAAAACCCCACTCTACAACCTAGAGTGAACACTGACTCTACACCAAGAGCCCTTCTCTCCAACCGAGAGGACCACTCTCACAACCCGAGAGTGAACAACAAAGAAATTGAAAATTACAACACCTAGAGCCTTGATTTTTGAATGTGCTTTTTGTATGGAGGCTATATGTCAACTTCTAATCGCAGTCTTGAACTTAATCGTTGTTATACAAGACTGAGATTAGAGAACCAAGTCTAAGAGAGTGAGAGTTCTTTGAAAACTCTGAGTTCTTTCTTACAAAAATTTGAACAAAAGCAAGGACTTGTTTTATGCAAAAAATAGGTAACATTTTCCAAGTGAAATCTGGACTATATTTATAGAGTAAACACTCCAGAATCGTTGGAAAACAGTTAACCAACTGCCATCAAACGGCAGAAAAGATTTGAATTTGAAAATCAAATTTAAATACTCAGAAAACTGTCAAAGCTGCTCGAACAGTCGACTGGGTTGCCAAAGGAGTCGACTGGTCAGAGCTTGATAAGTTCAGGTTGTTTCGTACTTGAACAGTCGGTTGCTTAACATCGTAAGTCGATTGGTACTTGATAGCTGAACTCATACAAGCTTAAATTTGACATTTTTGATTTTTAACAAAGTTTATTTTAGTCCTAGGGGATGTGTGTGTGTGCATCAAGGCTATTACAAAATTTCTAAGCAAACGTATCAAAGATTACAATTTTGTACATCAATTTACATAAACACTATTTTGTTCTTGTTTTGAAGCTTGAGTGACATTTGTCTTGTAGCTTGATCTCTTGTTTTGAAGCTTGAGTGACATTTGTCTTGTAGCTTGATCTTGAACCTTGAAAGCTTTGGGTACACACTGCAAGAGATATGTTGAATAGAATATATGTGTATCGTGGTGTAGTCATCAAAATCAAGTATCTACATTCTCCTCCTTTTTGATGATGACAAACACAATAACTAAACAATATAGAATAGTAACTTTAAAAAACATGCTTCTCCTGAACATAACACACAGAGAGATATGTAAATTTAAAAATACAATACAATTAAATTTGCCCCCTCTAAATAAGATAGAACATGCACACATGCATACAACAGGAATATGCATACAACAATAAGATCGTAAACATTCTCCCCCTTTGGTATCATCAAAAATAGAAATTATAACAAGGGGCAATCCAAAGAGAGAACATAAAGTCATACATAAGCATCCAAATATAGTGCATAAAATCATACATAACCATAATGTCATAATCCAAAGTCAAAGATAAAATCTTACAAAATAGAAAAAAAACATAAAAGTAATGCAAAATACATGACATGCAACATCAATCTTCGTCTTCGTCACTGTCGGGGGGAGAAGTAGGCGGCAGAAATTGTCGAACAAACAACTAAGTGAGGTTGACAAGACTAGCCTCTAGAGAATCCTGATGACCCAGAATGAGATCCTGACGGTCCATAATGTAGTTGACACACGAATAGAGACTTTCAGGATGAGAAAAACTTGCCCTAGGTGGAACGGAAGATGAACTAGATGCCGAAGAACAAGATGGAATGGAAGTGGCCGAAGGTATAGGTGGAGCATTACGGGTAGGTGAATGAGGAGGAGTATGGAGCAATTTCATACGGGCAAGACTGGCCCAATCAAAAGTTTCAAAACGAGACACAACACTAGACTCCTGATCTAAACCTACCTTAAAGTGGCTAAAGATATGAGCGAGAATAGCCCCATAAGGTAAGAACGAGGTGTGAGCTTTGTGGAGATGACTAAAGATAACTTGACTCCAATTGATATGAATATTCCCAAAAATAGCATAAACAGCCGCTTGTAATTCGTGCGAAAATTGAGCGTAGCTCTCTGTTTTAGGGATAATATTATACGATAAAATTCGTGCAACAAGCTTCGCAAGCAGGGTTATGTTCTTATTGGTCATAGGACCTTGAAGCAAATATTGGGGAAGAAATATTTTAGACAAAATGGAGGGATCATCAAGTTCTCCTAAATCCAACATATCAAAAGGAATTTTCAGAATCTGTCCCAATTTTCTCGCACTCAATTTCATAGTCATATTTTTAACAGAGGTAGTAATTTTTATCTCATTACCATCATCATTACTAACAACTTTCATATTAGTATAAAACAAATAAATAAGTTGCGGGTAGTAATGGTGTTGATTTACGAGATATAAAAGATCAAACAATCCACACTGTTGAATAATGGACCAATTGGATATCTCTCTAAATCGGGAAAGTTAATAAACCTACCCGGAAAAATAACCAATTGACAAATGGCAAAATATTTTTCAACTAGGATTGGATTCCTCAAGTATTGAAGGTAATTAGGACGGGTTTGTTCATCTTCAACAGGAGTAGAAGACCTAGATTTTTTGGATTTTGACATAAAGAAAAGAGAATAACCTAAAAATCTAAAGTGATAAGAGAAAAAAAATGTTACCCAACAACTAAGAAAGACAATGAGACCGAATCTAAGTAACTTCGAGCAAAGAAGCAAGCTCTAATATGCAAACTCCAATCAACGAGCTCCAATCACCTCAGCAGCCGTCTGGTCAGGAAGAGGAAAAGGAAGAGTAAAATGGGGAAAGTGAATTGGAACTAGGGTTTTTACTAGATAAGATAAAAAATTAAAGGTGGAGATTAAAAGATAGGATTGATTGATGGTGGTGATCAAATGGATAATAGAAGTAGAGCGGGTCAGGTCTAAGAAGAGCAAAAGAAATCCCAAACAAGTGACGATTCAGAGAATATAAAAAAAATCTGAACACAGTCGCGTCAGTCGACTGGTCAAGAGGGAAGTCGACTGAGGCGAGAACAAAATAAGTCCAAAAATAAACAAAGTTTTAAAATGAATGTATAAGTTATAAAGCATGGTCAGTCGACTGGAAAACCAACACAGTCGACTGTTCAGTCAATAATTTCAAGAAAGAGACAATTACTTAATCTAAGTATAATTTAAGGAAATATCATGATATGAACAGATTCCCAGTTTTCTTCTAAACTTTATAAAAATGTCTTCTTTCAACGGTTTGGTAAAAATATCCGCTATTTGTTTATCAGTGAAAATAAACTTCAATAAAATATCTCCTTTTAAAACATGATCACGTAGAAAATGATGTCGAATATCAATATATTTCGTACGTGAATGTTGAACCGGATTTTTAGACAAATTAATGGCACTGATATTGTCACACTTTATAGAAGGTTTTGAAAAAAAAAAATACCATAATCCAAAAGGGTTTGTTTCATCTATAAGATTTGAGCACAAGCCAAACTTACAGCAATATATTCAGCTTCTGTGGTAGATAAAGATACGGAATTTTACTTTTTACTACACCAAGATACTAGGGAATGTCCCAAACAGTGACAGGTTCCACTAGTACTTTTGCGGTCAGTTTTACTTCCAGCAAAATTAGCATCACTATAAGACAGAGACTGAAAATTATTGGTGCAAGGATAAAATAAACCATATTCAGATATCTTAAAATTTGTTTTACTGCTTTTAAGTGAGATTCTTTTGGATCAGACTGATATTTAGCACACCAACATACGCTAAACATAATGTCTGGTCTACTAGCAGTTATATATAAGAGTGAGCCAATCATACCTCGATAGAGCTTTTGATCGACACTCTTACCTAATTCATCTTTGTCAAGTGTAGTAGTAGTAGCCATAGGTGTGGTCTTACTACTAGTGCCATCCATACCAAATCGTTTTAGGAACTCCTTAGCATATTTTTCTTGAGTAATACATATGCCATTTGAAACTGTTTTATTTGAAGTCCAAGAAAGTAATTGAGTTCACCCATGTGACTCATCTCAAACTCATTTTGCATGGTAGTAGCAAACTCTTGACATAGATTACTGTTAGTTGATCCAAAAATTATGTCATCTACATAGATTTGTATGCTTAATATGTCTGAATTTATTTTCCTAATAAACAATGTAGTGTCTACTTTACCAATTTCAAACCCTGTTTCTAAAAGAAAAGTTTTTAGACGATCATACCAAGCACGGGGTGCTTGTTTAAGACCATATAAAGCCTTTTTAAATTTAAAAACATGGCTAGGGAATTGTTCATGTTCGAAACCTGGTGGTTGCTTAACATAAATATCATCCTTAATGAAACCGTTTAAGAAAGCATTTTTAACATCCATTTGGAAAAGTGTGAAGTTCATAAAGATTCTAGTCTAGCAACATGAGCATATGTTTCATCAAAATCAATACCTTCTTCTTGGTTATATCCTTGGGCAACTAGTCAAATCTTGTTCCTAACAACTTGTCTTGATTCATCTAACTTATTTTTAAATACCCATTTTGGTACCAATAATAGTATGATCAGGTGGTTGTGGAACTAAATCTCATACATCATTCCTTACAAATTGGTTAAGTTCATCTTGCATAGCATTCAACCAAAATTCCTTCACACATGCTTCTTGAATATTTTTGGGTTCAAATTCCGATAAGAATGCAGCATAAGAAATCATATTAAAGTGTGATCGTGTTTAAATGCCATGTGAGATGTCACCAATAACTAAGTCATGAGGATGATCTCGAACTTCAACAAATGACTTTGGTAAAGTTGGAGTTATCTCTATAGGATCAGTCGTCTTAATGAACCCATCAACCGACTGTTTCAACACATCAGTCAACTTATCTAGAGTAATTTACTCGAGTGATTTAACAATGTTATCTAGCGGTGAAGATACAATTTCATCATCTTGAATAACACTAGATGAAGATAAAGATTCATCAAATGACACATGCATAGATTCTTCAATAGTCAATGATGACTTATTAAAAATTCTATAAGCCTTACTCCTATTTGAATATCCAACGAAGATTCCTTCATTAGATCTAGCATCAAATTTATCTAAGTTATCTTTTGTGTTTAATATGAAACACTTGCAACCAAATACTTTAAAGTAAGAGACTTTAAGAATACGTTCAAAAAACAACTCAAAACAAGTCTTCTTTAACTTTGGCCTAATTAGTATTCTATTTAAGACATAACATGCTGTAGAAACAGCTTCAACCCAGAAGTATTTAGGCAAATTACTTTCAACAAGCATGGTACGTGCACATTCTTGCAAAGTCCTATTCTTTCTTTCAACTACTCCATTTTGTGGTTAAGCTCTAGAAAATGCAAAAGTATGTGTTATACCATTCTTGTTGCAATATTCTGAAAATGTTTCCTTCTCAAATTCTCCACCATGATCACTTCTATTAGTGACTATGGTTAAAGATTTTTGATTTTGAACACGTTTGCAGAAATTTGCAAATTCTTCAAAAGCTTCATTTTTACGTCTTAAGAAAAATACCCATGTACATCTTGAATAATCATATCGACTAAAACAAATACATATCTACTTTTATTTAAGGAAGCTACTCTAGCAGGACCAATAAATCCATATGGATCAATTCGAGAGGCCTACTAGTAGAAATCCTTTCCTTTGTTTTAAAAGTGGATTTTACATGTTTCCCTAGTTGACATGCATCACACATTTTATCTTTCTTAAAAGATAATTTTGACAGTCCTTTAACTAGATTATTCTTAGAGATTTTAGCGATATTTTTCATGTTTACATGTCCAAATCTTTTATGCCAAAGCCAAGAATCGTTGTTCGAGGCAACTAAGCAAAAATCATCTTAAAACTCATTTGTTTTTAAACAAAGTTCACATATGTTATTTTTTCTGATACCTTGAAAAATCACATTTTGCAAAGAAGAGTCATAAATCAAGCATGCATCTTTTTCAAACACAATCTTATAACCCTTATCACATAATTGACTAATGCTTAACAGGTTATGCTTGAAACCACTAACTAAGAGTACATCTTCAATAATAGGAGTAGTATTCTTACCAACTATGTCTATCCTGATGAATTTTCCTATGTTATTGTCACCAAAAGTAATGGTTCCTCCATCTATATCTTGAATGGAAGAGAGCAAGTTTGCATGACCAGTCATTTCATTTAGAGCATCCACTGTCAAGTATTCATCGTTCCCTTTTAGGTACCTACAAAATATTATTTGTGAATATGGTACCCTTTTCATTGGGTCCGTGAAAGATTAGTGCTTGGGAAACCAAACCCAAAGTGAGTTTGATTTACCCCCATATGCAAGTTTAAAATTAACAAAATTACAAACATTATTTACAAAGGAATGTATCAGTGATGTTGAAGGCGCGCCTCAGGTGCGCCTCAGGCGCCGATATCCCAGGGTGCGCCTCAAGCCTCAGTTGAAGCGCACGCCTTGTTCGAAGCGCTAGTGAGGCGTGCGCCTCAGCGCGCCTTAGCGCCTTGCGCCTCAGCACGCCTCGACGAAAGGCGCGCCTCAACATTGTTTTTTCCTTGTTTTTTTCTTTATTATTTAAGTATTCTTTCTTTTTTAGTTTTGAGTCTTTTGACATTTTATATTTATATTCTTTTTTATTATTTAAATTATTCTTTTTATTTTATTTTATTTTTTAATAGTATTCTTATTTTTTTAGTTATGCAATGCTTTTGCTTTACTGCTTTATTAGGTTGCTTTTGCTTTATTGTTTTATTAGGCTATTTGGATGAAACATGCTGTAATAATTAATTGCTGAATACTTGAATATACTTAATATTTAATTGTAATATTGTAATACTCTGTAATAGTGTAATACTAATACAGCACTGTGATATTCTCAAAAAAAAAAATTAATTGTTGAATGTACAAAAATTATAACTTACACAGTTACAACTTACAAGTTACATTTACAAAGTACGTCTTCCATACCTTACTTTTTAAGTATATGTTCATTGTATGATATATTTTGTTGCCATGATGTTATTTTGTTTATATAATCTAATTTATAAATTTTAAAAATTCCAAAAAGTAATAGTGCGCCTCGGTTAACTGAGGCTTGCGCCTCAAATTGCGCCTTGCGTCTCAGGCTTTTTACAAGGAATTGAAATTACTTGCGCCTTACGCCTTCGACTACACTGGAATGTATATAAGAAATCATTTCATTTAGACATAGATTAACTGGAACCCAAATATTTGTACACTGTCCAGTCGACTTCTCTTTACCCTTCAGTCGACTGTTTTGTGACTTCAGTCGACTAGGAGGTGAAATTAGTCGACTTATATGAGGCTGTTGTCTTGTTGAATAAGACTGCATCATTCTGGACAGGTGACTTATTTGAGGGACCAGTCGACTGGTCTTTTCGGAAAACTTTTCATTTTCATGATTAAAAAGAATTTTTGGCTTTTTAAAGAAATCATACAACTTATTCTTTGTACTAGAAGCAGAATAAAGCTTGTTATTACTAGTGTTATTAGAAGAATGACATCTTTCAAGAATTTTTTGAAAACCAAGTCCAAATCTTTTATTAGACTGAACATGATTTTGTAGAACTTCATTTAAATTCTTTTTTCCCCTATTAAACTTAGATACATTCTTAGATATCTCTTCATAATTCTTATTTAGAGATATAAGATCTATATCCAGGTTGGAAATACGAGAAGTTAAAGACTTGACTTCAACTTGTAAATCATGGTTTTCTTGTAAAAGAATTTGATTAACTTTCTCTAGATTCTTACCTTTTATTTTCTCCTTTTTTAATTCTTGAAGAATTTCATTAAAAGCTTCTAATAAATCACTAGAATCTATACTATCACTTACATCGCTTTGATTTGCCATGAAGCACACGTTTGCAACTTTATTAGATTCCTCATTATCTTCTTCCGAAGATGAATCACTATCATCCCGTGTTGCTTGGTAGGCTTTCTTGTTCTTCATATACTGGTTCTTGGTAAATTTGTCTTTCTTGAAGTTTGAGACTTTGCCTTTATACTTTACATTCTCCAATGGACAGTCCTTCATGTGACATATCTTATTGCATTTGAAACAAGTAGGAGGTTTATTAGTATCCTTTAATTTTGAATTAAATTTACCTTTGCGAAGGAATTTTTTGAATTTCCTTGTGAACATAGCCATTTCTTCTTCATCATCTTCATCTTCTGATTCAAAAATAGCCTTGAAAGTAAAGAGTTTTCTTTTTGGCTTGTTGCGGTTCTAAGTCCTTGCGCTCCTCCAATTGTACTTCATCAGCCATTAGATTTCCAACAAAATTTTCAAGCGAAAGTTGTGTTAAATCATTGGTTTCTTCAATTGCGGTAGTCTTCTTTTCCCATTCGGGGGTAAGAGCACGAAGAACCTTTCTCACCATCTCTGCTTGCATATATGTTTTGCCAAGAGCCACAAGAGAGTTTGTGATGTCGGTGAATCTTGTTATCATCTCCGATACGCTTTCATTCTCCGTCATCCGAAACATCTCGAACCTGTGAACAAGAACATAAATTTGAGATTCCTTGACCTTATTTGTGCCTTCATGTGTTACCTCAAGAGTATGCCATATTTGGTTTGCCGTTGTTGCGGTTGATACACCGTTGAATTCTTCTTTGGTAAGTGCACAAAAGAAGGCATTCATCGCCTTTGCATTGTTCATGGTATTATTCTTCATGTCGTCAATCCATTGAGCATAGGGAAGAGTAGGCAACGTAAACTCCGTCTCGGTCATGTTCCAAATCTCATAGTTGATGGATTGTAAGTAAATCTTCATTCTGGAAAGGTATCACTAAGGCATACGATCCCTTCCATAGCTGTGTCAAATCAGCTATCGAAAATGGCACTCATCAGATTTTGGTGGGATAAGTGGTGTGCTGATCACACGCTCAGAATCCTATTTCCCGATTTATATGAGCAGACGACACAACCACACTGCACGGTGGCAGTAGCCTGGAAAAGAGGCGCCTGAAATCCATCTTTCAAACAACCGCTTGACCTAGGCTCTCAGCTCAGATTAACAGAACTTCAGGCCTACATCACCAATGCTGGAATTGGTTGCTCTCAGGGGCCCGATAAGAAAACTTGGGGATTGGAGAAGAACGACAAGTTCACGGTACGCTCCATGTACAATCCCATCCATTTTAAGGGATGTACACCAAAGTGGTCCGCTGTTGTCTGGAGAACGAAAGCCCCGCTAAAAATCAAAGTTTTCTTATGGTTGGTGCTAAATGATGCGATCCTGACTAGAGAAAACCTTGCTAAGCGCCAACCGAATGTGGACTCTTAATGCAGGTTCTGCCACGCTACCTTGGAGACTAGAGACCATCTTTTTCTTCAGTGCCCTAGGAGCAAAGCGGTTATCGTAGAGGTACTCACCGCCCTAGAGATATCTCAATACCCTAGTACATACGAGGACCTGTGGGTAGGCCCTAAGTTCGCGACGAAGGGGGTGCTATGAGAGAAGCGTGGTATATCGCTATCGCCGCAATGACCTGGGTTCTTTGGCTAGACAAAAATAATCTTTACTTTTGTAGAACTTGCAATAGTATTTCTGGCAATTTGACTCACATTATGCATTTTATTTCATTTTGGGCTAATGTGGTAGCAGCAGGTCCCAGGAAAAGGATTGCGAGTGTATTCCAGGTAGAGGAGTTTGATGACGAGGAGATCGAGATCGGACCGACGATTGATTGATAGCCAGCATGGTCTACGATCATTAATACCCACCACCCCAGGGTTTGTTGGGGGGTATGATGTATTTCTTTGCAGCTACTCTTATGTTTTTTCTTTTGTCCCACCCCCCATGTTCGAGGTGGAGTTATGTACTTCTGTTTTGATTGTAGGATTTTGTTGTAAGCTCAGTACTCTGAGTTTGTTTTATTAATCACTTATTAATGAAACAGGGTGGCCAAACTCCATCTTTTCTTATAAAAAACAAGTAAATTTTCATTCTACATTTCCAGTAGTTGTAGTATGTTCCATCAAAGAGAGGCGGCCTTTGTGTAGATTGACCTTTGTGGTATTGATTTGCATTTGTATAAGAAGTAGATGCCATTGCGATTAACCAGGCTCTGATACCAAATGTTGGATCCTGTATGCAAGGCAGATAACACTATAGGGTGGGTGAATAGTGTTATCAAAAAATTATTAAAAATTATTCAACTTGAAACACCTGTTAAGTCAACTGGGACACAAAACCAGTCGACTGAATCGACAGATAAAAAGAGACTTAATCAATTTGAAAAACGAGTCTGTAAGTCGACTTAATAGGGCTACCAGTCGACTGATCAGATACAGACATAATTAAAATGCAGCGAAGTTAAATTTACAAGTTAGAGAGATCAAACCACAGAGAATCAACAATGCTAACACAGCGATATTACCTGGTTCGGTCCTCCCGACCTACGTCTAGTCCCCAAGCAATTCACTTGAGATTTTTCACTATTCTTGAAAAGAATTACAAGATTACCCTGCGACATTTGACAACAATTATGCCAAACCCGTAGACCTCTCTCACCACTAGAGAGGGTAAAAATCCTACTCTACAACCTAGAGTGAACACTGACTCTACACCAAGAGCCCTTCTCTCCAACCGAGAGGACCACTCTCACAACCCGAGAGCGAACAACAAAGAAATTGAAAATTACAACACATAGAGCCTTGATTTTTGAATGTGCTTTTTGTATGGAGGCTATATGTCAACTTCTAATCGCAGTCTTGAACTTAATCGTTGTTATACAAGACTGAGATTAGAGAACCAAGTCTAAGAGAGTGAGAGTTCTTTGAAAACTATGAGTTCTTTCTCACAAAAACTTGAACAAAAGCAAGGACTTGTTTTATGCAAAAAATAGTTAACTTTTTCCAAGTGAAATATGGACTATTTATAGAGTAAACACTCCAGAACCGTTGGAAAACAGTTAACCAACTGCCATCAAACGACAGAAAAGATTTGAATTCGAAAATCAAATTTAAATACTCAGAAAACTGTCAAAGCTGCTCGAGCAGTCGAGTGGGTTGCCAAAGGAGTCGACTGGTCAGAGCTTGAGTAAGTTCAGGTTGTTTTGTACTTGAACAGTAAGTCGACTGCTTAACACCGTAAGTCGACTAGTACTTGACAACTGAACTCATACAAGCTTGAATTTGACATTTTTTATTTTTAATAAAGTTTATTTTAGTCCTAGGGGATGTGTGTGTGCATCAAGGCTATTACAGAATTTCTAAGCAAACATATCAAAGATTACAATTTTGTACATCAATTTACTTACACTCTTTGTTCTTGTTTTGAAGCTTGAGTGACATTTGTCTTGTAGCTTGATCTCTTGTTTTGAAGCTTGAGTGACATTTGTCTTGTAGCTTGATCTTGAACCTTGAAAGCTTTGGGTACACACTGCAAGAGACATGTTGAATATAATATGTGTATCATGTTGTAGTCATCAAAATCAAGAATCTACAACTTTCTCTTCTGTTGATTTAAGTCCGGTATGGTAAGCTAGCTCTAGGTTGTGATGAATTAAAATTAAAATTTAAGGACAGGCACTAAGGGGAGATGTGATGAAGTATGGACAAACATGAGTATGAGGGCCTTGATAGCGCGGTTGGAGGTTATCTTCAGAATTATCGGGGTGCGGCTCGCGGTGGGAGATTCTTTCAGAATTACTGGGATCGAGGCGACGCTCATGGGGTATGTGTGATGAGGTACCGATGACAGCGCAGTGTGAGTTTCATCTCCAGAATTATCGGAGTGTGGGGCGTGATGGCCGTAAATTACTCGCGATGGGAGAACGACTCTCAAGAATTATTGGGGTTATAGCTCGCGGTGTGGGTATTCGTCTCCAGAATTATCGGGGTGTGAGGCAGTGTGTCCAAAATCACTTGCAGTGGGAGTGTGATACTCAAGAATTATCGGGGTGGTACTAGATACTCACAGGATATCTAAAACATATATTAGTCACCGTAGTAGTAATTCATAGCGAGGGATTGAACCCTATATTGAGGAGTACGATAAGGGCTTGCCCTCGGACCTATATAGAATGGGATGCATAGAATCCGAACAAGTATGTATTAGTGTCATTGTAGTATAACATCTGCATTAGACATTAAGTCATATCATACATTGACATGTTTATGATAGTCACTCTTTTACACTTTATTGTGCATTCAAGTTTGTGGTTGCTAAAGTAAGAGATTCGTTATATTACGACATAGTGAAGATCGTTGTTTTATAACATTGCATTGGTTGTAAGCAACTGACGTGCTCACAGATTTTTCAGTGCAGGGCTTGGATTGGCAAAGACTTAAAGATGAATTGATGCTAAAGACTATTATCATGATTTAAGCTGATGTTAAAGTTGTATTTACCATGTATTTTTTTTATTTCCGCTGCGCTGATGTAAAGGCTCGTGTTGTATAACAAATTGTTTTAATTTCCTTATAAAATTATACGAATTTGAAGTAGAAGATCCTGTTTTGCTATGAATTACATGTAAATGGAATTCGGGGTGTTACAGCAGGTTCGCTAAAGCAGTGAAATTCCGAATTTAACAACAAAGGCTGAAAGCTATGGGACTAGAGCTCACAATTTTTTTTAAAAAAACTGTGAAATTCATGAATTTTTTCTATTAACAATGCACAAATTCAAGAGAAACAGTAAACTTGTGAAATTCATGAAGATTGTTGGGTAAACTCTGGACAGTTCAGCCCATGAAACTCGGGGCATGCACTACAACCCACAAACTCTGTCAAAATAGTGATATTAAGAAATTCATAAAAATGGCCTAAAATTGTGAACTACAACATAAAATCTAACCAAAGCAATGCAATCTAGAATTTTAGGGAATGGTTGAAAACTGTGGACTAGAGCTCACAAAATTTGGCCAAAACATTGAATTTTAGAGTATCATAAAATCGGTCAATGACTAGCCTGTAAGATCTTGCAAAAATAGTGAAATACATATTTTTTCTAAATTGATCAAAAGTTGAAGACTAGCTCACAAAATTTGGCTAAAATAGCGAATTCAATAATTTCTCAAAATTCGTCCAAAACGGTGTAATGTAGCCCACAAAATCCTGCCAAATAGTGGATTCATAATTTCTAAAAAATCGGCAAAAAAAGTGGATTATTTCTCACAGGAAATTGTGAACTTGAAGTTTTTTTTTCCTGAAGAAAAAAAGTTCTTGAATACTCTAGACTTTTAGACATATATTGCGAAGATACTGAATGAAACTTTTTCACTCAAACTCAGAGTTCACCCGATTGAATATGCCCTGATTAGATTTACCTTTAATTTTAGGTGGTGTAGGATTTTTCTCTTTATTTTTTAATAAATGTCAGATTTTAAATAACCATATGCATTTACATTTATAGTAGAACTGCATAATAAGATCCACATTTTCATTATTCCCTCTTCTTATTGACATCTTTGCAGAGTAGCTCTTGATACACTTTGATTTTTAAACTTTTCCTTCTTTTCTTTCAGGCTGAGTTGGCAGAATGCTTGGAGAGAGATGGTTTCCAATCTGTTCAGGATGCAGTTGGGGCAGATTGCAGAGAGTTTTAGTTATGATTTTTTGGTGATGTTTATAAGCAAGCCCCTGGTTTATTCATAAGTATAAGCCGTACATCAAATTTCAGGGGTGCAGCCACTTTTCACTTCTTGAGATGTGATTCTTTAATACCCCGTCTCTTTTGCATTCCACAATTATCAGGAAAGTATAAAATTTTGAATAGTACTTAGCTCTTTAGATGCAGCTTGTTTGGATTTTGATTGTACTTAATACTCCTACATATCAAATACACGTTTTTTTTCTTTTTCTTTAATACTGCTAGCTGCCTGAGAGAGTGTACTGAGGCATGTTTTTTGTTACTAATAGTGACAGGCTTATGCTTGTTTGCTGGTTGTATTCAGGAAGAAATGCTTGTACTTAGATAAGTTCTTTGTTGGAGGATCTGTTGATGCACATGGCAATTGAAGCACATTGCAACCTTGCAGATGTGAATACTGTTGTCTTATTGATATGGTTTATCATTCTATTGGATTTGCTGGTATAAAGACTAGAATATCAATCTTATTGTCTTTATTGTGATTAAAATATTTATTATGAACTATCGGATCATTTTTCTTTCATCGAGTGAATTGCATGATGAGTGCAAGTTTTATAGATCAAATGTCGAAAGAAAATGTTGGCATTGTCAAAAAAAAAAATCGACGAGGGGTTGCCAATATTTACTCACAGGATTTTAAGGTTTAAATATAAAAAAGTAGTCATTTTTCACTACAGATTTTATGACTATTATCCACTGTTTTGGGAAGGTTTTTAAAATAATTTTTTTTTGAATTTCACTATTATGATAAGATATTATGTGGTAATAGTCCACTATTTTTGGGTTAATTTTTAGAAATTTTGGATTTCACCGTTTGAGATAAGTTTTGTGGGCAATCCAATCCATTTTTTTACAAATTTTCCACAAAAAAAAAAAAACTAAATTTCACTGTTTTGATCATATTTTTTTGTTGTAGTTCGCCATTTTGTGCTAATTTTGAGAAATTTTAAAAAATCAGAGTTTTGACCAAATTTTGTAGGCTATTATTGTCGATTGTCTTCAGTAGATTTCAAGACATTCTCAATTTCACTATTTCGGCTATATTTTGTGGGCTATAGTCCATCAATTTATGCCGATTTTAAGAACTTCGAAATATCATACTTTTGACAATATTTATGGGCAATTTATGGTTCACTGTTTTGGGCAGATTTTCAGAAAATTTTGTATTTTACTATTTTGTACAGATTTTGTGTACGTCCAACGTTTTTGGTTAATTTCGAGAAATCTTGGAAATCACTATTTTAGGTAGGTTTTGTGGTTCGCCGTTTTAGGCAGGTTTTTTTTTTTTTTGATAAAAGATGACCACAGTCATCGTTTCATTAATAAATCATTAAGGAAACAAAGTAGGACCTAATACAGAAAATTAAAGATATAGATACACGTGCTACTAGGAGACACGAACAAAACAACCCAAACTACAAAAGATAACATCAGCTAAACAAAGAAGAACAACAGTAATGATACAGAAACTCCCGAGCCAGAAGAAGGCAATCCTGTGTGAGTTCCTGACTCTGCACACGTCCCCAACTTTTGTGGGCTATAGTCTATTGTTTTGGTCGATTTTGAGATATTCTTGATTTTACTGTTTTTTTTGTAGATTTTATGAGCTTATGCTCCAAAACTTTTGCCCATTTCGGGAAATTTTGAATTTCATAGTTTTGTCTGATTTTGTGCGCTATAGTTCACAATTTTAGGCTGATTTCATGAAATTGTAGAATTTATTAATTTGGCTAGATTTTTTAGTTTATAGTCCACTAATTCAATGTTTTTGCCATATTTTGTGGTATATTGTCCAATGTTTCCCGCGAATTTCGTAAATTATGAGCTTCAACGTGTTTTGTCAAATTGTGTGCTATATTCGATCGTTTTTGGCCAATTCCATAAATTCTGAATCTGTATGTTTCGATTAAATTTTGTGGGTTATAGCGTACAATTTTTTGTTGGTTGAATTTGAGAATCTGTTTTGGCAAGTTTTTGTGAGCCAATAGTCCAAGCTTACTGTTTAATTTGATATTTTCTGGATTTCACTGTTCTGGTTAGATTTTACGCACTATAATGACAATGGAAAAATTTGCCGTACTGCCCTCTCTTTTGAAAACAATTAGTGACTTGCCCTACTTTCCAAAACAATTAGCGAGATGCCCTTGTTTATGACACGTCAGCAACAAACGTTATTGGGAAAAACGGCATCAGTTATTTCGATGTCGTTCTTCCCAATAACGGCATCTCTTTTTAAAAAAATTGTCGTACCGTTATTGGGAATAACGGCATTGCTTATTTTTTCTAAAGATCTCCACTGTATCAATCGTGACTCGAGAGAGAAATGCAAAAATGAAAATAACTGATGGCGTTCTCTAAGAGAACGGCATAGATTATACTGATGCCATTTTTCACAATAACGGTATCAGTTATTATCGTTTTGCACAGGTTACTATAATCGAAAAATCCTTCTTCTTCTTCCCCCTTATCCCTTGCGATTGTTTCCTTCTCAATTCCGACTCCGAAAACCCTAACCCCCCCCCCCCCCCCCCCCCAAAAAAAAAAACCTAAAATCCCAAGTATTTAATTGATTTGTACTCAGAGTCTACTCTTCAATCTCTCATTGAGAGTGCCAAATCAATCCAAATCCAAAATTATTGTAAGTATCCAAAAACCCTAATTTTATTTTGTAAAGTTGATTTTGATAGTATGATAGATGTGTGCATTGGTAGTATAGTACAAGTGATGTAGATTTGTGTTCTTTAAGTAGTAATTGTGGAAATAATATTATGGATTCTTAGTGATATAGGGTTTACAAAATGTTGAATTGTTGAGAAAGGTGGAATTGTTCAATTTCTTAGGAAAACAAAGAATTTGGAGGGATACTTTGTGCGGGGGGGGGGGGGGGGGGGGGGGGGGGGGGGGGGGGTTATAAAATCCATTTTTTTTTACAATGTTATGAACGATTCGGAATTGAGGAATAACGCGTTTGTGATGAATTATACTTAGTTTATTTTGCAAATTCTTTTACTAAAATTGATGTTGATTAGTGTTTGTTATTGTTGGCAGGCCAATTGATCCTACATAACCATCTTCTTCGCATGGTGTTGGTGCTTCTTCTAGTTCTTCGTTTGGACCACGGGGACATCCGGGTCCATTAGATCCTACCGTTTTATATCTGCAAGAAGACCACAGATCACAGGCCGTTTGGATCGGAGATGTAGAGAAGATGAGTTTCCGAATGCACAACATCATGCCGGAGATCCCCGGTATTGAAAATTACTTGGTTAGCAGCGGATTCTACGGGATGTCGAAGCTGACGAAAATAAAGTGTGACCACGCCCTACTTACCGCTCTTGTGGAGCGATGGAGGCCGGAGACACACACGTTTCACTTGCCGGTTGGAGAGATGACGGTCACCCTACAAGATGTAGCCGTGATTGCGGGTCTTCCAATTGATTGGGTGGCCGTCACCGGCAACTTAATGTTCAATAAGGTAGCTTTGGTACGAGATTTATCTTGGGCTGGTGGTGCCTGAAGTGGATCATGGAATATAGGTTGGGGAATCAATTAGACGTGCTTTTCTTGATGGGGAGTTCACTAATCGGATGCCACCCGTACCGACGGACATCCAACTCCAGAACTATACCGGTGCTTACCTATTGTCGATGATTGGAGGGATTCTATTCCCTAACTCTTCAGGTGATGTAGTCCACCTCATGTACCTTCCACTCATTGCTGACCTGCAGACAGCCGACCGATATAGTTGGGGAAGTGCGGCTCTAGCCTCCCTCTACCGTGCACTCTGTAACTGTTCGATGGGATCGATTCAAATGACTGGGCCGATGTCTATCTTGCAAATATGGTGTTGGAAATGAATACACCTCGGCCGACTCCGTGTCACGGTACTATTAGAAAGTTGGAGAGTACTACATGATAATCCTGTGCTGAGAGCTCTTCTCGGTGCCTACTGGGCGGGGAAGCGTACATGGAGGGATAACCCACGTGGTGTCCTCACCTATTACAGGGACGAACTCGATCAGTTGAGGGAAGAGTTTGTCAATTGGACCCCGTACACAGATGATAGGCTGCAACGTCTACCACCCGTTTGCACTTCCCACCATCAGTTGTGGATGACATTAGCTCCACTTGTAAACTTCTCAGTTGTGGAGTTTTATTATCCCGGCCGTGTTCTTCCCCAATTCAATGCACAACAACCCGTCCCCGTAAACTCATTGTACGACCGTAGACTACACAATATCACGGGTCAAGGTCGTTTACCAAACATGGATTGGGCCGATCACCACTGTGCTCATGTAGGATGTTGGAATGAGCAGAGGTACGAGTTGGTAGTTGAGGGTATTGTACGGCCGTACGATAGATCAATGCAAACAGCTTATATGGCATGGTACCGTCGCATCACAAGGTTGTATGTTGCGCCAAAAACGGATCTTCTCGCGGGTATCCAACAACCGATACCCGCGCACCAAGTTGAACCACCACCCACACATTCATCATCACAACCCATGTATCAACCAAAAGCTTCATCATACCATCTAATGGTAAATAAGTTTGTTTGTTCAATTACATTTATTTCGAGGAATTTTACTTATGCTTCTTTGATTATGTCTAATTTGGTTTACTATTATAGATCGACAACACATGGGACATGGCGAGGAAATGTGCGAGTGTCTTGAAGAGCAACGCCAACAAGGCATGCAAAGAATTAGCACGAGACCTCCTGTGCAATTGTCGTACCTCTCTTGAAGAGGTTGGAGATGGTCTATGTTTCAATGACCTTATGCGGTCAACCGAAGAGCAACGCCAACAAGTACGACCTACCGCTAGCCAAGCTCCACCTCCACCACAACAAGCATTGGAATTGGGAGATCCCCTCGCACCTCAAACTCAACCTCAAACTCCATCACATCATCCACGAAGGGGTAAGACCGTCGCCTCCCTCCTACGCAAAGCGAATTGGCAAATCCGGAGTTTGAAGTAGGAGGCAGTGATGAAGAAGAAGGAGTTGGTCCAAGTGGACCCGCAACGCAAGAGACCCGGGAACGTAGGCGGAAAGTCCCGACTCGAAGGAGGAGAGCACCCCAATACTTCACGCCGAGTTAAACCGAAGAGAACTTTATGTATTATTGATGTTTATTGTTTTTTTGTCATTATAGACTTGATGTAGTGCATGCAATGTAGTTGATGAATTGTTTAAGTATTTTTAAGTTTGATGTGCATGTTTTGAAAGATTTCAGTTGTGCAATTTTTGAAACTTGATGTGTATTTAGTATTTGAAGTCTGTGAAATTTGATGTGCATTTTTTTGTCATTATAGACTGTGAGTTTGTCTGTGAAATCTTTTGATACTGGATGAACTAGTTGCGCAAATCTGTGCAAATCTGTGAAGTAAGGATGATACTTGATACTTGATGAACTTGATGAACTTGGTCTGGATGTTTGTGAAGTATGGATGAACTAGTTGTGCAAATCTATGCAAATCTGTGAAGTATGGATGATACTTGATACTTGATGAACTTGATGAACTTGGTCTGGATGTTTGTGAAGTATGGATGAACTAGTTGTGCAAATCTGTGCAAATCTGTGAAGTATGGATGATACTTGATAGTTCAATCTGTGAAGTATGAATGATACTTGATACTTGATGAACTTGGTCTGGATACTTGTGCAAATCTATGCAAACTTTTAAGTTTGTGAAGTATGTCAAGTCTGTATGTTGGTTTGTGAAAACATGCACATCAATGAATTGAAGAATTATTTGGTCTATGCATGTCTGTGAAGTAAAAAACATGAAAAAAGGATGCCGTTATTGATAATAACGACATCTTAATCCTGTAACGTTCTTGCGATTAACGGTATCAGTATAGTGGGAAAATTAGCAAATATGGAGTTTGCTGCCAATAATTCTGTGTCCACAGTCGTTATCCAAATTAACGACATCCTAAACTGATGCCGTTATTGAAGATAACAGCGTCTTTGTATAACCCACCTGCCTTCCAAGATAACGGCATATATGAAGATGTCCATAAGTATGCTGTTATCCAAGATAATGGCATCTTCAAATCCTGCCGTTTTCTACAATAACGGCATCTATTATTTTTGCCGTTGTTCAGAAGCACGGCATCAGTTAAACATCAAAATCTCAAAATTTCAGATTTCTGCCAAACTTTCTGTCTCCACAGTCGTTCTTGAGAATAACGGCATAGAAAGAAGATACCATTAATCACAACAACGGCATCTGTTGTTTGAAAACAGTTGTGCATGTTTTGTTGTGATTGTTTATTTACAACAAATTTAACTATATCCACCACCGATTCAAACAACAAATCTCATTCCAAACAATTTAAACTTAAATTGCTCAACATTTAAAAACAACTTCATAATTTCATACAAACAATTACAAAGGAGGAGACATAACTAACATCCAATAATAAGGAAAATATTCAAGTGCGGGTAGATTGTGAAGTCCCCACACTTTGTACATTCTTACAACTCCGTCTATTGTGTCCACTCACACCACATTTCGAACATATTTTTCCACTACTCCCACCTTCTTGAGCATCCATATCATTGTGGATGCGAGTACTCTTAGGCCTCCCCTTCACCCGACGAAGACTAGAATCAACTATTAGTACTGGTGCGCTTTGGGTAGGCCAATAAGATTCGTCTGGTATAGGATTGAAAGTTGGTGCCCATGTTTTCGCTAACAAGACCGCGTACCTCATCTTCTTCCTCTTCTACCAAGTCGTTATTTACAACGGCGTTGTCAAAGTCTTCCATAGCAATGCCAGCTACCAAAATATTTTGTGGCAATGGGGTCGGATGTACCTGCTCGTATTCGAAGGAAACAGGTTCCGTTGGAGTTGTGCTAGTATCTCCAATTGTATTTGAAATCCTTGTGTGTGACTCTGCAGATGAAGTCCTTGTGGGCCTTGGACTTTCGATAACAACTCTTGTAGTATTTGGAAGCCTCGTTTGATCGATATATAACTCAACTATATTCCAACCACAACTTGGATGAAGTGTTCTAAATAAGACAGACCTTAGAGAACTGTCACTGTCTATGGGTACCAACATGAAATACTGCCCATCCCCTTTACGAGCGGAATAACGGGCTCTCAGTTTCAGACTCATTTCACTTCTATTCCAATTGGTGACTTCATATATCTTATCTATTAATTCTGCGTAACCAAAGTTAGGGGTAGCCCAAATAATTACCGGTTCAACATCACTATAAGAATATCCAATTTTCGGATCCTTAATTACTTCACCCCCATAATATAACCAAATAGGGATATCAAATTCCATACCTATGTATAAAAGTTAAAACATATTCAAGTCATTCACTACTCACAATAAACAAAACATTGGAATAAAAATCAAACATAAGGTTAAGATAATAATACCTTCAAATTAAACCAAAAAAACCACTAGCAAAAATTTCGTTGTGGATGAAGACTGCAAATGAGAGTGGGAATGAGGAGGTAGGATGTATGGAAATTTACAGGACTCAAATGGTTGGAATTTTTGATTTTGAGATCAAGGGTTTGTGGGTAACAGGAGCGATGCGAGAGAGATGTTTACGAATCAGAAGGGGGGAAAAGAGAAGAAGAAGGGTTTTTCGATTATAGTAACCTGTGCAAAATGATAATAACTGATGCAGTTATTGTGAAAAACGGCATCAGTATAATCTATGCCGTTCTCTTAGAGAACGGCATCAGTTATTTTCATTTTTGCATTTCTCTCTCGAGTCACGATTGATACAGTAGAGATCTTTAGAAAAAATAAGCAATGCCGTTATTCCCAATAACGGCACGACAATTTTTTAAAAAGAGATGCCATTATTGGGAAGAACGGCATCGAAATAACTGATGCCGTTTTTCCCAATAACGTTTGTTGCTGACGTGTCATAAACAAGGGCATCTCGCTAATTGTTTTGGAAAGTAGGGCAAGTCACTAATTGTTTTCAAAAAAGAGGGCAGTACGGCAAATTTTTCATCACAATTTTGACCATATTTGCGGGCCATTATCCACTGTTTTCGGTTAATTTCGATTTTTTTTGGATTGCACTGTTTTAGGTAGATGTTTTGTATGCTATAATCCATAGTTTTAGACTGATTCTGAGATATTTTGGATTTCACTGTATTTAGGCAGGTTTTGTGAATTATAGTTTGCAATTTTAGGTTGAGTTTGTCGACTTCTGGATTTCATAGTTTTGGGTAGATTTTGTGGGGTATAATCCACAATTTTAGATCGATGTGGTGAAATTTATTATTTCACTAATTTTGCCATATTTTTTTATGCTATAGTCAACTGTTTAATGTCGACTTATAATTTCTGGATTTCACTATTTTGACCAAATTTTGTGGCCTGTAGTCCACCATTTTCAGTCAATTTTAAGAAATAATAAAGATCACAGTATTTTACCAGATTTTGTGGGCTATTGTCCACCATTTTTGGCAAATTTTAAGAAAATTTGAATTTTACTGTTTTGTCTAGATTTTGTGTGTTATAATCCACCACTTTCGGTTTATATCTAGAAATGTTGTATTTCAACGCTTTACGCAGATTTTGCGGGCTATAGTCCATTTTCTTTGGCCGGTTTTGAGATATTCTGGATTACTCTGTTTTAAGGCATATTTTGTGAGCTATAGATCGCAGTAGAGGTGTTCGCGGGCCGAGTTAGGCTGGTTTTTGCATTATTTTTGGCCTGAACCCGAAATTGTGGGTTGGTTTTGTAAGGGATTAGAACCCACCCATTCTTGTTCGGGTTGGGTATCGGGTGGGGTGGGCTGGGCAGATTTATTGGGTTTATGTGTAATATGGAACATTAAACATTTATTTGCATTTTTCTCTTTCAAAAAAATATTTAAATGGGTTTATCTCTAATATTATAATGGGAGAAGGCCTTAGTGTCATTTGTAAATATTTGTCATTCTACCAACCCGTGCAACGCACGTGTTGGTAGATTTTTTTTTGTTCTTTTCATTCCCCTCCCCATTTCTCCCCCATTTTCCCCACGTGCAACACACGTGTATAATACTAGTATATATAAAGAAAATGTGCATCTAATGTCTAGGATTCCTTAAAATAGGAATGATAAGTACCTCATTATTTCTTTAACTACATATGAGTCATATTTACTATTACTAGTGTAATGCACGTGCGATGCACGTCTACGTGCGATGCACGTCTATAATATATATATTAAAAATATGTATTACACACGTGCGTTGCACGTGGGGTAAATGGGGAGGGGTATATATATATATATTTATATATATATTTTTAAAAATATATAGTATACACGTGCGTTGCACGTGGGGTAAATGGGGAGGGGGAATGAAAAGGACAAAAAAAAATCTACCAACACGTGCGCTGCACGTGTTGACACGCACACTAAGGAATAAAAAATTGTTTATTTGTTTGAACCCCAACTCTGCCATTAAATATGTACTAGTATAATGCACGTGCGATGCACGCGGAGGGGGAATGAAAAGAACAAAAAAGAAAAAAATCTAGTATAATGCACGTGCGATGCACGTGGAGGGGAAATGAAAAGGACAAAAAAAATCTACCAACACGTGCGCTGCACGTGTTGACACACATACACAAAAGAATAAAAAATTGTTTATTTGTTTGTGAACCCCAACTCTCCCATTATAATAGTTATAGAAGATATATTACTAATAATTTACACGTGCGATGCAGGTTTTAATAATTTCAAAAAATAAAAATAAATACTCTGGCGTAGGGAGGATTTGAACTGAAAACCTCCTTTATATTAGTTATGTACGTGCGTTGCACATATTGGTAGAATGACAAATGACAAATGACACTAAGGCCTTCTCCCATTATAATATTACTAGTAATTTACACGTGCGATGCACGTTTTAATAATTTCAAAAAATAAAAATAAAAACTCTGACGTATGGAGGATTTGAACTGGAAACCTCCTTTATATTAGTTATGCACGGGCGTGCACATGTTGGTAGAATGACAAAATGACAAATGACACTAAAGCCTTCTCCCATTATAATATTAGAGATATAGAGATATACAAGTAACACAACATAACCTACAAAACCATTTTGCCAAATTAGCTTGTCAATTTATTAAATTTTCTTGGTTTCTAAGCAAAATATGGAAAAAACAATTATGCATACACATACTACCATAACAAATACATATTCGGCGGGTTTGAGGAAAAATAGACGCCACCCTCTTTCAATATGGGCGGGTTTTTTAACTCTCCAAAACCCTATTTTTCCGGGTTGGGTTCCCACGGGTTCGAGCTTGAGCCCGCCTGATGAAGGGGGTCGCATTTTTCGAATGAGTTCGTAAAATTCTGGGTTTCATAATTTTGGGCAGATTTGGTATTCAACAGTCCACAAGTTCAGGCCGATTTCGTGAAATTATGGATTTCACTAATTTGACCAAATTTTCTATGCTATAGTCAAATGTTTTTTGCCTTTTAAAAAAATATGTTGATTTCACTGTTTTTGCCAGATTTTATGAGCTATAATCTACCATTTTGGGCAAATTTTGAGAAGTTCTCATATCACAGTTTTGACCAGATTTTGTGGGATATTGTCCCAACATTTTCGGCAGATTTAAGAAATTCTGAATTCCACTATTTTGTCCATCTTTTTTGTTTTATAGTCCACTTTTCGGTCAAATTCGAGAAATTTTGTATTTCACCGTTTTATGCAGATTTTGTGGGGGTACAGTCCATCATTTTCAGCTATTTTTTTAGATATTCTGAATTTCACTATTTTTGGACAGATTTGTTCAGCTATGATCCATAGTTTTCGGCTGATTTCGTAAAATTTTGGATTCCATAGTTATTGGCAGATTTTGTGGGGCATATTTTGTGGGCTTATTGTCCACAATTTTAGGCCTATTACGTGAAATTATAGATTTTAATAATTTGGCCAGATTTTCTGGGTTATAGACCTCATTTTTGTCGATTTTAAAAAATTATGAATTTCAATTGTTTTGGTCAAATTTTATGGGCTATTGTCCAATCTTTGTGGCCGTTTTTGTGAAATCTTGAATATCATAGGTTTCACTAGGATTTGTGAGCTATTGTCCAACGTTTCCTGGGAATTTCAATAAATTATGAATTTTAACATGTTTTGCTATGTTCCATATCTTCAGCCTTTTTTGTGAAACTGTAGATCTCGATGTTTTGGTCAGATTTTGTGGGTTATAGTCCTAGTGTGCTTGGTCGATATTGAGAAATTATGAATATCACTGTTTCTGTCCAGATTTTTTTGGCCATAGTTCATAGTTATAGGTCTACTTTGATATTTTCTGGATTTCACTGTTTTAAGCAGATTTTGAATTTTTGGGTGATTTCGTCAAATTCTGAATTTCACCACTATTCATGTTGCATACTTGCATGTCCATCCCCTACTACGTTTGTTGATGACCTCTTCATTTTATTAGGAATCCACCGAATCCATGATTCTTGGAAGGTGTAGATGATGGCCGAGTATGGCTGATTGAAAGGTAACTGACTACAGTCATGAATTTCCAAATAAACACTAGTGGAACTTACAATTCTTATATCTTCAAAATGCAGTCTATCTTAGAATTTCACTATCGATAAGTAAATCCCCATAACCCAAGTACAAATTTTCTAGTCAATAACATCGATAAGGAACTTCGAAGGTGGAAATCAAACTCGCTCTCACATTCGACGTGTGAAAGATTAGTCCTCTTCAACTAACATTGCAAATTGAACATCGGATGCTCACTCTCATTGGGGCTAAAAAGGTCTTCCAAACTATAGAAGAAATATATGAGAACATGAACGACCAGAGGAAAAAATAATCAGATTGCTTCGGTGTAGTATACAATCTTTGAGGTATGGATTTGTAAAATTCAAATACTTCGCTCATAAATGCCTATACCTACTAATTACAAACCTCAGCCATGGCTTCTTCATGTTCCCATTGAAATGCAAAACTGCTGCGCTCTCTAGCAATCTATCAACTTCCAAATCATACCTTAAACCGAGAACAAGCCATCTCCTATCCAGTGGTTCCACCAATCCATATAGTGTCAGAAGTCCAGCCGGAAGAGTTCCCGCTTTCCAAAGCATCCTGTCAGCATTCTCTGCTTGCCAATGGTGATACCGGGAAGTCACATCTGCCTTCTTCCCATGCTATGCTGTCAGCTCGAAAACGTTCATCCCAAAAGCCCATCCACAAGCTTGGGGGTCAAATTTTGAGTTAGAACCCTCAAATCTGAGAAGTTAAGACACAAAACCGACGAAATCCCTCAAGCCAAGTCTCAACTGCAACCATTTACATTGCCATGCAAATTGATAGAGGAGAGCAGTCAGAAAGTTTTGGACAATGACATCATCATCAAGAAAAATCACCTTCTTGAGAGCAGGTTGAATTTCCGGGAGGTAAAATCTCAAATGGTTCCGTAAAGAACTGAATTTTGGGTTTCTAACTTTGCTTCCACGTTCTGATCAGTTAAAACAGATTCCAAAGCAGAACGCCCATGTGTCTTTAATCTTTATAACAGCTGTTACATCATTGGTTAGTAAGTGGAATTAAGCCAAGAGAATTCCTCTACATTCCGAACATTTACCTGTAGTACACCCTTTACAGTCATTGATAAAAAACCAGGTCACCAACGGGAGGTAATTGATCCAATCAACACACAAACTGTTCTGGTGACCAGGAGATGGTTGGGTTCACTCCAGTAGAAGTGGCAAGTACATTATCAGAGAACATGAATAAATGATAGAGATTATTGTCAACAAGTCGACGTGAACTCCTTTGTTTTTCTGAAAGTTTCGTGAGCGATGGATCTTTAAACCACTCCTCACTGAGCTTGATGTTTAGGCAGTGAAGTTGTTTGTGGTACAGATCCGGCGGTCAGCTGGACAAACTCTGCGCCTTGAGCTGTCGCCGCACGTGCCGGTTCTTCAAGGGCTTGAGCATGGTTCTTAGGGTTACAATAGTTGTGCTGATATCGTACTGAGAATCTTGGGATCTGAAGATTAGGTGCGATAGTTTGGTGACTATAGGGTCTGCTTATTAAAGGGTGATGGGTTTTCCTCGGACTGCAGCTTCAGAGAGTAATCTCTGGCAGTTTCGGATTTGAGCGTTGAGTTCCAAGCAAGCTAGAGGTTGCAGTGCTCTTTGGCAATGATGATGTAAGCTTTAGCAAAGGTCATCTGATCAGACAAGTGGCGAGCAAATGAGGTAGTGCTTGGTAGTTCCTGCGTGAAATTTGAGCTTTCCCGTGTGACCCTCTTGGGGTGCTGAAGTTGTTTCCTGAAATATGTAGAAACAACAGGTATAAGATTGTACACAAGAAAAACAGGTGCATATATGCACTTGATGCATCTTTCAGGAACCAAAATAAATAATAATAATAATAATATTTTTTTTAAAAAAGAAAAAAAGTTCATGCACCTTTCAAGAAAAAAAGTATATCAAATAATGAAGTGAATTCTAGTATAGAGAAAGTTCATACTAGTTAATCTACGACGTCTAATAATATTCTTTCCAAATTGATATGGAGACTTTGTAATGTCGCTAGCATTGAAGTTTAGCCAAGCAACTAACAAGGGAATTTTGAATTTGGTGGTATAATTTAGATCACCTATCTTTGTGGTATAAATTGTACATTGTAGAAATTCAGTCTTTCTAGTTGAGGTGGATTTATGTATCAAATTATCTATACTAATACATATGTAATCTACAAGTCCTCTAATATCCTGAATACTCTGTCCGTCAAGTTTGTCCATAACTGGAAAAATTAAAATTTTAACCGAAAACCGTCATTATTTTAAAGCTCACCTTGCCTTGCTGTCTCCAGTCCGTATTGGATATATGGCACATCAAAAAATTTGATTCCAAACTAATTATCTAAAATGCTATACCAACATCTTACCGAGGGTAGAAGCTTCATAAACACCCAAATAGGGTTGTTTATAATGTACCACCTACATGACTACAAATCTCCATATTGGCCACTACAACAACTTACCGACACAAGTTCTGTTAATCTCATTCATCCTCTTTGTATTCAAGAGTTGCCTAGTCTAAACTGGAACATTAAGGAATTGATAAATTAAACTAAAACTAGTTAACTACAAATATCTTATAACCCATGGCATATCATAGTATCCTTTGCCTGCTTGACAAGCTTATTTGACATGATTATGATTCAGCATTGTCTATGCATATGATCAAACAAGCAACGGAAGTTCTGTCTTACAAGATCTTAATTACTTCATCAGTTATGTATATCGTTTATGGTTAAAATTGTCATTACGACAAAATACCTGACATTTTTGTTACTTTTCCAAAGGAGAAGAATGTCATGTCCAATTAATCCATATTTTTGTCCAGTTATGTTATATCGTTTATATCTTTATTTACATCTTGAATCCAAATCCGGTTAGTATATCCATAATTTCATATACATAAAACTGAAACTTATACAATATTGTCTTTTCACTCGAGTCTAGAACTGCCAGTGATCTCTCAGCATATTTTGCCACCCATAGAATATTAACTTATTCCATTATGATAAATGGCTGAAAAACTACCAGAGTAGAAGAAATCAGACTCCACAACTGATTATATTGATCTTCTATATGACCACTTAGAGCATCCACACCCGTTTTTGTCAAATTTGGCAATTTGACAAAATGAGAAATGACAAAAACACAGTTTGTCTGCAGTAGTGGTTTGCCAAAATTTGGCAATTGGGAAAAAATGGACGGACGGAATATTTTTGTTCCGTCTGTCCAATTTTTATAATTTAAAAAATATATTCCGAGCCTCTTGGACTTTGATGTAATTATTTAAACTTGGAGTTATTATATACTTGGACTTCTATGAAAAGAATGGAAGGATTTGGATTTGGATTAAATTTTCCAAGAAAAAGAAGAGAAAGGACGGGACATGTTCCGTCCGGTTTTTTTTTTATTTTTTATTTTTTATTTTTTATTTTTATTTTTATCGGACAGAACATGTTCCGTCCGATATTTTTTTACAAAAAAAATATGAAAAAATTATCAGACGAAATATCATGTTTCGTCCCCTATATTTTGGCAATTGCCAAATTGTTTCTCAAATATGAGAAGCGACTGTTAGTTTCTCAAATATGAGAAGCGACCATTCCCCAATTTTGAAAAAATGGCAAAATATTAAACGAGTGCAGCAATCAAATTGCCAAAATATGGTTAAAATGGCAAAATAAGAAACAAGTGTGGATGCTTTTATAGTTCCAAATTTGACAACTAATCTTCTAAACCACCTCTTATAGTTCCAAGGATAGCGCTTTCTTGTTTCCATGTGTATACACTCTAAATAAACACCAAACTACATGCAAAATAGGTCATATTTAAGTAGATATATTTAATTATTCACAGAAGAAATGGAAATATGAAATCTCCTGGCCAACAGGAAAATAAATCACAATCAGATTCACTCTCAAACTTCATAAATGTTCAAACTAGATCCTAACATTGACCAACTTCAACAGCCCAATGCAAGAATCCAAAAATCCCTACACAACGTTAAAATTAGATCCCAACACCTCCTCTGCAACAAGAAATGTTCTTCTTTCTCAAATCCTAAGAATCCCTACACAATCTTAGAACAAACTAACAAAACAAAATACAGAGTATGTGGACCTCCATCAAAATTCTACAAAAATTTCTTCACTTGAATATCTTCAAAAAACAATCACCAATACACAAACTCATCTTTCGAAGTATATTTTAAGATTCATTTCATTTATAGAATCCTGCTATAGTATATCATCCATCCTAATGTAGTAGTACAATAATATATCATATAGATATGGCAAGGCGTACCCTATATGTGATGTGATGTAAGATTTATTTTCAACCAGGCTGACTCTGATACTACGTGACCATGCCTGCCACTAGACAACCTACAAAGCTAGTATTACCATTCAAATCCCTAACCAGGATTTGAAATCTCAGTAAAGTATGAATTTCCAAAGCTATTCTTGGCAATAGTATTCGGAATTCAGTAGATCCATGAGTAGTCTTTTGAATCAGCTACTTAATAGTTAATTAAAGATTTAAAGCGGAAAATTTCACATACTTCCAGCAATTGATTTCAGTTGCTTTACCTGAATGCAAAGAAAACTGCATGCATCCGTTAATACGATGATACCGTCTGCCAAGTGCCAACTGTAAATTGTAAAAATTATTAGGACTATAACCACAATGGCTGATGATAACATTGATATGCAGAATTTCTTGAAATCGATCAAGAACGGTGGACTAAAGGCCCAAATTTTAGTCAAAACGCTGAAGTTCAAAATTTCTCGAAATAGCCACAAACAGTGTACTAACTGGCAAAAGACGGCAAAAATATTGAAATTCAGAATTTCTTGATATCAGTCATTATATCTCACAAAATTTGGTTAAAATCTTGAAATTCAAAATTGCTCGAAATCGGCCAGAAATTGTAGACTATAACCCACAAAAGTTGGCTAGAACATTGAACTTCAAAATTACCCAAATATAGTAGTGGACTGTAACCTACAAACGTGACAAAAAGATTGAAATTGAGTTTTTTTTTTAATCGGCAAAAACTGTGAGCAAAATCCACAAAAGTTGTCTAAATCAAGAAATTCAGATTTTCTCCAAATCTACCAAAAGAGTTGGATTAAAGGTTGGTCAAAACACATTTGTTTAGTAGACCCATAAAGGTTGGTCAAAACACATTTGTTTAGTAGATTGACCAATTTCCCTCCCTGCTCAATCCAAAACATTCCATCAAACATACACGCAACCTATACTTCAAAACCATCAACTTGCCCCATTTCCCATCCCCAAAAAGGTGCAGTATTTACACCAAACAGATCCAAAATCAAGATTTGAAAGCTATTCTTGGTAAAGTCGTAAGAGTATTCGAAATCCGGCAGTACTATGAGTGTAGTTTCTATGTCCGCAGCCTAATAGTTTTATTACAGAATAAAAGCAGAAAAAATTTGGTATACTTCCTAGCAATTGAATATAGTTGCTTTGACAAAATGCAGAGGAAACTTTTGCGCCGGTTAATAATACGGATTACATTGTCCAGCTATCAATTGTAAAAATAATTAGGACTATAAAAACAGAAAACCCAACGAAAACACTGATTTTTAAAATTTCTTCAAACCGGACAAGAACAATGGACTTTTATAACCCATAAATTTTGGTCAAAATTCTAAAAATTCAAAATTTCTTGAAAGAAGCCAAAAACAATGGACTATAACAAACGTTGGTTACAAAACTGCCAGAATTTCCTGAAATTGGTCAGGATTAATAGACTAACATACAAAATTTTGTTAAAACAGAGAAATTGAAAATTAGCCAAAATTGGTAAGAGATTGTGGGCAATTAGAATATATAATTAGAATATATTTGAGAATATATTTTCTAATATTCTAATATATTATTAGAATATTATTATATATACATATTTTCTTTATATATCATAATCATATTTTATATTTCAATTTCCTATTGAATCAAAAAATTTATTTTCTTCATATTTCATAACATAATATTTCATATTTGCATTTTCATATCTATATAATAAATTACAAAGAAAGCTATCAAGTGGCTCACATTCAATCTCCCCCAAAATCAATGGCCCAGATCTAACCTCACAAAATATATTTTCCCGTCCAAAATTTTAAACCCCACAATTTGAAAACCCACACTCTCTCTTTTTTCCCCAAAATACCCCCCTTCTCTCTTTCTCACTCCGTCTCTCTCACTTTCCCGCCCAGTCTTTGTCTCTCTCTCACTCTCCCTCTCTCTCCCCCCGGCCACCTCCGCCGCCTCTTCAGCCCCCCCCACCTCCGGCACGTCTTCAGCGCCCCCCACCTCCAGCACGCCTTCAGCGCCCCCCCCCCCCCCACCTTTAGTCGCCAACTCCCCTACTCCTCCCTTCCGCTCTCATCCCTCCCTGTATGCTATCAGCGACCACCACCTCTCTCTCCCCCGACCACCTGCGGTGCCTCTTCAGCGCCCCCCCCACCTCCAGTCGCCAACCCCCCTGCTCCTCCCTTCCGCTCTCATACCTCCCTGTTTGCAATTGGCGACCCCATCCAACCACCAAACCCCTAACCGTCACCGATTTCGACGTGCCGAACACCTGGGTTCATCCCGACCACCGATTTTACCATCTCAGGTATACTTAATTTTATAGTTGTTTGGGGTTTTGGGGTTTAGAAAATGCTTTGAAATTTCCTTTTTTTTTCTTCAGAAAAGTTTATTGGCAAATTGGTCCTTTTAAAATTCCTCCTTTAAAGTTGCCTGAGTACATATAGTAACCAGCAATCGGCTATGTCTTTGTATATATCGTTTTCAAATTAAATATTAACAATAGGCTTAATCAAACATAGAATGCATAGCGTTTATTCTAGGTTTGCCCGTGGATATATAGCATTTATTCATCTAATTCTAGGTTTGTTTATTAGATAGGAGCAGGGATTAGAATTGTTAGATAACCGCGGATATTACAAATTTGGGTGAGTTAACCGGGATTATCTCAACTCCTCAAAAAGGATTCTAAACAATTCAAAGTTTAGATAACTATAGTTTCATGAGATAATTTCATTTCCAAATCACGGCTTTGGTGGTTTTGTGAAAATGTTGCAATTTTAGTTGGCAACAATGAAGCTAGGATACTGATTGTAAGTGTTAATTACAGCGCGAAAAGGGATAGTGTGCTTATTTAAGAACATAGAATTGAAGGGTCTTAAGTGGAAACTTCCAGTTTACTTTTCTTAGAATTGGAGGGATGTTAAGAGCTAATTTTGCATTTTGTATCTACATTATTTGTAGAGGTTATATAGTATTTTGAACATCATTGACAAAGATATAAGCTCCTTATCATATTTTTCTGCAAAAGTCGGAGCTATTGGCAAGCTCTTCTCTGAACGTTCATAAATTGTCAAGAAGACAAATATATGATCTCTCAAACTCGCTTGCCATACATTGACTAAGATTTGGAATAGTAACTGGCATAACTTTTACATTGAGAATGAATGATAGATGATCTGCAAATTAAATAAGAATATTATGGAATAGAAACCCTCCTTAACTCCACTACTTATATGAAGGAAAAGCTACAACATAAGTTTAAAACATTTTTTGACAATGCAAAGTATTGTAAATAAAATTTTAGACAGTCATTAAAAGGGTTGCTTTCTCCTTGCCTGTCAATAAAATTTTAGACAGTCATGAGGAGCGTATATCTTTGTCAATGGTGCTTTCTCCTTGCCTGGGGAAAAAGACAGTTAAAAACAACATGATGTTTTGAAAATATTTCATTCTTGGGGTTGGCTGAGGCATTCAAATTCTGAATTAATTAGCTTAACTTGAAAAGGTTAGAAATTTAGACGAATGCTAATGAAGATAATAAGATGTTCTTGAAGAAGAGGTATCACTTCTAGCACTATTTTGCATTGCAAGGAAATTAGTAGCTTTTTTATAAAAGTAATATATTTGGTGGTAATGTAGTTGGCAAATGCCACTTCAAGATGTCTACAGTATCCTATTAAATTAACATGGTGGAGCGAGAAAAGGGAATTTCTAGGTGCCCAATTAATTATCAGAAAGAGGAATGACTTGGGGTTGTTTTAAATAACAAGATTGAAGATTGCACACATTTATTAGTTCCTCTTCCGTTTATTATTGCACAATTTTGTTAATGAACAATATCAATGTTTTACTTCCATTTGTAGCCTTATAGTTCACTCGAGTATTTTGTAGTTTGCTGTACTAATAGTTTCAGTACCAAAGGTTCAACTCTCAAATTTATGAAGAGTCAAAAAAGGAAGAAGAAAATAACTTATTTGAATGCTTAAACGAGGAGTGGGTCTTTGTGCATGGGGGAAGAGCTCTTTTGTTGTATTTGTTGTGGAAGAGACATAATTGAGAATTATTTGTGTAATTGTTAATAGACCCTTTTTAGTTAGTATTGATTGATATAATAGATATCTATATAGTTAGTATTGCAAATAATTGTAGAATATTGAAGAACATTGTTATGAGCTAATAATCGAAGTATAACACGAGAGAATGACAGAGGTGTCTCAGTACTCTGTCCTCTGTCATTGTTTATTAGTTATAAGGTAGTTATCTTTCCATAAACAATTCGAATCAGGAGTTGTTTACCCTCCTTTCATCCTTCATCATGGCCTTCCTACTCCAAATGCACCAAGTGACATTAAATAAATGGTACAATAAATAAATGATAGTAAAATTTAAATAATCAGTTGAAGTTATTACTAATATATCCCTTCATAACTAATGTATTCATCTTATTCACGGGCAAACCGAGAATATGCCGATGTATAAATATAATATATAGCATGTTTGTGATATTTATGTTTGGTTTTCTCATTCTAATGTACCCTGGTAGAACTGGCAAGGTTTTATTTTAATTTTTGCAATATTTTAAAGGTAGAGACTTCAATGGTAACCATCGTATATATTGTTTGTTTGTTTTTTCCTTCTCTGTGTTGCCATGATTTTGGGGGAGATTGAATGTGAGCCACTATATAGATGGATAAGCATTTGTTGGAGAGATGGAAGATTTATGCATTTCAGTTTTTTTTGGTTAAATATCATACAGTTCTTTTTTCTTATGTGGTGTATAGACTGAGGAATTTAGGGTGTAAGATGTAGGTATTTTAAGTAAACCCTGAACTTGGGAATTTTTCTTTCGTTGTTTGTGTTGTATCATGCACTGGACATGTCTACATATCATAGTAAATAATCATATCGACACATCCTTCTAGACTGCTGATTTCAAGTCTATTTGAAGGATGGAAAGTTGATCCTTGGTTATACTGTATGAGTTTTATTGGCAACTTCTCTTTTTGTCCTAGTCTCCATGGCTTAAGATTTGGAACTGGTGCCTAGATGGTTATTTTGGGCTATCGCCAAATGCATCCTGTTTTAATCCATTACCAATCCAAAAGGTGATGTTTTGGTTAATAGTATGCGGTTCAAAATGACTCTGCTTTTGATACACTTACCTACGCAACTTAAGTTAATGAATCATACATGTGCATGGTTCTTTGAAGGTTAATAAGTGATGATATCCTATAGTGGATGGTAAAGCAATGAAAGATTCCGTTAATGAAGAAGGCATACAATTTTTTACTTTATTTCAAGCTGTCCTGAAGTATCTCCCCTCATAATTTTCTCCTTTATTGATCAATTCAGTTGGCATTGTTTCATTGCAGATCTGTCATACTCTACTGGCGAAGCCTCCCTGATCAAACTGTTCTCTAGGTTTGGCCGTAAGGTAGAAGGTGAGAATATCATAGTATCATTTCCCTTCAATAAGATTACATAGTAATCAGTGACATGTTAGTATACAAGTTAATGTGCTATTTATCTTGGCAGTTACACTCGCCAAACATGAGGACATGTTAGTCATACGCTCGAAAGCATATGCCTTTTAATTGGAAAAAATATATACATATATGAATGTCATTTTCTTTTGCTACTTGAAAACTCAGTATGGATAATTATATCAGGTGGATGGGAAAACCTAAAAAACTTTTTCATTATTTATTCACCGTCAATCTCTTTTCTCTTATGTGGACGGTTGTCAAATAGAAAATAAGAAAATAATGGCGTGTTGCGCCGAGTGGAATAGAGAATCTAGATAGCTATCCGATACTCAATCTATCGCCAATCCCCTTTCCCCCTGTGAAAATATGTCAGATAGCTCACTGGTCTATCTCCTTTCCCTTTATGATACTAGTATGATGCACGTGCGATGCACGTGGAGGAGGAAGGAAAAGGACAAAAAAAACCTACCAACACGTGCGCTGCACGTGGAGGAGGAAGGAAAAGGGCAAAAAAGAAAAAATCTAGTATGATGCATGTGCGATGCACGTGGAGGAAGGAAAAGGACAAAAAAAACCTACCAACACGTGCGCTGCACGTGTTTGCACACATACAAAAAAAAATAAAAAATTGTTTATTTGTTTACCAACCCCATCTCTCCCATTATAATAGTTATAGATAGACACTTTTATATAAAAATAATTATCTTCCAAATGTAGTTGGTAGTTAGTAGTTACACACAAATTAAAAATGACAACAATAATAACACACAAAATATTTGAGCAACTAGATAAATGGTATGAGAAAAATGTTACACATACAACGCAAAACACAGGTCAACGGTGTAGATCGTTATGCATGCTCAAACATTGATAACTCTGTTAATTTAACTTCAACGCAGAGATCGAGGTGTCAGGTTAATTAGCCATACAAATACAACATACGTAACTGAAACTCCCCGATCCTTTCTGTTAGAACACCAAAATTCATCCTTTGTCACGTGCATCACACATGTCCAACAAGTTGTCTTGGGGTTAATCATTTGGGATGTGGTCCCTATGCAGCATAGGTTTTGTGTAGAAGTTGTTGACCGTACACTTCAAGATATCCGTGATAATAAAAATCCATTTGGTGGTATCACTGTGGTGCTCTGTGGGGACTTTCGACAAATCCTACCAGTAGTATCAAAGGGGGTTCGAGAACAAATTGTTTGTGTAAATCTTTTATCCTGAAGCTTACTAGACCCTCATATGCATATTTTGAAACTACATGCACGAATGTAACTGGTACATATCCAAAAATATTCTACTACTAAGTATGCCCGTGGCACGTGCCTACGGCACGTATTCGGATTTGCATATAAATTTATTTGTAGTTATTTGATTGTATGAATTGCATATAAATTTATGCATTTATTTGGAGCCATTCACTATACCTCTTTAACAAACCTTCGGTAAATTGTTTCAGTTTTTTAATTATTCCAGTATTATAAGCTTACTCTCCATACATGAAATATTCTACTATTATAAGTTATAACATGACAGTAAATCCAAGTAACTGGTACATATCTAAATATTGATTGTGATTTATATAGAAAAACCACCAACAGTGCATTCATTACCTGGGTATTAATCTGAGCCACCTTATGCACATGCAAAAGACCAACCATGTCTTGAAACCAACCAACTAACAATGTCTTCAAGCCACCTTATGCACATGCATGTACCCATTACTCTACAGTTTCTCGAAGATAGATCAAAGTAGTTAATATTATGTTTGTATTTTAAAATAAAATATAATCAAAGTTAATCAGAACGTCAAAGTAGAAAATAGATTACACTACAATGTCTTGATTGGTTTATTAAAATAATTAGAACGTCAAAGTTAATCATCATATATTTTCCCTCCTTTATATACAGATCAATTACTTCAATTAAAGAACAGCAATGGATGACATCACTATATATGGCCATGTAAGTATCTTCTTTTTTTTACCAAAAAATCTACAACTCTTGATATAACAATAAGTTCCTCACATTTTAATGTTTACTTTAATACCTTACAGGTTGATGTTGACTTGGAAAAAACAGTAAGTGAAGCTTTTCATTGTGTTTTTATCAAATTAATTAATTGTCCACTTATATTCAAAATTGATATTTTTCTATTACCGGTGCAATTCCTTCGACAAAAAAATGTCGGGGTTACCATTCGAGATGAACGCGAGCTTAATCTAATATCTCTTCGCAAGGTAAGCTTAACCCCTTATTACATGGTTGGTCTTTTGCTCATTATTGATTTATTTTAATTCCTACTTTTTAACCACCCAATGTAGAGAAAGGAAACGAGTTATTCTGGCAAAGGAAAGGGAAAGGAAAATGAAATGTCCAGCGCGGTATATGCTTATCTTGCTTTATCTACATTGCTTTTTCTTTATGTTTCCTCACACTGCTTCTTTTATTTATTATCGATGTAATAATCAAAATTAATACATTCAGAAATAAGAAAGTGGTTCTTCTCCTAAATTGTCATTTATAACGATTCATTTTCACAAATTTAGGCTCATAATGTTCATGTTATATCGAAAACTACGTTGGCCCAACGTAGACGACGAGAACGAGAGAAACTTGAAATGTGCTCTATACGAGTATTAGATGCAACTGACGAATAGCTCGAACAAGTCTTCTATTATTCGAAATTCCTTCTAATGTACCACAGAAATATACGTATGATGGACAAACTTCTTCACTACTACCAAATATTGGCCTGCAAAGAACCTCTCAAGCTTCTGACGCTATTAGGTCAATAATGTTCACTTTTTAAATCTTAACTTTTTCAGAATATCTTTAGTTAGTTGCTCTCCATGTTCAGCCATATGATTGATTCTCAAGTAGAGAGACTTGAAGGGTGCACTCCGCGTCAATTGACCCAACGTAAGAGACAATATCGAACTGTTACGTCCAAATCGAATAGGTTAATTTTTTTTACCTTTAACCCGTGTATATTACCCTGTGAACTTACATGGCCATCGTAACTAATAGGTTAAATTCAGAACGACACTTTCTCGGCATGATGAATGTAAGCTGGTCTTATTGTTCAGCATTGCATGGGAATGATGAAAAATTATCGGTCTCATCTGCCAGAAATAATTATTTCGGAAAATGTTGTTCACAAGGAAAAGTGAAGCTACCTTTCCTCATTACTCCACTCCCACCACTTCAAGATTTATATGATGGTGATAGTGCACAATTGACTTCATTTCGGACTTATACTCGAGAATACAATGCAGCAAATGCTTTTACGAGTTTGGGTGTCAGAATGGATGAAAGGGTCATCCATGGTCGGGGGCCAACCTCATTTACCATACATGGAGAGTTGCACCATCGAACGGGGTCATTAAGACCACAACCAGGCCAAGTTGCTGTTTATGCACAACTCTACATTTACGATCCAGTTTCTGCTTTAGGTTTTCGTACATCGTGAAATTCTCATTTGAGAGCTGATGTTCTCAATATTATTCAGGATTGTTTGGAGTTCAGTGAATTTGCATATAAGTTCCATCAAGCTTATGTAATTTTAAACCAGGCAAGTTCTTCGGATCACAGCTTACCCGCGGTTGTACACTACAATTGAGCAAATGACCGGCGTAGGTATAATCTTCCAACTACTGATGAGATTGCAGTGATTATACCTGGTAAGGGAACTGAAATTAGTGATATGAGAGATATCATACTGCATTTGAGGAAAAACGAGTTAATGCAAATTAACGAGTGCCACCCAGCATATTTGCCCTTGCATTATGTCTTGCTATTCCCTTATGGTGAGTTGGGATGGGAACCAAATTTGAAACAGTGGGATGTAATCAATGGAAAACCTTCGACTGCTAGACTAACTCAAATACAATTCTATAGTTATCTTTTATTTCAAAGCAATACAGAGTATTCAACTATTTTAAAGCAAGAAAACTTTTGCAAGAATTTCTGGTTAATCAGGGGCAGCCACTGAGCAGAATCGACTGACATATCATAAGCTTAATCAGGAAAAACTTTGAGCTGAACTTTACCGAGGTCTTACCGACATCGCTGCAAATGGGTTAGGACTTGATTAAGTCGGACAACGAATCATTTTGCCATCTTCATTCATTGGTAGTCCAAGACATGTTTGAAATCTTTCAAGATTTAATGGCTATTACACGCCACTACCAACACCGAGATATTTTCCTTACCATGACTGCAAATCTCAAATGGCCAGAAATAACTGCAGCTTTATTGCCACATCAAAAAGCCACTGATCGCCCTGATTTAGTTTCTCGCATTTTTGAGTGAAGAAAAATGTTTTGATGAGGGGATAGAGAAAGCAAAAGTATTTGGTCAGAAAGTTGCGCATGTCTTTACCATTGAGTTTCAGAAACGCGGGCTATACCTCATATGGACGCTCTTTTCTTTCTTGCAAATCCAGACAAAATTTGTACATGCCAACAAGTAGATGAAGTAGTTTGTGCTGAATTTCTAGATCCGATAGCGGATCCTCTACTCTTTGAAACTGTCAAAAATTGTATGGTGCATGGCCCGTGTGGTGGACGAAATCCTCAAGCATCGTGCATGGAAAATGGTAAATGTCAAAAGAGGTATCCTAGAGAGTTCTCTGACGCAACAACTATGGATCAAGATGGCTATCCAATCTACCGTCGCCGTGATACTAGACATTTTTATACTGTGAGGGGGCAGCAGGTTGATAATAGAGATATTGTACTTCATAATGCTTATCTTTTTAAAATGTTTAATTGTCATATTAATGTTGAAGTCTGTGCTGGGGCAAGATGTATTAAATATATCCACAAATATATTTTCAAAGGAAACAACCGCGCAACAATTGTGTTGGGAGGAGTAGGATCAAGCAATATCTCAACGCATAGTATATTGGCACTCCAGAAGCTGCGTGGCAAATTTTTGGACACTTTTTACATGAAGAGGTGCCAACGGTTGTACGCTTGGCACTGCATTTGCCTGGAATGCATCGTGTTGTTTATAATTCGGCTGATACGATGGATGACGTCGTATCTATAGCCGAACTAAAAATGACAACTCTTACGAGTTTTTTTGCATGTTGCTCATCCAATTTAGCTACACGCGCATTCACCTACCAACAGTTCCCACAACATTTTGTTTGGAATAAGTCTTCGAAGATGTGGATGCCGAGAAAGAAGGGGTTCGCAATCGGCAGAATGTACTTTGCAAGTCCAAATTCGGGTGAGCGCTTTTATTTGCGTTTGCTACTAACAGTTGTCAAGGGACCACAATCATTTCAGTGCTTACGTACAGTCGACAATGTTGAGTATGCTACTTTCAAATTAGCATGTGTTGCTAGAGGACTGTTGGAAGATGATGGCGAGCGGGTACAATGTCTCCAGGAAGCTGCAATTATGAGCACCGGCTACCAACTAAGGTTATTTAGTGTCATTCTTACGGAATGCTCTCCGTTGGAACCACTTACCTTATGGAACCAATTCTCAGTGCATATATGTGATGATCTTGAATACAAACTGCGTACATTATTTTACATTCTCAATCCTACCCAAGCTCAAGTCCTAGATTATGGTCTATATCTTTTAAACAAAATGCTTCAAGAATCAGCAAAAGCTTAGATAAGTTCCGACCCATGCCCCCATCCTATGCAAAATTGGAATACGGTTGTTGGCAACAAGTTTATTTGGGAACATAGAGTACTGCAGGTTGAAGCCCGACAAGCTAATATACAAGCAAGCATAGATTCACTTAACGATGCACAGTGTACTGCGTATTCTGCAATAATCACATCAGTTATGGACGGTAAGGGAACTACTTTCTTCTTGAACGGAGGGGCCGGTACGGAAAAAACCTTTTTATACAATACACTAGCTACGAAATGCCGTCGTGATGGTTTCATTGTTATAACTGTTGCTTCTTCTGGCATTGCATCAATGTTATTGGTAGGAGGTAGAACTGCACACTCAATATTTTCTATCCCACTTGATGTGTTGGATAATTTCTTTTGTGGGTTCACTAAGCAATCACCCCAGGCAGATTTGTTCAGGAAAGCAAAACTAATCATTTGGGATGAAGTCCCTATGCAGCATAGGTTTTGTGTAGAAGCCGTTGACCGTACACTTCAAGATATCCGTGATAATAAAAATTCATTTGGTGGTATCACTGTGGTGCTCGGTGGGGACTTTCGACAAATCCTACCAGTAGTACTAAAGGGGGTTCGAAAACAAATTGTTGGTGCATCGCTAAAAAAATCTTTGCTTTGGAATGTCATACAAGTCTTAACTTTGAACGTGAACATGCGCCTAGATTCATCCGATATCAGAAATGTTTTATTTGCCAATTTTCTAAACGAGGTTGTATTCTTACATGTTTTTTGTAATAACTAAACAAATCTTTTCTTTTTACTCTTACTGATAAATAAGTCTTCTTTATTATATAGATTGGCTCCAAACCCGATGAGACCGTACAACTTCCTTCAACAATTCGGAGGTGTCGCACATTAGATGAACTTTTATCTACCGTTTACCCGCAACTAAACGTTATCGGCACTATCACTCCCAAATATCTCACAGAGCGAACAATTCTATCAGCGATAAATGATGATGTCAATTTCATCAATGCTGCTGCATTAAATCTTAATCTGGGGCCGAAATTTACATTTCTTGCTGCAGATAAAATGTCTGAGGAGGATGGAGCTGATCGAAACATCACCAATCGATACCCTAACAAGTTTTTGAACTCTTTAGATCCTCCCGGGCTACCACCATTTAAACTCGAGCTGAAAGTGGTGTGCCCAATCATATTGCTGAGGAACGTTGGAGCAAAGGATGGTATGTGTAATGGCACCCGGTTAATTGTAGTTCGGTGTGCTCAATCGTCGCGTGTAATTGAGGCTATGATTTTAACTAGCGATAAAGCAGAAAATTTGGTATTTATTCCAAGAATACCTCTAACCCCTAAACCTTCGTCTTCGGATCTACCTTTTGAAATGACAAGACGTCAATTTTCAATTCGATTAGCGTATGCTATAACGAAAAATAAAGCACAAGGCCAATCTGTTGATAGATTTATGCTCACCAGTTTTCAGTCACGGACAACTATATGTTGCACTCTCTAGGTGTACAAGTTTTGATCGTATTTTTCTACCCCTACCAGAAGATTGTTCGAGCTCAACAACAAACATTGTTTATCCTGAAGTTCTTTTATAGTTATTTCAGAAAATACAGGTAATTTTGATTGAAATACAAGTAACAAATTTAGGACTTGGATGATCTTTCAATAAACATTTTTGTATTATTGTTTTACTTTTGTATGACTTCCGTATTTGAACTGTAATAGTACTGGGATGCAGCTGACATGGACCTCAAATTTATAAATGCAACTACATTGATCAATTGGGGTTGCAATAAGGTAAATTGATATTTACAACTACACCCTATGTTTTCCGTTAATTGCTGCTAATTTAATGCTTCTTTTTTTCCCAGATTGTCGTCTACACTCAGAACCGTTATGTACATATTGACAGTTTCACTTTTGGTAGGGTGATGAAGAACATGTTTGGTTCAAGGCATTTTTCTATTTGAAAGGTAATGGTTTCAAAACTCTTACTATTGTTTTCAAGCTTTCATTGTTTTAATTGTTTATTGTAAACTCTTACTGTTTATTTAGGCTCAATTTTGGTCCCATTTTTGAAAACTTCAACCATTATGTTCTCCTACAACCCTGTAATTTTTTTTTGGTCATTCGGTTGGTTGGTGTATATTATGGTGGAGGATGTAATAGTTGTAATATTTAGCATTTTTTAGATGATGTAAATATCTATATATAATGATTATATAATATAGTTTAGCATTTTTTTAGATGATGTAAATATCTGTATATAATGATGATATAATATAGTTATGTTAATACCGTACCCGCAATTTTGTGGAGTATTGAGTTCTGTGTTTGGTTTTTTAAAAGGATTTTCGATGGTTTTTCTAAAAATTCATTACGTTTTCAAACGAATTTTTGGTTTTTATTTTGTATCTTACATTATATTATGATTTTTTCCTCCAGAGCCTTATATATGATGCCTGTGTGATGTTGCTTGGTTTCGCCTGGGAAGGATTGATATTTATTGCCTGTGATGTCATATTTTTAATTGTTAGCAGAATTCCGTAAGAAATTGCTGTAAAAGGGCTAATATTTTAGGGGAGACTTTGTCAAAATTTTTACTAAATTTCCTCAAATCTATTATGTTTTCAATCGATATTTTGGTTTTTATTTTGTATCTTTAGATATATATTGAAAACATGATAGATTTAAGGAAATTTAGTAAAAGTTTTGACAAAGTCTCCCCTAAAATATTAACCCTTTTACAGCAATTCCTTACGGAATTCTGCTAACAATTAAAAATATGACATCACAGGCAATAAATATCAATCCTCCCCAGGCAAAACCAAGCAACATCACACAGGCATCATATATATAAGGCTCTGGAGGGAAAAATCATAATATAATGCAAGATACAAAATAAAAACCAAAAATCCGTTTGAAAACGAAATGAATTTTTAGAAAAACCATCGAAAAGCATTTAAAAACCAAACACAGAACCCAATACTCCACAAAATTGCAGGTACGGGTATTAACATAACTATATTATATCATCATTATATACAAATACTTACATCATCTAAAAAAATGCTAAATATTACAACTATTACATCCTCCACCACAATATATACCAACCAACAGAATGACCAAAAAAAAATTACAGGGTTGCAGAAGAACAAAATGATTGAAGTCTTCAAAAATGGGACCAAACATTGAGCCTAAAAACACAGTAAGAGTTTTGAATCAAATAGTTATAGTTTACAATAAACAATTAAAACAATGAAAGTTTGAAAACAATAGTAAGAGTTTTGAAACCATTACCTTTCAAACAGAACAATGTCTTGAACCAAACATGTTCTTCATCACCCCACCAAAAGTGAAACTGTCAATATGTACATAACGGTTCTGAGTGTAGACGACAATCTAGGAAAAAAAGAAGCATTAAATTAGCAGCAATTAACGATAAACATAGGGTGTAGTTGTAAATATCAATTTACCTTATTGCAACCCCAATTGATCAATGTAGTTGCATTTATAAAATTGAGGTCCATATCAGCTGCATCCCAGTCCTATTACAATTCAAATACGAAAGTCATACAAAAGTAAAACAATAATGAAAAAAGGTTTATTGAAAGATCATCCAAGTCCTAAATTTGTTACTTGTATTACAATCAAAATTACCTGTATTTTCTGAAATAACTATAAAAGAACTTCAGGATAAACAATGTTTGTTGTTGAGCTTAAACAATCTTCTGGTAGGAGTAGAAAAATACGATCAAAACTTGAACACCTAAAGAGTGCAACATACAGTTGTCCGTGACTGAAAACTGATGAGCATAAATCTATCAACAGATTAGCCTTGTGCTTTATTTTTCGTTACAGCATACGCTAATCGAATTGGAAATTGGCGTCAGTCATTTCAAAAGGTAGATCCGAAGACGAAGGTTTAGGGGTTAGAGGTATTCTTGGAATAAATACCAAATTTCCTGCTTTATCGCCAGTTAAAATCATAGCCTCAATTACACGCGACGATTGAGCACACCGAACTATAATTAACCGGGTGCCATTACACATACCGTCCTTTGGTGCAACATTCCTCAGCAATATGATTGGCCACCCCACTTTCAGCTCGAGTTTAAATGGTGGTAGCCCGGAAGGATCTAAAGAGTTCAAAAACTCGTTAGGGTATCGATTGGTGATGTTTCGATCAGCTTCATCCTCCTCAGACATTTTATCTGCAGCAAGAAATGTAAATTTCGGCCCCAGATGAAGATTTAATGCAGCAACATTGATGAAATTGACATCATCATTTCTCGCTGATAGAATTGTTCGCTCTGTGAGATATTTGGGAGTGATAGTGCCGATAACGTTTAGTTGCAGGTAAACGGTAGATAAAAGTTCATCTAATGTGCGACACCTCCGAATTGTTGAAGGAAGTTGTACGGTCTCATCGGTTTGTACGGTCTCATCGGTTTTGGTGCCAATCTATATAATAAAGAAGCCTTATTTATCAATAAGAGTAAAAAGAAAAGATTTGTTTAGTTATTACAAAAAACATGTAAGAATACAACCTCGTTTAGAAAATTGGCAAATGAAACATTTCTGATATCGGATGAATCTAGGCGTATGTTCACGTTCAAAATTAAGACTTGTACGACATTCCAAAGTAAAAAATTTCTTAGCGATGCACCAACAATTTGTTCTCGAACCCCCTTCGGTACTACTGGTAGGATTTGTCGAAAGTCCCCACCGAGCACCACAGTGATACCACCAAATGAATTTTTATTATCACGGATATCTTGAAGTGTACGGTCAACGGCTTCTACACAAAACCTATGCTGCATAGGGACTTCATCCCAAATGATTAGTTTTGCTTTCCTGAACAAATCTGCCTGGGGTGATTGCTTAGTGAACCCACAAAAGAAATTATCCAACACATCAAGTGGGATAGAAAATATTGAGTGTGCAGTTCTACCTCCTACTAGTAACAATGATGCAATGCCAGAAGAAGCAACAGTTATAACAATGAAACCATCACGACGGCATTTCGTAGCTAGTGTATTGTATAAAAAGGTTTTTCCCGTACCGGCCCCTCCGTTCAAGAAGAAAGTAGTTCCCTTACAGCCCATAACTGATGTGATTATTGCAGAATACACAGTACACTGTGCATCGTTAAGTGAATCTATGCTTGCTTGTATATTAGCTTGTCGGGCTTCAACCTGCAGTACTCTATGTTCCCAAATAAACTTGTTGCCAACAACCGTATTCCAATTTTGCATAGGATGGGGGCATGGGTCGGAACTTATCTAAGCTCTTGCTGATTCTTGAAGCATTTTGTTTAAAAGATATAGACCATAATCTAGGACTTGAGCTTGGGTAGGATTGAGAATGTAAAATAATGTACGCAGTTTGTATTCAAGATCATCACATATATGCACTGAGAATTGGTTCCATAAGGTAAGTGGTTCCAACGGAGAGCATTCCGTAAGAATGACACTAAATAACCTTCTTAGTTGGTAGCCGGTGCTCATAATTGCAGCTTCCTGGAGACATTGTACCCGCTCGCCATCATCTTCCAACAGTCCTCTAGCAACACATGCTAATTTGAAAGTAGCATACTCAACATTGTCGACTGTACGTAAGCACTGAAATGATTGTGGTCCCTTGACAACTGTTAGTAGCAAACGCAAATAAAAGCGCTCACCAAAATTTGGACTTGCAAAGTACATTCTGCCGATTGCGAACCCCTTCTTTCTCGGCGTCCACATCTTCGAAGACTTATTCCAAACAAAATGTTGCGGGAACTGCTGATAGGTGAATGCGCGCGTAGCTAAATTGGATGAGCAACATGCAAAAAAACTCGTAAGAGTTGTCATTTCTAGTTCGGCTATAGATACGACGTCGTCCATCCCATCAACCGAATTATAAACAACACGATGCATTCCAGGCAAATGCAGTGCCAAGCTTACAACCGTTGGCACCTATTCATGTAAAGAGTCCAAAAATTTGCCACACAGCTTCTGGAGGGCCAATATACAGTGCGTCGAGATATTGCTTGATCTCATCTACTCCTCCCAACACAATTGTTGTGCGGTCGTTTCCTTTGAAAATATATTTGTAGATATATTTAATACATCTCACCCTAGCACAAACTTCAACATTAATATGACAATTAAAAATTTTAGAAAGATAAGCATTATGAGGTACAATATCTCTATTATCAACCTGCTACCCCTCACAGTATAAAAATGTCTAATATCACGGCGACGGTAGATTGGATAGCCATCTTGATCCATAATTGTTGCGTCAGAGAACTCTCTAGGATACCACTTTTGACATTTACCATTTTCCATGCACGATGCTTGAGGATTTCGTCCACCACACGGGCCATGCACCATACAATTTTTGACAGTTTCAAAGAATAGGGGATCCGCTATTGGATCTACAAATTCAGCACAAACTACTTCATCTACTTGTTGGCATGTACAAATTTTGTCTGGATTTGCAAGAAAGAAAAGAGCGTGCATATGAGGTAGCCCGCGTTTCTGAAACTCAATGGTAAAGACGTGCGCAACTTTTGACCAAATACTTTTGCTTTCTCTATCCCCTTCATCAAAGCATTTTTCTTCAACCCAAAAACGCGAGAAACTAAATCAGGGCGATCAGTGACTTTTTGATGTGGCAATAACGCTGCAGTTATTTCTTGCCATTTGAGATTTGCAGTCATGGTAAGGAAAAATATCTGGATGTTGGTAGTGACGCGTAATAGCTATTGAATCTTGAAAGATTTCAAACATGTCTTGAACTACCAATGAATGAAGATGGCAAAATGATTTGTTGTCCGACTTGATCAAGTCCTAACCCATCTGCAGCGATGTCGGTAAGACCTTGGTAAAGTTCAGCTCGAAATTTTCCCTGATTAAGCTTATGATATGTCAGTCGATACTGCTCAGTGGCTGCCCAAGCATCTACTAGAAATTCTTGCAAAAATTTTCCTGCTCTAGAATAGTTGAATACTCTATATTGCGTTGAAATAAACGATAACTATATAATTGCATTTGAGTTAGTCTAGCAGTCGAAAGTTTTCCATTGATTACATCCCACTGTTTCAAATCTGGTTCTCATCCCAACTCACCATAAGGGAATAGCAAGACATAATGCAAGGGCAAATATGCTAGGTGGCACTCGTTAATTTGCATTAACTCGTTTCCCCTCAAATGCAGTATGGTATCTCTCATACCACTAATTTCAGTTACCTCACAAGGTATGATCATTGCAATCTCATCAGTAGTTGGAAGATTATACCTACGCCGGTCATTTGCTGAATTGTAGTGTAGAACCGCGGGTAAGCTGTGATCCGAAGAACTTGCCTGGTTTAAAATTGCATGAGCTTGATGGAACTTATATGCAAATTCACTGAACTCCAAACAATCCTGAATAATATTGAGAATATCAGCTCTCAAATGAGAATTTAACGATGTACGAAAACCTAAAGCAGAAACTGGATTGTAAATGTAGAGTTGTGCATAAACAGCAGCTTGGCCTGACTGTAGTCTTAATGATCCCGTTCGATGGTGCAACTCTCCATGTATGGTGAACGAGGTAGGCCCCCGACCATGGATGACCCTCTCATCCATTCTGACACCCAAACTCGTAAAAGCATTTGCTGCATTGTATTCTCGAGTATAAGTCCGAAATGAAGTCGATTGTGCACTATCACCATCATATAAATCATGAAGTGGTGGGAGGGGAGTAATGAGCAAAGGTAGCTTCACTTTTCCTTGTGAACAACATTTTCCGAAATAATTATGTCTGGCAGATGAGACCGATAATTTTTCATCTATACAATGCAATGCTGAACAATAAGAGCAGGTTACGTGCATCATGCCGAGAAAATGTCGTTCTGAATTTAACCTATTAGTTACGATGGCCATGTAAGTTCACAGGGTAATATACACGAGTTAAAGGTAAAAAAAATTAACCTATTCAATTTGGACGTAACAGTTAGATATTGTCTCTTACGATGGGCCAATTGACTCGGAGTGCACCCTTCAAGTCTCTCTACTTGTGAATCAATCATATGGCTGAACATGGAGAGCAACTAACTAAAGACATTCTGAAAAAGTTAAGATTTAAAAAGCGAACATTATTTACCTAACAACGTCAGAAGCTTGAGAAGGTTCTTTGCAGGCCAATATTTGGCAATAGTGAAGAAGTTTGTCCATCATACGTATGTTTCTGTGGTACATTAGAAGGAATTTCGAATAATAGAAGACTTGTTCGAGCTAAACATTCGTCAGTTGCGTCTAATACTCGTGTAGAGCACATTTCAAGTTTCTCTCGTCCTCGTCATCTACGTTGGGCCAACATAGTTTTCGATATAACATGAACATTATGAGCCTAAATTTGTGAAAATGAATCGTTATAAACGACAGTTTAAGAGAAGAACCACTTACTTATTTCTGAATGTATTAATTTTGATTATTACATCGATAATAAATAAAAGAAGCAGTGTGAGGAAACATAAAGAAAAAGCAATGTAGATAAAGCAAGATATGCATATACCGCGCTGGACATTTCATTTTCCTTTCCCTTTCCTTTGCCAGAATAACTCGTTTCCTTTCTCTACATTGGGTGGTTAAAAAGTAGGAATTAAAATAAATCAATAATGAGCAAAAGACCAACCATGTAATAAGGGGTTAAGCTTACCTTGCGAAGAGATATTAGATTAAGCTCGCGTTCATCTCGAATGGTAACCCCGACATTTTTTTGTCGAAGGAATTGCACCGGTAATAGAAAAATATTAATTTTGAATATAAGTGGACAATTAATTAATTTGATAAAAACACAATGAAAAGCTTCACTTACTGTTTTTTCCAAGTCAACATCAACCTGTAAGGTATTAAAGTAAACATTAAAATGTGAGGAACTTATTGTTATATCAAGAGTTGTAGATTTTTTGGTAAAAAAAAGAAGATACTTACATGGCCATATATAGTGATGTCATCCATTGCTGTTCTTTAATTGAAGTAATTGATCTGTATATAAAGGAGGGAAAATATATGATGATTAACTTTGACGTTCTAATTATTTTAATAAACCAATCAAGACATTGTAGTGTAATCTATTTTCTACTTTGACGTTCTGATTAACTTTGATTATATTTTATTTTAAAATACGAACATAATATTAACTACTTTGATCTATCTTCTAGAAACTGTAGAGTAATGGGTACATGCATGTGCATAAGGTGGCTTGAAGACATTGTTAGTTGGTTGGTTTCAAGACATGGTTGGTCTTTTGCATGTGCATAAGGTGGCTCAGATTAATACCCAGGTAATGAATGCACTGTTGGTGGTTTTTCTATATAAATCACAATCAATATTTAGATATGTACCAGTTACTTGGATTTATTGTCATGTTATAACTTATAATAGTAGAATATTTCATGTATGGAGAGTAAGCTTATAATACTGGAATAATTAAAAAACTGAAACAATTTAACGAAGGTTTGTTAAAGAGGTATAGTGAATGGCTCCAAATAAATGCATAAATTTATATGCAATTCATACAATCAAATAACTACAAATAAATTTATATGCAAATCCGAATACGTGCCGTAGGCACGTGCCACGGGCATACTTAGTAGTAGAATATTTTTGGATATGTACCAGTTACATTCGTGCATGCAGTTTCAAAATATGCATATGAGGGTCTAGTAAGCTTCAGGATAAAAGATTTACACAAACAATTTGTTCTCGAACCCCCTTCGGTACTACTGGTAGGATTTGTCGAAAGTCCCCACAGAGCACCACAGTGATACCACCAAATGGATTTTTATTATCACGGATATCTTGAAGTGTACGGTCAACAGCTTCTACACAAAACCTATGCTGCATTGGGACCTCATCCCAAATGATTAACCCCAAGACAACTTGTTGGACATGTGTGATGCACGTGACAAAGGATGAATTTTGGTGTTCCAACAGAAAGGATCGGGGAGTTTCAATTACGTATGTTGTATTTGTATGGCTAATTAATCTGAGACCTCGATCTCCGCGTTGAAGTTAAATAAACAGAGTTGTCAATGTTTGAGCATGCATAACGATCTACACCGTTGACCTGTGTTTTGCGTTGTATGTGTAACATTTTTCTCATACCATTTATCTAGTTGCTCAAATATTTTTTGTGTGTTATCATTGTTGTCATTTTTAATTTGTGTGTAACTACTAACTACTAACTACATTTGGAAGATAATTATTTTTATATAAAAGTGTCTATATCATAAAGGGAAAGGAGATAGACCGGTGAGCTATCTGACATATTTTCACAGTGGGAAAGGGGATTGGCGATAGATTGAGTATCGGATAGCTATCAAGATTCTCTATTCCACTCGGCGCAACACGCCATTATTTTCTTATTTTCTATTTGACAACCGTCCACATAAGAGAAAAGAGATTGACGGTGGATAAATAATGAAAAAGTTTTTTAGGTTTTCCCATCCACCTGACATAATTATCCATACTGAGTTTTCAAGTAGCAAAAGAAAATGATATTCATATATGTATATATTTTTTCCAATTAAAAGGCATATGCTTTCGAGCGTATGACTAACATGTCCTCATGTTTGGCGAGTGTAACTGCCAAGATAAATAGCACATTAACTTGTATACTAACATGTCACTGATTACTATGTAATCTTATTGAAAGGAAATGATCCTATGATATTCTCACCTTCTACCTTACGGCCAAACCTAGAGAACAGTTTGATCAGAGAGGCTTCGCCAGTAGAGTATGACAGATCTGCAATGAAACAATGCCAACTGAATTGATCAAAAAAGGAGAAAATTATGAGGGGAGATACTTCAGGACAGCTTGAAATAAAGTAAAAAATTGTATGCCTTCTTCATTAACGGAATCTTTCATTGCTTTACCATCCACGATAGGATATCATCACTTATTAACCTTCAAAGAACCATGCACATGTATGCTTCATTAACTTAAGTTGCGTAGGTAAGTGTATCAAAAGCAGAGTCATTTTGAACCGCATACTATTAACCAAAACATCACCATTTGGATTGGTAATGGATTAAAAGAGGTTGCATTTGGCGATAGCCTAAAATAACCATCTAGGCACCAGTTCCAAATTTTAAGCCATGGAGACTAGGACAAAAAGAGAAGTTGCCAATAAAACTCAATACAGTATAACCAAGGATCAACTTTCCATCCTTCAAATAGACTTGAAATCAGCAGTCTAGAAGGATGTGTCGATATGATTATTTACTATGATATGTAGACATGTCCAGTGCATGATACAACACAAACAACGAAAGAAAAATTCCCAAGTTCAGGGTTTACTTAAAATACCTACATCTTACACCCTAAATTCCTCAGTCTATACACCACATAAGAAAAAAGAACTGTATGATATTTAACCAAAAAAAACTGAAATGCATAAATCTTCCATCTCTCCAACAAATGCTTATCCATTTATATAGTGGCTCACATTCAATCTCCCCCAAAATCATGGCAACACAGAGAAGGAAAAAACAAACAAACAATATATACAATGGTTACCATTGAAGTCTATACCTTTAAAATATTGCAAAAATTAAAATAAAATATTGCCAGTTCTACCAGGGTACATTAGAAAGAGAAAACCAAACATAAATATCACAAACATGCTATATATTATATTTATACTTCGGCATATTCTCGGTTTGCCCGTGAATAAGATGAATACATTAGTTATGAAGGGATATATTAGTAATAACTTCAACTGATTATTTAAATTTGACTATCATTTATTTATTGTACCATTTATTTAATGTCACTTGGTGCATTTGGAGTAGGAAGGCCATGATGAAGGATGAAAGGAGGGTAAACAACTCCTGATTCGATTTGTTCATGGAAAGATAACTACCTTATAACTGATAAACAATGACAGAGGACAGAGTACTGAGATACCTCCGTCATTCTCTCGTGTTATACTTCGATTATTAGCTCATAACAATGTTCTTCAATATTCTATAATTATCTGCAATACTAACTATATAGATATCTATTATATCAATCAATACTAATTAAAAAAGGTCTACTAACGATTACACAAATAATTCTCAATTATGTCTCTTCCACAACAAATACAACAAAAGAGCTCTACCCCCATGCACAAAGACCCACAACTCATTTAGGCATTCAAATAAGTTATTTTCTTCTTCCTTTTTTGACACTTCAAAAATTTGAGAGTTGAACCTTTGGTACTGAAACTATTAGTACAGCAAACTAAAAAATACTCGAGTGAACTAAGGCTACAAATGGAAGTAAAACATTGATATTGTTCATTAACAAAACTGTGCAATAATAAACGGAAGAGGAACTAATAAATGTGTGCAATCTTCATTCTTGTTATTTAAAACAACCCCAAGTCATTCCTCATTCTGATAATTAATTGGGCACCTAGAAATTCCCTTTTCTCGCTCCAACATGTTAATTTAATAGGATACTGGAGACATCTTGAAGTGGCATTTGCCAACTACATTACCACCAAATATATTACTTCTCTAAAAAAGCTACTAATTTCCTTGCAATGCAAAATAGTGCTAGAAGTGATACCTCAAGTTCAAGAACATCTCATTATCTTCATTAGCATTCGTCTAAATTTCTAACCTTTTCAAGTTAAGCTAATTAATTCATAATTTGAATTCCTCAGGCAACCCTAAGAATGAAATATTCTCAAAACATCATGTTGTTTTAACTGTCTTTTTCCCAGGCAAGGAGAAAGCACCATTGACAAAGATATACGCTCCTCATGACTGTCTAAAATTTTATTGACAGGCAAGGAGAAAGCAACCCTTTTAATGACTGTCTAAAATTTTATTTACAATACTTTGCATTGTCAAAAAATGTTTTTAACTTATGTTGTAGCTTTTCCTTCATATAAGTAGTGGGGTTAAGGAGGGTTTCTATTCCATAATATTCTTATTTAATTTGCAGATCATCTACCATTCATTCTCAATGTAAAAGTTATGCCAGTTACTGTTCCAAATCTTAGTCAATTTATGGCAAGCGAGTTTGAGAGATCATATATTTGTCTTCTTGACAATTTATGAACGTTCAGAGAAGAGCTTGCCAATAGCTCCGACTTTTGCAGAAAAATATGATAAGGAGCTTATATCTTTGTCAATGATGTTCAAAATACTATATAACCTGTACAAATAATGCAGATACAGAATGCAAAATTACCTCTTAACATCCCTCCAATTCTAAGAAAAGTAAACTACAAGTTTCCACTTAAGACCCTTCAATTCTATGTTCTTAAATAAGCACACTATCCCTTTTCCCGCTGTAATTAACACTTACAATCAGTATCCCAGCTTCACCGTTGCCAACTAAAATTGCAAGATTTTCACAAAACCACCAAAGCCGTGATTTGGAAATGAAATTATCTCATGAAACTATAGTTATCTAAACTTTGAATTGTTTATAATCCTTTTTGAGGAGTTGAGATAATCCCGATTAACTCACCCCAAATTTGTAATATCCGCGGTTATCTAACAATTCCAACCCCTGCTCCTATCTAATAAACAAACCTAGAATTAGATGAATAAACGCTATATATCCACGGGCAAACCTAGAATAAACGCTATGCATTCTATGTTTGATTAAGCCTATTGTTAATATTTAATTTGAAAACGCTATATACAAAGACAGCCAATTGCAGGTTACTATATGTACTCAGGCAACATTAAAGGAGGAATCTTAAAAAGACCAATTTGCCAATAAACTTTTCTAAAGAAAAAAAAAAGGAAATTTCAAAGCATTTTCTAAACCCCAAAACCCCAAACAACTATAAAATTAAGTATACCTGAAATGGTGAAATCGGTGGTCAGGATGAACTCAGGTGTTCGGCACGTCGAAATCGATGACGGTTAGGGGTTCGGTGGTTGGATGGGGTCGTCGATTGCAAACAGGGAGGTATGAGAGCAGAAGGGAGGAGCAGGGAGGTTGGCGACTGGAGGTGGGGGGGCGCTAAAGAGGCGCCGAAGGTGGTGGGGCGCTGAAGAGGCGCCGAAGGTGGTGGGGCGCTGAAGAGGTGCCGGAGGTGGCCGGGGGAGAGAGAGGTGGTGGTCGCTGATAGCAAATAGGGAGGGATGAAAGCGGCAGGGAGGAGCAGGGGGGTTGGCGACTGGAGGTGGGGGGGCGCTGAAGGCGTGACAGAGGTGGGTCGCTGAAGACGTGCCAAAGGTGGGGGGTGCTGAAGAGGCGACAGAGGTGACTGGGGGAGAGAGAGAGAGCGAGGAGAGAGAGCGAGACAGTGAGAGAGAGACAGAGACTGGGCGGGAAAGTGAGAGAGACGAAGTGAGAAAGAGAGTGTGGGTTTTGAAATTGTGCGGTTTAAAATTTTGGGCGGGAAAATATGTTTTGTGAGGTTAGATCTGGGCCATTGATTTTGGGGGAGATTGAATATGAGTCACTTGATAGCTTTCTTTATAATTTAATATACAGATAATATAAATATAATTTCATATAACATATAAATTAATATAATTATATATATAATATAAATATAATTTATATAATATATAATTATAATATTATAATATAAAAATATAAATATAATTATTTTATTTAATTATTTTAATTATTTCTAATTACTAATTATTAGAATATTCTAACTATATATAACCCACAAAAGTTCAGCAAACCATTAAATAGAAGTTCTCGAAATCAGCAAACACCAAAATTGACCAAAACATTAAAAATTAAAAATTAAAAATTTCACAAAATCAACAAAATGATTGGACTATTATAACCAACAAAAGTAAGACTCCTTTGCAGTAGGACTGTTGTAGCAGTCCATATTGCATGTTGGAATGGGTCAATTTGCCTGAAAATGGCCCAGTCCGTCTCATCATGCCTGTATTTGCTGAAATTACCATTTCCCCCCTGAGAGCTTTAAGATTCGTGCCTGATTTGAACGGTCCCGATTTTTTTCTATTTTTACCCATATCACAAGCCCCCTACTACCAAAGATTGAGTTTCACAACCCTTGAGAAGTAGTTCACCCGTTTTTAATGGTTTACAGAACTTATCGAAGTTGTCAGGAACGTTTGAATCTTGCTCGAGGTGTAATGGAGTTATTCTGACTTCGTAGAGTATCCAGAATTCATTTTAAAAATTTTCTGGATTTTTTTGACTTTTTCAGAATTTGCGGGAATTTTCTTGAGTTTTCCAAATTTTTAACCATTTTTCAGATTTTTAATTAATTAATCCAAAATTTGAAGTAATTTTCGGAATTTAAAAATAAATTTTCTAAAATAGTAATTATTTTTTATTTTTAAAATAATATTCCGAATTTTTTTATTAATTCTCCATATTTAAAATATAATTTTCGGACTTTTTAATTCTTTTTCTGAAATTTATAATTAAAAATAGAAATTTAAATAATAAATAATACCTTAATTAATCTGGATCGTCGATCGAGACAAACACGGATCTTGAGGAGATCCAACGGTCACAAATCATCACAGCAACCAACCTCCCCAATTTGCATCCTCCTCGGTTTTGCACCGAGTAGCATGGTGGGGCCCACATGTCAGTGGATGGGTCAGCCACGTCAGGTCAACGTTGACTGGTCAATATGCTAACGTGACATTGGCCAGTCAACAATTTCTTCCTCTCTTTTTTTTGCATGCGCTTTGCTCGTAAAATTGAGAGGCGCAGTTTTTGTAGATCTGGATCCTTCATCTTGTTTGGCGCAAAAATTGAGGCGATCAAACGATGAAAAAACCCACAAAGTTGTCGCTCTCCCCAATTTGCATTCTCCATGGTTTGGCGATGGAAAGCTCGGTGGGGCCCACATGTTATGTGGGCACTCGCGAAGGCGCCACGTGGTGCAGTTGTCAGGAGAGGGAGAGAGTGGGGCCCACTAGTTGTGTGGCCGCATGTGGGTGCGCCACGTGGCAGGCGTTGTCAGCAGATAGAGGGGACAGTAGGGCCCGCTAGTGTTGTCTGCCCGACGCGTGGCACCGTCTGCGCGCCTATGGGGCCCACTCCACTGCCGCATGCGCACGTGGCACCACGCGATTGGCTGGCGTGTGGTGCCTGCTTCCACCTCTCTTTCTCTGCTTCTTTTTTATATAGCTTTTGCGCGCAGCTGTAGTACAGCTGTTATTCTCGGTGCTACAGAGGTCCTATTGGGGCGTATAAGCAGTCGATTCGAAGAGGACTCAAAGATCTACAAGCTCTGTTCAAAAGTCGATCGAGGAATCGTCCATCCTCGGGTCAAAACATGGCTGCAATGTCTCTGTCTCCGGGGAGTTGAGAAGAGGAGCTACGAAGAGGAGCCTCGCCATCGATGAGCTATGAAGACGAGCTTCAACCTCGATGGGCTATGAAGAGGAGCTTCGCTCCCGAGAGTCTAAGCAACTGGACTGGCAAGTTTGTAAAAACAACTCGAAGAAGGAGTTGGTGTCGAACTTGTCGTTTAAGCCCGACAAGTTTGTGGAAGCGACCCGAGGATGGAGTTGGCACCGACCTTGCCGTTTGAGACCGATAAGTTTTTAGAGGATACCGAAGGAGGAAGATGGATGTCGAACTTGCTGTTTGAGCCCAGCAAGTTGGAGGCAACTCGATGAGAGAGTTGAATGTCGTACCCAATGCGTGAAGGTGAACTAGTTAGAGGAAAGCTCCATGGACGAGCTTGAGTTGTCGAAATGTTTGTGGCCACTTGGAGTGAGCTATAGAGATAGTCTTGGGGAAACGCTGCCTTCTAAGCTTGCTTGTCGGCGATTTAACGTGTTTTAGGGAGGATTCAAATGGTTGCTTCTATCTCCAAACCTGCATGCTCGCATGCATCCGATGTTACCGCGGTGTTACGCCTATTCCCGGAGCTATAGAGCTCCGATCGGGGTGTATGACATCGTTTTGACGAAAACTCATAGGCCTACAAGTTCTGTTTAGAAATAGATTGAGGACTCGTCCATCTCGAGGATCAAAACTGGTCCGCAATATCTCCATCTCTCGGGGGCTTAAACAGATGTGCTACGCCCTTGTGGAGTTGTTGAGCAGGTCAACAAGTTGTGAGAGCAATTTCGAATGGTGAGCTATTCCGCACTTGCTTATTTGCAAGCGACTAAAGTGGCATCGAACTAAGTGTTTGACTCCAAACTTGTTGTTTGATAGTTACAACGAGTTGCAGGAGCAATTTCGAATGGTGAGCCACTCCACACTTGCTTGTTCGTAAGTGACTAAAGCAGAGTTGAACCAAGCGTTGGACTCCAAACTTGTTATTGGAATGTTTCAACTAGTTGCAGGAGCAATTCCGAATGGTGAGCTACTCTGCACTTACTTGTTCGCAAGTGACTAAAGCGGCGTCGAACCAAGTGTTGAAGTCCGAACTTATTGTTTGGATGCTAGGCAGTTGTGGGAGCAGCCCTTGGAGAGAAGCTGGACTCCGAACTAGCTATTTAGTTGAGTCTGTCATGACTCGGGTGGACATGGATGAGGACAAAGCAATGATTTTTGCAAGAAAAATAAACAAAGTTTTATTGGAAGAAAAACTAGGCGGCTGCTTCAATGGTGCAAGTCTTTAATACATGTTTTGGCTGTATCGTAAGTGTCGGCCTTACTGAAAACTGAAAACCTACTTATACGAGAATGTGTTAGGCACCCTCATGGTACTTCATTTGATGCTCTGTATTCCAAGTCTGCCTTTCCGGAAGAAAGGGATCTCCTTGAGTTCATCAATTGGTTCAGAAATGACTTGAATGTTCCGTTGGGATTGCTCAAATGCTTCAAGTGGGAGGACCTTGTTAGAGTATGCCCTAGAGGCCAGTTGTGTATTGACATGACTAGTTCACATTGCATCATGACATTTATTTCATATATGAGGCATTTAATTTATTGTGTTATTTATTGTGATTAAATGAACATAATAAAGTCCTTAGAATAGTAGGTTCAATACCATGGGACATCAAGTGCATGACTTAATTGTGAGATCCTATTGGTTGTAATCAGAACACTATTCTTAAATGTTCCTAGTCAACTATTATTGTGAATTAGGACAATAATAATATATAGAGACTAGTATGTGCATAAACTGATGACCATATCTCACGGATCATGGATATGAGATATCAAGTCTTTATATGGGTACATATTAGAGTAATAATGTACTGAACTGACCCACCATGAGAATGCGGCATGGATCGTTACGTGAGTGTCATAAGCGATTCTCACAATGACCATGGTGTACGTAGTCCTTTGACTTGAAGTCACTACGGTTCCCTACATGAGAAGTTATATATTTTAATGCCATCGAACATTGTCTATAATAAGATGATTATAAAGTCGAATATTGGATATACCACAAATCATACAATGAGATGTGAGTAACTTAGATAGGATTTATCCCTCCTACATAACATGAGCGATATCTATGAACTCCTTGATTGAGTGAGACTGCAAAATGCATGACTATGCTCAAATGAGTCAATATGAGATATTGATCTCATTTGTTTTAGTAGGTCTACTCGGACATCAAGAAACCAAAAATTACACTATGCAAGGGTGACACGCTCTATACCTTGTGGTCAATTAAATATCTGGAAAAAATGACTAGACAACATGGTAACATTAGTTACGGATATGGTATGTCAAATCACTAGCATGCCGTTACTTGAGTAGCAGTGATGTATTGCTAGATACCGCTTACTGTTTGTAACACTAGAATATGATTTTAATATTACTGTCAACGTAATAGAAACCTACAAGATCACACACTTAGAATGGACGAAATTAGGATTTAAATTCATTACATGGATTTAATTGGGAATTCTAGTAAGACTTGGATACCAGACATGGTTGGGTAATTAATTAGATTAAATGGGCCAACTAAAGTTGGAAGACGCACACAAGAACTTGACCTAGGTCAAATTGTGAGCCCAACCGCCTTACCACTCTTTTAGGGTTGTTTTTCTGCACGCATATATTTCTATGGAAAACACATGAGAAAACTCTAGCCGTCACAGAAACTGTGAGAGATCATGACGGACATCCCCTTCCCACAGCTAGCACCGCGGCGTGAGGGGGAGCTTGATTTGATCTGTTCGTGTGGATACAATAGAAGCACCGCAACCTTCGCAGTGCTGTGATTGACATATTTTGGAGACACCAGATCCATCTTTAAGGTATAATTCCTAAACACAATTTATGGTTTTTCGCTTGGATCCATAGCTAGGTTTCGATATTTTGTGATTTTTTCGTTGTGTTTTTAATCTGTGATTATCATCGAAACCTAACAGACCGAGCCCCCCATTTGTAGTGGTGTAGCATCTCTGAGCAGTCTCTTGGCTTCTTATGACTTCTACCACTGCAGAGGTCGGGAACTTCATTTTCATGTGGAAGGCTGAAGGTATAGCATGAAGTACTGTTAAGATGGGTTAGCCAGGGATGGCATTGTAACCGACCTTCACATTGACGACCATGAAGCCCACTGCCTCTGTCCGGGTTGTCGGAGCATTTCCTGCGGTCACATTAAGAGTAATTATTCCTTCGATTGAGACTGGAACCCCAGAGAACCTATGGAGTGTGTACTCGGCAGGCTTGAGACGATCTCGGTAAAGCTTGAGACCTTAGAAGGCTTCCGAGAAGAGGAAATTGACGGCGCTGCCGTTGTCGACTATGATTCGGCGCACCTCGTGATTGGCCATATGGAGACTGATTACGAGCACGTCATGGTGGGGCAGTCGAACGCTATCTAGATCTCTGTCTGAGAATGTCACTGGGATTCTGAAGCTCTTAGGTGGAAGGAGGTTTTGTACCGAATTAACTTCTCGGGTGAAAGCCTTTCGAGAGAAGTTTGATTCTCCCCCCATAGGCCCTCCGTGAATGGAATGGAGAACTGCTCCTGGCTCCAAGTCTTGAGATTCAGAAGGCTTCTTGGCCCGCTTGTTAGCTCCTCGGGGCAGAGGAGGATCAACCATGTCCTTTCTGACGTACCTGGCTAAGTGCCCCCGCTATATGAGCTCTTCGATCTCCTCCTTAAGAGCCCGATAGTCGTATGTGTCGTGGCCATGATCCCTATGAAAGCGACACCATTTGTCATTGTTCCTTCTCTTCCCTGGAGTATTCATCTTCGGGGAGGGCGAAGCAGCCCTTTCTTGTCCACTTCTATAAGGACAGCTGATATACTGGCATTGAGGGAGTGTATTTCTTAAAATGATGAGGGCGGCGCTGACCATTGCTGTCCTTCTGGAGCTTCATGGGACCTTCATCTGGACCCTTCCGTTTGTTCCCGGAGGAAGAATCCTTCTGATTGCAGGGGTGGAAGGCCTCTTCAGCTCGGATGTACTTCTCACTCCTCAGCAGGAGTTCGGAGAAGTCTCGAGGAGGCTTCTTAGCGAGAGATACCTTCAATTCGGCATGATTGACGTTGTGTCTGAATGTGGCGGCTATACTGCTTGATCGAGGGAAGGGATAGACTGGGACTCGGCTGTGAAACACCGAACAAAGTCCCTGAGTCGTTCGTCTTTGCTTTAATTCAGGTCCAGCAAGGATGCACTTGTCTTCTCGGTTCGGCGGTTATTGATAAAATGGGTGAGAAAAAGTTCTTTAAACTAATCGAATAAGAAGATGGAGGCTGGAGATAGGCGGGAGTACCACTCCCTTGCTGGGCCCTTTAATGTGGACGGAAAAGTTTTGCAGAGAAGTGCGTCTGAGGCTTGATGGATCATCATGTAAGTTTTAAAACTCTCGATATAATCAGCCGGATCAGACTCCGTTATAAGACTCGAAGTGAGACAACTTGAAGATCTCGGGGGCAGGGGCTTCCATGATCGTCTTGGAGAAAGGAAGTCGATACGCGGGAGTACCACTCCCTTGCTGGGCCCTTCAATGTGGCAGGAAAAATTTTGCTGGGAGGTGCGTCTGAGGCTTGATGGATCATCATGAGAATTTTAAAACTCGATATGATCGGCCGGATTGGACTCTCCGTTATAGATATCGAAATGAGGCGGCTTGAAGATCTCGGGGACAGGGGCTTCCATGATCGTCTTGGAGGAAGGAGGCCTGCCTGGACGAAAAGGTTTTAGCCTGTTGGTTTTCATCTCGGTTAATCTTGTTGAGATGGTCCTCCATCTCACAGAGGCGGCAAAGGACTGAGTCATCCCTCTGGTCGGATCAAGTCGACCCACGGGACTCTTCCTCATGTACAGTGGCGAGACAGCGACTGTTTGTTTGTCAGCCTCTGTTTGGGGTGACGTTGAGGGCTTTGAGGATTTCATTTTTGAAATTTGGAACTCTGGTTTAGTAACGAGTACCATCTCATCTTTGTTGGCCCTGTGAAGTGGTCGGCTGGCTGTTGTCTAACTTTTTCATTGCTGAGAGGGAGGGGACCTTCTTCGTCCCCTGGGAGAGGGAGATCTTCTTCGCCCCCTGGAAGAGGGTGATCTTCGGGACCTTGGTCTTCAGGGAGAGGCTCCTCTTGCTTCCCTATTGTTCTGGATGGGGAGCTTCGTCCTGAGCTCGTCTCTCATTAAGGCAATTCGAAGGTCGGACCCCTGCTGGTGGTGGACGATGACTTGGCGAAGATCTGGTTGCGGCTGGGACACCGTAGAAGGGGTTGTGGTACAGACAGAACCTCTGTTTTCTATAAACGATCATATAGGTGGTTGTTCAAGATGGCTTCGGCGAGAGCCACCCGGTGCTGCTTCTCTAAACAGAGGTTGGATTTGTTGGAGAGGGGCTGCTCGAGTCATGGTTGTTCATCTGCTTGAGACTGCTGAACTTGGTGAAGGAAGATGGCTAGCTCGTCGGTTGGTAGTCATCGTCCTTGCCTTCCTTCTTGGAGGCATGGTTGGAGGCATGGTTGAGAAGGTGGTTTTGGATGACAAAGTTGGATCGGGGTGATCTTTTCTGTGTTCCTGTAGACAGCGTCAATCTATTGCTGCTTATTTTTATGTGGGAGCAAACAGATACGTGAATTCTTTTCAATAAAAACAGTACAGATCAAACATTCTCTATTCATCAATGTTGACCGCCAAAAACTGCACTTGACTCCGAGATCTGGTCGTTAGGAACGGCTGAAATCACTCCCGTGGACCTGCAAACAAGTCTAAAACACCGGGTGTGGCCCTGGCGACAGACCCTCCGATGCCCAAGTCAGAAACTCAAAGATATGGAGGGTTTTGAGAGCGGAGTTGTCAGTTACCTGATTTCTGAGGAAGTCTCAAGATATATATAGTCACTTAGTGGGCCAGTTTCAATATATTCATCTATCTCTACTTTCCGATGTTTGGATAGAATCGGTTATGCCATCCATATAAAGAGATCCAGCCTGTACTCTTCTCTTGATGAAGAGATGGGAGTTTTCAAACTCTCTTTTGTGCATGGATGGATAGAATCGGTTACCCCCTAGAAATGGGGGTTTAAACCGGATTCGATGAATCTAGACTCCTTTGCGGTAGGGCTGTTGTAGCAGTCCATATTACATGCTGGATTGGATCGATTGGCCTGAAAATGGCCCAGTCCGTCTCATCGGGCTTGTATTTGCTGAAATTACCGTTTTACCCTTGAGAGCATTAAGATTCGTGTCCGATTTGAATGGTCCCGATTTTGTTCTATTTTCACCCATATAGATTATTACCCATAATAGTTTGTCAAAACACAGATGTTAGTAGACTCTTGACTAGTGTTACCTAGTTCCCCAAACGTTTAGGTTCATGATACGAGTGCGGAATTGTGGTTTGTTACCTTGTGCAGTACGTGGAACAGAAGGGGTAGGATGAATTGGAGTTCTCATCGAGTAATATATATATGTGTATATGTGTGTGTGTGTGTGTATGCGTGTGCAAATTGATATAAAGAACGAGAGAAAATTAATATATAGCAGCATTAGTTACATGCATTGCTAAAATATAAAAGTAATAATAATCTTATTAAACTTCATGACTAATTGAGAAAAATGTGAAGAGAAATTCACGGTTTACTAGATAAATGTGTTTATGTCGAAGATATTTAGTAAAACCATATGCATATCACTAGTTTAAGAGATCTGGCATAAGAACCCACCATAAACAGGATCCCAAGATCCGGTTTGTGGTTTGGAAGGGAGCGGAGAGAACCCGATAACACTACACCTGACATAATTCTCTGCATGCTCAATCAAGGACGTCCACTCCATCCAACATACATGCACACTTATACTCCAAAACCATCACCAGGACGTCCACTCCATCCAACATACACGCACACTTATACTCCAAAACCATAAAATTGCCCCACTTCCCATCCCTAAAAAGTTGAGTTATTTACCCAGACATATCCAAAATCAAGATTTGTGTAAGAGTATTCAAAATTCAGTAGTATCAACGAGTATAGTCTTTTGAATTAGAAACTTAACAGTTTATTAAAGATTAAATGCATAAAGTTTTGACATACTTTCTAGCAATTGATCTTAGCTAGTTGATAGAATGCAAAGAAAACTATTTGCGTCGGTTAATCATATGGATTATGTTGCCCAACTATCAATCATAGAATTTATTAGGACCATCACTCACAAAACCTTACAACTTGAAATTAGACAACAATGGTGGACTTGTATAACCCACAAATTTAGGTCAAAACCTAGAATCTCAAAATTTCTCGAAAGTGACCGAAAACGGTGGACTAACTCACATAAGTTGGCGAAAGCACTCCAATTTAGAATTTCTCAAAATCATAAGGATTAATGAACCATAACACAAAATTTGGTTAAAACACTAAAATTCAAAATTTCTCCCCGCAAAACTTGACCAAACCACTAAACTATAGAAATTCTAAAAAATTAAAAGCAGAAAATTAACTCAATCCAACATACATGCACACATATACTAAAAGGCAGGGTAATTACACCTCTAAAAATTCTAAAATAAAGCTTTGAAATCATTATAATGTATCAATTTCCAAAGTTATTCCATGAGTATAGCCTTTTGAATCAGCTATTAAATTGTTTATCTATAATTACTCTAAAAAGCACGAGTTTAGATGATCCAACGGCCTATATTTATTTTTCCCGTCTGTCATTAAAAACTCCTAGCCATTCATATCTCTACTACTATAATGGGAGAGCCCCTTAGTCAGTAACCCAAGTCAGTAACCCAACCCGTGCAACGCACGGGTTGGGTTACTTTGATAAATATTTTCGACAGTGAACATGTTTGATAAATATTTTCGAAAGTGGTTTAGTTTGGAAATTATTTTCTTCTTACTCATGGACTAGCGTTGGTAAATATTTCCGTCGGTGGACCTGTTTGGTAAATATTTTCGAAAGTAATCAGTTTAGAAATTATTTTCTTTTTACCCTTTTCATTATCTTCCAATTTTTTCCACGTGCACGTGTGCACGTGTATAATACTAGTTATAATAATTAAAAAAAATAAAAATAACAAACAAAATATTCTACTTCCGGTTTTTATAGTAAAAAAATAATAATATTAAATAAAAGATTCTCATATTATCTTATAATATAGTTAAAAACAATTCAACAAATAAATAAAAGATTATATTCCCATAATTTGACAGCCCAAATATACATATGGAAACAAATAACCTATAATTTGACCACCTCGATTTAAACAAATAAACGAATAAATAAAATATTATATTTTTATAAATGGACATCCCCAACAATACATATGGAAACAAGTGATCTATATTTTGACAACAAATAATCAAAATATTTTTTTGCCATAGCTTGAGTGCTTGACTGGCCCCACCTTTATTATTTTGCAAGTCCCAATTTAAATAATTAATCAAAATATTTTTTACCATAATTTGGCAGCCCTAACTTTATTTGTTTGTCATAATTTGACAATCTCATACTTTGACTTTGACAGACCTCTTTCACACATGAGCATTTTTTACGTGCATTTGCACGTTGGCATTTTATTAGTAAAAGATTAAAAGCGGAATTTTTTTACATACTTACCAGACAATGAGTTTAGCTGCTTTGACAGAATGCAAAGAAAACTTTTTTGTGTAAGTTAATAATATGGATCATGATGCCAAGCTATCAATTGTAAAAATTATCAGGACTATAACTCACATAACCTGACGAAAACACTAATACACTGATTTCCAGAACTTTTTATACACTAATTTAGGTCAAAATGCTCAAATTCAAAATTTCTCGAAATAGGCCAAAACGGGGGACCATCATAAAAGTTGGTGAAAGCACAGAAATTTAGGATTTTTAACAATCGGTTAGAATTAGTGGACTATACCTCATCAAAAGTTGGTGAAAGCACTAAATTCGAATTTTTCGAAATAAGTTAGGATTAGCGGACTACGATAGTATCCATGAGTATGGTCAGTTAGGATTAATTTCCAAAGCTATTTGTTTGTGAGAAAATTCGGAAACTGGTAGTATCCACGATTATAGTCTTTTGAATCCGCTACATAATTATTCATAAAAGATTAAAAATGGAAAATTTTCACATACATCGCAAATAATGATTTTAGTTGCTTCAATAAAATGCAAAAAAACTTTCTGCAAACAGTTAAAAATATGGATTATGTTCCCCAACTATCAATTGTAGAAATTATTAGGAATATGACTCGAAAAATCTGAGAATTATTTTCGGAATTTGTTGAAATCATTCAAAAACAGTGGTGCACGCACAAATTTTCATCAAAACATTGAAATTCAAAATTTCATGAAATTAGCAAGAACCGGGGGTCTACAACTTCAAATTCTTGGTTAATACCCTTAAATTCAAAATTTCATGAAATCGGTCTGGATTAGTTGACTATATAACCCACAAAATTTGATTTAAACACTGAAATTTAAATTTTCCAAAATGGGATTAAAAAAATGGTGGACTAACCCACAAAAATTGGCCAAAACCACTAAAATATAGAATTTTCTCACAATCGAATAAACATATGGACAATAACCCACAGAAGTTGGACGAAAAGCAAAAAAATTCAAAACTGGCAAAAACATTGGACTAACCCACAAAAAATAGTCGAAACACTTAAATTCAAAGTTTCACCAAATTGGCCAAAAAATAGAGTACTATAACCCAGAAATTTTGGCTAAACATTGAATTTCAATCACTTGAAAATTTTAGCCAAATACGATGGACTATAACCTATAAACGTGACAAAACATTGAAAATCAAAATTTCTTAAAATCGGCAAAAGACTATGAACAAATACAATAACGGAATAACCTACAAATATCTAAATCACGTAAATTTTAAAATTTCTCCAAATTTGACATAACATGTTGATTATAAACCATCCAAGCTGGTCAAAACAAAGAATTTTAGTAGACTTGACCGAACCCTGTCTGCACAATTCAAGATGTTCAATCCATCCAACATAAACGCACACATGTACTCCAAATCCATAACCTTAATATGCTTCCCATCCCACAAAAGGTAGGGTAATTACTCCCCAGAAAAATCTAAAATTTAGATTTGAGATCTTTAAAAGTATCAATTTCCAAAGCTATTCATAGTAAGAGAATCGGAAATCAGTAGTACCCGTGAGAATAATTTTTTAGAATAATTTCCGAATCAGCTTACTTAATTGTTTATCAAAGATTAAGAGCAGAAAATTTTCACATGCTCCCCAAATAATGATTTCGGTTGCTTTAACAGAATGCAATGAAAACTTTTTATGTCAGTTACTAATATGGATTACATTGCACAACTATCAATTGTAAACTTTGTTAGGACTATAACCCACAAAATAAGATGAACACAATGATTTTCAGAATTTCTTGAAATTGGTCAAGAACGGTGGGACTATATAACCTACAAATTTGGGTCAAGAAATTCAAATTTTCTCGAAATCGGCTAGAAGTAGGGGGCTACATAACTCAAAATTTTGGTGAAAGCACAGAATTTCAGAATTTCTCAAGATCGGTAAAGATTAGTGAACTAACACACAAATCTAGGTTAAAATACTAAAATTTAAAATTTATCAAAATCGCCCATAAATGTAGGGATGACAAACGGGTCGGGTCAACCGCCGACCCGCCCGCGACCCACTTGAATAACTCGGCCCGCGAAACGGCGGCTCGGGTTCGGGTCGAACCCGTGAACAGTAACGGGTCGACCAGGGTCACGAAAATAATGAATCGAAATCGCTGAACCCGACCTGCAAACCTGCTAAAAATACCCCAACCCGTCCGCCAACCCGCGGGTTGCGAAAGCGGCAGCAGCAACGGCTCTTAGAGCTGTTTTGATGGATTTTTTTGTTTTTTTTTTGTTTTTTTTTGTTTTTACCCTATAAATATCCCCCCAAAACCCCATCAAAAAATTCACACCTTACTCTTTCTACTATTATTATTCATTTCTAAGCAATTTGTGAACAATTGAAGTATTGAACAAACAAGTCTTCAAGGCATATACACGATAAAATTCCGATCGTATCGAAATCAAAATTCAACAACGTCTTCAACTCTTCAACTCTCCTCCAAGTGATCAAGTCTTCAACTCTCCTCCAAGCTCTCCTCAACTCTTCAATTCCGGATTTGAGAATTTCTACTTCTACTTCTATTCTTATTTACACGGATTTTTATATAAGCGTATCCACGGTGAACAGTATCAAAATTTCATACCTCTTTTCTTCTTATTTTATTTTTGTTGTGGTTATACTTTTTCGTATCTTAACCATTTGTTGGTTTTTTTATCTTCTCTCTCTCAACCCTCTTGTTTTCTAGATTTTTTTAACTCATCGCTCCTACATTGTGTAGTTTTTTTTACATATATTACTACATTATGTCTAGATCACGCGGTAGCGGTCGTAGCCAAAGTGGGCAAGATTCTGCCGGCACTTTCCGTAGGCCACCAATTGTTCCACTTAGTGGGCCTGCCGAAGAGTACCATGATCCTCCTACCCAATAATGGGGTACACACGATGAGTTTGTAGGAGACATACAATTAAAAGAAGAACAACAACAACAACCAACCGAAACAACACAATCCCCTAGTGGTAGGAAAAGTAGAGAAAAAAGTAGTGATTGACATAAATTTTACGATTTTATCCCGGACGAAGAAAATCCGGGTATAGGTTTGAAAGTTTGTAAAACATGTGCTAAGCAATACAAATTCAAGAGGGGTGATGGCATCGGTACAATTAAGCGACACATCCTAAATAATCATAAAGACCTTCTTGTTGACCTACCCGGCCAACAAAAAATCCACCCTAGGACCGGTCTAGTTGATAGCCACCCTTATGATCCCGATCTTGTTCGTCGGGAAATGACCCGATTAGTAATAAAGGAACAGTTACCATTTTCTTATCCCGAGAGTAGAGACTAGAAAAAATTTAATCAAACAGCCTTAAACCCTCATTTTAGAAGAATCCCGAGAAATACTTGCAAATCGGATTGTTTTAAAGTGTACAATGAAATGAAGGACGCTTTGATTACAATTATATGGAGTTTAACTTGTAGAGTTAGTTTAACTTCGAATTGTTGGACGGATGTCAACAATATTCCAATGATGAAAATAACCTGTTATTGGATCGACAATAATTAGATTCTTCAAAAAAGAATCATATTACTTGCCGCGTTACCCTATCCCCATAGTGGCGTTGAAATAGCAAACCGTATTTTAGAAATTTGTGATGTTTTTCATATTCACGATAAATTTATGTGTATTAGTTTTGATAATGCATCTAACAACAATGCATCAATTAGTACTTTTAAAAAAGAATTAAATCCTCCATCTGACAATATTTTTCATGTTAGATGTGCATGTCATATTTTAAATTTATGTGTTCAAGATGCATTAAAAATAACCGATCCATATATACTTTAAATTAAAAATTGTGTACATTTTATTGCATTAAGTGGCACCGTATTTCAAGAATGGAAAAATTGGTGTATGATTTCAAATGTACCTTTTAAAAAATTTCCAAAGGAAGTTAAACACCGATGGAACTCTACTTTTGATTTACTACATATTGTTACCGAATATAAAGCATGTATAAATGATTTTTGTATCGCAAAAATATGCCAATTTTTGAAATGACTCCCACCGATTGGTTTTATGCAGAATCTTTGTTGAAATTTTTAGAACCTTTTAAAATCGCAACTTTAAAATTTTCAAAATCATATGAATCTACTTCTAGTAGCATTTTTATTTCAATAGTTACTATGATGCAAACTTTTAACGAAATGTTAAAATGATGCTTTTGTTGGTGATATTATAAAACCTGTATACACAATTTTTTTGAAGTATTTTAATCCTCCTCCTATGTTGTTTTGTGTTGTTACCGTTATGGATCCTCGTATCAAATTAGAAGGTATGAAGAGTTTGATTGAAATGTTTTTTGCATTACTTGGGAAGAATGTAGAAATAGAAATTGATTGCGCTTCTTTTTTAGTTAAATTTGAATCTACATTAAATAACTTGTATGATTATTATGATAGATCTTTTGCTTCTAGTAGTACAACTTCTGTAGTTAGTTCTTCTGCTACTTCCAAAGGTAGGGGTAAGAGTAAATTTGATGATAGAACATTTAATTTACTTGCACAAATTCAATCCAAAAAACCTAGGACTAATCAACCAAATGAATTAAATTGGTATAACCAATAAGATTCTGAGTCTTCTACTTCTCCACTAGATATTTTACAATGGTAGAAAGACCATGAACACACTTATAGTATTCTTAAATATATGGCTAAAGATCTACTAACTCCTCTTGTCTCTACAGTTGCTTCTGAAAGTACATTTTCTTCAAGTGGCAGGGTTCTAACTGATTACAGGAATTGCTTGAAGCCCGACTTGTTAGAGATGCTCGTTTGCACAGAAGACTGACTGAAGGCTGAAGATAGGACACAAGGGAAAGCATTATCTACGTCCACAAGTGGGAGCAACTCGCCGGAAGAACAACAACAACATCAATAGCAACCAAAATAAAGAATTCAAGACCAACAACAACAAATTGAAGGCTATCGACTTGAAGACAATTGTAAATAGATAAAAAATTGTATTAAATCATTGCTTGTTATTGCATATTAGAAAAATTGAAGTAAATTGAAATTGTATATAAGAAATATGTTAGTGTATAAAACAAATTTGTGAAATCTTTATTTCTTATTAGAAATTTTGAAACTTGTATAACTTGAAATCATATGAATAATATTTCAATATTTTTTGGCAATTTCATTCTTTCAATCTTATTATTATTATTACGATTTTTAATGTTTATTATTATTATTATTATTATTATTATTATTATTATTATTATTTTAAGTTAAAAAAGGAAAGAAAAAAAAAACTTATCTAAACGGGCCAACCCGCGACCCGATCCAAACCGACCCGGGTCGGACCCGAAAGGGTTCACGGGTTGGGCGGATCGTCATTTCCCCTCCTCGACCAGGCCCGGCCCGGTCCGGCCCGGTTAAGCGTCCAACCCGACCCGAACCCGCCCAAGTCAACATTCAACCCGGGCGGGTCCGGCCCGACCCAGCCCGTTCGACCCGAATGCCATCCCTACATAAATGGACTATAACCCACAAAAGTTGGCAAAAACACGAAAATTTTAAAAAATGCTAAATGTGAAAAACCACACTTACGTATTGCCTATTTTCAAAAAACCACATGCAACTTTTTTTTTATAAAAAACCTCCTTCAACTATGTTTTCGAGGCACGGGTGAGCGAGGTTTTTTAAAAAAAAATTGTGTTGAAAACAAAGTTGATGGTTTTTTTTTAAAAGTTGTGTGGTATTTTGAAAATGCGCAATACTTGGAATTGGCAAAAAACTTTTTTTAAAAACTTTTTTTAAAAAAAAAGTTGTGTGGTTTTTGTGTGGCTTTCAAGGCATGGGTGAGTGAGATTTTTGCACATTTAGCCTTTTAAAAATTTGCAATCGGCAAAAATAGAGCACTAATCCACAAATTTGGGTCGAAACACTTAAATTCACAATTTCGCAAAAGCCAAAATACAGTGGACTATTATAACTCATAAGATTTGGTTATTCAAAATTTCACGAAATATAACCTATAAACATTGGCCAAAACACTAAAATTAATATTTCTTAATATCGACAAAAGACTAAATAATAAACTACAAATGTTGTCTAAATTTTGGAATTTCTCCAAATCTTCCATAAAAGGTTTGATTATAACCCATTAAAGTTAGTGAAAACATAGATTTTAGCAGACTCTTCACTGAATTTCCTACCTGCTCAATCCAAGACGTCTAGCTCATTCAAAATACACGCACACATGTACTCCAAAGCCATCTAACTGGTCCGACTTTCCATTCCAAAGAAAGTAGGGTATTTACATGTTACACCCTAGGCAGATCCTAAATCAATATTTGAAATCTCTGAAAAATATTAATTTCCAAAAGCTATTTTTTGTCGGAGTATTCAGAATTTGGTAGTATCCATGAGTATAGTCTTTTGAATCATCTACTCAATTGTTTATAAAAGATTAAAAGGGAAAGAAAGCTTTATAGTTTTTAATTGCTTTGACAGAATGCGAAGAAAGATTTATATGTCGATTAATAAGATGGATTCCGTTGTCCACCTATAAATTGCAAAAAATATAAGGACTATAACTCACATAAGTTAGTGAAAGCACTGAAATTCAGAATTTCTCAAAATCAGTTGGGAACAATTCACTATATAAATCACAAAATTTGATGAAAACACTCAAATTCAAAATTTCTTGGAATCAACCATAAATGGTGTGGGTTGTAACCCACAAAAGTTGGCTAAACCATTAGAGTATATAATTTCTCGAATCAGCCAAATAACTTGACCATAACCCACAAAAGTCGGCCAAAACACAAAAATCAAAAATTTATTGAAATTCAGAAAAAATAATCCTGGACTATTATAACCCCCAAAAGTAGGTTGAAACACTTGATCAGAATTTCATGAAATTGACCAAATAATAATGGACTATAACCGACAAAAATTGGCAAAAACATTGAATTTTAAAATTTCACGAAATTAGCCAAATACAGTAGCGAATTTGCAAAATAAACGCAAGTAGAACTAGCAAATCTTCTTCCAAAGCAATAATCTCAAACCAACTATCTGCCACTAGATCCTTGTTCCCCAATTACATTTTTTATAGTCAATGTCCATAAAAAACTTCAAGGGTAGAAATCAAACTTACTCACATGCGAGCAGTAAGTTCAAATGTTCTTCTCCCGGCTTGGTTGCCTCTGGTCTGTATTGGATACATGGGTTAAAAAAAAAAAAACAAAACAAAACAAAACACACACACACACACACACACACAAAAAATCACATTTCTCCAGAGGTGAAAGAAAATATGGCAATTCAGTTATCACCCAATAAGAGCATCCGCAGTCGTTTTTGCTATTTTAGCAATATGGCAAAATAGCAAATAGCAAAAAGATCAATTTGCCGCAGTCATGGTTTGCTATAATTTGAGAAAGAAATATATAAAAATGAGATCGGATTTACATAATGTTTAAGTTCATTAACTATTGATTAGATATTAAAATAGTTAAATTAAATAAATTAAATATTAAAATATATACTAATCTACCTAATTAATACACTAATCTACCTAACACTAACTCTTAATGGACGGTCCGTCCAAGCAAATTTTTGCTTCAAGCGGGACAACATGTCTCGTTTGACGATTTTTCAAAAAAAAAAATCCAGACATGTACTATCTGGTCATTAAAAAAAAAAGGTGTTTCGTCTGATCCCATTAAAAAAAACAAGGAACAACAGGTCCCGTCCCCTATAATTTGAGAATCGCCAATTCATTTCTCAAATATGAGAACGGACTGTAGCGATTTTGCCAAAATATGGCTAAGTAGCAAACAGCTGCGGACCTTCGTTTCTCAAATTATGGAAATTTGGCAAATATAGCAAACGACTGTGGATGCTCTAACGAAATAAAAGTTGTATGCTATAGAAGAAGAGTTTGGGAAGGGGTTTTTTCTTTTATAAGAAATGAGAATCTACTTCAACAGAAATGCTCCCCGGGAACGGCCATACGTAACATTGATATCACACTTGGTAAGGGTGGCCGATTCACTTGAGTAGCAGGAGGAAGCTGACTGCAACTCATATTGGCCTTTACTTCCATTTACACAATTTCTGTTAGTCTCATTCTTCCTCTGCGTACTCAGGAGTTCTCTAATCTAAATTGGTACATAATGGAATGGATAAATTAAACTAAAACTAGTTAACTGCATATACTATTATAACCTATGGCATTATCATAGTATCCCTTGCCTGCTTGGTAAGCTTACTTTGCATGATAATGATTCAGTATTGTCCATGCGTATAAATCAAATTTTTAATAGAAGTTCTTTAACAGTTGAGTACATTGTTTATGATTAATATTGTCATTACGACAAAATACCTGACATGTTGGTTATTTTTCCATACAAGGAAAAGAATACAAGTGTCCGATCTATCCAATATGATCTTAAGAAACTGAAACAGTGTCAAGTATGTACATGTTCATTTACCATATGTATCAAGATGCAGCCTAGATTTTAAACCAGTTCTGACATTCCTTGCTACATCTAGAGTTAAATTTGTGCATTCCCATATTGATGAGAGCTAATTACAGTAAGAGAGAAATCACATACAAATACAAAATTAGACGAAGGATTGCTCAATTATGTAGTTGGGATCAACTTTTTAACACTTGATTTTCACTATTACACAAAAGAAGAAAATAAATGCACATGTCTAGAAGAAACTTATATTTCTCAATTTATGATTTTTTCTTGTAGCATTCATGTTTTTCTCCATTTCTCTATTCATGTTTCACTATTGCCCTTTCACCATATCAGTTACCATCCTTTATATCTTTCTTTACATCATGTCTTCTTCAATCCAATTCCTGCTAGTATATCCATAATTTCAAATACATTAATCTGAAACTTATATAATATATGTTTTTTCACTCGAGCTCTAGAACTACTACTGATCTCTCAGTAGAGATTTTGTCACCTATACAAATATTAAACCTATTCCATTATGATAACTGGCTGAGAAACTACCAAAGTAGAAGAAAGCGAACCCCACAACCTACTGTATCGATCTATTACATCGATAACATCATCTTATTTTCTAAATTGACAAACTAATCTTCTATATCACCTCTTATAGTTCTAAAGATAGGACTTTCTACTTTCCATGTGCGTACACACTCTAAATAAACACAAAACTATTACAAAGTCGGTCATACTTAAGTAGGCATATTCAATTATTCATTGGAGGAATAGGAAATAGGAAATATGAAATCTCTTCGACAATAGGAAACCAAATCAAAATTAGATTCTCTCAAACTTCATGAATGTTAAAACTGGATCCTAACACCAACCAACTACAACAACTCAATGCAAGAATCCAAGAATCACTACTTAATGTTAAAATCGGATGCTAACACCTCCTCCGCAATCAAATCCAAGTATCCCTACTCAAAATTTTTGAACAAGCTAACTCAACAAAGTACAAAATATGTAGACCTAGATCGAAATTCTACAAATATTTCTTCAATTGAATATCATCAGTAGTAATCACAAATACACAAGCCTCATCTTTCTAATTATATTTATGATCCATTTCATGTATAGCAACTTGATATAATTCATCCTAATATAGTAGTACAATAATATATCATATAGATAAGAAAAGATATACCCTATATGTGGTGACTCAATATTTACTCTAAACCAGGGTGACTCTGATACCAAGTGACCAGGCCTACCCCGGTACCACTAGACCAACCCAGAGCTAGTATTACCGTTAAACTCAAAACAAAGTATTAAGGGATAATTTATAATAACATTACCCTAAGTCTACCGATTTCTATTGTATAATAACATGATCAGCACTTTGTTATTTGCAACTACCCTAAAGCATGTTGTGCCTCAACTACCAAATACACATAATCGAGGACTTTAAAAACTAAGCTACCCTCCCTTTTACATCGTTATATTTTCATTTTGAAAATTACCAAACTCTAAATGGTGAGGTTTTAGGGTAGTTTCCAGTAACAAAATGCAGTTTTGGGGATCATACAACAAAAAGCAGAAAAAATCATTATGTATCTGATAAAATTAGCCAGTCTCAGAAACTAAATTCCCAAACAATTAATAACATTATCATATCATAATTGGAACTTTAAGGTCCTAACATTCCAAGATCCAAACAATGATTATATCTAAATCAATTACAGGCATTATATAACAAACCCAACAAAAACCTAGATTCATATCATCACAAGATTCAAACTTTATCCAATATCTCAAACACCAACAACAAAACTAAACTGAATTGGATCCTGATGTCAATGTTGAATGAGAAAGACCACAAAACCAACAATGGCGAAGATCCCAAGGATCCAGCAGATCCAATATGAGAACCTCCTCCGAGCAACAGAGCGCCGACACATATCAGGCACCCTCAGAGGCATATCGGATCACAACCCGAAACCCACTTAAGGAATGCAATCCAAATTAGACCCAGATGGGTATTTCTTCCTCTTCTGCTCTGAAACTTGTCGAACCCTACTGCAAACTGGGATTTTTTGGTAGAAGACAAAAAGGGTATAGCAAGAAGAGTAGTAAGGTGAAGGTGACGGTGAAGGTGAAGGTGATGGGATTTGTGTCTTCTTCTTCTCTCATTGGCTGTTTGGTTGTTGTTGTGTTCCTCGTACCTGCTTTGTCTCTTCTCGTTTTTTTTGTTTGTATTGAGACTGTATCAGGTTCTGCGCAGTTTTTATTTTTGAAGTGTACTTCTGAAGCATGTAATGTAATGTAATGTGCTAATTAGTTTGCACGTGTATTGTATGAGAGATGTTAAGTGTGATTAATGATTGTTAATATCGGGAGATTGATTAGTATTTAAGTGGATGGCAAGTATAGCTCCGACTAACAAAATGTGTGATTGAGAATAAGTGATTGATTTGTTATACATAAAATACACAATTCCAACTTCTGGTGATAATAGTAATAATAGAAATAGAGATTTAGTTAGATTATTGGTTCATATTACTAGTAAAATGCACATGTGCAAGTGAACACAAAAAAAAAAACTTGTGGCGTATATGTTGTTAGAGAGGAGTATATGTTATTTTCAAATATAGTTTCAAATAATTTGGCGATTTGAGTTTTGGGATTATTAATTTTCGTTTTTATTTAGTATTAGGATCTTCATTTATGCTACAGCCAAAATGTTTGCACAATTTATTTTGTTAATTAGTATAATATTTTTTATGAAAATGATTAACCTACCACAATATTTCATCATCATTCTTCTCAAATAACTTTTTCCCTTTATTATTATAAGCAATCTTGCACGTGCAATGCACACCCAACTCTTGAGTTAGTTTGTCTACAAATTACACAACTCCAAAGTCGTAAACTTGAAACTGAGAACAATAGGTCATGTTGTATAGAAAAAGTAGTAAAACTGAACAAAAATTAAATGATAAAACTCGAAACAAACACAAAGCTACATATAGTTATAAACTCTAAACTCCCAACCTCAATCTCAATATCAAACAACCTCAACCCCAACCACATCACAACACACAAAAGAAAAACCTGACCTTTTCCTTATTCACGATTTCTCGGTCCCTCTAGTGATATCAATATATGAATAAGAGTCACAAGACTAAAACTTAAATTTTGTGCACAGTTTTTCTTAAAAAACCCTAGATGCATTAACTAACTTCCAAATGAAGACACTCACCAATTTCCCTATATCGTAATACCAAACCAACCCCTAAACCCTAAAAATCGATCAGTCTCATCCCTAATTTCCCTAATTTAAACCAAACTAGCTCAAACCAGAACCCTAATCATCCAATCAAACCCAAACCAACACCAATACGTCAAATTGCATCTAATTGAAGCGGCAAAACACCGATTTTGAGAGGAAGATAAGAGGATTGAGATTACCTGAACGATGGGGGATTTAAGGTCGGGCTTGTCGTCTTTATCAGGGACGCCACGGATCGAAACCAAACGTTAACCCTAACCATGTTGATAAGCTACTTCGACGCCTTCGGCAAACCCTAAGATTTGAGATCGGAGTTGAGGAGACAGGGCGGCAATAGCGAGAGGTCGGGCAAACCCTGAGGAAGAGAATTGTCTTCCCTTAGTTGTTTTGGCCTTGTTTCAGATCCAACAGCCTGCAACTATGAACAATCCAGACGAATCAAAAATTAAAAACTATAAGAACAAAACTGAATTGTCAGTTACTCTAATTTGACCCCCATAAACTAAGAACAAAACCCACAAAGAAATCCTATCAAATCAAAACTACGAAGAAAATCCCCAATAAAGGAGCCACCTTTAACCTATTAATCAAGAATTCCCCAAAAGCTAAATAAATTCATGAAAAATAACAAAAACCCATTAACAATCCCACTCAATCATACACCCAAAAAAAACTGTCGCAATCAAATCCCCCTATTCATATACAAATTTATCAATCAAGAAATTCCTCTAAAAAATCAAACCAGAACCCATCAACAATCCTACCCTATGACACACAAAGATCATCCATTTATACCAATTTAAACCACCAAATTCATTTAAAACCCCCATAAATCAAGAAACAATAGACTACCCATCGAAGGAAGGATCGAAAAGATTGAGTTTTTTGGGGGTTACCTGACGATATGGGATCGATGGAGAACATTCGCAGGATGGAGACCTCTCTGAGGGTGGTGGGTGGGACCCCTCCCCGTCTTCGGCAAGCCGGGTCTTCTTCAAAGCGACCAGCTTTCCGGAAGTCTTCTCGATCGCCTTGTAGACCTTGCCGTAAGTGCCTTCTCCTACCTTCTCCACGTCAGCCTCCGCCCCCGCTTCCGCCTCCGCCTCCCTCTTGGTTCCGCAGGGGTGGGGAGGGGGAAAGGAAGCGCGGATATGACCTTAACGGGTTCAGGATCCGAAAAGGAGGGGGCTTTGGTGCCGCACATCAAGCATAAGAAGGGGGCGGCGGAGTTGGCGAAATTGCAGGCGGAGCACGACAATTTGGCGGCGTTGGCGGCGGTTGTGGAGGCGGGGGAGGAGGGGAAGGAGGGAGAGGCAGATTTCGCAGGCTAGGGCTTGGGAGAATTTTTTGCCGTACTAGGCCACCTTTTGAAACTATTTGCGATTTTAGGCCAGTTACCAAACTATTTTAGCTTTCTTGGCCGATTTTAGGCCAGTTACCAAACTATTTTAGCTTTCTTGGCCGATTTTAGGCTACGTCAGCAGCGGCCGCTATTGGGAATAGTGGCCGCTTCATAGCGACCAACACATTATACTCTCACACTTGGCATATTTTGGTGTAACTGAGGTAGCTATTGTCAATAGCGGCCTCTTCTAAACGAGGTCGCTATTCCCAATAGCGACCTCGTCTAAAGAAACTTTACAATTGTTTGCTCCACCTGAGGTCGCTATTGGGAATAGTGAACTTGTTTAGAAGAGGTTGCTATTGACAATAGCGACCTCAGTTACACCCAAATCTGTCAAGTGTGGAAGTACAATATATTGGTCGCTATGAAGAGACCGTTATTCTCAATAGCGGACGCTGCTGACGTGGCCTAAAATCTGTCAAGAACGCTAAATAGTTTGGAAACTGATCTAAAATCGCAAATAGTTTCAAAAAGTGGCCTAATACAGCAAAAAAATCGGCTTGGGGTGGTGGTGAGAAAGGCCTTCGAGGGGTCTGTTTGGTTTGTTGTTTTTTCCTTCTTTTTGTTTTCCAAAACTCCAAAACCCATTTGGTTATGTTGTTTTTTGAAAACAGTTTTCACAAAACTCTACTTCACCTATTTTCTATTTTTTCACATCCTCTTTCTAAATCTATTTATATATATTATTATTATCATATACATATTTATAATATATTATTGTTACATATATTATTATTATTATTATTATTATTATTATTAGTATTATTATTATTTAATATATATATATATATATATATATATATATATACACACACACTATTATTATAATATATATGATTATTTCGTATATACTATTTTATATATACTATTATAATATTCTATTATTATTATAATATATATTATCATTATTATATATTACTATTATATATTATTATATAATTTATTATTATTACAATAAAATATTTAATATATTATTGTAATATGTTATAATTACATATATATTATTATAATTATTATATGTTATTATATATATGTATATAATTAAATATGTTTATTATAATAAATTATTTTATATTATTATATAATATAAAATTATTATAATATACTATTATTTTATATATACTATTTTATATATACTATTATTATTATATATATTATTATTATATATATTATTATTTTATTTATACTTTTTTATATATACTATTATTATATTATATTATTATTATATATATTATTATTTTATATATAGTATTTTATATATACTATTATTGTATTATATTATTATTATTATATATTACTATTACATAATATTATATATATTAATATATAATATATTACTATTATATATTATTATATATATTATTCTACAATATACTATTATTATAATATATTGTTATATATATATATATATATATTTACAATATATTATTGTTACATATATATTATTATTATTATTATTATTATTATTATTATATATATTACATAATTATTTATATTTATATATATATATATACTCTATTATTATTATAATATATATTATTTTTTCATATATACTATGTTATATATACTATTATAATAATCTATTATTATTATAATATATATTATTATTATTATATATAACTATTATATATTATTATATAATTTATTATATAATTTATTGTTATTGTCATAAATTGTTTAATACATAATTATAATAGATTATTAATACATATATATTATTATAATTATTATATGTTATTATATATATGTATATAATTAAATATGTTTATTATAAAAAATTATTTCATATTATTATATAGTATAAAATTGTTATAATATATTATTATTTTATATATACTATTTTATATATACTATTATTATATTATAATATTATTATATATATTACTTTTTTATATATACTATTTTATATATACTATTTTATACTATTTTATATGTACTATTATTATATTATATTATTATTATATATTATTATTATTATTATTATATTATTATTACATATTATTATATATATTAATATATAATATATTACTATTATATATTATTATATTTATTATTATATAATGTGCTATTATTATAAAATATTGTTATATATATATTTATAATATATTATTGTTACATCTACATTATTATTATTATTATTATTATTATTATTATTATTATTATTATTATTATTATTATTATTATTATTATTATTATTATATATATATATATATATATATATATATATATACACACACACACACACACACACACTATTATTATAATATATATTATTTTTTCATATATACTATTTTATATATACTATTATAATAATCTATTATTATTATAATATATATTATTATTATTATATATTACTATTATATATTATTATATAATTTATTATTATGGTAATAAATTGTTTAATATATAATTATAATAGATTATTATTAATATATATTATTATAATTATTATATGTTATTATATATATGTTTATAATTAAATATGTTTATTATAATAAATTATTTCATATTATTATATAATATACAATTATTATAATATATTATTATTTTATATATATTATTTTATATAAACTATTATTATATTATAATATTATTATATATATTATTATTTTATATATACTATTTTATATATACTATTATATATATACTATTATTATATTATATTATTATTATATATACTATTAGTATATATATATTATTTTATTTTATTGTTTTATATATACTATTTTATATATACTATTATTTCATATATATTATTTTATATATACTATTATAATAATCTATTACTATAATATATATTATTATTATTATTATATATTACTATTATATATTATTATATATATTATTATATAATTTATTATTATTATAATAAGTTGGTTAATATATCATTTGAATATATTATTATTACATATATATTATTATAATTATTATATATTATTATATATATGTATATTATTAAATATGTTTATTATAATAAAATATTTTATATTATTATATATCAGTATGTATGTATATGTCATAGTATATATACTGTATACAGTATATACATACAACCAAACCTATACATACATTATACTCTCATTTTCAAAAAACTGTTTTCATAAAAAATTATTACCAAACAGCTTTTACACTCTCATTTTCAGAAAACTGTTTTCAGAAAACTGTTTTCAGAAAATTGTTTTCAAAACAAAAAACCAAACGCAACCTGAATTTTTTCCGTACTGACCCACTTTTTCAAACTATTAACCAATCTGACTCACTTTCGAAAATATTTACACAGCTGGCTCAGTTTTGGACCCGTCAGTATTAACCGTTGTTGAAAATAACGGCATAGGTTATTTATGTATCGTTATTTTCAATAGTGGCATCTCTATAAAAAATTCACATGCCATTATTATGAGTAAAGACATCAGTTAATTTTTCTTAATCGTGTACTCTCTGACTTGGGAAAAAAAATTGTAAGTGTGAGAAAATTTTATAGCTGATGCCGCTATTCCCAACAACGTCATTCACATTACTGATGTCGTTGTTGGGGATAGCGGAATCAGCTATAATAGTGGTTACAAATAAATAGTGACCCCTCTTCTCATCCCCCTTTCACTTTGGATCTTTTTTTCCCCAATCACGAACCCAAAACCCTAAAACCCAAAAACCCCAAATCCAAGTGATTGTTTCCTTTCAAACTTCATATCTCCTACCTCCCTCTTCCTCTCCCACCGAAGTTCAAATCCCTCATTCTGAAAATCTCCAACATTGTATTGGGTCATCTCATTCTTCATCCACGATGTATTTTCAAACTATCCAAGTGACGGTCTAATTTGAATGTTTTTTATAACCATATGTTTTATATGTATGCATAGGTTATGCTTGTGAGTAGTTAATGACCTGATTATGCGTCCATTTATGTTTGGATATGATTATGACAGACCTATTTTGTTATATTTTTTTGTGAAATAATTTAAGATCCGAACATTAGATATTGTTATAGCGATATTGAACCAGTCATTGTTTGGGCTCCCCGTAACTTTATATACTTACAACTACTGGATAAGATATTTGAAGCTACGAATTGGGATAGAGGTGAATGAAGCATCAAAATCAAAGCCTGTTATACTGCCGGTAAACGAGAAGGAAAATATTTCATGGTGGTGCCTGTAGATAATGATAATGCTAATGCACTAAGATCCATGATTGCTAGGACACTTAATCCAAATTGTAGTTGGACTGCATTGAAGTTATATATTGCGCAAATTAAGCTTCTAAACACTAGGCCAATTGTTATTCCAAGTTCAAACCCCATTAAGAGTTTGAAACCATCTGCCGAGTCACATGTAAGAATACCAAATACTTAAGAAGACATTAACACAACTTCAACAGAATCTATTATCACAGAATATGAGTTGGTACATCCTTTCACCTCGACACAATATTCTCCACACTGATATGGTCATGCATGACTTTGACAATGCCATTGTTAATAACAATTTCTAGATGTTCTAGATGCTTGGTGGAAATAGAAGACAAAAAAACATATTTTGTTCTATTGTCCTAGAGCCATGTTAGCTTGGGAGGTTGTGTGTTTAGGTTTTGGACTACTTGTGTGTCCAGCCTCTACTCAAGAGGTTTGGGGTCAGTGGAGAGTGAGTGGGATTAAGAAAGAAAATAGATTAGCATGAGACATCTCTCTTGCTGCTATTGTGTGGGGTTTATGGCCAAACCAAAACGAATTGTGCTTTTGTCAGATTAGTAATAGATTCCAGGTCATGATGCATAATTTTTTTGCCTTGATTGATTCTTGAGCAGGTCAAGCGGACACAAATAGGTTACATATAGAGGAGGAGCAGTCCATAGATGGAGCTATCTTTGCAGGCAGAGGTAGAGGAGGGATCTAATGATTTTCCCTATTTTCTAGTACTTTTGAGTACTGATTTGGTAGATATAGTTTTTATAATTGATGTTTAAGATCTTTCGGTGATCTTTGAATTTGTAAACTTTAATGTGTGATGTCATCTATTCAACTTTATTTTATTAACATTTTATTAATGAAGCAGTGCCGATTTCATGTTTAAGTATAAAAATAAATTAAAAAACTGAAGTTATCCTAACTTTATTCCAAACAAGGCCCAAGATAATGACAGTAATGAAAGAAACAGAGCAAAGGGCTTGGTTTAGAGCAAAAGAAGGAAACAAAAATAAGCCTTTGCTCATTATTGCTTCATTATTGTGATTCTCTTAGGCCAGGTTTGGAAATAAAATAAGAATAACTTTAGTTTTTATTTTATTTTTTTAGGATAACGGTAAAATCGTCATCGCTTCATTAATAAAATATTAATGAAACAAAGTAGAATAGATGACATAATACATCAAAAGTTCACAAGTTCAAATATTACCTAAAGATCTTAAACATCAATTACAAAAATAATATTTACCAAATCACTACTCAAAAGTACTAGAAACAGTGGAAACCATTAGATCCCTCATTTGCCTCTCCCTGCAAGGACAACTCCATCTGTGGACTACTCCTCCTCAGGGGCGGAGGCAGTATAGGCCCAGGGGGAGCAGTCGCTCCTCCTGAAATTTGGCAGCACTCTTGGTAAGCCCAAGTATTTAAGCCCATGCTCCCCCTCAACTAGGCTTGCACTCATCTTCTGGCCCAAATCGCTCCCTTCTTGGCCCAAACAAACCCCACTTCTTTCCAATTCCCCTAAATCCCGATCGCTATCCTCTTCTTTCTTCTTTTCTTTTTTTTCTTTCTGTGCTCCAAGCCTCCATTCGAAACCCTAGCGCCAGCCTCCACCGAAACCCTAGCTCTCTCTTCTCTCTTCTTTTCTTAGTTTCTTTCCGTGCTCCAACCTCCAGAGAAACCCTAGCTCCTAACTCCTAAGTCCTAATCTATAAATCCAAGCCCTCGATTACAATTTCAAAACCTCCAAATCTTCAAGTGCACCTCCAGATCCGAATCTTTCCCCTCCCAACTTGACTTCACAACGTCGGTAAGCCATAAGCGTATACAATATGAGTTCTCTACTAGTTTGTTCTTTAATAAGATTTTAATTCTTCTCTTTTATGTTTTTTTGTGTCTTGTATGCAGCTCCTGAGATTTATGTTGTAAACCTTGTTTTTGTTGAGTTAGTAACCTCACTAAAGGAATTTAACCAATTGTTTACTCATGTAATCTAGCATATGTCTCAATGAGATTGCATATAATCTGGCATGTTTGTTGCTTTCCATTATGTTTCTACTGGATATAATGCCACATGGTTTCTTTTCCCCAATTTATGAAATGTTCATAATCATAATACAAAGTTAATTTGTGTAGACTATTTAATAATGCACAAAAAATATTAGTTATAGTGAGGCCATGAGGGGATATGTCTGAAAATTTTAAGAAAAGGGGAGGGCATTTGGGCATCCCAAAAAGTCCAACCTCGGACGCTAGTATGCTACTCCACTTATAAATTATATATTACTAATAGATGTAGGATCCAAGAACAGTAAGAAAAATTAAGATACTAAAGATGTACAAAATAATTAGTCATGGAGTTCTCGGTAGAGTCTCAGTGACACTGGAAGATCAAAATAACATGAGAACAAGAGCACACATTTATCTGGAATGCTTTCAGTTTTTTTATTATAGATATAATTCATTCTATTTAATGTATTTTTGCGCATGCAAGCTGATGCTAAGTATGTTAACAATATGCAAAATGGACAAAGATGATGTGAGAAGTTAAATAGTTTGCATATCATGTATGGTACAGTATCTGATACTCCAGTGATTTATTTTTTGCTAGCTTTTTAAATCTTTAACAGGGATTAATTTGTCACTTTTACACACCCTGTTTAATCTCTCTTGACTGCTAGCTGATTTTGACCATAACAAGTTTCCATTTTCATTGGATAATTTTTTTTCAGATCTAAAGCAATTAACGATTCCACTTACCAATACACCAATTAGAACATATGACAAATTACCCTTGTTGTCCATGCCACTTTTGTTGACTTGAAAGGAAAAGCATATGAGTAAGTTTTCATTTAGTACTATCGTTGATATGTATTTCTTGTTGGTTTTGATTGTGTGAATGTTACACATCATTACATTACTTGCTCTAGCAATCTTTTATCTAGCAGTTGTTGGGGAAGAATAAGCATTCAAAATAATTAATCATGAATGAAGTTTACAATCTCCAGTTAAACTTTAATATTATCTTAGATACTTTTTCTTTGGATTTTGATCTAGTTTTTTGCACTCAGGCCTTATGTCTTTTCAAAAAAGACAAAGACCCTTACCCTTTCCATCTATACTGCACTAGGCCTTATGTCCTCCAGGTGGCTGCTGAGCTTGATAGGCAAACTTTTTTGACAAATTCACTAAGATAAAGTATATATAGAAAGATATTAATTTGAAAGTTTAGTTAAAAAAAAGAAGAGATAGTGCCTTAATTGCATGCTAATGTCGTGACCTGACTATCTAAAGTGTTAGCTACGGAAAGGTAATTGAAAGGTATTCTTCTTTTATTTCAAATGAAAATCATAACAACAAAATGAAACATTTTTGTATCCCTTGCCCTGTAGGGAAGATTTGGTATGCTCTGAATCATATTAACAACTAAACATTTCATTTATGCTATGAATCATGATGACAAGCTTTCCTGAAGAGGGAGCGAAACCATCATAGGAATCATGATGATAAGACTTTTATAAATTTTTAGTTCCTGTAATTTCGCTCTCGGTGGATGAAAATCCTGACTACGCCACTGCTCCTCCTCCTCCATACATAACCTCTTTGCGTCCGCCTGACATATGTATGCTCAAGCATCAATTAAGGCAAAATGTTTATGCATCATGATGTGGAATCTATTACTAATCTGACGAAAGCACAATTCATTCCGGTCTAACCATAGACCCCACATAGTAGCAGCAACAAAGATGTCACATGCAAATGTATTTTCTTTCATAAACTCACTCACTCTTCACTGACCCCAAACCTCTTGAGTAGAGGTCAAACACACAACTAGTCCAAAACCTAAACACAACCTCCCAAGCTAACATGGCTCTAGGACAAGAGAATAAACTATGTTTTTTTCTTCTATTTCCACCAAGCATCTAGAACATCTAGAAATCGTTATTAACAATGGCATTGTCAAAGTCTTGCATGACCATGTCGGTGTGGAGAATACTTTGTGTCGAGGTGAAAGGATGTACTGGCATATCCTGTGGTAATAGGTTCTGTTGAAGTTGTGCTAATGTCTTCTTGTGTATTTGGTATTCTCACATATGACTCGACAGATGGTTTTAAACTCCTAACGGGGCTTGGACTTGGAATAACAACTGGTCTAGTGTTTAAAAGCTTAATTTGCTCAATATATAACTTTAATGCAGTCCAACTACAATTTGGATCAAGTGTTTTAACAATTACGGACCTTAGTGCATTATCATTATCTACGGGCACCACCATGAAATATTGTCCTTCTACTTTACCAGCAGCATAACATGCTTTGATTTTGACACTCCATTCCCCTCTATCCCAATTCATAACTTCAAATATCTTATCTACTATTTGTGAGTATATAAAGTTACATGGAGCTCAAATAATGACCAGTTCCACATCTCTATAACAATATCCAGTCTTCGGATCTCGAAATATTTTACCCCCAAAATATAACCAAATAGGTATATCATAATCCATACCTAAACATAAATGGACACATATTCAAGTCATTAACTACTCATAAGCATAACCTATGCATACATATAAAACATATGGTTATAAAAATACCTTCAAATTATACCGTAACTTAGATGGCTTGAAAACACGTCGTGGATAAAGAATGAAATGACTATAGACAATGTTGGAGATTTTCAAAATGGGGGAGTTGAATTTCAGTGGGAGAGGGGGAGGGAGGTAGGAGATATGAAGTTTGCAAAGAAACAAGTGTGCGATTTTTAGTTTTAGGGTTTTAGGGTTTTGGGTTCGGGAGTGAAAGAGGAATAGATCTAAAGTGAAAGGGGAAGGAGAAGATGTGGCCACTATTTATATACAATCAATATTATAACCGATGCTGCTATCCCTAATAACGACATCTGTAATACAAATATCTTTGTTGGGAATAACGACATCAGCTATAAGATTTTTTCACACTTGCAATTTAATTTTTCCTAAGTCAGAGAGTACATGATTGGGAAGAAGTTATCTGATGTCATTACTCTAAATAGCGGCATGCGAATTTCTTTAATTATAGAGATGTCTCTATTGAAAACAACGGCATATAAATAACATATTCCGTTATTTTCAATAGCAGTTAATGCTTCCGTGTCCAAAACTAGGTCAGTTGGGTAAATATTTTTGAAAGTTGGACAGATTGGTCAATATTTTGCAAAAGTGAGTCAGTACGAAAAGGAATTCCAATAATTGTACCTTCTCTCAAAAGTATGATATGGAATATGAAAAAAGACTGAATTTGGGAGTCATTTGTGTTTCTTCTGCTCTTTGCAAATGGATATGCTAAATGATCTATGTAGACTTTTGTTAGCTTAATTCATCAAAATATCGGTCATGTCTAGATCATGAATTGAACGTAATCATTTTGTATTGAAAATGCTTATTTTCTGAGAAGAGAAGAAAGCTATTCTGCACATATCCACACCCACTCCAACTTCTCATTTTATCTTCTTTAATGTATTTCTCCAAATGTCATTTGGAGATAAAAGTTAAGAACTTGTAGAACCTCAAGTATAGAATTTCATAAGAATTTATCGTAAGATTTTACGAGTTTTTTTTACATTTTCCTCCAAAAGCCCGTTACCAAACGACACCCAAATCAAATGCCTCGGTCCATTTTTCAAATGATATAGGAGTATAGAGATAAAAAGTGAAAAACTCATAGAACCTCAGATATAGAAGAATTTGCATACAAATTAATTAATCATAAAGTAAAATTTTAGGTATTCGTATATTTTTCTCCAAAATCCACTTTGCCAAATGCACCCTAATAATATCTGTTCATGTATTGACCACCATTGGAAGAAGATACAATTAACTACATATTGCTTGTTTTATGCATGCAGGCTTGGAAATCCACCCACGTCTCATAACTCCTTAACACTGATTCCTACCTCTTCATCATCAATTTTCAACTACCAACCATTGCAATGTCTATCAATCACTTATATATATAGAGACAAAATCACTCTAACTCTAGTAGCTAGGAGGAAGAAGAAGAAGAAGAAGATAAAGCATAACAATGGGCAGTTGTGAAAGCAAACAAGGGTCAGGCTCAACCCAAAAGGAGGAAACTAAATCGGAATATTCTGATGCTGTTAAAACTGCGGTCGCTATCGGCGCTGTAGCTGTAGGTGTTGGTCCTGTAATTTGGGGGTTGTCTCAAGTTGCACAGAATGATGATGACCATAACAAGCAGCGCAGGATGATGAGGGCTCCAGGGAGAAATGGAGTGCTTATTAAGAGAGATGTGTTCGAGAGCGATCCCCAGGGCTACTTCCGTCGTCTTCGTGAATAATCTATTGATTGCTGCTGTGACAGTTAAGGAGTGGTGTTCGATATTTTCAACACACTCCAGTTCTCAGTTCTTGTAATGTTTGCTTGCATTGTTGACCTCTTCCCTTTAAGTGTTGCTTTGTTTTAGTTTATCTATCTACTTGTATGTCTCGCATGTCGTTACTGGGGATTCTCTAAGTTTCTAGTGAAAGTTTGTCTCTTCTTAATTTGGTTTTCGTCGAGATTAAGTAAAATAGAACTCTATGAAGACAATTCTTTCTGTGCTCTTTTGTTTCGTTATTTCACAACAATCAAACAAAATTGATGTTTTCCATCTCAGTTTCGGAACTCAAAATCATCAACTTTAAACATGAGTAGGTAGTACGTATTTCCACACATGAACCATAGATGTTCCAAACCAATACTACGTAGAGCCAATCAAAGGCAACATTACCAGATCAATACACATAGCAGCATTATTAGATCACCACTTAAAACTCTAATTAACACAATCATGACCCAAAAGACATGATATATGATCAGTAAATTAAGGAGATCTTTCTAGGCACGAAGACTGCGGAAGTAAGCCCTAGGAGCAGCTTCAAAAGTAGCCCTAAGCATGAAAACCCCCATCCTCCCAGGTGCCCTCATCATCCTGCCAGCCCCACCAATCATCATCCTGCCAGCCCCACCAATCATCCTGCAACCAGTGCGGCAGCACCACGAAGACTGCGGAAGTAAGCCCTAGGAGCAGCTTCAAAAGTAGCCCTAAGCATGAAAACCCCCATCCTCCCAGGTGCCCTCATCATCCTGCCAGCCCCACCAATCATCATCCTGCCAGCCCCACCAATCATCCTGCAACCAGTGCGGCAGCACCAGGGGAAGACCAGCAGGGCCAGGCGGCAGCACCAGTAGAAGACCAGCAGGGCCAGCCCAATGGGCAGTACACGTGTCAGCCCAATATGGGCCCACTTGTGCAGGGTCTCATCTCTGGTCTCAGGTGGCAGTACCTGGTTGAACTTGTCAACCAAGAAGGCCCAGAAGGCTGCAAGTAAGTGGAGCAAGTAGTGAAGTTGTTTCAGAAAGAAGTCACCTACACACTCTCCTGGTTGTGGGCCCCATCCTTGTTCTCCTTCTTCTTCTTCTCCTCCTAAGTTGGTCACCACTTGCTGGATTTTGTCTACTAACAGCTTCCTTGTTCCCTCCATTGCTCTCCTCCGTTTCTTTCTCTCGTCTTACAAGAATATAAAGAAGATGATGATGAACACAATCACAATAATACTCTTAAAGAGTCAAAAAGGGAAGTCTTTCATTACTTAACTTTAGGTGATTGGGTTTGTGCACATAGATAAAATTGAACCCAATGCTGCATCCTAGGTAACAATCTACTGTAAGTGGGTCATACATAAATTTAGGAGTGAGTGAGGTGTGTTGGTGGGGGAGAATACTAGTACAGGGATGGTTAGAATACTAGTGGGGGAGAATAAAGTTAAAGTAATGAAAAGCAATAAAGTTGCTGTAGCAATTCTACCAAAGTTGCAATAAACTTGATTGCTTTTCATTACTTAACTGGTAAGTAATGAAAAGCAATAAAGTTAATTGCACCCTTGGTGGAATTATTGCTTTGATAGTTTGATTACATTTTAAACTCTAAATCCATACTTATAGCCTATCTTCTACAATTTGATCAAGAATTTTCTAAGAAATTGGCGGTTGTGAGAGCCAAAGCGAAAGCAAAGCAGAGGAGCAAGTTGAGGGTGAGGCAGGGTGCTGAGTCAGTTGCAGTGAAAGCTGCAGTTGCCATCACAGTTGTTGCAATTGGTTGGGGTCTGTCTCAAATGGATTTACGCAAACAAGGAAAGAAGATGATGAAGGCTCCTGTTAACAAAAAAGGGGGCCTTGATTGTTAGAGATGTGTTTGAGAGTGATCCCAAGGCTTACTTACGAGGTCTTCGTGGCAAGTGAAGAAATTATAATGAAATGGAATGAATTAATTTTAGTGTTTTAGTTCGACATGTTTGAAAATTTTGCCGTACTGACCCACTTTTTGAAAATATTTAGCGCTCTGACCCAATTCCAAAAATAATTAGCGATCCGATCCAGTTTTGGACGCATCAGCATAAATCGTTATTGGAAATAACGGCATAGGTTATTTACGTGCCGTTATTTCCAATAACGGCATCCATTTTACATTTTTTTATCATGCCGTTATTTGGAATAACGGCATCAGTATATTTCTCTTACAAGTTTGAATCTTCTAAGTTTAAAAAATTCTAAGTGTGAAAAAAACTTATAAATAATGCCGTTATCCCCAATAACGGCATTCAAATGACTGATGCCGTTATTGGAGATAACGACATCAGTTATATATAAATGAACTCTTTCCGTTGTTTGGAAACAGAGAGGATGAATAATAAGTTAATTTTTTATAATGATGAATAATAAGTTACTTTTTTATAAAAAATTTTATAAGGCATCAGTACTGAGAATGCCGTTATTTAAAATAACGACATCTGTTATAAGGTTTTCACACTTGCAATTTTTCCTCTAAATGAAGACTACAAACTGTCGAAAAACAAAATAACCTATGCCGTTACTCCAAATAACGGCATGACACTTTTTTTAAATATAGATGCCGTTATTGGAAATAACGGCACGTAAATAACCTATGCCGTTATTTCCAATAATGGTTTATTCTGACGTGTCCAAAATTGGGTTGGATCGTTAATTGTTTTCGGAAGTGGATCAGAGCGCAAAATATTTTCAAAAAGTGGGTCAGTACAGTAAAATTTTCGACAAATTTTCTTCCTAGCTGAGTACTTTAATTAGAAGCCACAAAAGAAAAGTAGGTACCTAATACATTACATGCAAGCAGATTTTGCAGCGACTCTGTACAATTATATAACAATGACAGTAGCAGTATATATATAATACATTTGATCACCTTTTATCTCTACTATTATAATGGGAGAGGGCCTTAGTGGTATTTGTCATTAATTTTTTTTTTTTTTTCCATTTTGTCATTTTGAAGCCAAATGACTCATTTTGGTAAATATTTTCGAAAGTGGACCAGTATGGTAAATAGTTTCGGCAGTGGATCAGTTTGGCAATTATTTCCTCTTTTTTTTTCTTTTTCCTTCTTCCTCCGTGCACGTGCGCAAGTGGACCAGTTTGGTAAATATTTTTGACGGTGGATCAGTTTGGAAATTATTTTCTTTTTTTGTCTTTTTCCTTCTTCCTCCGCGTGCATCGCACGTGTATGATACTAGTAATTATCATGATTAGTGGTATTTGTCATTGATTTTTAGTGGTATTTGTCATTAGTGGTATTTGTCATTGATTACTAGTAATAAGTGGTATTTGTCATTGATTTTTTTTTTATTTTTTATTTTGTCATTTTGAAGCCAAATGACTTATTTTGGTAAATATTTTGAAAAGTGGACCAGGTTGGTAAATAGTTTCGGCAGTGGATCAGTTTGGAAATTATTCCCCCCCCCCCCCCCCCCGCCTTTTTGTCTTTTTTCCTTCTTCCTCCGCGTGCACGTGCAAAAGTGGACCAGTTTGGTAAATATTTTTGACGGTGGATCAGTCTGGAAATTATTTTCCTTTTTTTTTGTCTTTTTCCTTCTTCCTCCACGTGCATCGCACGTGCATGATACTAGTAATTATAATGGGAGAAGGGCTTAGTGTCATTTGTCACCATTTGTCATTTTGATTTTTTTTTTTTTTTTCATTCCCCTCTTTTTTTTTTCCCTTTTCATTCCCCTCCACGTGCACCGCACGTGCATTATAGTTTTTTTTTCGGTCCTTTTCAATCTCCTCCACGTGCATCGCACGTGTTAATATTTTTTTCTTTTTTCCTTTTCATTCCCCTCCACGTGCATCGCACGTGCATCATAGTTTTTTTTTGTCCTTTTCATTCCTCTCCACGTGCATCGCACGTGCATGATACTAGAGCAAGAAGGTCTATTTATGTATAAATAGAGCAAGAAGGTCTACTTGCTCTATTTATGTATAAATAGAGCAAGAAGGTCTATTTGCACAGACCCGTTACAAACTTTATTGCTGGCCGTTGGATCAAGCCTCATGTAGGGGTGACATCCGGGCCAACCAGACCAGGCCAAGCCCAAAACAAGCCGGCCAGATCCGGTCCCGGGCTATGGCGGGCCGGGCCACCGCCTTAGGCAAGCCAGGGAGCGGAGGCGGCCCGGACATGGACCTTGGCCCCTGGCTTGGGGGCTGGGCCTTTGCGGGGTCGCGGATTTTGAATCAATTTTTTAAATTAAATAGAGTAGGTTAATATTTCAAAGTATAAATTATATCTATATAATATACTAATAGGAGAGAGACTCTACCCCTCTCTCCTTTCTTTATTTTGAAATAGAAAAAAGGAGAGGAAAAAAGGATTTCTATTTAATTAACACATGTACTATGCACAATTTTATTAAAAAATCAAAACAAAATAAAAATCTCAATTCCTCAAACACAGTCTTTTTCCCCCCCACTTTCTCAATCTCACAAAATCTCAAGTCTCTTCCCAAACTCACCCTCATCCCCTTAGAATTAGATTTTTAAGCAATACAATTTATAAAGTTATTTTTATATGATTTTCTTAGTCTATCATTTTTGCCTTAATCTGTGCTATGCATGGTTTATAATGTATAGCATATTTACTGAATGTTAATGATGTTATAATATACATGTTAACATAAATTAGTTGAATTTGCGATATTTTTTTATTGCATGCATTTTTTAGCTTTAGTAATATTCAATTGAATAACATTATAGTTTGACAGTGATTCTCTAAACCATCTGCTTATAGGAGGATGATAATGAAGATTTGAGTAATTACGGTAGGGATGATATTCAGAAGTTTATCACAATTCTCTCAATTTTTTTGAGTTCTATATAATTTTATGAGTCCGTAAAAACTATTTTAGGCTGTGCAGTTTGCACATGGTAACACCAGTATATATATGTGTGTGTGTGTGTGTGTGTGTGTGTGTGTGTGTGTGTGTGTGTGTAGATAAACTCTAAAAATATTTCAAAATTTATAAAAAGAGTGCGGACATCAAAATTAATTGATCACTACTCACTACTCTATTAGCCCACCAACTTTTAGTCCGACAATGGTGAGATGAGATAAGTGAGGATGTGAAGTTGGCTATAAATAACTGTGGGGGGGGGGGGGGGGGGGGGGGGGGGGGTTGGCAAATTGAGTAATGGGTGGTGATCAATTAATTTTGATATCAACACTTATTTTTATAAAATTTTAAAATATTTTAGGAAAAAATACATATGTTTATTTTGAAATATATGTAGTGATAAAAAAAATATGTATTTAATCCCACATTGGTGAGATGAGAGAAGTGAGGAGGTGAAGTTAGCTATAAATAGCGAGGTGGGGGTTGACAAATTGAGTAATGAGTAGTGATCAAATAATTTTGACTAGTATAATGTACGTGCGATGCATGTTTAAAAAAAGTAAAGTCATCAAATTAAATGAATATATATTGTATAAGAAAAAGAATAGTTTATATTTGAATGTTTTGATTTGGGCTACATGTGTGGTACACATTTATATTTATTGGATATAGTTTGGACGTGTATTATATGTGTTTATGCAGTTACAAAGATAGGTTTTGTTTGTTACAAACCCCAACTCTCCCATTAAAATAGTAGAGATTACTCAATTGAAAATAGTATGTTCTTCCAATTATTCATACCTAAAATTTACCAAAGTTGCCAAAATATTAATCATTTTTACCAAAGTTGCCAGAATATGTGGTTTAGATTTAGTTAGGTTATGGTTAGATCTAATTGCGTGGTGTAAATTTAATTGAGAGATTTAGTTAGGTTAGGGTTAGTTCTAATATAATTGTGTGGTGTAGATTTAATTGAGCTTGAATGCATACAAATCACAGGTTGTCTACAAATGACAACTCTCCCATTATAATATTAGAGATATGTAATGGGTAGTATATATGTAAATATATGTATAAAATTTTCATCTCCTCACCCTAGCTATTTATATTTTAGAGTATGGACTTCTCTCATCTCACCCTAGCTATTTATAGCCTACTTCACATCCTCACTTGTTAAAATACATATATTTTGTAGTATATATATAGTTATACACATATATTTTTGTATTAAAAAAGTCAAAAAAAAAATTCAAAAAAATAAAAAAATTGGTTCATCCAAGACTGGACCGGGCTGGTTCAACCCAGTCACGGTTCAAGCTGGGTCGGGCCAAGGCGAGCTTTTGAAGGCTAATGTGGGGTTTGGCCAAGACCGAGTTTTGGAGGGGTTCGGGTCGGGGTTGGCCCGAGTTAGGGGCAGGGCGAGTCGGTCTCAGGACCGGGTCGACCCGGGGCTGAACCAGCCCAAATGCCACCCTTAATCCAACGGCCATGATCAATCCCGCCCACTCCCCTCATCCTCACTCAATTGGGTTAAGGGTATTTTGGGAATTTTACCCCAAATACCCCTTCATCTCATTATTCTAAACCCTCACTCCCTCATTGTACATCTCTCTCCCTCTTTTCTCAACCCCATCTGACGAAAACCCACCCTATTTGATGAATACCCAACCTCTGAAGCTCCATCAACACCTCTCCTCCTCCTTCACTCTCTCACTATCACTTTCCCACTCTCCCTTTCCATTTTCTATCTCTCTTCCGAAATCCAACACCCACAAAGCCCGCTCCTCCTCCTACACTCCCTCCCTTAAAATCCAAAAGTCAATTTGACACCCCTCTCCTCCTTAAGCTCCAATCATGCGCTTCCCTGATTGTGAAGCTCCCCCAAAAAAACCCCAAACTCGTTCATCCTCATCCTCCAATCTTCAAAACCCTATTTCACTGTTAGATTCCGCACACAACAACATCCCCACTCATCACCGACAACATCTACACCATTAAACTCCACATTGTGCAAGGTAATCGAAAACCCTACCTTCATATAATTATTAATCATTAATTGCTATTTGTAATAAATAACTGCTTAAATTTTTTAATAGGCTTCTAGAGAGAGAATCTCCAAAAAAAACCTAAAACAAAGAAAAAGAAACCCTAGATCTCGTGCTTGGAGGGGGTGATGGCTAGAGTTTCACCGCCCCCTTCCCGGTTTTTGCTCCGATCTATCCTCTCATATCTTTTTCGTCCTTTACTCAACATTTCTTCCCCTAGTTTCTCATCCTGTTTATCCACTACCGAGGAAAGAAATTGATGGGGGTTTCAACGGCTCACCGGCCTTCTGGCATAGCCGGATTCCAAAGTGTTCGCGACCAAGGGGCGAGTCGGATGGCGGCATCAATGGGGCGCTGTCGTTCGCCAGCACTTATGGGGGTTGACTTCGGGTGCGGATTGGGGCATCCCAAGTTGATCATGGTTTGGGGCAGTGAAGGCTGTAAGCGGCGAACTCGACGACACGCGACGACACTTCAACGGGGTCGAAGAAGCAGAGGGACGGGTGTGGTCGGCAAGAGGTACCGATGTAGCCATGTGGTCGGGGAGGGGTGGAGCTTGACGTCGGCGTGGGCGCGAAAGATGGGGATGGCTTTGTGGCTAGATTTTGGTGGGCTTCGGGGGAAGAAGGTATAGTGAGGGAGTGAGTTGGGGGTGATGGGGTTTGGATTTCAATTTTAAATTTATTATTGAAGTTGGAATCTGAATTGTGGTCAATGGCATCTCCTAATATCCAAATGATTTGATTCAATTCCCTAAATATCCTAATTGATGGAACAACGATGATTTCCAGGACTACGGATTGGTGTGCGTATCGATCATAAAGGCTAAACAGATTTAATACGTGATCTAACCCTTTATAACGGAATCTAGAGTTCACGAATTATACCTGCGATGAGAAGAAGACGATGGTTTCTAGCAACTTCGAGCCGTCTGCGACCCCAAGATCTTCTGCACGTATTCCTTCCTCGGGTTGGACGTCGTGTGGGCGACGATCTCCCAACCTTTCTTCTCCTTGGCTGACCTTTCTTTCTCCCCTTACGTGAATCACGAATTTAGAGAAAAATCTTATATCTTTGATGATAAATGACGGCCAGAGAATAGAGGATATATATAAGGCTACGGCAGGGACCATGAGGAGAAATTAGGGTTAGGTCTCCTAACGAATCTGGGTATCCCGTGTTCAGCCCGAACACACAACCCAGGCCCATTAACAATAGCTCGGTCCACTAAGGAGCTATTGTTGCACTACTTTCCTAATCCCAAATTATATTTATGGGCTCCTTTTATTATATGCTCATTGAGCTCCCCATGTTAAGATATCGAATGTCCGTCGATCAAATTAAGTTACTGACAACTATATTGATCAACATCTTTCATCCTTAAGTAGTACCATTCAACTTTATTTGTCATGTCGGATGTAATCCACCTGCAGGGTTTACATGACAATCCTTATAAGCTCCTTAAGGGGACATCATCAACCCGACGTATCGGGACATGGATTCCTTTTACAATCAACAGCCCATCATACATACAATGCTATTACCCAATTCATAGAGGTTGTTGATCCATAATGAATCTCACTCTTTTATGAGTCAAAGTAATGCACACTGCATATACATGTCTGTTATTATATCTGGATTAAGAACATAAGCATCCATAATAACAGAGGTGTTTATTCTCTTTTGTAGTCAGTACAAAGAGAACAACCTCAAGTGGTCCTGTTCAATACACACAAAGTGTACTAGTGTAAACCTATAGTCAAGACAGACAAATACCAGATTACACTACAACCTTTCCAATGGATTGTCCAAGTCCGTCTAGGTTGTGAACTATTTATATATTCCATAGGGAACTGATAATATGATCTTCTGTGTGTCACCTCACACCATATTATCAACCTTATAGAATACCCGACACTTGCATTAATATTATAATAAACACAATATGCAAACATATGCCCATATGATTCTCATTCAAAAAAACAAGGAAATAAAGTTAATACAAAAGTGACGCTTTCAGTATATAACCCTAACACTAATGACAACCAATTTTCAATTGTCAAGAAAATGAATCCTAGTTGTGTTGGATGACAGTATTCGAGAAGTCATAGTTTGTGTTCAACTTTGATCTATTCAGGGCAAAGTGCCTAGAATCTCTCTCATGTCAGGGGGCTTGGAGGCGTTTGTGGAGCCGTCGGGAGAGACGACAGCCTCCGTTGCGTGGTGGCGGTGGCGGTGATGGTCAGCGGTGGTCAAGCTTGGGGATGAGAACGAGGTCACAATCTGGGCATGGGTATGCCAGATTGGTGGGTACCTGCGATGTTTCTTGTATGGTGCTTGACGTTGACGGATGGGTCACTACTCGGGGTGACGGTGGTGTGGTTGCAAATGATGGCGAGGAAAATGGAGTACATGTGAGGAGATGAGAGAGAATGAGATCAAATTGGCACGAGTAACTTGTTGTGGCAAGGTCGACCGACCAGGAGGATTATATTTTGTTGTATTTTTTGTTTGTTAGTTGGATGTATGAGTTCCAAGAGCTAATTTGTTGGATTTCATGAACTTCATAGACTTTATTTTTTGTTGTATGTTTTAATAAATTCTCTTTAATGAAACACGGGGGACTTTAACCCACCGTTAACGATATAAAAAAAATAACGGCTTATGTATTTTTTTTAAATTTATTTTTGTGATGTGTAGTTATAGAGATATAGTTGTTTGATGTGTATAGAATGTAGTTGTTTGATATTTGTGGATGATAGAGTTGTAGATGTAATTGTTATTATTCGCGCAATATGTAAAATTATAGATAAAGTTGTAATTGTAGTTGTTTGATATTTGTAAAATCGCACAAACGACAACAAGAAGTTACGAAATTTGCAGGTATGTCGGATTCACCACACATAAACTAACACAACTTGTAGAAGTGAGTTTCGATTCACGGTTTGCAAGATACAGCAATGTATACTTGCATACAAGCCAAAAAAATAATGTGATGCATGGCCGTATCTTGCAAGCCGTGAGCAGGGCCGACCCTCAGCTCACGAGGACCCGAGGCTAAAGGGCCAAATAATTATTTTTTGGGGCCCCTAATAACAATGTAATTTTTTACGTGCAAAGTATGTGTCTATATTTACAAGAAAATATAAATTTGGGGGCCCAAATATTGCAAAAAATCCGGGGCCTGAGGCGGCCGCCTCACCCGCCTCAAGGTGGGGGACCGGCCTTGGCCGTGAGTCGAAACTAAATCAGAATATTCCGGTGCTGTTAAAACTGCGATCGCTGTCAGGGCACCATAGCTGTAAGTATTGGTGCTGTAATTTAGGGGTTGTCTCAAGTTACACAGAATGATGATGACCATAACAAGAAGCGCAGGATAATGGAGCATTTATTGAAAGACGTGTGTTCGAGAGCGATCTCCAGGGCTACTCCCTCATCTTCGGAATAATCTATTGATTGTTGTGACAATTAAGGAGAGTGGGATATTTTCATCCCCAGTTCTCAGTACTTGTAATGTTTGCTTGCATTGTTGACTGTTCCTTTTAAGTGTCTTTGTTTTGGTTTATCTGCTTCTGTCTCCCATGACACTAGTGATTCTCTAAGTTTCTCTGTTCTTAATTTGGTTTTCGTCCAGATGAAGTAACTGGAAATAGAACTTTATGAAGACGAGTCTTTTTGTGCTCTTGTTTCCTTATTTTGAACAGTCAAACAAAATTGATGATTTTCCATGTCAGTCTCAGAACTCAAAATCATCAACTTTAAACATGAGCAAGGAGTCATTCCACACATGAACCGTAGATGTTCCAATACTACATAGAGCCAACCAAAGGCAACATTACTAGATCAATACACATAACAGCAGCATTACTAAACATGAGTAGGTAGTCATTCCACACATCAACCATAGATGTTCCAATACTACATAGAGCCAGCCCAAAGCCAACATTACTAGATCAATACACATAACAGCACTAGCAGCATTACTAGATCTCCACATAAAACTCTAATTAACACCAAAATGACCCCAAAGACATGATATATGATCAGTAAAGGAGATCTTTCTAAGCACGAAGATTGATGAAGTAAGCCCTAGGATTAGCCTCAAAAGTAGCCCTAAGAATGAGAGCCCCCATCCTCCCAGGTGCCCTCATCATCCTGCCAGCCCCACCACTCATCCTGCAGCAGCAACCAGTGCGGCAGCACCAGTAGAAGACCAGCAGGGCCAGCCCAATGGGAAGTACACGTGTCAGACCAACATGGGCCCACTTGTGCAGGGTCTCATCTATGATCTCAGGTGGTGGCAGTACCTGGTTGAACTTGTTAACCAAGAAGGCCCAGAAGGCTGCAAGTAAGTGGAGCAAGTAGTGAAGTTGTTTCAGAAAGAAGTCACCTACACTCTCTCCTGGTTGTACCTGGTTGAACTTGTCAACCAAGAAGGCCCAGAAGGCTGCAATATAGTGGAGCAAGTAGTGAAGTTGTTTCAGAAAGAAGTAACCTACACTTTCTTCTGGCTGTGGGCCCCATCCTTGTCCTCCTTCTCCTTCTCCTAAGTTGGTCACCACTTGCTGGATTTTGCCAACTAACAGCCTCCTTGATTCCTCCATTGCCCTCCTCTGTTACTGTATCTGTTGTTTCAGAAGAATATAAAGAAGAAGAGGAGACGAACAGAGGCACAAGACTCAAAAGAGTAAAAAAGTGGAGTCATTTCGTAACTGTAACTTTAGGTGGACAGTGGCGGAGGGAGGAAGGGAGGAGGGGGGGACATTTGGGACCCCAAAATTTTTGTAAAAGCTCCTAATATAGACCAACTTTTTTATTTGGCCCCCCCAGTTTAAAAAAAATTGGGACCCCCAAGTCTAATCCACATCTTATTAAAGGCTCAATTATGTCGATACCGGGGGAAAAAAAATTTGGGACCCCCATTTTGATTCGTCTGGCTCCGCCACTGGGTGGCTAGGTTTGTGCACATAGATATAATTGAACCCAAGCTTAACCCTATACTACAATCAACTGTAAGTGAGCCCATAATTATGAGTGTCTCAGATATCTTCTGCCACTTTGGAAAAACACACTCCTTTTTAAACTTTTTAATGTAATTAATAAACAAAAAGAAGAATTACAATTGCTACTAACCGGTTTAAACTTAACATCGGGAAGCTCCCAATCAGAATTAAGGAATTAAGGGTAATTGCAATCTTATTATGCATTGGGAAAGTATATATATGGTAACTACAATTTTCCAAGAGTCAACTTGCATGGTTCCCATACTCATGGAAACCCAGCAAATTCTTCATTTTTCCCAAACTGTTAGCCTACATGGTAACTACCGTTACTCAAGAATCAACATGCATGGTTCCCATAAACCCAACAAATTCTTCATTTTCCCAAACTCTATCTTCAATTTGATCAAGAAATTTTTAAGAAACGGGTGGTTGTGAGAGCAAGAGTGAAAGCAAAACAGAGGAGCAAGTTGAGGGTGAGGCTGGTGCTGAGTCAGTTGCAGTGAAAGCTGCAGTTGCTGTTGGTTCAGCCATCACAGTTGCTGCAATTGGTTGGGGTCTATCTCAAATCGGTTTAAGTGATCAAGGAAAGAAGATGATGAAGGATCCTGGTAAAAAAGGGGCCTTGATTGTTAGAGATGTGTTTGAGAGCGATCCCAAGGCTTACTTCCGCGGTCTTCGTGGCAAGTGACGAAATTAGAATGAAATGGAATGTGAATCAGGAATTAAATCAGAATGTGAATCAGGAATTCCTTAATTTGCTTTCCTTTGAATTAGCAATCAAATCAGGAAAGACATCTAATTAGCTTTCCTGATTTGCTCAGGATGTGAATCAGGAATTCCTTAATTTGCTTTCCTTTAAATTAGCAATCAAATCAGGAAAGACATCTAATTTGCTTTCCTGATTTGCTCAGGATGTGAATCAGGAATTCCTTAATTTGCTTTCCTTTGAATTAGCAATCAAATCAGGAAAGGCATCTAATTTGCTTTCCTTTGAATGAGGAATCAAATCAGGACTTAATCTGTTGCCTTAATTGTAATTATTTTCCTAGAATAGGCTAGACAAATCAGGAATTGATTAGTTCTCCTTAATGGTAAGTAATTACCTATAAATGTTGTAATCCTTATATATAGAAGAAATAACAAAGTAGAAAGGCATCAAGCCAAAATTCCTGACATGGTATCAGAGCTGTGATTCCTTCAAGTTTTCATTCACACCTGTGAATCCTTCAGCACCTTCCTTGGTCGCTCTTGCCTTGGTACTCTTCGCTGCTCCTGGTTCACGTGTTCTGGGCCCTTCGTTTCTGGTCTGTGTTGCTTGTTGTTCCTTCTGCCATCATGACAACTCCAGAGAAGGACAATTTCTGTGTCCGTTTCACCGGCAAGAATTATGCTGCTTGGGAATTCCAGTTCAAGATGTATGTCAAAGGGAAGGGATTATCAGGACACTTGGATGGGCTCTCTAAAGCGCCGGGAGAGAAATCTGCCTTAGATGCGTGGTAAGTGAAAGATGCTCAGATTATTTCTTGGATTCTCAGTTCTATTGATCCTCAGATGATCAATAATTTGCGCTCTTTCACAACTGCCAAAGAAATGTGGGAATATTTGAAGCGTATTTACAATCAGGATAATACGGCTAAGCGTTTTCAGTTGGAGCTTGAGATAGCCAATTACAAACAAGGTAATTTGTCTATTCAGGAGTATTATTCTGGTTTTCTGAATCTGTGGACAGAACACTCTGCCATTTTATGTGCTGCTGTTCCCGAATCTTCACTCTTGGCTGTCCAAGAGGTTTACAACACCAGTAAGCGAGATCAATTTCTCATGAAACTTCGCCCAGAGTTTGAGGCTGTCAGAGGTGCTTTGCTGAATAGGAGTCCTGTTCCTTCTTTGGATACTTGTGTTGGTGAACTTCTCCGGGAAGAGCAACGCTTACTTACCCAAGGAACCATGTCTCATGATGCTGCCCTTTCCGAACCTGTGACGGTTGCATATGCTGCTCAAAATAGGGGTAAAGGTCGTGATATGGGACAGGTCCAATGCTTTTCTTGCAAACAATTTGGACATATTGCTCGTAATTGTACAAAGAAGTTTTGCAATTACTACAAGCAGCAGGGTCATATCATCTCCGACTGTCCCACGCGTCCCCCACGACCAACACAACGTCCGGTACATGCATTCCATGCCACAACCAGCTCCGCAACTGGTCCTTCCACCACTGGTGCATCTGATGGTGGTGCTCTACAGCCTGAAATGATTCAACAAATGGTACTTTCAGCCCTTTCAGCCTTGGGGATTCGAGGTAAGTCCTTTAATGTTACTCGTCCATGGTTTCTTGATTCTGGTGCATCTAATCACATGACGGGTTCCTCTGAATATTTGCACAATCTACATTCTTATCATGGTAATCAGAAAATTCAAATTGCTGATGGTAATACCCTATCTATCACTAATATTGGTGACATAAACTCTGATTTTCGGAATGTGCTTGTATCTCCTGGACTTGCTTCCAATTTACTGTCTGTTGGACAATTGGTGGACAACAATTGTAATGTTAATTTTTCTCGGGCTGGTTGTCTTGTACAGGAGCAGGTGTCGGGGAAGGTGATCGCGAAGGGGCCTAAAGTGGGAAGAATGTTTCCACTCCAGTTTGTTTCCAGTCATTTATCTCTTGCTTGCAATAATGCTTTAAACTCCTATGAGGTTTGGCATAGAAAATTGGGCCATCCAAACTCTGCTGTTTTGTCTCATTTATTTAAAACTGGTTTGTTGGGTAATAAACATGTTATTTCTACTGCCCCTGTTTCATGTTCTGTTTGCAAATTGGCTAAAAGTAAAACACTTCCTTTTCCGTCAGGTGCTCATCGTGCTTCCACTTGTTTTGAAATGATTCATAGTGATGTTTGGGGAATGTCTCCTGTAGCTTCTCATGCTCACTATAAATATTTTGTCACATTTATCGATGATTACAGTCGTTTTACTTGGATATACTTTCTTCGCTCTAAATCTGAAGTGTTTTCTATGTTTAAAAAATTTCTGACATATGTTGAAACTCAGTTCCAAGCCATTGTTAAAATCCTTCGCTCTGATTCTGGTGGTGAATACATGTCTCGTGAGTTTCAGGAGTACCTACAACAAAAAGGTATCTTGTCTCAACGATCTTGTCCTAATACCCCACAACAAAATGGGATGGCCGAACGCAAGAATCGTCACTTGCTTGATGTGACGCGCACCTTACTTCTCCAAGCTTCAGTCCCATCCAGATTTTGGGTGGAGGCTCTATCCACAGCTGTCTTCTTGATCAATCGCATTCCTTCTACGGTTATTGATCTTGATTCCCCTTTCTTTCGTCTTTTTAAAACTCAGCCTGATTATAGTGCTTTACATACTTTTGGTTGTATATGTTTTGTTCATCTACCTCCGCTTGAAAGGCATAAGCTTGGAGCACAGTCGGTTCAATGTGCTTTTATGGGGTACAGTCATTCTCATAAGGGTTTTGTGTGTTATGATGTTTCTAACCATCGCTTCCGCATTTCTAGGAATGTGACATTTTTTGATAATCAATTTATGTTCCCTTGCATTTATCCTACTTTGAATGATATTGCTATTCTTCCCAAATTTTCTAGCCTCTCTCAATCTATAGAACGTTTCAAACCAGGCATCACATATGTCAGACAACGCAGCAGGCATGTTCCCACTGCCCCTTCCGACGCTGATCCACCACCTGATCCTTTACCGGTTGCACCACGACGTTCTAGTAGAACGTCTCGAGCACCTGATAGATATTCACCAGACCGGTATGATTCCTCACATACTTCTCTGACTGCCTCTCTCTCTAGCACATGTATTCCTACTTGTTACTCACAGGCTGTTAAGGATGTGCGCTGGATAAAAGCAATGAATGAGGAACTTCAGGCTCTTCAAGAGAATTTCACTTGGGACATTGTCTCTTGCCCTCATGATATCAAACCCATAGGCTGCAAATGGGTGTATTCTGTGAAACTGAATTCTGATGGGTCCCTCAATCGTTACAAGGCTAGATTGGTTGCCTTAGGAAACAAGCAGGAATATGGCATTGATTATGATGAGACATTTGCACCCGTTGCCAAAATGACAACTGTCAGAACTGTTCTCTCTATAGCTGCTTCTAATGGGTGGTCTCTTTATCAAATGGACGTGAAGAATGCATTTCTTCATGGTGAACTGACTGAAGATATATATATAACTCCTCCGCAGGGCCTATTCTCTTCATCTAAGGGTGTGTGCAAGCTCAAACGCTCCTTATATGGTTTGAAACAGGCGCCTAGGGCATGGTATGATAAATTTCGTTCCACTCTACTTGGGTTCTCCTTTACTCAGAGTCAATATGATTCCTCCTTGTTCATTCACTACACATCTAAAGGCATTGTTCTGCTTCTTCTTTATGTTGATGATATGGTCATTACTGGATCTGATCAGGCATCCATCCAGGAACTTAAACAGCAATTACAAGCCTCGTTTCATATGAAAGACCTTGGTAACTTGCATTATTTCCTTGGCCTTGAGGTTCAGTCTACCTCCAAGGGTATATTTCTCCATCAGCATAAGTATGCCACAGACCTTATTTCTATGGCTGGCCTCCAATCAGCTAATCCGGTGGATACTCCTCTTGAGGTTAATGTTAAATACCACCGGGATGAGGGTGACCTGTTGACAGATCCTTTATTGTATCGGCAGCTCGTGGGTAGTCTTAATTATTTGACCATTACCCGGCCTGATATATCATTTGCTGTTCAGCAAGTAAGTCAGTTCATGCACTCTCCTCGTCATCTTCACTTGGCAGCGGTTCGTCGTATAATTCGCTACTTGAAAGGGACTTCTCAACGGGGTCTCTTCTTTCCCATTGGGACATCTCCTCAATTGATTGCATATAGTGATGCTGATTGGGCCGGGTGCCCTGATACTCGGCGATCTGTCACCGGATGGTGCATGTTTCTTGGTTCTTCGTTAATCTCATGGAAAAGTAAGAAGCAAGCAAGAGTCTCTAAATCCTCTACTGAATCGGAGTATCGTGCTATGTCTAATGCATGTTCGGAAATAATTTGGCTTCGTGGTCTTTTGGCTGAACTTGGATTTCCTCAAACAAAGCCAACGTCTCTCTATGCTGACAATACAAGTGCCATTCAGATTGTTGCAAATCCGGTTTTCCATGAGCGTACTAAGCATATTGAAGTCGATTGCCATTCTATTCGTGAAGCCTATGATGACCATATTATATCCATCCCTCACATCAATACTCAGTTTCAGGTTGCAGATATTTTGACCAAAGCTGTTCCTCGTCCGCGCCATCAGTTTCTTGTTAGCAAATTGATGCTCCTTGACCAACCGCATCAATTTGAGGGGGGGATGTGAATCAGGAATTAAATCAGAATGTGAATCAGGAATTCCTTAATTTGCTTTCCTTTGAATTAGCAATCAAATCAGGAAAGACATCTAATTAGCTTTCCTGATTTGCTCAGGATGTGAATCAGGAATTCCTTAATTTGCTTTCCTTTGAATTAGCAATCAAATCAGGAAAGACATCTAATTTGCTTTCCTGATTTGCTCAGGATGTGAATCAGGAATTCCTTAATTTGCTTTCCTTTGAATTAGCAATCAAATCAGGAAAGGCATCTAATTTGCTTTCCTTTGAATGAGGAATCAAATCAGGACTTAATCTGTTGCCTTAATTGTAATTATTTTCCTAGAATAGGCTAGACAAATCAGGAATTGATTAGTTCTCCTTAATGGTAAGTAATTACCTATAAATGTTGTAATCCTTATATATAGAAGAAATAACAAAGTAGAAAGGCATCAAGCCAAAATTCCTGACAATGGAATGAATTAATTAGTGTTTTAGTTCGCCATGCATGTTGTTTTCTTCCTTGTTGAGTTCTTTAATTCTGTGTTGTAGTTATATATCTGCTCATATTATATGTATTAGCTAAATGATGTTGATGCTAAATTATGATCAGTACTGTGTGTTTCTGTAAGAAATTATCTGTATTCATGTGCATGGTTTTAGTATCCTTTGAGCTTATTCTTGTATCGTAAAATTCAAACGTTTAAATCCCTATAATAATTAACTAATACAACTGAAGGAAATAGGTGAAGCGAGAAAAAGGTTTTAATCCTTATCATTAATTAGAGCACCCACAGTTGTTAAAGTTAAAAAATGGCAAAGTAAATAAATAGATTTAGTAATTTGTAGTTTCACTGCAGTTATAAAATACTAAAAGATAGCAAAGGAGAGAAATAATTGATCTATGTTTCTTCCGAAATTTTTAATTTTTTAATTGTTTTAGATCTATATATATATATATCTTCTAATCTTCTAATATTATAATGGGAGAAGGCCTTAGTGTCATTTGTCATTTTGTCATTCTACCAACATGTGCAACACACGTACATAACTAATATAAAGGAGATTTCCGGTTCAAATTATTTCTACGTCAGAGTTTTTATTTTTATTTTTTGCAATTATTAAAACGTGCATCGCACGTGTAAATTACTAGTATATATATATGGGAAATGCTCCATTGAAAATGGGTCTAGTTTTCACGGGTTGGAAAACAATGATCTGAGCCATTGGATCGCTCATGATCGTGATCAGCGGCTCAGATCGGGCCCCCATCATCCGTTTCACTTGATCAACGGAGGGTTAATTTGGGAATTTCGTCCCAAATAACTCTTCACCTGATTCGCTCTGAAAAATTGATATAACCTATGCCGTTGTTGGAACAACGGTATAGGTTATAAAAAATTGAATCATAGGTCATTGTTTGGAACAACGACCTTCAATCAATTTTTTATAACCTAGGCCGTTCTAGGCTATAAAATTTCGTTGTTTCAAATAACCTAGGCTATAAAATTTTATAACCTAGGCCGTTGTTGGGGAACAACAACGGCCGAGGTTATAAAAAATTGATTGAAGGTCGTTGTTCCAAACAACGGCCTATGATTCAATTTTTTATAACCTAGGTCGTTGTTCCCAACAACGGCGTAGGTTATATCAATTTTTCAGAGCGAATCAGGTGAAGAGTTATTTAAGACGAAATTCCCAAATTAACCCTCCGCCACTCAAGTGATATTGGGTGATGGGCGACAGCGATCTGAGCCGCTGATCACGATCAAGAACGATCCAATGACTCAGATTGCTGTTTTGCAACTCGTGAAAACAAACCCGTTTTCAATGAAGCATCTCTCTCTCTCTCTCTCTCTCTCTCTCTCTCTCTCTCTCTCTATATATATATATATATATATATATATATATATATATATATATATATATATATATAATTTTTTTGCGTAAGCGAAACATGATGTTTCGTCAGAGAAAAAAAATCATCGACGCATCCCTCGCATTAACATGATTTTATTTAGTTTTTTTTCTATAGTTTAGTGATCCATAGAAAATCATATGAGTCAATCAATAATTCATAGAAAATCCAATGGTCCAAATCAATAAACCATGGAAAATCATATGCAATTCAACACATAGAATCCCAAAAAAATAAAAATTTTGCAATCCAAGCTCTCGAAACATGGAAACATGATGTTTCGTCGGGCTTCTTTTTTTTTGGGTTTTTTTTTTGTTAGAAAATGAGTGTTTTAGACACCATTTTCGAACCGATTTTTGAGCAATTTTTGAGTAAGATCCTCAATGAATTATTGAGAGATCTTGATTGATTTGTGTTCTCCTTCGTGAGTAGATCAAAATCATATATTGGTTCGCTAAAATCGGTTAAGGGGTGAATGAGAAATTGTCTCTCAAAGTGAGACGTTTTCATTCTTGAAAATGGGTTAAGGGAACATAGTCCACATCGGAAATAACAAAGGAAATAGAAGAGGATATATAGTAATCTCCTTCTAAGCATTGTAAGATGGCTAGAAGAGAGGCTCTCTCTCGCGCGCGCAGGGGGGGTGCAAATCACGGACCGGATTACATGCGACTTGTGTGCGCCCGCACGACCTGCGGACACGAATGCCGGACCGATTTGATCCCACCCCGTGCAGAGCCACTTTTTGCTACAGTTTTCTTTTTGTAACGGCTGAAATGAATGCAAAAAAGGTTCTGTCTGCCGTTACAGTGAAGGCTGTTAATGCCTTGTCTGCCGTTACAGTGAAGGCTGTTAATGCCTTGTCTGCCGTTACAGTAAAGCCTGTTAATGCCTTGTCTGCCGTTACTGAATAACCCAGGCTCTATAAATAGAGGCCTCCCCTTTACTTTCTTCCCTGCACAAACCAGATCCTCTTCTCTTCTTCTTCTGTACTGTTCGTCCATTCTGCTGTTGTTGGTAAGTCGGTGATAGGTTCAAGCGCTTGTACTCGATTCGGGAGTGGTACGTGGTGCCTACGGGATCGCTCCAAGTCGTTGCATCCTGGGAGACAGACGCCTCCGTTCAATCCAGCAACCGGAGAGAGGCGAAATCTGTTTTAAGGACACTGTGTGATACACAGGACTCGGCTTTCTTGGAGTTGTACTTTTCATTTGCTTGCTGTAAGTTGATTAATTTATTTTCCTTTTCTTTTTCTTTCGGATTACCCTCCTCTGTTCCCTTCTCGATTTTTCCTGTGCCTCTCTATCTTTCTTTGTAAAAGAAATTTTGTAAACATCATTGTAACATTTTTAACTATAAAAAATTATCATTTCATCGGACGAATCCAAAAAAAATATTATAAAATATTTGGGGTCGAATAATGTTTCGTCCGATGGATTAAAATAATATAAAATATTTGGGACGAAACATCATGTTTCGTCCGCTATAATATGCATATTGCTATATTTCCTCTCAAATATAGCTATTTACTGTGGCAAAAAAGCTAAAAAACATTGAAATTCAAATCTTATTCCTAGTTCCCCTCTCCAAAAATTCCTAGAGAGAGAAACTCTGAAAAAGAACCCCCTTCGAACACTCGATCTGCGATCGTTGGAGTGGGTGGCGGCTTGGGTTCATCGCCTACTCCCCGCCAACACTATCTCGGAAATCCAAAAGCCGCTGATGCTGGTTCTCCTCATCCCTATTCTCTTCGACGGCGGCGGATTCTCGCCTCTCCCGCCGTCGCTCCTAATCCCCCCACTGTTGCCTCCCCTCGCGCCGTCGATTCTTCTGAGCTTTGGCAATGGGTTAGACGAGCTCCTACGGTGAGGAGCTCGCGGAGGCGGAGCTCCTCCTCTCGTCGTCCTATTGTCCACCGTTGACGGTATTGTGCTGCCACTTGGGCCGCTGCTTGGGCTGCCGCCATTGATCTACTACTAGTGATACACTTCCCCCTTGCCGCCTTTATTCGGAACCGCACCTAATCGTCGACGCCGACCTCCCCTTCGACGTAGGAAACGAAGACTTCGTCGCCACCACTGTGTCCACATCTTCGTTGCCAATCTTGACGATCTGTAGCTACGATTGGATTACAAGGTGCGGGTTGAGTGTGCGAAGTAGTCAAGGTTTGTGCTATTGGCGGAGCCGGACATGGAGGCTAGAATTTGTGCACTTTTTGTTGGGGAGTGATTGTTTTGGGCAGTGGCAGCACTCGAGCTATTTCACCCGACAGCCTTGGTTTTCGAGGCAGCACTGCCGCTACGCCCTCATCATTGAACCTGACATCCAATGCCACTGCCCGTTGTGGCGAGAGGAGAAGGTGATGCTTTAGTTCGCTGTGATTTGTTTTGGGTTTTTTGAATGGGAGAGAGTAAGAGAGTGAGTGAAGATGTTGCTTTTCACTACTCTATGTTGGTATATGTCGTTTTTGGGGTGAGTGTGTTATTTGCGCGATAGTGGAAGGAGAGGAGGAGAAGGCAGGGTTCGGAGGTTGTCAAAATCCCGCCTGAATCGCTTCAGGTGGATGTGCCCCCGCTGTGGAAGCGAGGCATGAAGCTAAACTGACGTGCAAAATTATGATGGGCCGATAACTGTGATTGGGCCCAAGATGGGGTCCATTGCATTTAGTGGAGTTGCAGCAATGGAGCATCCACGATAATGGTGAAGACTATCGGTTTGTTGGCCCACCCTTCAGGGTTGTTGGAGGGATCTCCTATTGTTTATATGGGTCAAGTTGCTTCAAGTTTTATTTTCTTACTAGTAGTTTATACTTTAACTCAATACTCTGGGTTTGTTTTGTTAATTCCTAATTAATGAAACATGGTGACTATATTCCACCTTTTCTTCAAAAAAAGTAAAAAAAAGCTAAAAAATGGCAGAGTACCACACGACTGCAGCGCTCTCATTGCTATAAAAAGGATTTTATCCATATATACCACTCGACTGGGGGTGCTCTTAGAAGCCACAAAAGAAAAGTATGTACTTGATACATGCAAGTAGACGTTGCAGTGACTCTGTATAATTATGTAACAGCGATAACAACAGAATATATATCCTACAATTGATCACAACGATAACAACAAAATATATATAATACAATTGATCACCTTACACACACACACACACACACACACACACATTTGATCATCCATGCGATGACTAGAATGACAGGTTGCACACCCAGGCGCTTGCAATGAAAAAATACATATATACTAGGTTTTTCTGTGGGCACGTGCCTACGGCACGTCTTTGAAACGATGCAGCATATAAAAAGCCTTGTAAATAGTAAAATATATGCAACCTATTTGACTAACAAATCACATAGGTATCAATATTTATATACAATACCACCGGGCAAGAAACTCCACGATAAGTTATAAAAAACAATTAGAATGTTGTAAAACAATCACGTAGGTATCTCTAATTTTTTTAAATCATACGAATAGAGCCATCAATGCTCCGGCCAACACATCTATATAGAACTAACAACGGATATAATTAAAAACAGAGAATATAGTTATAGATACAAAAAAGTGCTACATGCCGATAGAACTAACCACAAAGGCGACAACATTAGCTCCAACTCCCCAAAATAAGTACATAGAGTGATTCACACAAAACACATTTGCTCAAACATCAAGCAATCCACCAGTAAAGTATTGTCCAACACATCAAGGAGGTAAAAATATTTGACGATTAACTTTGATGTTCTCAGTATATTCTACTAACAAATATTAGTATACTTTCTGAGATGTACACTATAATAATATTCATGTATAATACTGGATATATTTACTTTCCAGCCTTTCAGATGCATGAATCTGAAACTTCCATCATGGAGTTTATGTAGCTCAAGTTTGAATAGTAAGACAACAATTAGTTGTAAATAAAAATCCATATTTCCACAACATATGTTGAAAATTAATTATAAATGAAGGTGTACAATCCAACTTCTTAGAACTTTGAGGGTGCAAAATAATAAAATGAAGGGAGGGGAGAGAGATAGTAATAAAGTGATGAGAGTTTTAGTTTTTGGGGGAAAAATATTTAGTTTTGTGGGGAACTTTTTCGCGGGGGGGGGGGGGGGGGGGGGGGGGGGGGGAATATCTTTTGGAATGGTGAATCAGAGCCATTGATTTTGTTTCAATTGAAGGAAAGACACTTGACGATTTTTTTCTTCAAATTGCATTGTGATTTATTACACACACACATTTGATCATCCATGCGATGGCCATAATGACAGGTTGCATGATACTAGCAATGTTGATTTAAAGAAAAAACAACAGATAAAGAATGGTTTATCTTGATTTGAAATTTTAACTGGAAGAGAAATATAGAGGATTAGAAGAAGAAATACAGAAGATTTGAAGATGAAGTTTGTTCATAAAGTTTCTTGCTACCCATTCCATTTCCTTTTCTGCTTTTTATACTCTGTTACAATTTGATCTGCCACTCTAGTGTCGACGCGTGTCCTTGGCCTCCACCGCCTTTGTTTCACGCAGGTGGATCATCCTTTCTTTCTGAGCCAGTTATGAGAGTTGTTACATAATCATTAAGACGTCGAGACTGGTTGATTGATCTTCTGGGCCTAGCTTCATTGGCTAGATTACTCCTGCGGCCCATAACATTGTTCCTTCCTGTAACATTTCCACCCTCTTCAAGTGCAACCTTGTCCTCAAGGTTGAAATTAGGGAATGACTTTACTACCGCCTCCTTATCCTTCCATGTTACTGTAGATGGTGATAAGCCTTCCCTCTCTACTAACACTTCGTTGATAAATCTGCTACCTCTTTTTACTCTTCTTTCCTGCAGTGCTCGAAGTGAATGAACTGTTACATACGATTCTAGTATGGTCTCAGGGAGTGGAATGGGCTCGACTATGCTTGGGTTTCCTCTGCAAGCTCTTAACATTGAAACATGGAAGATTGGATGTATGCGAGAGTGTATCGGTAACTGCAGCTTGTATGCAACCTTTCAAATTCTTTTGATTACTTGAATTGGCTTGTAATACCGTTTGCTGAGTTTGTGTGAGGTGCATTGCACCACTGATTGCTGTCTATAAGGTTGAAGTTTGACGAACCCCCACTCCCCTTCCTCAAACACCTTCTCTACTCTGTGCTTGTCAGATCAGCTCTTCATTATTTCCTGTGCTCTGATGAGACTTGTGAGCACTTTGTGAAGTATTTCATTGCGAGACTGCAACTGATTATCCACTTGAATGTGGCATGATGTTCCCTGTATATATCTTTGAAGCGGTGGAGGTTTTCTTCCATAGACCGCTTCAAATGGGGTCATGTTTATAACTTAATGTTGTGTGGTATTATACCAGTATTCTGCCCACTCCAAATATTTGATCCACTCTTTTGTTTCTTCAGATACGAAGCTCAGCACATACTGTTCCAAACACCGATTTAGAACTTTCGTTTGTCCATCCGTTTGTGGATGGTATGCACTAGGCATGCAAAACTGTGTGCCTTGCTTGGTGAAGAGCTCCCTCCAGAATTGGCTCACAAATAGGGGATCTCTATCAAATACGATAGATTTAGGAATTCCATGCAACTTTGCCACGTTTGAAAAAAATAGCTCAGCCACCTTACTTGCACTGTAATTTGCTGGAAGTGGAATGAAATGTGCATATTTGGATAGTCGATCCACAACAACCAAAATTGCATTTTTTTTTCCTTGAATGCTAGCAGCCTTGTAATGAAGTCCATTGCGATATCCTCCCAAATTTGCTCGGGGATTTGTAAAGGTTGAAGTAATCCCGCAGGTGGATGGGTATCTATTTGGTCTGCTGGCATGCAATACATTCTTGCACAAACTTCTTAATATCCTTCGACATATCATCCCAGTAAAAATTAGCCTTAACTCCTGCTAGTGTGCTTGCGACTCCAGAGTGTCCTCCTTCAGGTGATGAGTGAAAGGTGAGAAGAACTTCAGGTGTGAGTGTTGTAGGCAACATAATTCTCTTCTTATACAAGATTATACCCTCTCTTAATGTGTAGTCAGGAATGATTGTAGAGGAATCTGAAAGCTTGTGCAATAGTTGGGCACATTTGGTATCATTGATATTTTCATCTTTAATTCTATCCAGAAATAAAGTTCCTGGTGTTGATACCTGTAATGTGTTCATCTTTGGTTGCCTCGAGAGCATCAGCAGCAACATTAAGCTTGCCTGGCCTGTAAACAACTTTGTAATTAAATCCCGCTAACTTTTGGATCCATTTTTGTTGTTCAGGAGTCTGAATTACTTGACTCATTATGTACTTCAAGATTTTTTGATCTTTTATTATAACAAATTCTCCCCCCCAATAGATATTGTCTCAACTTCTTCATGGCTTTGGTTATGGCATACATTTCACGCACATAGGTGGATGAATTTTTCATTTTTATTGACATTTTCTTATTGTGGAAGGCTATAGGGTGTCTATTTTGAGATAATACCCCTCCAATTCCAGCTCCTGATGCATCTGTCTCCAGCTCAAAGGGTTCTGAGAAGTTTGGTAGTTCAAGTACTGAAGCCTTAGTCATGGCCTCCTGAAGCTTTGTAAATGCCCTCTTTGCCTCTGCATTCCACCCGAACCCATCTTTTCTTGAGCAATTCAGTCAATGGAGCTGCCAACAACACATACGATCTTATAAATCTCCTATAGTATCCAGTTAACCCCAAGAATCCCCATAAATGTTTGATGTTTTGGGGGGTTGGCCAATGTATCATTGCTTCTATTTTTGCACTATCCACATGTATCTCTCTTCCTCTCCCAATCAAATCTCAAAACCCTAATCCCCTCCACTAAACAAATCAGCTGCCAAACCATAATCCTAATCCTAATCCACAATAACAAGAGCTGCTACACCAACAACGGCGCGACAGCAACCTCTCCTTCAACAATCAACAACCATCAACAACAAACCCTAGCCCAATCCCGAAGAACCACTGCAACAACGCGAGCCGGATGCCGCTCCGCAGTCCTTGTCGTCTCCTCATCCTCCTCGCTCAGATATTCCCGCTTCGTCACCTACAACATCTCCACCTTATCAAAATTCGAGCTTCGCGATCTCAAATGTCGTCTCATCTCCAAAGCCTCGACGGTTTCAGGATTCAGATCTCCTTTTTCGGATCAAATCCACTATCCTTTCCCCTCCGTCAAGAAACCCTTTTTCAGTCGTCTCTCTCTCTCTCCAACCCATCACCCATGATCCTGATCCCGAATCTTGACGCGGATCTGAAACCCTTAGCACGAAATTAGTCTGTTTCCGTCGCCGCCTCTCGCAGTTGCCACTGCCGTCGACCACTCCAAACTGGTCCGCCACCCTCGCCGAAGTCTACCGATCCTTCCGCCGCCCTCCCCAACTAACACCCAAAACCCTAGCCCTAACTGATGCTTCTCCCCACATCTTCAAACCCAAATATCCTACACCAAATCCGGCCCGCTTACTCCATACCCAAACTCAATATTCCAAACCCTAACTCCTCTAATACCCATACCCAACCTGTCAACCCAAATCCGACCCGAACCTACATCCAAAACCTAACTCATTTTTTGTTTTTTTTTCAAAAGAAAAAAAAGAAAAAAAATCAGAAAAAAATCCGATTTTTTTAATATTATTTCTTACAAGTCCTTCAGCTTCTACAGTCTTCGTCAGAAAACTCACTCCGAGTTTGAGAGGGGGAGATATCAACATCATCACAGTTCTCAGTTCTCAAGTCAGGAGTGATATCCCAACATGCGCCAATAGTGCGCCACTTCCTTCCACAACATACTTCTACTTCTCAGTTCGGGGTGAGATCCCAACAGATCGGGATATGGAGATCCTGCCACAGTTAGGGATATGGAAATCTCAACAGTGCGCTACCACTACTTCCTTCCGCTACTGCGCCATCGAGCGCCTTCTCTGTGCCATCTACTTGAGCGTTGTTCCAAGCATTACAGTTTGCCGTTCTGCCATATCAACATCATCAATATTCCAAACTCTTGTTGTTTGAACCAACTTGAGTTTGAGAGGGGGTGTTTTTTATAGATAAAAGTGACTCGACGTCACCGATTTCATTAATGATAGATTAACGAAACATATAGTAGTAAATATTACAAGTCTAATCTAACCAAGTCTTCAACATCCAGACAACATAGAACAACATAATAAAACAGCCAAAATACATCATAACTCCGACCCAAAAGTATCAAAACCTCCATGACCATCAACACGCATCCCTGAGGTGTAGTAGGATGCGGTCCCCCTCACAGTCTCTACTATTCTATCCCCTCCAACAGGAGCCTCTTTCTAGTCCCTGCATGATCTGCCCAAGCCTCTATTAGAACCATGATTTTATGCAATATACATTATGAGAGAGATTAGTTTAGTTCCATATTGAATAATGTATTGATTTAGTCTCCCCTTCTCTCCTATATATAGGAGACATATTGTACTCAGTTTAATCATTCAATAATCAATAAAGTTTTCCTTTCTATCCCTAATTCTAATAAGAGTCATTACATAATCATTGAGACGTCGAGGCTGCTTGATTGATTTTCTGGGCCTAGCTTCGATTTAGTCTTCCCTTCTCTCCTATATATAGGAGACATATTGTACTAAGTTTAATCATTCAATAATCAATAAAGTTTTCCTTACTATCCCTAGTTCTAACAAGAGTCATTACATAATCATTGAGACGTCGAGGCTGCTTCATTGATCTTTTGGGCCTAGCTTCATTGGCATGATTACTCCTGCGGCTCATAACATTGTTCCTTCCTATAACATTGCACACCTAGGCGTTTGCAATGGAACATCTCCCATATATATATCTATATGAATATATATGAATAGAAGGATAAACAAACCTCAAGCCCTTTGGCTAGTGCTCAATAACGCAATTCTCACCAGAGAGAACCTGACCAAAAGACAACCCCAGATTGCAATCGACTGTGGATTCTGCAACATGCACACGGAGAATTTGAACTACCTTTTTATCCACTGCCCAAGGAGTAAGGCGACTATGGTAGAGATTTTACGAGCCCTAGGAACAAGTGACTACCCCTACGAATATGAGAATTTGTGGGTTAGCCCCAAATTCGCAAAGGTTCGCCATGAAATGAAGGATGCGTGGTATATTGTCATTGCGGCAACTACATGGGTGTTATGGCTAGACAGAAATAACTTTTATTTTCGTGCTTCATGTAATAGTATTTCTGGTAACCTTACTCATATCATGCATCTTATTTCTTTTTGGGCTACAACTGCCGCCACAGGAGCGAGAGGAAGGATTGCCAGAATCTTCCAGGTAGAGGATTTTGATGATGAGGAGGTAGAGTTCGGACCGACACTGGACTGAGGGGCGGAGCCGTCTCAGTAGCTGCACTCTATGCTAGTTTGGTCTTGACCTACTGTACTTTTGGGTTATGTTTGGAGGATTCGACCCACTCCCCAGGGTTGGTTTGATGGGGGTTTATATTTTATTTCCTGCACTGTTTTGTCTTTCTTGCTTTGTACTTTTGTATCCTTTCCGGCACACCGGGGTTGTTTTATTAACTGCTTATTAATGAAACATGGTGGCTTTATTCCACCTTTTATCTAAAAAAAACAGATTTCACAACATTCTACAGGAATTGAAATGATTGTGCAAGGATTGCTAAATATCAATATCTCTGCAGTGAGAATTATGTGTATAGATTTTTTTGTTGAAGTAAGGATTAAGAATTTGAGATACTATCCGTCCATAACTGAGCGAATCATCCATGCAGAAAGCCCACTGATATGGGTACAAGTAAATAAAATTGTTGAAGATATTCTTAAAGATAAAGGAAATATATTAATTTCTTGCTATTATGTACCATCGACTCAACATAGTCTCTGAAGCAGCCACAGCTTTTTCAGCAGAGGAAAAGCATCCATAGCGTTCAAGGATACTGTCCATACTGCACACAAAAGAAACAATTGATGTGATTTCACTCCTGACCTCATTTGTTCATTATCAGGCGAAAAACTGCTACAAGAAATCGTTGCAATAAATAATATAATCATGTAACAATCATACTAAATTGATGATTTTCCATCAGTCTCAGAACTCAAAATCAGCAACTTTAAACATGAGCCATAGATGTTCCAATACTTACATAGAGCCAACCAAAGCCAACATTACTAGACCAATACACATAACAGCAGCATTACTATTTACTAGATCACCACTTAAAACTCTAACTACCATCAAAATAACCCAAAAGACATGATATATATGATCAATAAAGGAGATCTTTCTTGGCATGAAGATTGAGGAAGTAACCCCTAGGATCATCCTCAAAACTAGCCCTAGGCATGAGAGCCCCATTCCTCCCAGGTGCCCTCATCATCCTGCCGTCGTCATCTTGACGACGACTGTCGTCATCTTGACGACGACTCCTGCTGCAGCAGCAGCAGCAGCAGCAGCAGCAGCAGTGGCAGCGGAAGCGGCAGCGGCAGCAGCACCAGTAGAAGACCAGCAGGACCAGCCCAATGGGCAGTACACGTGTCAGCCCAATATGGGCCCACTTGTGAAAGGTGTCATCTCTGGTCTCAGGTGGCAGTACCTGGTTGAACTTGTCAACCAAAAAGGCCCAGAAGGCTGCAAGTAAGTGGAGCAAGTAGTGAAGTTGTTTCAGAAAGAAGTCACCTACACTCTCTCCTGGTTGTGGGCCCCATCCTTGTTCTCCTTCTTCTCCTCCTCCAAAGTTGGTCACCACTTGCTGGATTTTGCCTACTAGCAGCTTCCTTGTTCCCTCCATTGTTCTCTTCTGATTGTATCTGTCTTTGTTTCAGAAGAATATAAAGAAGAAGGAGAAGAAGATGCACACAAAAAAAAGGTGAAGTCTTTTCATTACTGTAAGTAACTTTAGGTGATTGGGTTTGTGCACATAGATTATATAATTGAATTGAACCCCAAGCTTGCACCCTAAGTAACAATCTACCGTAAGTGGGTCATACATAATTATGATGAAGATATAGTAATTATGAATGACAATCTAATGTAATTAATAAACAAAAAGAAGAATTACAATTGCTACTAAACGGTTTAAACTTAAGATCGGGAAGCTACCAATAAAATAAGAATTAAGGGTAAGGAATTCGGGTGCAGATAACATTCATTAATCATTAATTCGATCGGAGTCTTGCTTCAAATTCAAAAAAATTATATAATCATTACGCAAATACTCAAAATGGGTACATGTTTCCAAAGCAGATTAGTCGCATATTTCGATCCGGCCAACAAAAGATCATAATCCTATGCTAATGAATTTTGATCTCGGCCGCTTACTCAACAACGTTAGCTGACCAAGTAAATTAATCCTTAACGCCCCTCGGATTTTTTTGCATAAAAATGACTGGAAAAATTACAATTAACATCAGATCTAAGTTGCAAAATTTTGCAATTTTTTTATTATCAATTTACAAAATGGGATTCTAAAACAAATAAGTAACAATTTCTTCTAAATCTAATACAGAGATTAGTAGCAAAACCTAGGGTTACACAGTTCCAATTAAAAACGGAGTCATTGACGTTATGCGGAAATCTTACCGAATTAGAGCAGCGGCGGCGGCGGCGGCGGCGGCTGAGTAGTTCGAGGGGAGGAAGTAGGAAACCCTTAAAGCCCGATCCGGGCATTTATATAGTCTAATATCACGTGTGAGCGCGTGCAAATGTTTACAATTTGCATATACACCCATCAAATATTGTTTATGTTTATTACATTTTACAACAAAAATGTGATATATTACATCTAACACCCAATTACCTTCATAATTTCGTGTGGACCTCAAAAAGATTCTTATTTTACAAACTTGTTCAAACAATCTATGGGAGGCAACCGGTCCAGGTGGGCCGGTTTGGGCCAAAGCCCGCAGGGCCAGGCCCTGTAGTGGGCCGGTCCTAGTTTGGGCTCATGTTGGGATCGGTCTGGTCCGTTCCGCGCTCAAGTTGGGACTGGTTCAGTTTGGTCCGCGCCAGTCTGGGCCAAAGCCCGTTGGGCTAGGCCTGTAGCGGGCCGGTCCTAGTCTAAGCTAAAGTTGGGACCGGTCCAGTCCGTGCTCAAGTTGGGACTGGTCCGGGCCGGTCCTAATGGACATAAACTCGAGTCAGGACCGGTCCCCAGTTGGGCTGGTCCCCCCCCCCTCTTTCTTTTAACTTATAAAACAGATTTTGAAAAAATGTAATATTGCAGTATATTCCGACGTACGAGATTCGTATAAAAAAATATGTAAAATTTTTTCATGTAGTACTGAAGTCTAGAATGAATGATGTGCACGAATGATATAAAATAAGAAATACATTACATGTTATAAAAAAATATGTAGTACAAACTACAATATTATATGGCAAGATGGTAAGCTTAGGGGTGATCTAGAGTTTGAGATAGCCCATGGTTAGATTGAGAGAGGGCATTGGACTCCTGTCGTGTACCTCAACTTAACCTAAACATAGAATCTCATCCCCCTATATTTCCTAGTGAGCTTTCATGGACATTGTTGCCGCTAAATCTGGTGTGGGGGCAAACAGATAGTATTTGTGGATTCTTAGGAAAACTGAATAGCAAACCTGAAACATGTTCCGCCGGAGTTTGACCGCTGACTCCCGCCGTTCACCTGCAAAAAGTACGAGACATCGGGGTTGATCCCGGCGACGCACCCTCCGACGCTCAAGTCAGTAATCAGGGATGATTATGAAAGAGCGTAAAATTGGCAAAAGATTGATTACCTCTTAATAGAGATGCATGGGGGGTATTTATAAGCGTCTTAGGGATCAGATTAGGAATGTAATCGCCGTGATCTGATAAGGAATATATTCCCTGTAAACAGATTAGGAATGTAATTCCTAATTCCCAGTGGAGGGATAGATGTGAATCAGGGTCGTTGATTAGTATTAATCAGGGATCCTGATCCTATCCCTCTGGATCGGGTTTTCTGCTGGTTGAAATCCGCACCCGATTGAGGTGGATCCTGTTGTGCAATCCAGCTATCTAAATAAATAGATAAACTAGACACAAATTAAAACCTCGCAAGTGTACAAATCGTTTAGAGAAGCGTAGTGACGAGCAAGGGTCGGTCCCATAGAGATTGTAGTACTTAACTTACTAACCAATAAAATAGAAATAAGGATCTTAAAGAGTTATTTCTAAAGAAATAAAAAGATTAAAAACTATATCGAGAAGTTTTGAATCACAAATATTTATCAAGTAGTTGGGTTTTGATTTCCACCTGTAGTCAGTAATGCTAAGTCACCTTCTTTACTATTCTAGTTACTCATGTTCGTTCCTTTAAGGGCATGGTATCTACTCCTTAAAGTATTGTTTCCCTAGCCAAGAATTAGGCATGGTATCTACTCTAATTCGTTTCTTCCCTTAAGTATTTAGCATGGTATCTACTAAGTTGCACTTAAAGAAAACATAAGAACAATGGAAACGAACAAACACTCAAGGTTCTAGAAATTGGTATCAGATCTAGATCCCTCCAGTTGATTAAACCAAGAACCCCTAAGGATTCCCTTGTTACAAAATATGAACATGAGATACGGGTCGTCTCAATATGCTCATATAACAGATTCAGATTTATACTACGCAAACTTGATAAACTCAGATTCTGTATGTCAGTCGACTTGCTGTCACCTCAGTCGACTGCCCTTAGAATTCTGAACAAGTTTGATTATTATAAATTTATATCAATTCAATCAGGTTCAATCAATAAGTAAAAGAGAAGGATTCAGAAGAATTTAGCATTACATAACTACGGTTTCAATCTACCCAACTATGAAATTAGTTCCACATAATAAGACTTTTATTGATTAACAAGTTCAAATACATGATTAGCATAAAAGAATCAGAAAGAGAAGGAATAAACTGATGTAATTCGGCCAGATGGGTCGGCTGGCTGTCACACAGTCAACCGGCCGTTCTCTTCTTCGTACTTGATCTCCTCTCTCCTTCTTCGATGCTGATAGAATAATGCTCTTGGTTGATGTCTTGATGATTCTAGAACTCTGTGATTCGGCTGGTGGTGAGAGAGGGGGGAGAGAATAATGCCTCTTGATTGATATTTATAGAACGCGGCATGAGAATTAGGGTTTGCCCCTTTTTCAGGAAGGTCCTCCTCTTTCTTTCTTTATTTGATCGACGATTTATTTCTTTCTCTTTTCTTCTTTTCTTCCTTATCTGCTAACCACGTGCTCTTGGCAATCCCCAGTCTCTTGCTTTGATTTGTTGGAGAAGTTGTTATTCGCATATAATCTGGGTTCAGATAGATTTGGATTTAGATGCGGATGCATCTTATCTTTTCACTCCGCCAAATGCCAGTCGACTGGTGAAGAGTGTAAGTCGACTATGCCGAGCCCCTTCAATCTCTCTGTCCAGTCGCCTGTTTGAAGAACCAGTCGACTGATGCTCTGCAAATGCTGTGTAATCATCTTTCAGTCTGTATTAGTCTTGAATCTGCTTCGTTTGCTGCTTTTAGGCTGTTTCCTATGGAAAAGAGAAAAGAAGAGTAAATCACCACATACAGAGCATTTAAATGTCTAATTTCACTAAGATTATTGCTCCTAAAAGTGAATATTATTGAGTTCATCAAATAATCCCCGTCAACGGCGTCAAAAACTTGTTGTGCAATCCAGCTATCTAAATAAATAGATAAACTAGACACAAATTAAAACCTCGCAAGTGTCTAATTTCACTAAGATTTATAAGCGTCTTAGGGATCAGATTAGGAATGTAATCCCCGTGATCTGATAAGGAATATAATCCCTGTAAACAGATTAGAAATGTAATCTCTAATTCCCAGTGGAGGGATAGATGTGAATCAGAGTCGTTGATTAGTATTAATCAGGGATCCTGATCCTATCCCTCTGGATCGGGTTTTCTGCTGGTTGAAACCCACACCCGATTGAGGTGGATCCGTTCGTAGGTTATTGGATCTTTGATGGAGAGATCACGTACCCATTTCAGACCCATTGGTAGGTGAAATTACTGTTTCGCCCCTGGACTTCAAGATTCGCGCCTGATTTGGACGGTTCCGATTAAACCCCATTTTTATCCATATCACGAGCCCCCTACTCCCGAAGACTGAGCTTGGTCAGCCTTTGAGGAGTAGTTTTACTGTTTTAATGGCTAGTAGAGTTGTGTCGGAGTTCAATATGGGAGGTTTTGAATCTTGAAGGAGGGAGTGTGGTAATTTCTCAAGTTGGTTGCACTTTGAGTTGTTCCTGAGTTCTTCGGATCATGTGGTGTTTTCGTTCATCTTTGCGAAGTGTCAATTCGTCGTTCGGGGGTCTTAGAAGATTGTTCTTGGTAATAATTACTTGTTTGGGGATTAGAAAATGCTTTCCCAACTTTACGATTACTTTCCCGGGGTTCTTCCTTAACTTCCCGAATTTTTAATTGTTTTTTCGCAATTTTTTGGCGAATGGCTCGGTCATTTTCCTTCGTTGTGCGGCCTACACGCTTGTATCACACTACCGACCCCTTCCAGCGCTCGCTGCCCAGTAGACCGAGGTCCGTGGGTGGTTCGGCACCTTCTTCCGAAGAAGAGAGGCACCTAGACTAGGTTGTGAGTGCTGAGAGGGAGTTCGGCGAGGTCCGAGGTCCAACTTTCCATGTAAAATGGTCGGTGTCAAGAACGCTCGGCAGCTGGTGCCGACCCCCAACTTTCCATGTAACATGGTCGGTGTCAAGAGCACTCGGCAGCTGGTGCCGAACCCCAACTTTCCATGTAACATGGTCGGTGTCAAGAACGCTCAGCAGCTGGTGCCGAACCCTAACTTTCCATGTAATATGGTCGGTGTCAAGAACGCTCGGCAGCTGGTGCCGAACCCCAACTTTCCATGTAACATGGTCGGTGTCAAGAACTCTCGGCAGCTGGTGCCGAACCCCAACTTTCCATGTAACATGGTCGGTGTCAAGAGCGCTCAGCAGCTGGTGCCGAACCCCAACTTTCCATGTAACATGGTCGGTGTCAAGAGCGCTCGGCAGCTGGTGCCGAACCCCAACTTTCCATGTAACATGGTCGGTATCAAGAGCGCTCGGCAGCTGGTGCCAAACCCCAACTTTCCATGTAACATGGTCGGTGTCAAGAGCACTGGCAGCTGGTGCCGAACCCCAAATTTCTATGTAACACGGTCGGTGTCAAGAGCGCTCGGCAGCTGGTGCCGAACCCCAACTTTCCATGTAACACGGTCGGTGTCAAGAGCGCTCGGCAGCTGGTGCCGAACCCCAACTTTCCATGTAACACGGTCGGTGTCAAGGTGTCAAGAATGCTCGGCAGCTGGTGCCGAACCCCAACTTTCCATGTAACACGGTCGGTGTCAAGAGCGCTCGGTAGCTGGTGCCGAACCCCAACTTTCCATGTAACACGGTCGGTGTCAAGAGCGCTCGGCAGCTGGTACCGAACCCCAGCTTTCTATGTAACATGGTCGGTGTCAAGAGCGCGCTCGGCAGCTGGTGCCGAACCCCAGCTTTCCATGTAACGTGGTCGGTGTCAGAGCGCTCGGCAGCTGGTGCCGAATCCCAACTTTCCATGTAATATGGTCGGTGTCAAGAGCGCTCGGCAGCTGGTGCCGAAGTCCTTGACTTTGTCATTTTCTGGTGGAGAATGCCTTGCGGAGTTGGTGGCTTTTGCGCTCCTGACAGACGTGGCAGTCATTAAATGTGATGGCTTCTGAACTTCTGACAGCTCTGACGGATGAGACGTTCATTTAATGCAGTGACCTCTGAGCTTCTGCCAGATGGGACAGTAATTAATGCGATGTACGGCTTGGCATGGCAAACAAGGCGACGATTGAGGTCGCTTTTGTCGTTTTGCGTGAATGGGCCGGCAGTATGGGCCCATTAACCTCGTTTTGCATGCCTCGCTCTATAAAACCCCACCCCCTCTCTCATTTTTCACTTCTCTTCTCTTTTACTCAGGCGGTTATTTGTGCTGAGCGAGTGATTCCGGTGATCGCCGTTCGTTTTCCGGTGAAGTTTCCGATAGCACGTTTTTTAAGGTAATTTATACTTAGTCTTTTTCCGAGTATAAATATGTCTCTTCCCTCTGTCTCCGAGTCATCTTCTTCTTGGTCCGCGCCCTCCCTTGAAGTTGTCGAAGCCCAGACTTCGAGTTGCCCAGATAAGGGCAAGAAGGTATCTGGCCGGGACACAATCGTGGAGGATCCGAAGCGCATGGGGGAGTTCGGCAGGTTACTGGGGCCACTGACCGGGCTTCACAGAGTTCGAGAGCTTTTGGAGGAGCATGCCGAGCGAATTGTTCACCGGAGGGGGAGGACTTTCGAGGAGAATGCGGCGAGGGAGACGACCGAGGCGGATGAGACGGTGTCGATCCTCCGCGAAGAAGACTTGGGAGTGATCCGGGACTGTTTCCACATCCCGGAGGAGTACGAGCTTATGCTGCCGGATCTCGAGGTTAGGGCCAACTCGCCGCTGCCAGTGACCATGTGTTGCTGGCCAGTTGACGCTTTTATCGCCGGGGCTCGGCTACCTCTCCATCCGTTCGCTATCCTCGTTCTGAGGTGGTTTGGGGTCAGCCCCATCCAACTTATGCCGAACGCATGGAGAGTCATAAACGGCTTCGTACTTCACTGCCAAGCTGCTGGGATCGAGCCGGAGCTGAATGTACTTTAGACGATCTATCGGTTTCATCAAGGGAACCGGTCGGAGTTCCGGTACTATTTGGCTCCGAGGCATGGCGGTAGGCTCGTTATATGCCCAGACTCCATCAAGCACTGGCGTGAAAAGTTCTTGATAGTGCGGAGTGCGAAGGCCTGGCCTATTCCTTCCAGTTGGGTCGAAGAGGTGCCGAAGAGGTTGAAGGCGCTGCCCAAGCTTCACCCTGAAGAAGAAGAGGCAGTTCGGACACTTCTCGACCGGCCGAAGTATGATTGGAAGGAGCTGACCGAGGATGTCTTGTTCAGGGGAGGGCTCTGTCGTGTAGATCCCTGTACGCGGCTTCTTTTATGCTTTCGTGCTTTGTTTTTCGTACTTTACTTTTCATGATTTGTGTTGTGCTAATCAACTTCATTTTTAATGCAGAGGCGATGGACGACGGGGTGTTGGCTTTGAGAGCAGGCCTTGCCAATAAGGCGCCAAAGAAGCGCAAGAGGGTGGCCACCAAGTTGCCGACCGCCAAGACTCCGAGGGTCACGGAGGTGGCCGAGGATGTGGAGACCCTCGGAAGCCCGGCCGGTGCCGGTGGAGGTGCCTCGGCATCAACCGGGGTCGGCGAGTTCCCCATCGCCGCAGCCCTTGGGATGGCGACGCCCCCGCTGTCGGTGGTGGCCGAGGAGCTCCTGACCGAGGAGCACAAAAGGATCCATGTTCCGGATTGGCAAGTTCGGAAACATGACGGATTCCTCGGCAACTCCTTGGCGAGTATGCAGGCGGTCAAGCATCTGGTGATGCCGAAGGATCGCGCTGCCATGGAGGCCGGGCAAGAAGGCGACGACGTCATCGAGATTACTCGCTCGGCGGTCTCGTTAAGTGTTGAATTTTTGCTGTGCATTAATTCTTCTTAGGCCTAATTTCACTAACTCTTTTAATGCCTCGTCTCCTGTCGCAGATCATCGTCCATTTTGGTCACATCACGGAGAGGTTGACGGCTCTGGAGAAGGAGCTGAAGCAAGAGTCCGACCAAGCTCGGAAGGAGAAGGCTCGGATGGGGAACGAGCTCGACAAGCTCAGGGTCGAGTTCGAAGGGCGGTCGACCAGGGTCGAGTCCCTCGAGGCTTAGGTCGTGAAGCTGGAGGGCGATCTTCTTCGCCAGAAGGAGGAGGCGGCCAAGCAATTGGCTGAAGCAGCGGAGGCCAAGGCTGCCGCTGTGAAGGTGGCGGAGGACGCGACCATGGAGAAGGCGCAGGGTTTCCTCGCCCAGAACATGGCCAAAGCCTACGCCGAAGCCATCGCCCGGGTGACGAAGGCGTACTCTGACGTGGACTGCTCGGGATGGAGATTGTTCCCGGGCCACGTCGAAGGCTTCGACCCCGAATCAGAGGGGGAAGAAGAAGAAGGGGAGGACGAAGTCGAGACTGAAGTCGAAGTCGTCGCCGAGGTCCCAGGGTCTGTGGTTACCCCGCTGGCAGTGGTGACCCCTTCAGAGACGTCGACCCCCACCCATTCTCGCTGCCCTGGGAAAGAGGTCGCGCCCTGACTCCGCTCGCTTTTTCTTTTCTTCTGTTCTTTTTTTTTGTAACGCCTAATCGCGGACTGGCCACCGCTTTTTTGTAATGAATGAAAACATCTTTTTGGGCTCGACTCTGTGTCTCTCTATCTTTTCTCAAGAATTTTTGAAATTTGGCTAAGTGTAGGAGTTCGGCAATGTGTTTGAGAATTTGTTGTTTGCTTCGACTTCTTTTCAGCTTGTGGTGGTGACTCAAGCCGTCGAGCCTACTGGCTCGGGGGACAATGCTCGTCCCGAGGTCGGCTTAGGAGCGACGAGGCTGTGTTTGGCGAGGTGCCAGGAGCGGCTCTACGAAGTCGAGCTGGGATTGCGCAGAGCCGAAAGCGAGCGGAACCATCTTCAACTCATCCTGGGTCGGCGAGACATCGAGATCCGGCGACTGGAGAGCAGGATCGCCGAGATGACCCCTTTAGGAGAGGATGAGGGTTCGTCGACTGCATTTAGCTATGGCCTTCAGATCAAGTGCATTCGCCACACTTTATCCAAAATAACTGCGGAGAGGGACGATCTGCTTTCTGAGATTCGTCACCTGCAAACTGTAGAGACGGAGCTTCGAACGGAAGGAGAGGGATTGACGGCCAAGGTGGCCAAACTGACGACCAAACGGGACAAACTGACGACCGAGGTCGACGCACTGAAGAGAACCACGGTAGATAAGACCATCGAAGTCACTCATCTTTGCCGTCTTATCGCGAGTCGCTCCGGTGTCCCGAGCTCCGCGATACCTCCTTGCTTCGAGGTCGATGTCAAAGATGATTCTCTGAGGGAACGAATCTCAGAGCTGGAGGCAGAGGTGGCTCGTCTCAAACTGCGTTCAGGGCCGATCAATGTGAGGAGCACTTCATGTACTCGCACGGAGAGCGATCGGGGCATCACGTTTTATGAGCTCGCGACCCGTTCGCCTGTCGGCCATCCCAGCCCGGGGGATGCGCAAAGTGCTGTGGCCATTTCATCGAGCGGAGCCTCCGTCGGAGCGACTGTTAGGAGCAGCGCCGAGGACACGTCTCAATTTGCTGGTTTGGGGTCGAGCTCCGGAGGCAAACGTCGCCGCCCTCGAGTGTCCTTGAAGCGGAACATCCCTGTGCCACGGAGGCGTTGAAGATCTTGTTTTTGAAGCCTTTGTATTTTAGCCTAAGTGCAACAAGTCGGCATTGTAACTTTTGCTCTTTAAGGCCTTGTAATCTTGTTGTATGGAAGAGCCGCCTTGTACTGCGTCCCAATTCTTAATAATATTTCTTTCTTGGACTTGCATGTTCTTTGTAGCTCTGTGTAGTTGTTTTGTTTGTGACTGTGTTCTTCGTGCCGAGGTCCCTGAGCTGGCCTTTTGCTCGTTTGGGGGTCGGCGTCATGAGCGTTCGGCCAGTGGTGCCGAGCTGTTCTTCGGTCACTTAATCTCGCGAACTTGCGAGATGAGTCGAGCTTCGCTTAACAGTGAGCTCGCGGAGTGCGGTCGAGCCAAGTGTTGGACTCCGAACCATCGTTAGAGTAGTTCAACGGTTGTGGGAGCAATTCCGAATGGCGAACTACTTCTAGCTCGCTTAGGAGCGAACTTGCGGAGTAGAATCGAGCCAAGTGTTGGACTCCGAACCATCGTTAGAGTAGTTCAACGGTTGTGGGAGCAATTCCGAATGGCAAACTACTTCTAGCTCGCTTAGGAGCGAACTTGCGAAGTAGAATCGAGCCAAGTGTTGGACTCCTAACCATCGTTAGAGTAGTTCAACGGATGTGGGAGCAATTCCGAATGGCAAACTACTTCTAGCTCGCTTAGGAGCGAACTTGCGAAGTAGAATCGAGCCAAGTGTTGGACTCCGAACCACCGTTAGAGTAGTTCAACGGTTGTGGGAGCAATTCCGAATGGCGAACTACTCCTAGCTCGCTTAGAAGCGAACTTGCGAAGTAGAATCGAGCCAAGTGTTGGACTCCGAACCACCGTTAGAGTAGTTCAACGGTTGTGGGAGCAATTCCGAATGGCGAACTACTTCTAGCTCGCTTAGAAGCGAACTTGCGAAGTAGAATCGAGCCAAGTGTTGGACTCCGAACCATCGTTAGAGTAGTTCAACGGTTGTGGGAGCAATTCCGAATGGCGAACTACTTCTAGCTCGCTTAGAAGCGAACTTGCGAAGTAGAATCGAGCCAAGTGTTGGACTCCGAACCATCGTTAGAGTAGTTCAACGGTTGTGGGAGCAATTCCGAATGGCGAACTACTTCTAGCTCGCTTAGAAGCGAACTTGCGAAGTAGAATCGAGCCAAGTGTTGGACTCCGAACCATCATTAGAGTGAAGAGTAAAAGTAGAGAGATGTAAACAATAGTAAAATATGAAAAAGTTTTCTTTATTAATGACTAATAGCTGGCTGCTTCTAAAGTTGCAAGCTGTTATTACAAGAGGGAAAATAAAAGCAAAGCAAAATAAGTAATAGGAGAGGAACGGTTCGACATCCCAGAATACTTAGAGAGGCGTTGGTGCTTTCTCTTGGTATTTCAGAAGATGGTCAGCATTCCAGGTCCTGGGGATCTCTTTGCCTTCGAGGTCTTCTAGTTTGTACGTCCCGGGCCGAACTACTTTTGCGATCTTATAGGGTCCTTCCCAATTTGGAGCCAGTTTGCTTTTCTGACCGGGAAAAGAGATGGCTAGCTTTCTGAGGACCAAATCCCCTTCTTTGAGGTCGGTAGGACGGACTCTCTTGTTGTATGCCAACTCGATCCTTCTTCGGTAGCTTTGTTGACGAATGACAGCTCTTTCTCGGATCTCATCAATTAGGTCCAGATTTGCTCGGAGCTCTCTGGCATTCTGTTCTTCTTCATAAGCCATTAGACGAGGAGAGGGTATACCAACTTCTATGGGTATCATAGCTTCGGACCCATAGGTGAGATTAAACGGAGACTCTCCTGTGGGGGTCCGTTTTGTGGTGCGGTAGTTCCACAGTACGTTGGGAAGCTGATCGACCCATAAGCCTTTGGAACATTTATCCAACCTCTTCTGAATGCCGGAGAGGATCTGTCGGTTAGCATTTTCGACTTGGCCATTCGACTGGGGATGAGAAACGAAGGAGAATCGATGTTGGATGGCAAGGTCTTCACATAGAGCTCGGAAGGCAGTCCCGGTGAACTGGGTTCTGTTGTCTGTTATGAGGACCCGAGGGACGCCGAATCGGCAGATTACGCTCTTCCAAAAGAACTGAACTACCTTGTTCTCGGTGATCGTGGCCAAGGGCTCGGCCTCTATCCATTTTGAGAAGTAGTCGATTGCCACGACTAAGAATTTGAACTGGCCGGGAGCTGGTGGAAATGGCCATAGTAAATCCATCCCCCACATTGCAAAGGGGATTGGACTTGATAGGGAAGTGAGTGGAGCTTGTGGGAGGCATCGGATGTCGGAGTACTTCTGACAAGAGCTGCATTGCTGAATGTGTCGTTCGGCGTCTCGTAGGAGAGTTGGCCAGAAATATCCGTAATTCAACACTTTGCGGGCTAGAGATCTGGACCCCGAATGTGCCCCGTCGATGCCCTCATGAAGTTCTTGCAGGGCGTAGTCGGCTTGCCCGGGGGAGAGGCATCTCAGGTACGGTCTGTCGTCTACCTGTGTGAAGGAGCGTTTATATAGGGTGCCTCCGATCAGTGTGTAACGCTCGGCTCGGGTTTTCACTCTTCGAGCTTCCTTGGCATCCTCGGGGAGGAGCCCATCCCTTAAGAATTCGACGAGGGGTTTCATCCAGTTATCTTCAAGCAGGACAAGCAGCGACTCTATAGAGTCGGAAGTTTCATCCTCTATACTTGGCTTCAGGAGGACCTCTATCAAGACGGTTTGCTCGAGACCTTGAAGGGAGGAAGAGGCTAGTTTGGAGAGGGCGTCAGCCTGAGCATTTTCTTCCCGGGGTATTCGTTGGATGAGGGCTTCTTCAAACAGTGCCATTAGGCTCCTGACCTTGGCTAAGTATTTAACCATCCTATCGTCACGTGCATCATACTCGCCTAGGACTTGATTCACGACCAGCTGAGAGTCGGTAAAGATCCGGAGGCGTTGCGCCCCTGCATTGCGGGCCATCCCAAGGCCGGCTATAAGTGCCTCGTATTCAGCTTCGTTGTTCGAGGCCTTGAAGTTGATACGGAGGGAGTATTGAAGGATGAAGTCATCTGGGCCTGCCAGAATGACCCCGGCTCTGCTTCCCTCATTACAGGAGGATCCATCCACATAGACCGACCAGACAGGTGGTCCCTTTATTGCTTGGCTAAACTCTGGGATGGTACTTTCAACTATAAATTCTGCTAAGGCCTGAGCCTTGATCACGGTCCGAGGCTGATATGTTATATCATGCTGGCTCAGCTCGATAGACCATTTCATAAGGCGACCCGAGGTCTCTGGCTTGTGGAGGACTTGCTTCAGCGGTTGGTTGGTAAGGACGACCACCGAATGGGACTGAAAATACGGGCAAAGCTTTCTTGCGGCCATCACCAGGGCATAAGCCATCTTTTCTATTCTCAGATAGCGGAGCTCGGCATCCCTCACATAGTAGATGGGCTTTTGAGCCCGGTCTTCTTCCCTTACTAAAACAGCACCGAGGGTCTGCTCGGAGGCTGCCAGGTAGAGGTAGAAGGGTTCGCCAGGAATTGGTTTGCTGAGGAGGGGAGGATTGACGAGGTAAGCCTTGAGCTGGTCGAACGACTCCTGTTGCTGTTGACCCCATTCGAAACCTTTAGCCCCCCTGAGGGCCTTGAAGAAGGGGAGGCATTTCTCCCCGGACTTCGAGAGAAAGTGCCCTATGGCGGCTAGGTGGCCTGTTAACCTCTGAACTTCCTTAACATTCTTGGGAGGGGCCATGTCTAGTATGGCCTTGATTTTCTCAGGGTTAGCTTCAATTCCCCGTTGGCTGACCATGAAGCCGAGGAACTTCCCTGAAGAGACTCCGAACGCACACTTGTTCGGATTGAGTCTCATGTTTTGTTTTCTTAGAACATCGAACGCCTCCTGGAGGTCGGTTACATGATCGGCACCTCGGATGCTTTTTACAAGCATGTCGTCAACATATACCTCCATATTACGGCCGATTTGAGCTTGGAAAACCTTGTTGACGAGGCGTTGGTATGTGGCGCCTGCATTTTTCAAACCGAAGGACATAACCCTGTAGCAATAGAGGCCCTGATCGGTCACAAATGAGGTCTTCGGGATATCCAGGGGGAACATCCGGATCTGGTTGTAGCCTGAGAAGGCGTCCATGAAGCTGAGGAGTTCATGTCCCGAGGTGGCATCAATCAGAGTGTCAATACTCGGAAGAGAGAAGGGATTCTTGGGGCAGGCCTTGTTGAGGTCGGTAAAATCGATACAAATCCTCCAAGTCCCATTGGACTTCTTCACCATTACCACATTCGACAACCACTCGGGATAGTTCACCTCGTGTATGAACCGGGCCTTCAAGAGCTTGTCCACCTCATCTTTTATAGCTAACTGGCGCTCGGGAGCGAACTTGCGCCTCTTCTGTTGAACCGGTTTGGACCCCGGAACAACGCTGAGGTGGTGAACCAAGAGCTCTTCGGAAATTTCGGGCATGTCTGCAGCTGACCAAGCAAAGAGGTCTCGGTTCCTTTGGATGCACTGGACTATGTCTGAGCATAGGGCGGATGGGAGGGTCTTGCTAACAAAGAACTTTCGAGTTGAATCCTGCTCAGAGAAGAGCACTTCCTCCAATTCATCCACCGGCTCGGACGTTGGCCGGGCAGCGTCTTGAGGGATTTCCAGAGTTTCTAGGGAGAGGACTGGACCGAGGGTAGAGGTCATATAGCACTTACGGGCCGTTTCCTGATTGCCTTTCACTTCCCCTACTTCGGCCCGAGTGGGAAACTTCATCTTGAGGTGATAGGCGGATGGGACTGCTTCAAGGGTAGCGAGGCCGACCCGTCCTAAAATGACATTGTAGGCTGCAGGGACATCCACGACCATAAAATCCATGGGCTCCGTTCGGGTAGTAGGAGTTTTGCCAGCGGTTACGTCGAGGGTGATCACCCCTTCGATAGTCACTGGCACTCCCGTGAACCCATGGAGCGTGTAGCCGGCAGGCTTGAGTCTATCTCGGAAGAGTTTGAGGCCTTTAAAAGCGGCGAGGAAGAGGATGTTAACGGAGCTACCATTTTCCACTAGGATCCTCTCCACTTTGAAGTTCGCCATGTGGAGATTGATGATGAGTGCGTCACAATGGGGGGTGCGGACACCTTCAAGATCTTCGTCTGAGAATGTGACGGGCACTCTGAGGCCTTTGGGAGGAGGGGTGGCGCGAACCGAATTGACTTCCCTAATGAACGCCTTTCGAGAGGAGTTTGAGGAGCCCTCCATTGGGCCCCCATGAATGAGGTGTAGGACACGCTCCTCTTCGAAGTCGGGCGTTTCATCGCGTTCCGGACGCTTATTAGCCCCCCGAGGCATGGGAGGAAGGTCAGCTCGGTCCTTTCTCACGAACCTGGTCAACTGCCCCCCTCTAGATGAGGGCTTCTATCTCATTCTTCAGGGCCCGACAATCATTGGTATCGTGCCCATGGTCCCGATGATAATGGCACCACTTCTCTTTATCCCTTTTCTTGGCAGGGGTGTTCATCCTCGGAGCAGGAGGTATGATCCCTTCCTTCTCAACTTCCATTAGAATGGTAGAGACATTGGTAGTGAGAGGATTAAATTTCTCGAATCTGGGGGGAGGTCGGTGCTGGCCGGCATTATCCTTCTGGAGCTTCTTGGCTCCTTCCTCTTCTGTTCCCTTTCTCTTAAACCCGGAGGAAGACCCCTCCAAGTTGGGGCGGTGCTCAGCTTCTTCGGCCCGAATATACTTTTCACTTCGGAGGAGGAGGTCAGAGAAGTTCTGTGGGGGCTTCTTGGCGAGGGAGGAGTGGAGGCTGGAGTTGAGGATGTTGGACTGAAATGCTGCTGCAGCGATCGACTGGTCGAGGGATGCTATGGATCTGGCTTCAGCTGTGAACCTTTTCACATAGTCTCTCAACTTTTCACCCTTCTTCTGGTGGAGGTACAGTAGCGAGATGTTGGTCTTCTCGGTTCTACGGCTACTTACGAAATGGGTGACGAAGAGGGTCTCGAATTGCTCGAAGGAGAATACTGAGGATGGGGCAAGGCGTGAGTACCATTCTCGAGCTGGGCCCTTGAGAGTTGCGGGGAAGGTTTTACAGAGCAGAGCATCGGAAGCTTGATGGATGAGCATGAGGGTCTTGAAGCTTTCGATGTGATCGACGGGGTCAGTCTCCCCGGAATAAGTCTCGAATTGAGGAGGCTTGAAGCCGATTGGTACAGATGCATCCATTATGGTTCGGGAAAAAGGAGGTCTGCTAGGACGAAGAGTCCTTCCTCTAAGCTCTTCTTCTCGGTCTAACTGACCCAAGTGCCTCTCCATCTCATGGAGACGGCGGTATACAGCGTCATCCCTTCGATGGAAATCAGCCGAGCCTCTAGACTCGTCTTCGTACGAGGGAGAGCGGGGGCTACGACGACGGTAGCTCCTGGAGCGGCGAGGACTTTGCCTATGCCGGGAGTTGCTAGGAGCTGGAGAAGGAGTTGGGGACCGTCGGAGAGGACTTCGGACCGGAGGAGGAGAGGGGATCTTGGGAGCATTGGTGTTGGGACGGAGATTGAGAGCTTGTAAGACAGTTGCTTGAAACTGCTGGAACTCGGCACGGGTGATGGGTGCCTCATCGTTCCTATGATGGTGCCGACCGGCAGGGGAAAGGGGTCTTCTCCTATGATGCTCGGGGGACTCTCTCCGCCCCCTTCGGATAGGGGACCTTCTGTTGTCTCGGCGGTGAGGAGATCGCTCATACGGACGGTGTTGGCGGGAGGCTCCCTCTCGGGCCCGCTTTTCATCCAGACGGCGGCGAAGATCCTCATCCTTCTGCCGATTGAGGACGGTGTTGCGGAGGTCGGAAGCTCGGGGATTATGGGAGGCCATAGAGTCTGAAGAGGTGTTGTGGATGGAGACGTGGTCCGGATGGAGAGGCTGTTTATGCGGATTGGGACCCTTAGGAGGTTGTTGGTTCTGAGGAGGAGGCAGGTCCTGTTGGAGTGGGTCTTCCGCTTGAGGAGGAAGTTGCCCCTGCTGCGGAGCGGGTTGGATGGGAATTTCTTGTTGCTGATCGGGGTTGGGTCCTCGGTTGGACCCCCTTGATCTGGCTTTCCTAGGAGGCATGGCTGGAGAAGATCTGACCAACGGGAAGAGGGGAGGTTGCTATTCGTTAGTTTCCCACAGACGGTGCCAATCTGTTGCTGCTAAATCTGGTGTGGGGGCAAACAGATAGTATTTGTGGATTCTTAGGAAGACTGAATAGCAAACCTGAAACCTGTTCTGCCGAAGTTTGATCGCTGACTCCCACCGTTCACCTGCAAAAAGTGCGAGACACCGGGGTTGATCCCGGCGACGCACCCTCCGACGCTCAAGTCAGTAATCAGGGATGATTATGAAAGAGCGTAAAATTGGCAAAAGATTGATTACCTCTTAATGGAGATGGATGGGAGGTATTTATAGGCGTCTTAGGGATCAGATTAGGAATGTAATCCCCGTGATCTGATAAGGAATATAATCCCTGTAAACAGATTAGGAATGTAATCCCTAATTCCCAGTGGAGGGATAGATGTGAATCAGGATCGTTGATTAGTATTAATCAAGGATCCTGATCCTATCCCTCTGGATCGGGTTTTCTGCTGGTTGAAACCCGCACCCGATTGAGGTGGATCCGTTCGTGGGTTATTGGATCTTTGATGGAGAGATTCAGTACCCATTTCAGACCCATTGGTAGGTGAAATTACTGTTTCGCCCCTGGACTTCAAGATTCGCGCCTGATTTGGACGGTTCCGATTAAACTCCATTTTTAGCCATATCAGACATAATCTTCAATCTTCAATTTTCGGGAGTTAGTGAGATTAGGTCTTCATTCTTCAAGAGTTTGTTTTCATTCTTCGTCTTTCTGGAGTATTGCTACCATTTGAGCCTTCTTGTATTCTTTGAGTCCTCTGCTTCGCTTTTATCAATTCTTCTAAGCACACTAGCATCTCCAGAGACTCCGGGAGGGGGGTAGATCTTTTTTCATACAAGAAAGAATATGAGATGAATCTTCATTGTTTTTTCACCATATTAACACATCAATCTTGTGTTCAAACGACAGTAAATGCTGTGCAATATACAATTTTTACTTCATTAGGTGCATTATTCTTAGGTTTTTGTGATTGAATAATATTTTATATATCAACAGATGTATCTGCAAAAGCAATTCCCTTACATTTGAAAGGAAATGATGTTGCTATTGTTGTATTTTGAGATGTAGATGCAAATTTTCTATCATAAGTGACATATAAATTATCGAATATTGACTCGAATTGTACTACAAATTCATGAACATCATTAGAAAAATCTTCAACCCTACTATAAAATAAAGCAATCAAATTCTTCATACCATCTAACTTAATACGATGATCCATTACTCTAGCAACAAAATACAAAATAGGAAGATGATGAAAATATTTCATAAATATTTTGTATGCGGGAACAACATTTGAGCTAATGTAAGTGTCATGCATCATTTGTTGAAAAGTTTTCATTATAGTAATTATTGTAAATAAAGTATACTATAAGTGAACTCTTACTATAAGTGAACTCTTACAATTTTGAAAATAAAGTATACTCTTAACACTGATGCTTTTATTCCATTTATTAGAATGTCTTCTGTTACATATGAGTGCTCTCATTACATAACATTTATTACATAAGTGGAAAAAGCAACAAAACAACTAGGCTTCATCTTCCATACCAGTGATCACATTATCCACATCGTCAGCATCTGCCTCCGTCAAGGCGAACACCCATCCCTGCCTAAACTGCTTTTGCCCAGGGTTGGACTGCTATTGACTCGGTCCTTCCCATTGAAGCTGAGGGCAATTAGACTTGAAGTGGCCCTCCTTGCCACACAGAAAACAAGTCTTAATCGGCTGCGACTTGGTGCACCCAGTAGATATGTGGCCTGACTCTCCACATCTGTAGCAAGTGGGTACCCTTCCTGCCACTACAACAGCATTGGCTCCAGTTGGTCTGAAGCGTTGTGCTGGGGGCTGACTCCTAAAATTGCTTGGCGCTGCAGGCCTCTTGTCCAAGTTCCAATTGTTCCTCTTGACTTGCACAGCCTGGAGCTGGCTCATGTCCGACTCAGTTGCAGCGACTTTCTGACTAGCTTCTCAAATCTCCGAATGCCCAGAGGTATCATCCGGGATCTCAGGCTTGGCCTCAACCCTTGCTCAAATTTGTGCGCTTTCATGGCTTCATCTTGTACCATTTCAGGCGCGTACCTAGAGAGCTGTTTGAACTTGGTCTCATATTCCTGGACCGACATACCGCCCTACTGCAAGCTCAGAAATTCCATGGTCTTCTTTTCTTGAACGTCCAATGGAAAGTAGTGGCTCCTGAATTCAGCAAGAAACTCCTCCCAAGTGAGTTGTACATTGCCCATCGTCCTTTTTAGTGATTGCCACCAAACACCTGCATCCTTTTCTGGTTGGATGGTGGCTAATTTCACCTTGCTGGCTTCTGGGGTTTCTAGTACATCAAAAACTGTCTCGATCTATCTGATCCAGTCGTCAGCTTTGTATGGATTTGCATGCCCTTCAAATACATGTGGCTTCATTCTTTTGAACGATTCAACCAACCTGATTACCTCGGGATTTGCACGGCTGGCCCCGGTCCCCTGTTTCCAGTGATGTTTGCGGCGACAGTATTTAGGGTCTGATAGACTTGAGCTAGTTCAGTCTCTAAATCTAGCCCATTCTCACAGTTTTGCTCTTCGCCGTTCATGATCCTTTGTGCCATTTTTGAGTCATAAAATTCATCATTAATCATCATAAATAACACAAATAACATCGCTTCAGCAAAATTTATTCATTCTAAAATTTAAACTTTTTTACATTCAGAATGAAAAATTTTGTTCCGATACATCCATTACAGAAAACATCCTAGATTTGACGGTTTATCTTGGCTTCTCTGAGCTCTTTCCGTAGTTCTCGGATTTCCTTCATCATGTCTTCAAAGCTCTGTTGTCGCTCTTCCTTGTCCCAGCGAGTGATGTGGTCCAACTTGGCGAAGTGTCGATCATTCACGAGTCGGACCGACTCGTGCGACTTCTCAGTCGACCGACACGACCCGGCTGCTATGTTCTCTAGATTTTCTTGAAATTTCGTTCTGGACAATCGACCTAGGACTTTTACAGTCGACTGGTACCACTTAGAATTATTTTCTCGAAGTTATTGTATTTTCACTCTGGACAGTCGACCTAGACCCTTTTACAGTCGACTGCTACACTTAGGATTTATTTTCTTAAACATTATTGAATTTTCTCTCTGGACAGTTGACCGATGGTTTTAATAGTCGACTTATAACACTTAGATTATTTTTCTTAAAACCATGAAACTCTCTTTCTGGATAGTCGACTTACGCTTGTTATTAGTCGACTGATACTGATGTATCTTTATATTTCTGAATGTTCTTTCAAATGATTTATTCTCTAAATGTTTTAATCTATAATTTACTATTCTATACTTTATCTTCTATTGAACATACATTTTTAAGTGGTTTAACTGAGCAATTTATGTTGGAAGGTTGGGTTGGATATTTGAGTGTGAGTCACTAGAGGGTGTGTGTGACCCTAGTATACCGGCAGTTGAGTTATTTATGTTTGAGCATGTTGAGGCAATTTTAGTTGATCAGTTGTTGAGTTAAGTCCGGTAGGGTACACCAACTCTAGGAGATTCGTTAAGTAATTAAACAACCAAAATGATAAGGACAGGCACTAGTGGTGATATGATGAATGAGAACATAGGTTATGGACCTCAGTATGGCTTGCGGTGTGAGATAATCCCCGGAATTATCCAGGTGTGAGTGAAATAGTCTCCGGAATTACCTGTGGTGTGGGATTGATCTTCGGAATTATCGAGGTCAAGGTGACGCACATGTGGTATTCGTGTGATGAGGTGCCATTGCTTGCGGTGTGGGGTATTCTCGAAGATTCTCAGGTGTGAGTGAAATAGTCTCCGGAATTATCTGTGGATAGAGATTGACCTCCGGAATTATCGGGACATGGGCTAATACTCACAGTTTATCTTTATCTCGTAGTAGTCATCGTGTTAGGATTAGTTGCATAGCGGGGGTTAAATCCTATAATGTGGAGACGTTAAGGGCTTGCACCGGACCTATGTAGAGTGGGATGCATAGACTCCGACAAGTACGTATTAGAGAGTCAGCATATAGACTTGTGTTTTCTTGACTTGGTTTTATGTATGTGGTTTTCTGTGTTCTACACTTGACACTTAGTTAGTTTCACTTGATGTTTTCATGTTTCCTTGCTACGTCACATTTTATGTATTCTTGTTTATTGCATGTTGTTTATGAATTTATGCTTAACTTATGTTGTTTGTTTTATGTCACTCACACCTTTATGGCTGACCCCTTTAGTTTTGGAGATTAGGGTTATCTCTAGCCTCATATTTTACAGGTGATTTCTTAAGGCTCGGAGTTGGATGCTTGAGTTCAATTGATATAGTGACTTATATAATTTGTAAAGTGTTGTAAAGAAAAGAGAATTTATGATTTAAGGTGTATTGTATTCCGCTGTGCTATGTAAATGATTATTGTAACGAAAGTTGAAAATTTTTATTGGTGTTAAGTTGTGTTTAATATTACATTGAAGTTGATGCTGGGAATTGTGCCACGTATTTTCTAAGATATCATATTAGAAATTCGGGGCGCTACAAAGACCGATCGAATTCGAGATTTTCACAGGATCTTTACTTCACTTCGTAAAATTTTACAAGGAAATTAAAACTTTTTCAACAATATCAGAGTTCTTTATATTTTGTTTACACAGCGGAAGAATAAAATAAATATAACAATAAAATACAACTCGTACAACTTTAACAATGTAAGTCATCAACTGCATCATAACATCTTTACTTCTTCATAAAAAGTCCATTACCTGCTGATATGGCTAAAAATAGGATTAAATTGGGACCGTTCACATCGGACACGAAACTTAAAGCTCAGGGGTAAAACGGTAATTTCACATACAAATGGGTCCGAAATGGGTACTGGGTCTCCTTCTCACAGATCCAATAACCCGCGAACGGATCCACCTCAACTGGGTACGGGTCCCGACCCGATACAAACCCAGTCCGATAGGATAGAATTAGGGTCTCTGATTGAACCAAATCAACGGGCCTGATTCGCGACTATCCTCTCACCGGGAATTAGGGATTACATTCCTTATCTAATCACAGGGATTACATTCCTAATCTATCCCCAACGGCGACTATAAATACCCCCCATCCATCTCCATTAAGAGGTAATCAATACTTTTCCAATAAAAAGCTCTTTCTTAATCATTCAGATTACTGACTTGAGCGTCGGAGGGTGCATCGCCGGGATCAACCCTGGTGTCTCGCACGTTTTGCAGGTGAACGGCAGGAGTCAACGGTCAAGCTCCGACGGATCAGGTTCAGGTGTGCTATTCAGGTTTTTCAAGAACTCACAAATACTATCTGTTTGCCCCCACACCAGATTTAGGGTCGGGTTCGGACCCGTTAGGGTCCCAAACTCGAACCCATACCACCTCTCCTCCCCTTCCTCTTCTTCAATTAAGCTGGCGCCATAAACCAAACAAAACCAACAAAGAAGAGTTTGGGCTCTAAAACTGATCTTTGAAACCCAACTCCAAAAGCTTCGTCGCCAAGCTCCTCAAACCCTCCGCAGAGCTCCGAATTCCTTCGCCGAGCTCCTTTGAAGACTCTACCCAGCTTCACTCTCCACCGAGCTCAAGAACCCATCACCATGGCTCTAACGAACTCCCTACTCCGCAAGCATCCCCCACATCGAGCTCCGCCTCGCCATCACCGAGCTCCAATTGAGCTCTCCTCTACGATAGAACGCCATCACGGAGCTCCCCATGACAGCCGAAGTCTCCTCTGACGAGCTTCGAAGCGCATGGCTGAGCTCCACCTTCGCCTCCTTCACGAGCTCAGTCTCCTCCACTCCGAGCTCCGCCTCCACCATTGCCAAGACCTGCCGTCGTGATCTAGCTCGTTGCCGAACGCCATCGAGCTCCGGTGCTGAGCTCGAAGCTTCGTCAAAACTTCAAATCCACGTCGTCGCGACTCCCCCACTTCGCGAGCTCCCCTCGCCGACCACTCGCGACAGCCGAGTCTCTCCACATCGTCGCAGCTCTACAACAGTGCCGAGCTCGTCTCCACTACAGCACTGAGCTCGCCCAAGCTTCGTCACGATCATCGATAGCTCCACAGGAGCTCCTTCAAGCTCCAAGTGCCGAGCTCTCCCTCAAGCGAGCCGATGCCCAGGTCGAGCTCACCAACACTGCGATCCACCTCCACTTCACACGAGTTCGACCTCGCCATATTCCGAAGCTCGAAGCTTCGAGCTCTGCTGCCGAGCTCCACCTCCGACGACCACCTTCGAGCTCTCACTCTCGCCGAGCTCCCTCCGTCGCCGAGCCGAACCCATCAAACCGAAGCTCCCAACTCCTCTCTCCCTCGTCGAGCTCCGAGCTCAGTACCCTTCCTCGACAAACAAACCGCCGAGCCCCACCGTGCTCTCACCGAGCTCTACCCTTCATCGAAACCCACTTCGACCGAAGCTTCGTTAACTAGCTTCTAGTCCTTGGCCGGAGCTCCCCTCCTTCGAGCTCCACGGCGCCGAGCTTCATATCCCTCGTCGTCGACCTCCACGACAGACGAAGTCGGAGAGGTAAAGAGGTTGGGGGCGAGGCGGTGAAGTTGAAGACGGGGGAGAAGCAACAAGAAGGAGAAGCGAAGAAGAAGAGAACTGGGCGACGAAGAAAAGAGGAGAAGAGCAGTGGCGGGCCAGAACGAATGCACCAAAAAAAGGGGGGGCCACGTGGCATTGCCACGTTGCATCACTTCGAAGCTCGGCAGATCCAAGTCGCCACGCGCCGAGGTGCCGATCCGAGGAGCCGAAGAACCGACCCTCGTATATGGAGAAAAAATCTGCCGACCCATACGATCCGTCTGATCGTCTCAAAATTTGCATCGCGACACGATCAATGCACAGAAACGTGCCACGTGTCCAGAACGTGATCTGCTTTGCGATGCGCGCACATCTGATCATGATCGACGCTCAGAAACGCGGCACGTGTCCAAAGCATGATCTGCTTTACGATGCGCGCCATCTGATCACGATCGACGTCCAGAAATGCGCCACGTGTCTAGGTAATATTTAATTTATTTATTTATTTGTTTTAATTATTTAAAAAATCAGAAAAAATAATTAAAAAATCGAAAAAATTTAATTAAAAATTCAAAAAATAATTATTAATTCAGAAAAAACATTTTTAAATTCTGAAAAAATAATTATTAAATTAGAATAATTAATTAATATTTTCGATAATTAATTATTTAATTCGGAAAATGAATAAAAAATTCAAAAAAATGAGAAAATTTTCAGAAAAATCTGGAAAAATCACCAAAAATCCAGAAAATTTTGAGGATATTTTTGGGCATTTTACAAGCCCAGAATAACACCGTTACACCCCGAGCAAGATCCAAACTCCCTTAAGAACACCGATAAAATCCCGTACGCCATTAGAACAGTAAAACTACTCCTCAAAGGCTGATCAAACTCAGTCTTCAGGAGTGGGGGGCTCGTGATATGGCTAAAAATAGAATTAAATCGGGACCGTTCACATCGGACACGAATCTTAAAGCTCAGGGGTAAAATGGTAATTTCACATACAAATGGGTCCGAAACGGGTACTGGGTCTCCTTCTCACAGATCCAATAACCCGTGAACGGATCCACCTCAACTGGGTACGGGTCCCGACCCGATACAAACCCAGTCCGACAGGATAGAATTAGGGTCGCTGATTGAACCAAATCAACGGGCCTGATTCGCGACTATTCTCTCACCGGGAATTAGGGATTACATTCCTTATCTAATCACAGGGATTACATTCCTAATATGACCCCAACGGCGACTATAAATACTCTCCATCCATCTCCATTAAGAGGTAATCAATACTTTTCCAATAAAAAGCTCTTTCTTAATCATTCAGATTACTGACTTGAGCGTCGGAGGGTGCGTCGGAGGGATCAACCCTGGTGTCTCGCACGTTTTGCAGGTGAACGGAAGGAGTCAACGGTCAAGCTCCGACGGATCAGGTTCAGGTGTGCTGTTCAGGTTTTTCAAGAACTCACAAATACTATCTGTTTGCCCCCACACCAGATTTAGCGGTAACACCTGCATATTAAGCTGTGGACACGTCAGTCACTTACAACTGACGAAAATGTTATACTCGGCCATTCTGTCTATGCCGTACATATAGCGATCTCAATACTTTAACATATCACAAACTTGAATGAATATAAAGTGTTAAATGTGACTACGCTAAACATGTAAGTATATGCGATGCCTTAATGCCTTATGCACACATTTTATACTAGAATGACACTAATGCATACTTGTTCGGATTCTATGCATCCCATACTACATAGGTCCGAGGGCAAGCACCTACGTACTCCACATTTAAGGGTTCGATCTCTCGCCATGAAACTACCCAGTAATAAAACAAGGTTTAGATCATTCCACGAATATGGATCCCAGCTCCGGAGTCCACCGCTGACTGTTATAACAGATCACTCATCGTGAGAATCATCCCGCAAGTGCCCCTCTAGCCCGGGTATATGTATATACATTGGACTATGGCAAACTATCTGCCCGATTACTCAAGTTCCCGGAATCCACTACTGACCCATCATCATAATCCCGTATTTAAAAATAAAAGCCGTCTCCCACGGAGCAACCACAGTCACGGAGCTCACCACCGACTGGGTCTATAGCCACGGAGTCCACCGCCGACTATATAAAGGCAACCCACTTACGTTTGCCCAGGTTTACTACATCTTCACTTATGTGCCTAATTATTTAGTTCAAGACCTAATTTCCAAGCCTAGAATTAGTTTTACCTCCTACCGGACTTAATCAACATTTACCGAGATAGATCCATGACCATATCTCAAAATATATCTCAACTCTTTTCAATTCAGTAGTGCCGGTACCCGAGGTCTTACTAACTCTAAATCACAACTTTTTATGTACAAGAATCCATGGGTACACATACCCTTTAATAAACATGTCTTAAACTTAGATTACTCATTCACAAATGATCAAAATTTTGTCACTATTCATGATCTAGTTATTCATTCAAAATCTTTATAAGCAAAAATAATTCCTTTCAAGTACACAATTTCATTACATGAAATTTTATCATAAATCTAAGCTCTTACGATGTCTTAATTCACTTCAAATATTTCTTAAACAAAATAAAAGTATAATCTCCTCAAAATCACTTCACAAATTAACACTTTGTTTTTCTTCACTACAAAGTTCTATTCACAAAATTTCATTCTTTTTTATACTTTGAAATATAAAAAAAAACTCTATAATTATCTCTTAATATTTTCCATTCCATTTTATATGAATACTAAAATATTTTCCTAATTTTATTCACACTAGAATTCCTTTGAAATTATTAAAAACACCCAAAAAAAAAGTGTGGCATTCGGGTTTCAAACCCCTGACCACAGTGTCAACGCCCAAAGCCCACCACACTAACCAGTAAGTCCTTATAGACTTAGTGTTCTAAAACCCAGGGAAAACTCCCTAAGTACAAAATTCTCGGGTTATGAATTAATTAGAACAAAACACAAAAATGTTCTAGGCCACAGGTTTCGAACCAGGCCAAACAAGGAGACAGCGCAACGCCAGACCACTAGGCCAAGTGCGCCCAACGACATAGAGTCTATTCATTTGCTTTTGTTCAAAACTTCCTGTTATTTCTGTTCTTTCATAAAACTCGATTTTCTACTCGTTCTAATCTTTTGTTAGACTGAAATTTGTTTATATAAACTGAGTTTACTTTTTAACAGTAACTCATAGATTTAAAAGTCATATTTTTGAAACATAAAACAAACTTTCAAAATTGTTTCTTCTTAAACACAAATTTTACATTCACTTCTTTTAACCAAAGGTAGCATATTATATCTTTTATAATAATCAAATAAGTTCCATAGCATCAAAATTACTTTACAAAAAGAATGTATTTGCTTATCCAAAAGGAACTCAACAATTATTTACATAATCAAAAAAATCTCTACATTCATGTATACTAGTTTATGACAACTAATCAATTATTTCTTTTCTCATTACCAACTAACATAATGTTGATTAATTTACTAAACATATCATCTTTCATTACATACAATGCATAGGTTTGTTCTACTTTATCAAATAAAATTCTACACTACTTATTTATTTTCACATTCTCTATAATTAGAAAGTAGAGAACACCCACCTCTATGAAGATTGAAATCCATGAGAAAGTTGGAACAACTCCTAGCTCCTAGCATGTCCTTCTCCTCCTAGCAAGAACTCCTCCAAGCAATAACACTCAACTCTTTTTTTTCTTCTTTTTTTTTCTTTCTCTTATTTTGATTTGTTTTTGGTGCAAAAAGAGAAGGAGAATGGGGTGATATTTATAGGATAATGTTATGGTCTAATTTGCATAAATCTCCACCTAATAACTCTCTCCTTTAAATTCTTTACCTCTTCACTTTCCTAACTCCTCCCTCAAACTCTCCAAATCTTCTAACTCCCAAACTCCCAACCTTTCCCTCTCCCCACTATGTTACAACCCCCCTCCCCCCAGGTTCAAAACCGGCCACTCATGTGTGCAAATGCACACATGCACAGACAAAATAAAATATATTTTCTATAGTTCTAAATGTGTACTAAAAGTTGTAACTTGTCATATATTAGTCCAAGCTCAATTTAAAATTAGGGTTTTATTAATGGGCTTGTCCCATGGGCTTTTATTTTAATTTACTAACTTAATTATTCTAGTGGGCACTTCTTTTAATCAATCTAATGGGCTAGGATTTATCTTTAGGTCCATGGATTAAATAAAAGGCTAAATAAGACTATGCATGCTTAAAATTAGTAAATGAGAGTAAGAAAAAGCGATGGATAAATTAGCACGTGCATCATACGTGCAGAAAATCAAAAAATGCATTTTTAATTAAAATAAAAATGTGGGGTGTTACACGAAGAGCCCTCTCTCTATATATACTAGTAATTTACACGTGCAATGCATGTTTTAATAATTTCAAAAACTAAAAATAAAAACTCTGACGTAGGACGGATTTGAACTGGAAACCTCTTATATTAGTTATGCACGTGCGTTGCACACGTTGGTAGAATGACAAAATGACTAATGACACTAAGGCCTTCTCCCAGTATAATATTAGAGATATAATCCATACTTATAACCTATCTTCTACAATTTGATCAAGAAATTTACAAGAAATGGATGGTTGTGAGAGCAAGAGTGAAAGCAAAGCAGAGGAGCAAGTTGAGGGTGAGGCTGGTACTGAGTCAATTGCTGTGAAATCTGCAGTTGCTGTTGACTTAAAAATAGTTGAAGTGTTACAATATTGTAATGACTAAATATTGTTATTTTTTATAGTCAGATGATGGATGAGCAAATAAATTTCAAATAATTTGATTTTACATATTTAGACTAATTGAAACATGTAGATCAATGTAAATGGTTCAGATTGTTGATACGAAGACGGGAAGGCTGAGTGCACAGAAAGTGCACACGGAGGCCTAGTGCACAACAGAACATTTCTCTCTATATATATGAACAGAAGGATAAAAAGAAATCAAACCTGAAGCCCTTAACAGATATCATTACAACTGATGTGGCTAAAAATAGGGGTTTAATCGAGACCGTCCAAATCGGACACGAATCCTGAAGCCCAGGGGTAAAATAGTAATTTCACCTACAAACGGGTCTGAAGCGGGTATTGGGTCTCCTTCTCACAGATCCAACAACCCGCGAACGGATCCACCTCAACTGGGTGCGGGCTTCAACCCGCAACAAACCCAGTCCAGCAGGATAGGATTAGGGTTTCTGATTAATATTAATCAACGGCCCTGATTCATATCTATCCCTTCACTGGGGATTAGGGATTACATTCCTTATCTATACACAGGAATTACATGCCTAATCTGTTCCCTAAGACGCCTATAAATACCCCCCATCCATCTCCATTAAGAGGTAACCAATCTTTCACCAGTTTTTGCGCTCTCTCATAGTCTTCCTAGATTACTGACTTGAGCGTCGGAGGGTGCGTCGCCGGGAACAACCCCGGTGTCTCGCACTTTTTGCAGGTCTACGGCGGGAGCGACGATCGAAGCCCGACGGAACAAGTACACAGGTTTACTATTCAGTTTCCCTAAGAATCCACAAATACTATCTGTTTGCCCCCACACCAAAATTAGCGGCAACAGATTGGCGCCGTCTGTGGGAAACTAACGAATAGAAACCTCTCCTCTTCACGGTGAACGGATCTTCTCCCGCCATGCCTCCCAGGAAAGTCAGATCAAGAGGGTCCAACAGAGGACCCAACCCCGATCAACAGCAAGAAGTTCCCATCCAACCAACCCAACAGCAGGGGCAACTTCCTCCTCCAGCGGAAGACCCGCTCCAACAGGACCTTCCTCCTCCAAATCAGCCGCCCCCAAAGGGTCCTAACCCTCAAAAACAGCCTCTTCACCAAGAACACGTCTCCATCCACAATGCCTCTACGAACTCTATGGCCTCCCATCATCCCCGAGCCTCTGGTCGCCATAATACCGCCCCCAACCGCCAGAAAGATGATGACCTTTGCCGCCATCTGGATGAGAAGCGGGCCCGAGAGGGAACCTCCCGCCAACACCGTCCGGACGAGCGGTACCCTCGCCACCAGGAGTATAGGAGGTCCCCTAACCGAAGGGGTCGGAAAGAATCCCCTGAGCACTACAAAAGAAGGCCACGCTCCCCTGCAAGTCGGCAATAGCCGAGGAACAATGAGGCACCCATCACACGTGCCGAGTTCCAGCAGTTCCAAGCGACCGTCCTACAAGCTCTCAACCTCCGTCGGAACCCCAATGAGCCGAAGGCCCCTTCTCCTCCTCCAGTCCGAAGTCCTCGCCGACGATCACCCTCTCCTCCTCCGGTCCGAAGCCCTCGCCGACGGTCCCCATCTCCTCGTCCTGCTCCTAGTAACTCCCGGTGCACCCCAAGTCCTCGTCGCTCCCGAAGTTACCGTCGCCGCAGCCCTCGCTCTCCCTCGTACGAAGACGAGTCTAGAGGCTCGACTGATTACCGTCGAAGAGACGACACCATGTACCACCGTCTTCATGAAGTAGAGAGGCGCCTGGGTCAGATAAACAGAGAAGAGGAGCTTAGGGGGAGGACCCTACGTCCTAACCGACCCCCTTTCTCCCGAACCATAGTGGATGCACCTGTGCCATTCGGCTTCAGACCTCCCCAGTTCGAGATTTACACCGGGGAGACCGACCCCGTTGATCACATCGAGAGCTTTAAGACCTTGATGCTCCTCCATCAAGCTTCCGATGCCCTCCTCTGCAAAACCTTCCCCGCAACTCTTAAGGGCCCAGCTCGAGAATGGTACTCTCGCCTTGCCCCCTCCTTAATATTCTCCTTCGAGCAGTTCGAGACCCTTTTCGTCACCCATTTCGTAAGCAGCCGTAGAGCTGAGAAGACCAGCATCTCACTATTGCACCTCCACCAGAAGAAGGGGGAGAAATTGAGAGACTATGTGAAGAGGTTCACAGCAGAAGCCAGGTCCATAGCATCTCTCGACCAGTCGGTCGCTGCGGCAGCATTTCAATCTAATGTCCTCAATTCCAACCTCTGCTCCTCCCTCGCCAAGAAGCCTCCACAGAACTTTTCCGACCTCCTCCTTCGCAGTGAAAAGCATATCCGGGCCGAAGACGCCGAGCAGCGACCCAACTGGGAGGGGTCTTCCTCCGGGTTTAAGAGAAAGGAAACAGAAGAGGAAGGAGCTAAGAAGCTCCAGAAGGATAACGCCGGCCAGTGCCGACCTCCCCCCAGATTCGAGAAGTTCACTCCCCTCACCACTAATGTCTCAACCATTCTTATGGAAGTCGAAAAGGAAGGGATAATACCTCCTGCTCCGAGGATGAATACTCCCGCCAAGAGGAGGGACAAAGAAAAATGGTGCCGTTATCACCGGGACCACGGGCATGACACCAACGATTGTCGCGCCCTAAAGAACGAGATAGAAGCCCTTATCCAGAGGGGGCAGCTGACCAGGTTTGTAAGAAAGGACCGAGGCGAACTTCCTCCCCAGCCTCGGGGGGCTAATAAGCGTCCGGAACGAGAAGAGACGCCCGACTTTGAGGAAGAGCGAGTCCTCCACCTCATTCATGGGGGCCCAATGGGGGGCTCCTCGAACTCCTCTCGGAAGGCATTTATAAGAGAAGTCAACTCGGTCCGAACAACTCCTCCTCCCAAAGGCCTCGGAGTGCCTGTCACCTTCTCAGACGAAGATCTAGAAGGGGTTCACGCCCCACATTGTGACGCACTCGTCATCAACCTCCACATGGCGAACTTCAAAGTGGAGAGGATACTTGTGAATAATGGCAGCTTCGTAAACATCCTCTTCCTCGCCGCTTTCAAAGGCCTAAAGCTCTCCCGAGACAGACTCAAGCCCGCCGGCTACACGCTCCATGGGTTCACGGGAGTGCCAGTGACTATCGAAGGGTTAATTACCCTCGACGTAACCGCTGGCAAAACTCCTACTATCCGAACGGAGTCGATGGACTTCATGGTCGTAAATGTTCCAGCAGCCTACAATGTTATTTTGGGACGGCCCGGCCTGGCCGCCCTTGAAGCCGTCCCTTCTGCCTACCATCTCAAAATGAAATTTCCCACTCGAGCCGGAGTAGGGGAAGTAAGGGGCAATCAGGAACAGGCCCGCAAGTGCTACATGACCTCAACCCTCGGACCCGTCCTCTCCTTGGAAACTCTGGAAATGTCCCAAGAAGTCGCCCGACCAACGTCCGAGCCGGTGGACGAATTGGAGGAAGTGCTCTTCTCTGAGCAGGAGCTAGCCCACAAGTTCTTTGTCAGTAAGACCCTCCCGTCTGCCCTACACTCCGACATCGTACAATGCATCCGAAAGAACCAAGACCTCTTCGCTTGGTCAGCTGCAGATATGCCCGGTATCTCCGAAGAGCTCTTAGTCCACCACCTAAGTGTTGATCCGGGGTCCAAACCGGTTCAGCAGAAGAGGCGCAAGTTCGCCCCGGAGCGTCAGCTCGCTATTAAAGAGGAGGTAGACAAGCTCTTGAAAGCCCGATTCATACAGGAAGTGAACTATCCGGAGTGGTTATCGAATGTAGTAATGGTGAAGAAGTCCAATGGGACTTGGAGGATTTGCATTGATTTCACCGACCTCAACAAAGCTTGCCCCAAGGATCCATTCCCTCTTCCGAGCATTGACACCCTGATCGATGCAACTTCGGGACATGAGCTCCTCAGCTTCATGGACGCCTTTTCAGGCTACAATCAGATCCGGATGTTTCCTCCGGATATCCCGAAGACTTCGTTTGTGACCGACCAAGGCCTCTATTGCTACAGAGTCATGCCATTCGGCCTAAAGAATGCAGGGGCTACATATCAACGCCTCGTCAACAAGGTTTTCTAGGCTCAGATCGGTCGGAACATGGAGGTGTGTGTTGATGACATGCTTGTGAAAAGCATCTGAGGCATCGATCGTGTGACCGACCTGCAAGAGGCGTTTGGCGTTTTGAGAAAGCACAATATGAGACTCAACCTGAACAAGTGTGCGTTCGGCGTCTCATCAGGGAAGTTCCTCGGCTTCATGGTTAGCCAGCGAGGAATTGAAGCAAACCCGGAGAAGATCAAGGCCATATTGGACATGGCCCCTCCTAGAAATGTTAAAGAAGTTCAAAGATTAACAGGCCGCCTCGCCGCCATTGGGCGCTTTCTCTCAAAGTCCGGGGAAAAATGCCTCCCCTTCTTCAAGGCCCTCAGGGGGGCTAAAGGATTCGAATGGGGGCAGCAGCAACAGGAGTCCTTCGACCAGCTCAAGGCTTACCTCGTCAATCCCCCTCTCCTCAGCAAACCGATCCCTGGCGAACCCCTCTACCTCTACCTGGCAGCCTCCGAGCAGACCCTCAGTGCAGTCCTAGTGAGGGAAGAAGACCGGGCTCAGAAGCCCATTTACTATGTCAGCAAAGTGCTTCGGGACGCCGAGCTCCGGTACCCGAAGATAGAGAAAATGGCCTACGCCCTAGTGATGGCCGCGAGAAAGCTTCGACCGTACTTTCAGTCCCATTCGGTGGTCGTTCTTACCGACCAGCCGCTGAAACAGGTTCTTCACAAACCCGAGACTTGGAATGGCACGAAGCTGAATATGAGGCGCTCATAGCCGGCCTTGGAATGGCACGAAATGCTGGGGCACAACGCCTGCGGATCTTCAGCGACTCCCAGCTAGTCGTCAATCAGGTCCTCGGCGAGTATGAAGCACGTGATGACAGGATGGTTAAATACTTAGCCAAAGTCAAGAGCCTCATGGCGCTATTTGAAGAGGCCATCATCCAAAGGATCCCCCGAGAAGAGAATGCTCAGGCCGATGCCCTATCCAAATTAGCCTCCTCTTCCCTTCAAGGTCTCGAGCAGACCGTGTTAATAGAAGTCCTCCTAAAGCCGAGCATTGAGGACGATACACTGGACTCCGTAGAAACACTGCCTGTCCTCCTCGAAGACAATTGGATGAAACCCCTCATCGAATTCCTAAGGGACGGACTCCTCCCCGAGGATCCCAAGGAAGCTCGAAGAATTAGAACCCGAGCCGAGCGTTACACACTAATCGGAGGCATCCTGTACAAACGCTCCTTCACCCAGGTGGACGGTCGGCCCTACCTGAGGTGCCTCTTCCCCGGGCAAGCCAACTACGCCTTGCAAGAGCTTCATGAGGGCATCGGCGGGGCCCATTCTGGCTCCAGAGCCCTTGCGCGCAAAGTGTTGAACTATGGGTATTTCTGGCCCACTCTCCTACGGGATGCCGAACGACACGTTCGGCAATACGGCTCCTGTCAAAAGTACTCTGACATCCGACGCCTTCCACAAGCACCACTCGCTTCCCTATCAAGTCCGATCCCTTTCGCAATGTGGGGGATGGATCTATTAGGGCCGTTTCCGCCAGCCCCCGGACAGTTTAAGTTCCTAGTCGTGGCAGTCGACTATTTCTCGAAATGGATAGAGGTCGAACCACTGGCCACGATCACCGAAAACAAGGTCGTTTAATTCTTCTGGAAGAGCGTGATCTGCCGGTTCGGCGTCCCCAGGGTCTTAATTACGGACAACGGAACGCAATTCACGGGGGCTGCCTTCCGAGCTTTATGTGAAGACCTCGCCATACAACACCGGTTCTCCTCCGTCTCCCATCCTCAGTCAAATGGCCAGGCCAAAAATGCCAACCGACAGATCCTCTCTGGCCTTAAGAAGAGGATAGACAAGTGTTCCAAAGGCTTGTGGGTCGACCAGCTGCCCAACGTGCTCTGGAATTACCGCACCACCAAGCGGACCCCAACAGGCGAGAGCCCATTCAATCTCACCTACGGGTCCGAGGCAATCATCCCCCTAGAAGTCGGGTTACCTTCCCCTCGTCTGATAGCTTATGAAGAAGAGCAGAACGCCAGGGAGCTCAGAGCAAACCTAGATCTGATAGACGAAATCCGAGAGAGAGCTGCCATACGCCAGCAAACTTACCGAAGAAGGATCGAGCTAGCATACAACAAAAGAGTCTGCCCAACGGACCTCAAGGAAGGGGACCTGGTCCTCCGCAAGTTGGCCATCTCGTTCCCTGGTCAGAAAAGCAAATTGGCCCCGAACTGGGAGGGACCTTACAAGATTACCAAAGAAATCCGCCCCGGCACATACAGACTAGAAGATCTCGAAGGCAGGGAGATTCCCAGGACTTGGAATGCCGACCATCTCTTAAAATACCAAGAGAGAGCAACAATGCCTCTCTAAGTAATTCGAGATGTCGAACCGTTCCTTTCCTGTTACTCGCAGTAATTTTCTTTTATTTTTCCTTGTAATAACGGCTAGCAACTTTAGAAGCGGCCGATCATTGGATATTAATAAATAAAGTTTTTCATATTTTTGCTACTATTACATCTCTGTTTTTAACTCTTTAATCTAACGATGGTTCGGAGTCCAACACTCGGCTCGACTTTACTTCCCCGGCTTGCCCATAGGTGAGCCAGAAGTAGATCGCCGTTCGGAATTGCTCCCACAGCCATTGAATGGTTCGGAGTCCAACACTTGGCTCGATTCTACTTTGCAAGTTCGCTCCTAAGCAAGCTAGAAGTAGTTCGCCATTCGGAACTGCTCCCACAACCCTTGAACTAATCTAACGATGGTTCGGAGTCCAACACTCGGCTCGACTTTACTTCCCCGGCTCGCCCATAGGCGAGCTGGCGAGCCAGAAGTAGATCGCCGTTCGGAATTGCTCCCACAGCCGTTGAATGGTTCGGAGTCCAACACTTGGCTCGATTCTACTTTGCAAGTTCGCTCCTAAGCGAGCTAGAAGTAGTTCGCCATTCGGAACTGCTCCCACAACCCTTGAACTAATCTAACGATGGTTCGGAGTCCAACACTCGGCTCGACTTTACTTCCCCGGCTCGCCCATAGGCGAGCCAGAAGTAGATCGCCGTTCGGAATTGCTCCCACAGCCGTTGAATGGTTCGGAGTCCAACACTTGGCTCGATTCTACTTTGCAAGTTCGCTCCTAAGCGAGCTAGAAGTAGTTCGCCATTCGGAATTGCTCCCACAACCCTCAAACTAACCTAAAGATGGTCGGGGTCCTATGGCTCGACTTTACTTCACCGGCTCGTCCTTAAGCGGGCCGGAGGTAGATGGCCATTCCGAATTGCCCCCACGACCACCGAGCCGAGCGGACGAGGTACCGACCCTCGTATATGGCGAAAAAACCCCCCGAGGCGAAACCACCGTCCGATCGTCTCAAAATGTGTGCTAGAGTGTGATGAACGGATCTGATTCGGCCACGTGTCCACAAAACGACAAGATAACGTTTTCTTGGGAACTGGACCCGCCTCAAGATTCGTGCAACCATCTAACGGCTCTGATCGCTTCACTTCGCTCGGCACCAAACGCCGAGCGACAGACAACTAGAACCAACCTCCGGCAAAAGTCACTCCGGTTATCAAGCTACAAAAGCGCAGCCGACCCGTGCCGAGCAAGTATCCAGCTGAGCCTTGAAAGAAAAGTTTGGGTTAAGGTTTAGGGGACTTTCCCCTCGGTTCCGGACCTGGGTCATCACCTCTTCTACCATGATCTTCTCCGACCCAGACATCCACATCAGAGCAGTCAGAATCGGGTGAAGATCATGGTGGAAGAACGACCACCCGTCCTTCCGAAGAACCTTTCCCTCGTGTCCGGACTACGGTTGCCAACTCCTCTGCCTTGTCCTCCCCCGCCCCTGACACCCACATCGTTACTGTCAGGAACGGGAGAAGAATAAGACAGAAGAGTAACCACCCTCCGGACCTCTCGAGATCAAAATTTTTCACAAAGCTGGCATCCGCCCAAGGGCAGACACCATCAAGGCCACTAGAGTTCAAGACTGCAATGACAAAAACTACAAGGGGGTGTGGGATTTATAGCCTTCCCCCATGAGACTGTCATTATGACCCTCGGGAGTCCAAAAGTCGCGCCTAGGGAGATGAGGCTCTTCATCTGGTCTGCCACTAAAGTGGGGAACCATACTAAGTAACTGAGGAGATAGATGCATGTTCCCTGTGACATTAGGTTGATATGCAATGCAGGAAGGTTGCTCGATGTTCTTAGGCGTGAACTTGTCATGCATTGGCACTCGATTTGGCATTTCCTCAGCCATTGCTGTATATGAACTGGGTCTCTGTTCAGTCGACTGGTTCGTGTGGACAGTCGACTGATGCGCTGCAAACAGTTTACCTAGTCTGTGCAAAGTGCGTTCTGTTTCTGCGTCAATAGGTATTAGCTCTGGACGAAGTGATCTCCTTCCGTGCATCCACCAAAATCCTGTAACCTAAAAGAAAAATACTTAATAACAAAATTAAAAAGAAAGAAAGAAAAATAAAAACTTTCTATTGATCTATAAGTTAAAATACTAGACAATCCCCGGCAGCGGCGCCAAAAACTTGTTGTGTTAATCTAGTTACCTAAATAAAGAGATAAAACTAGACACAAATTATAAACCTCGCAAGTGCACGAATCGTTTAGAAAAGCGTAGCAATAGCAAGGGTCGATCCCACAGAGATTGTAGACTTTAACTTACTAATCAATAAAAAGACTAAGAATCATAAAGAGTTGTTTGAAAATCTAAAAGAAATAAAAATATTAAAACTAAATTAAGAAGTGTTGAATCACAAATATTTATGAAGTAGTTGGGTTTAGATTTCCACCAATAGTAGTAATGCTAAGTCACCTTCTGAACTTCTTCTTATTACTCATGTCTGTTCCCTTCAAGGGCATGGTATCTACTCCTTAAAGTACTGTTTCCCTAAGCCAAGAATTAGGCATGGTATCTACTCTAATTCGTTTCTTTCATTAAGTGTTTAGCATGGTATCTACTAAGTTGTACTTAAAGAAAACATAAGATCAGTGGAAACGAACAAACACTCAAGGTTCTAGAAATTGGTATCAGATCTAGATCCCTTAAGTTGATTGAACCAGGAACCCCTAAAGATTCCCTTGTTACAAGTTACGGGCACGAGATACGGGTCGTCTCAATATGCTCATATAACAGATTCAGATAGGTGGTAATGCAAACTTGGATTTCTCAATCTCTGTACGTCAGTCGACTGGCTCTCACCTCAGTCGACTGCTCTCAGAGCTTTGAGAACAAGTCTGATTACCATCAATCTATACCAATACAATCGGATTCAATCAATAAGTAAAATAGAAGAATTCAGAAGAACATAACACTACATAACTACGGCTTCAATCTACCCAACTATAGAATTTAGTTCCACATAATAATACTTTTATTAATCAACAAGTTCAAATACATGACCAACATAAAGAATAGAAGAAGAAGAAATAAACTAATGAAGTCCGGCAATGAGGTCGACTGGCTGTCACACAGTCGGCTGCCTTCGAATACTTGATCTCCTATCTCCTTCCTCGATGCTGGTAGAATAATACCCCTGTTGATGACTTGAACGCTCAGACTCTTGTGATTCGGTGGTGGGTGTTTGTGGAAGATGATGATCAAAAGATGGAGTCCAGAGTGAGCCTGCGATATCTCTTGACTGATATTTATAGAGCGCGGCTAAAGAATTAGGGTTTCCCCCTTTTTCAGGAAAGTCCCTCTCTTTGTTATTTCTTTCCTTATTTGATCGGCTGATTTATATCTTTCTCTTTTCTTCTTTTATTCCATATCTGCTAACCACGTGCTCTTGTCAATCCCCTGTCTCTGGCTTGGGTTTGTTGGAGAATTCGCATAAAATCTGGATTCAAATAGATTTGGAATTAGATGCAGGTGTATCTTTGAATATCTTATCTGTTAACTCCGCCGCGTACCAGTCGACTGCCTTGGATGTAAGTCGACTGGTACTGAGACATCTGTGGCTTCACGATTTCTCGGTCAAGTCGACTGGTGTTTGGGGAAGTCGACTGTGCCGAGGCTTAGCAAACTCTCTGTCTGGTCGACTGCTGAAGAGCCAGTCGACTGTTGCTTCTGCAGTTCCCTGTATATTATTTCTCAGTCTGTATTCGTCTGGAATCTGCTTCGTTTGGCTGCTTTTGGTTATTTCCTATTGAAAAGAGAAAATAGGAGTTAAATACCACATACAGAGCTTTTACATGTGCATTTATAATAAGATTATTGCTCCTAAATGTGAATATTCTTGTGTTCATCAAATATCCCCAAACTTAGATTTTTGCTTGTCCTCAAGCAAACTAGAATTATGAACAAGGGTATAATAATAATAACAGCCTCAACCACCAAGAGTTCTTATTATGTGGGCATCAACATAGAAAGGTATAAACAATTTCAGATAAAGTAAAATTAAACATACCCACTTTCTCTAGTGTAATTGTTTATTCATAACTCCAAACTCAACCATACTTGTCATGCAATTAATATAGTTATAGTATGTAATTACTCAATCTGTGATTATCCCCTTTTCTCTACTACAAACCGAGTAGCAAACTAGAGTTTTTTTTTTTTTTTTTTTTTTTTTTTTTCAAGTCGCTTCTCTAAAGTTGTCACTTGCCTTTTGACGCGAGTGCGAAACATTGGTGATGAATCCACCCGGTTACTCAGCAAATCACAAACTCTAAAGTGCTTTGCATACTCATATTTCAAGTTGCCGTTTGACGTAAAGGTAAACATTGGTGATGAATACCCCTAGTTACTAAGCACTCAAAACATTGGAGTAGATTGACTTTATTCAAATATATGTATATATATTTATATTGTATCACTCTATTTACTTAAACTCAATTTAGGACTAGATCTCAAGGGAATAATTACCAGAAAAAGCATCACATTTGTTTATTATGTATAATTGCATGACTCATATAATCTTGTAGGGAATTTATGAAACTCAACAATCCTAAAGTAAATAAGTATCCGTCTTCTTACTTTATAAGAAATTGTTTATCCTAAAAAGAAATTCAAAAGACTCTATAAAATAACCCTAATACCCCCAAACTTAGATGGAACATTGTCCTCAATGTTCGAAAGAAATTTTAAAAATAGGTATGTGTCACATCTAGTAAGGAGAGACTGAAAATAAAAGATAAAATGAAAGAAAATAGAGGGAAAGTGTAAATACTCCCGTGAAAAATTGGGTTGCCTCCCAATAAGCGCTGTGTTTTCTGTCTTCAGCTAGACAGGATGAGTTCATGCCATGTCTTGAATGGTTTGAAGATTCACATCTTCCTCTTGCGGTTCTAGACTCATCTCTATGTATGGCTTCGCTCTATGCCCGTTCACCTTAAATGTTTGATTCTTTTCTTGGCTATGAACCTCCAATGCACCATGTGGAAAGACTCTTGTGACAATGTATGGCCCATACCATCGTGACATAAGCTTGCCTGGAAAAAGTCTCAATCTTGAGTTGTATATCAGTACCTTCTGTCCTTCATAAAACTCCTTCCTTGCTAGCTGTTTGTCATGGTACAACTTGGTCCTTTCCTTGTACAATTTTGCATTTTCATAAGCGTCATGCCTCAACTCTTCAAGCTCATTTAGTTGTAATCGTCTTATGTCGCCTGCTTGTTTCATATCGAAATTGAACCTTTTAATGGCCCAATAAGCTTTGTGCTCCAACTCCACTGGTAGATGACAGGCTTTTCCAAAAACCAAACGGTATGGTAACATGCCGATAGGTGTTTTGTATGCTGTTCGGTAGGCCCATAATGCATCATTCAAGCGCAGCGACCAATCCTGTCTCCTTGTGTTGACTGTCTTTTCCAAAATGCTCTTGATTTCTCTGTTGCTAATCTCCACCTGCCCACTAGTTTGGGGATGATATGGGGTGCCCACTCTATGTGTGATACCATATTTCTTCATCAAAGAAGCAAATGAAACGTTATTGAAGTGGCTCCCTCCATCACTAATTATTGCTCGTGGTGTACCAAACCTAGTGAAAATGTTCTCCTGCAAAAACTTGACAACAACTTTGTGATCATTAGTTCTTGAGGGGACAGCCTCGACCCATTTAGACACATAATCCACACCAACAAGTATATATAAATAACCAAATGAGTTAGGAAAGGGACCCATGAAGTCGATTCCCCAAACATCAAAAAGTTCGATTACTTGGATGTTTTGCAGTGGCATTTGATTTCTAGAAGAGATGTTGCCTGTCCTTTGGCATTTGTCGCAAGACCTGCACAAAGAGAAAGCATCTTTGAATACTTTAGGCCAATAAAATCCAGATTGCAATACCTTAAGTGCTGTTCTTTTTGGTCCAAAATGGCCTCCACATGCATTGGTGGCAATGTTGTAGAATATTCAGTTGTTCTTCTTCTGCCACACATCTTCTTATAATTTGATCAGGGCAAAATTTGAACAAATAAGGATCATCCCAATAGTAGTGCTTGCACATAGCCACCAGTCTCTTTCGTTCCTGACTTGTCATACCTGGAGGGAAAACATGAGCAGTGAGATAATTTACAATGTCAGCAAACCATGGAAAATTTAAACAGTGAGATACCAGTCGACTGGTCCTGGTACCAGTCGACTGTCCCGAGGATAAGTTTATTTCAAAGAGATGTTCATCTGGGAAAGTCTCATTAAGTGGCGGCACAATTCTTTCTTCCTCCTGCAGTAGCCTGGACATGTGATCTGCAACAACATTGTCGCTTCCTTTTTTATCTCTAATCTCAAGATCGAATTCTTGAAGCAACAGCACCCATCTGATCAACCTAGGCTTAGCATCTTTTTTCGCAAATAAATATCTTAAAGCAGCATGGTCAGTGAAAACAATAACTTTAGAACCAATCAAATATGATCTAAACTTCTCTACAGCAAAAATAACAGCTAACATTTCTTTTTCAGTAGTGGAATAATTTAGCTGTGCATCATTTAAAGTTCGAGAAGCATAGTAAATAACATGCGGTTTCTTATTGATTCTTTGACCTAACACAGCCCCTAAAGCATAATCACTTGCATCACACATGAGCTCGAAAGGATGGCTCCAATCTGGTGCCATGACAATAGGTGCAGAAATGAGAAGATTTTTCAATGTATTAAAAGCATTTGTGCATTCTTCTGTCCATACAAACTCAACATCCTTAGCCAACAAATCACAAAGGGGTTTGGAAATTTTTGAGAAATCTTTTATGAATCTTCTATAGAATCCTGCATGCCCTAGAAAACTCCTAACACCCTTGACTGTAGTGGGAGGGGGTAGTTTTGATATTATATCGATTTTTGCTTTGTCTACCTCTATGCCTCTTTTTGACACCACATGTCCCAACACAATACCTTGTTGTACCATGAAATGGCACTTTTCCCAATTCAGCACTAAATTGCATTCTTCACATCTTTTAAGCACAAGCTGCAAATGGTTAAGGCATTCATCAAAACAAGATCCAAATACACTAAAATCATCCATAAATACCTCGATGAACCTTTCCACCATGTCTGAAAATATGCTCATCATGCATCTTTGGAATGTTGCTGGTGCATTGCACAATCCAAAGGGCATCCTCCTGTATGCAAAAGTACCAAAAGGACATGTAAAAGTAGTTTTTTCTTGATCTTCTGGGGCAATAGCAATTTGATTATAGCCACTATAACCATCTAAAAAACAATAATGACTATATCCTGCTAATCTTTCTAACATTTGATCAATAAAAGGAAGAGGGAAGTGATCTTTCCTGGTTTCGTTATTCAATTTTCTGTAATCAATGCAAACCCTCCATCCTGTGGTCACTCTTGTCGGGATAAGTTCATTTTCTTCATTTGTCACCACTGTGACTCCACTTTTCTTAGGCACTACATGTATAGGACTTACCCATTTGCTATCTGAGATAGGGTAGATGATGCCAACATCTAGTAGCTTCAGAATCTCTGCTCTTACCACTTCCTTCATGTTTGGGTTAAGCCTTCTTTGTGCCTCCCTGCTTGGTTTTGCGTTGTTTTCAAGGAGTATTCGATGCATACATTTGGATGGACTTATTCCTTTGATGTCTGCAATTGTCCATCCTATTGCACTCTTGTGTTCTCGTAGTACCCTCAGCAACTTCTCTTCTTCCTGTGTACTCAAATTTACAGCAATTATCACTGGTAGCGTCTGGTTCTTACCCAAATATGCATGCTTCAAATGGTCGGGCAACTGCTTAAGATCTATGTCTGGAATTCTCGGTGCAGTCGACTCATACTGTCCACCAGTCGACTTGTCCCTTCCACCAGTCGACTTGTATAGTCCATCAATCGACTTATCTGCAGAAACAAAAATGTCATCAGTCACCAATTTTTCAAACTCAGGTGCATACTTACCTGAGTATGACCTTGGAGTTTCAAGGTGATGTACTGTCTCTGCAATTCCCCAGTCATCGTATTCCTGTTCATTATTAGATAAAGTTAGAGATTGTGTAATTGTGGCTTGTAATGGTTCAACGCTATGTACCTGAAATGTTTGATCAACAATATCCTGCACCACATCAACATTATAGCACTCATGATCATCATGTGGAAATTTCAGTGTATCAAACATTTTAAATTCAACTTTCTCTCCATTTATTTTCATGCTTATAGTACCCTTTTTAACACAAATTTTTATATCAGCCGTACTCATAAAGGGCCTACCTAAAATGATTGGTAGAGAAGATGGCATTGAAGAATCCTCCATGTCTAACACAACAAAATCAGCAGGCAAAATGAAATCGTTTACCTGAACTAGGACATCTTCCAAAATACCTCTAGGTCTTTTGATACTGCGATCCGCCAGCTGCAAGGTGATGGATGTTGGTTGGAGTTCCCCCAATCCTAGCTTTTCATAGATGGTGTATGGGAGAAGATTGATGCTTGCCCCCAAGTCTAGTAGTGCTTTCTCAAAGAAGTGTTCACCAATCCTGCAAGGAATAGTAAAACTACCTAGATCTTTTAATTTAGGAGGTAATTTTCTTAATAAGACAACGCTCACTTCTTCTGTCAAAGCCACATCCTCCCTAACCTGAAATGTTCTTTTGTGAGTGCAACATTCCTTCAAAAATTTAGCATAGGAAGGAATTTGTTTAATAGCATCAAGTAGGGGTATATTAATTTCTACCTTTCTGAGAGTTTCAAAAATGTCAAATAAATGTTGTTCTTTCTTTTGCTTGACTAACCTTTGAGGGAATGGTGGCACAACTGTTTTTTCTTTTTCACTTACCTTGTTGGACCCCACAATTTTTTATGGTTGTGTTTCTGCTTCTTCTGTGTGTGTTCCAACTTTGTTGTCAATTATCTTGCCACTTCTTAATGTTGTGACTGCCTTGAGCTGTTCTTGGCCTCCAGGGTTTGGTATAGTTTGTGATGGTAGTTCCCCTGCCTTTCGTTCACTTAATTCTTTAGCAATTTGGCCAATCTGTGTTTCCAACTTCTGAATTGCTTTCCCTTGTTGGTTGCTTGTTTGATGTTGTTGTTGGAGCAATTGAAGAACGGTGGATTCAAAATCCAACTTCTTATGTTCTTGAACTGGCCTATCAATCCCACTTCCCATTTGGAAGTTCCGTGCATGTCCTTGTGTGAATTGAGTCCCTTGATTATTCTGATTATTGCTCCAGGAGAAGTTTGGATGGTTCCTCCATCCTGGGTTGTATGTGTTCGAGAAGGGATTATTCTTTTGTGGGAACACTCCTCGACCTACATAGTTTGCATGCTCCTGATCTGTGAAAGAAGACATGGGACATGTATCAGTGGTATGATCTACATGAGAACAAATTGCACAAATTTTATTTGTTTGATTTTTAACTCCGCCCATCATTGACATTGCATTAACAAGCATATCAATTTTCTTATTCATGTTTACCATTTCTAATTGAATGTTATTGCTATTAGAAATTTCGTAAACTCCCTGTTTTTTCGAAGGGCCCCTCCTTGTTGAGAATTGTTGTGAATTCTCGCTGAGTTCTTCAAATAGTTCAATGGCCTCTTCACCGCTTTTCCTCATTAAGATCCCGTTGCAAGCTGAATCCACAATTGCCTTATTAGTATCATTTAAACCTTCATAAAATGCTTGTACCTGATCATCTTTAGGCATGTTGTGTGTTGGACACTTGAGAAGTTTGTTCTTGAAATCCTTCCATGCTTCGAAAAATAAATCTCCATCCTTTTGTTGGAAGAGTTGAATCTCCCTTTTCAGTTGTTTGGTCTTTTGGGCTGGAAAGAATTCTTTTAAGAATTTTGTCGCCAATTGCTCCCATGAATTGATTGATCCTGGTTCCAAAGAATTATACCATAGTTTAGCATTAAGTTTTAAGGAAAAAGGAAACAAAATTAACCTGATTTGTTCAGGGGTGAGCCTTTGGATGCTTTGTGTCCTGCAAAGATCAAAAAAGTCTTGTAAATGGAGATGAGGCTCTTCATCTGGTCTGCCACTAAAGTGGGGAACCATACTAAGTAACTGAGGAGATTGATGCATGTTCCCTGTGACATTAGGTTGATATGCAATGCAGGAAGGTTGCTCGATGTTCTTAGGCGTGAACTTGTCATGCATTGGCACTCGATTTGGCATTTCCTCAGCCATTGCTGTATATGAACTGGGTCTCTGTTCAGTCGACTGGTTCGTGTGGACAGTCGACTGATGCGCTGCAAACAGTTTACCTAGTCTGTGCAAAGTGCGTTCTGTTTCTGCGTCAATAGGTATTAGCTCTGGACGAAGTGATCTCCTTCCGTGCATCCACCAAAATCCTGTAACCTAAAAGAAAAATACTTAATAACAAAATTAAAAAGAAAGAAAGAAAAATAAAAACTTTCTATTGATCTATAAGTTAAAATACTAGACAATCCCCGGCAGCGGCGCCAAAAACTTGTTGTGTTAATCTAGTTACCTAAATAAAGAGATAAAACTAGACACAAATTATAAACCTCGCAAGTGCACGAATCGTTTAGAAAAGCGTAGCAATAGCAAGGGTCGATCCCACAGAGATTGTAGACTTTAACTTACTAATCAATAAAAAGACTAAGAATCATAAAGAGTTGTTTGAAAATCTAAAAGAAATAAAAATATTAAAACTAAATTAAGAAGTGTTGAATCACAAATATTTATGAAGTAGTTGGGTTTAGATTTCCACCAATAGTAGTAATGCTAAGTCACCTTCTGAACTTCTTCTTATTACTCATGTCTGTTCCCTTCAAGGGCATGGTATCTACTCCTTAAAGTACTGTTTCCCTAAGCCAAGAATTAGGCATGGTATCTACTCTAATTCGTTTCTTTCATTAAGTGTTTAGCATGGTATCTACTAAGTTGTACTTAAAGAAAACATAAGATCAGTGGAAACGAACAAACACTCAAGGTTCTAGAAATTGGTATCAGATCTAGATCCCTTAAGTTGATTGAACCAGGAACCCCTAAAGATTCCCTTGTTACAAGTTACGGGCACGAGATACGGGTCGTCTCAATATGCTCATATAACAGATTCAGATAGGTGGTAATGCAAACTTGGATTTCTCAATCTCTGTACGTCAGTCGACTGGCTCTCACCTCAGTCGACTGCTCTCAGAGCTTTGAGAACAAGTCTGATTACCATCAATCTATACCAATACAATCGGATTCAATCAATAAGTAAAATAGAAGAATTCAGAAGAACATAACACTACATAACTACGGCTTCAATCTACCCAACTATAGAATTTAGTTCCACATAATAATACTTTTATTAATCAACAAGTTCAAATACATGACCAACATAAAGAATAGAAGAAGAAGAAATAAACTAATGAAGTCCGGCAATGAGGTCGACTGGCTGTCACACAGTCGGCTGCCTTCGAATACTTGATCTCCTATCTCCTTCCTCGATGCTGGTAGAATAATACCCCTGTTGATGACTTGAACGCTCAGACTCTTGTGATTCGGTGGTGGGTGTTTGTGGAAGATGATGATCAAAAGATGGAGTCCAGAGTGAGCCTGCGATATCTCTTGACTGATATTTATAGAGCGCGGCTAAAGAATTAGGGTTTCCCCCTTTTTCAGGAAAGTCCCTCTCTTTGTTATTTCTTTCCTTATTTGATCGGCTGATTTATATCTTTCTCTTTTCTTCTTTTATTCCATATCTGCTAACCACGTGCTCTTGTCAATCCCCTGTCTCTGGCTTGGGTTTGTTGGAGAATTCGCATAAAATCTGGATTCAAATAGATTTGGAATTAGATGCAGGTGTATCTTTGAATATCTTATCTGTTAACTCCGCCGCGTACCAGTCGACTGCCTTGGATGTAAGTCGACTGGTACTGAGACATCTGTGGCTTCACGATTTCTCGGTCAAGTCGACTGGTGTTTGGGGAAGTCGACTGTGCCGAGGCTTAGCAAACTCTCTGTCTGGTCGACTGCTGAAGAGCCAGTCGACTGTTGCTTCTGCAGTTCCCTGTATATTATTTCTCAGTCTGTATTCGTCTGGAATCTGCTTCGTTTGGCTGCTTTTGGTTATTTCCTATTGAAAAGAGAAAATAGGAGTTAAATACCACATATAGAGCTTTTACATGTGCATTTATAATAAGATTATTGCTCCTAAATGTGAATATTCTTGTGTTCATCACGCAATTACAGCACAACAAGAAGCCGGAAAGGACAGTTCGGATAAATCAACTCCAATTTCATTAATGACTTGGTTAAATTTACAAAAAAGATTACAAAAAAACACAATTCGCAAGTCCGAAGATGAGACACGATCCGTTCACTGCCTCCGAGGAAGGGGGACGCTCCGGTTCAGCGACACCTTGGGTCGGCGCTTCTTGACCTCCGAGCTCGTCTCTAGACCGACGAACCGAGACGCCCCCTCGCCGCTGACCCTGACAGTCGCTCCAACCGAAGCACCACTTGAAGACACCGCTACTCCGCTTTGGGCGTCGGCCGCTGACCTACCTATAATGGGGGTTCGGCTCGCGACTTGATAGAACGTAATCCCTCGCTCAATCTCTTCGCGAGTGCACGAGGTGCTCCGGACGTTAGCCCTCACTGGCTGAGGTTTGAGCCGAGCAACCTCTTCCTCCAGTTCGACGATCCGGTCCTTCAACGTGTCATCCTTTACAATTACTTTGAATCGAGGGAGTTTTGCCGAACCGGGGTACTCGGCGCTGTCGGATATAACGCGGCGCAAATGGGTCACCTCGATGCTCTTATCGACCGTCACCCTTTGCAGCTGTTCTATCTTCCTTGCGAAGTCATCTCGTTCGGCCGAAACCCGGACCAACTCTTCCTTCTTCACAGATAGTTCGGCCTCGACTATTCGCAGGTGGTGCAGCTCGACCAAAACCTCACTATACCTAATCTCTAAGTTGTGAAGGATTCTCCTCGTCAGATGAACCTCGCCCTCGAGGCGATCCGCCGGGGTGATAAGAGTCTGCTCGGCGATCTGAAATAAGAAAGGGACAACATTGAACTACTATATGGCCGAACCAAACACTTAGACAGAAGTCCAAAATCAAAACACAACACTTTTTCATTCATCATCAAAAGCGGTGGCCAGTCCGCAAAAGGCATTACACCGTTTGAAAGAAAAAACAAAAACTACAAAACAAAAATTTTGCGAGGGGATCAGGGGTCCACCTGCGTCGCCGCTTCGACCACGGACGCGTCGCCAGGTGGCCCCTCGATCCTCCCCTCGTCCTGGGCGTTCGCCACAGGCAGCTCGGTCTCCTCCTCCTCGTCATCACCTTCGACCTCGTCGCCTTTGCCTCCTTCCTCCTCACCGCCTGAGGGCGATCCGGGCCACAGTCTGTAGCCGACCCGCTCGAAGCCGGGGACACGATCCTGAACATGGTCGAGGGCCGTCTGATAGGACCTCTCCATGTTCTCGGCCATGTGTTTCTTCGCCTCCGCCTCGACCTCGGCCTCTACCTCGGCCCTAATCTTCACGGCCAGCGCCTCCTTCTCCGCCTTCAGGTCGGCCAGAGACTTCGTCGACGCGGCCAGCTCCTCTGCAGCCTTCTTGGCCTTGGCAGACTCCGCGTCAAGTCGCCCTTGGGCTCTCTCCAAGTCTGCCTCAAGATCGGCGACCCGGACTTCCAAGGCCTCGACCCGCCGCTGCTCGGCCTCGAGCTTCCGGACCGCCTTGACCTTCTCCGCCCTGTCCTTGTCGCTGGCAGCCTTCAGCTCCTTCTCCTGCGCGGCGAACGTCTTGAGAAGGTGGCCGAAGTGGCAGGTGGCCTGCAAAGACAACGATCAGAGCAATGTGCAAGCCGAGCAGCAAACTTGAAGAAATTCACAAGAAGACACTTACCGACACGAGCGACCGAGCCACTTCATAGGTGTCGTCACCGACCGTCCCCGCCTTCAGCGCGGCTCTGTCCTTTGGGGTCGCCAAGTGCTTGACGACCTGCACTGACATCTGCGAGTTGTCGAGGAATCCGTCGTGATTCTTCACCCGCCAGTTCGGCACAAACAATTGTTTGTGCTGCTCGGTCAGAATTTCCTCGGCCGCTTTAGTCAGCGGCGGAGCCTCAAGCGTCAGCGCCGCGTTAACATCAAAGGCCCCCTCAATTACGGTCGGGGCCACAGGGACCAAGGGCTCCTCGGCAACAACCACCTCCGAAGGCACCTCAGTAGCCGGAGGAGGCGGGGTGATGGTAGAGGCGACCGTGGGCTGCGGAGTCGATGAGGCAGCCGCGGCCGCCCTCTTCCTCTTTCTGCCCCCGGCCAACTTGGACCTATCGGCCATCATGGCGTTGAAATCAATCTTCATCGCTTCTGCACCGGACAACAAAAAACGAGTCAGCAAGACGAACTAAAGACTTGAAAGAAAAACGAAAATAAATGAGATGTCAGAAGCATACTCGGGTCGATGGGGCTAAGGCCGGACCCGAACAGCACCTCTTCCGTCAACTCCCTCCAACTCAACAGGGGAAGGGCCATGATCTTCCTCGCCACCTCCTCCTCGGCCTCAGACAGTACGGGGTCGGCTCTCGCAAATTTCGGCACCTCCACTTTCCACCGGGTCGGAATGTGCCGTATCGCCTCACCCCTTAATATAAAATACTTCTCTTTCCAACCCTTAATTGAGTCCGGGTTTTCTATGATCCTAACACCCTTCCTCGGCCCCAAGTAGTACCGATGCTCCGTCTTGTGCTGCCGGTTTATTCGATACAGGCCTCGGAAGACCGTTAGGTCCGGCTCTACTCCAGCTTTGTAGCACTAAAGCAAGAAAGCGTTCACGTGACGCCATGTGTTCGGCATGAATTGGGTCGGCGCGAGGCAGAACCAGCCAAAGATCTGGAGGATGAAAGGATGCAGCGGGAAACGTAGTCCGGCATTCAAGGAGTCGAAGTCGAACATGCACATATCCGACGACGACAGTTTGGAATTCGCTCGCATCCCGGGACCGGGGATCATCAGTTGTACTCCGGAGGGATGGCGAATCCCTTTCTGATCCGAAGGAGATCCCTCTCGGACAACACCGAAATGAGCTCGTTGGCTTCGGTGGGAAGGGCCGGGTTAGGTTCTTCGACGACTTTCGACTTTCCGTAGATCGCTTTCTCCAAAAGGTCGCCCTCGTACTGCCTGACCCCCGAATGCCCAGACAGAACAGAGGGATATCGTCCCATCTCGGGGGCCTGCTTTGGGTTTTCCACAATCACCGCCACCACGGGAGATTGGGTCGCCACCCTCCTCTTCTTCTTCTCCTGTCTCGCCTCGGTAGCCGACGGTTCGGCGACCTGCTTCCCCTTCCTTCGGGCCTCCGCCCTTCTCCTCTCCTCGGCGCCATCATCGCCCGAAGACGAGGCCCCACTCCCCGAATTCACTCTTGACATCTCTAGAAAAAAGCTAAGGCAAAGTAGACTGACCTTTGAAGTGACGTTCACTGTCGGAAAGTGCTTGCCGGAAATCGCCTGGCCCACGCGACAGCTAGCGTCACCACCTTGGAGCAAGAATCGCCGCTAGCAGAGAACTTAGAGAACAAAAGTGAAATCTTGGAGTGAAAAGTAAGAAATGAGCTTGGGGGTGGGGGAGTGAAAACTTATAACCCTAGGGGATAGTGGGCCTCCTTGGGAACCCCAAAGGCCCACTAAGAAGCCAAAGCGCCAAGCGGAAAATTGCGACGTTACAAGAAGCGAAAAACTCTTCAAATCACTCAAGTTAACGACTCGGCCACCGGTCTGCCAAGCCGAGCTATCGAACAGCCCGGATAAGCAACCGAGCTACTGAGTTCCTTCAAAATATCCAACTCAGCGCCTTGGCCACCAGCACCGATGCTCCGAGCCGAGATGACGAGGAACCGACCCTCGTATATGGAGAAAAAATCCTCCCGAGGCGAAGTCACCGTCGGATCTCTCCAAAATTCCCGTCAGAATTCGATGGACGGTTCAGATCTCGCCACGACCACAAAACGACAAGATAACGTTTTCTCGTGATCTGAACCCCATCCTCGTGATGCGCACCATGATGGACGGACCAGATTAGCCCACGTATACCTTCCGAGCTGCCTGCCATCGGCCTGCTCAACCGAGCTACCGAACAGCTTAGTCGAGCAGCCGAGCCACTGGGCTCGAAAAAGTGGGACCATCAAGAGACGCTTCCTTCAAAACATCCAACTCGTCGCCTCGGCCAGCAGCACTGAGGCTCCGAGCCGAGATGATGAGGAACCGGCCCTCGTATATGGAGAAAAATCCTCCCGAGACGAAGTCACCGTCGGATCTCTCCAAAATTCGCGTCAGAATTCGATGGACGGTTCAGATCTCGCCACGACCACAAAACGACAAGATAACGTTTTCTCGTGATCTGAACTCCATCCTCGTGACGCGCGCCATGATGAACGGACCAGATCCGCCCACGTGTACCTTCTGAACTGACTGCCGTCGGCCTGCTCAACCGAGCTACCGAACAGCTTAGTCGAGCAGCCGAGCTACAGGGCTCGGAAAAATGGAACCATCAAGAGACGCTTCCTTCAAAATATCCAACTCAGCGCCTCGGTCAACAGCACTGAGTCTCCGAGCTGAGATGGCGAGGAACCGACCCTCGTATATGGCGAAAAAACACGCCGACCCATATCAGCCGTTGGATCTTGTGAAAAAGCGCGCTCGTCATGATGGACGGCCCAGATCCTGCCACGTCCACTAAACGACAAGATAGCGTTTTATGGGGATCCACGTTGAGATGGATGGCCCAGATGATGCCACGTACCTCGGATCCTCTGAGCCGAGACACTGATCCTCCGAGCCGAGGAACCATCCTCCGAGCCGAGGTACCAATCCTCCGAACCGACCCACGCACCTCGTAAAGGGTAAGGCCGAGCCGAGATGACGAGGAACCGACCCTCGTATATGGTGAAAAAACACGCCAACCCATATCAGCCGTTGGATCTGGTGAAAAAGCGCGCTCGTCATGATGGACGGCCCAGATCCTGCCACGTCCACTAAACGAAAAGATAGCGTTTTATGGGAATCCACGCTGAGATGGACGGCCCAGATGATGCCACGTACCTCGGATCCTCCGAGCCGAGGCACTGATCCTCCGAGCCGAGGCTCTGATCCTCCGAGCCGAGGAGCCGACCCTCGTATACGGCAAAAAAGCTTGCCGAGGAACGGGGACCGTCTGATTACTCAGAAATTCGCGCTCCGCGCTGATCGAAGGCCCAGATTATGCCACGTCATAAATCAGTATTTAAAAATCGATTTTTATTTATTTAAATCGTTTTATTTATTTAAAAATTGCAAAAAATTGCTAAAAATTCGGGAAAATTAGCTAAAAATTCTAGACAATAATTAAAAATTCGGAGGGATATGTTTGAGCCCCTGAACGAACAATTATCGCCTAGAATGTACTGTTAAGCCCCCCGAACAATTAGTTAACACATCGCAAAATTAAATAAATAGCCCGAAAAAATAGATAAAAACTCGATACGGCCTCGGAACATCGTATGGCTTCAAAAAAAGAAGGAGCTACCTTACCCCCCCACTTCAGGATTCAAAATCACCCATTCGGACTCCGATACAACTCCGCTAGCCACTAATACAGTCAAACTACTCCTCAAAGACTGATCACCCTCAGCCTTTGGGAGTGGGGGGCTCGTGATGTGGCTAAAAATAGGGGTTTAATCGAGACCGTCCAAATCGGACACGAATCCTGAAGCCCAGGGGTAAAATAGTAATTTTACCTACAAACGGGTCTGAAGCGGGTACTGGGTCTCCTTCTCACAGATCCAATAACCCGCGAACGGATCCACCTCAACTGAGTGCGGGCTTCAACCCGCAACAAACCCAGTCCAGCAGGATAGGATTAGGGTTTCTGATTAATATTAATCAACGGCCCTGATTCATATCTATCCCTTCACTGGGGATTAGGGATTACATTCCTTATCTATACACAGGAATTACATGCCTAATCTGTTCCCTAAGACGCCTATAAATACCCCCCATCCATCTCCATTAAGAGGTAACCAATCTTTCACCAGTTTTTGTGCTCTCTCATAGTCTTCCTAGATTACTGACTTGAGCGTCGGAGGGTGCGTTGCCAGAAACAACCCCGGTGTCTCGCACTTTTTGCAGGTCTACGGCGGGAGCGACGATCGAAGCCCGACGGAACAGGTACACAGGTTTACTATTCAGTTTCCCTAAGAATCCACAAATACTATCTGTTTGCCCCCACACCAAAATTAGCGGCAACAATAACATTCTACAGGAATTGAAATGATCGTGCAAGGATTGCTAATTATCAATATCTCGCAGCGAGAATTATATGTATATACAGATTTTTCGTAGAAGTAAGGATTAAGAAGTTGAGATATTATCTGTCCATAACTGAGCGAATCATCCATGCAGGAAGCCCACTGATATCAGTAGTGGCCGGCCATGGGTTTAGGTGATGGTTCTTCCTGTTCGCAGCTATGATTTGCTGGGTATATCCTGCAATTGCCATCAGCATTAGCATTTTGTAGCTATTCAGCAGGGACTCGGATTTTATAGACCATGACCTTCACAGAACCTTAATAATTTGTTACTTGTATCAAATGATAAATCGTCATTTGATAACATCAGTTATGAAACCTCATTTAGTGTTAAACGATGAACAAGAGAGGAGATTGCCATAATTTAAATGACCAATTTCGTATTTTCAAATTCTCCTATGCTTTGAGGAAAATGCATAAAAAGGAAGTAGGAAATCGATAGATTTGGTAGGGAAAATTGGACTGAATTAACATAGACAATCCCACTATACTTGGTCATATAATTTGATAGTTAAGGTGGCTGAAGTGCCCTTTACCATTAATTTAAAAGGCATGAATTCCAATTTCTAAGTCCCTATTTGATGAAGTGAATTTGAAGACTACATATATACTTATAAAATAAAAATAAAAGATCACATGAAACATTCTCCAATTGCACTCAACAGATACAAACATACTGATCTATAATCATAGATAAACAAACATGGGGGTAAAAATGGGAATGATGTATATGTATATATTAGTACCTTATATTTAGGGAGGGAACGGCATATATCTTCTGCTTGTGAGGAGGATGAAGAGGAGCCTTCGGGTAGTTGACCTTTCTGCTGCTCTGTGCGTGTCTGGTTCTTTGTCAGACCATTTGCATTCTCCTTCGCAATGGCCTGTTTCAGACGATATGATGCATAAATGAATTCTAAAAGCCTACAACAGTACAAAGATTATTGTAGTTGCATTCATGTTACATTATTTCTTCTTCAATAAAACAACATGGCATTTGCCATCTTTAAGTACAAAAAAAGGTTAAAGATACAAAATGAAACCATTTCAAAGTTGTATGTGCCTATATATATAATTCATTGGCTTGTACAAAGAAAGACTACTAGGTAGATTAATACCTTCTGGAGATCCCTATTATGGTCTTGCAGCTCCTTCTTCTGCGAATAGTTAGTAGTTTCAAATTAAATATCGAAGAAGAATCTCAATATCTCATATTGAAGCCAGAAGGTCTAAATAATGGTCTGATGCTTATAACTTAACTAATCAATAGAGACACTCAAAATATTTCCTATCGAGGTTTCCAGGGATTTTTCTTTTCATTAGAGGTATGTTTCCAATAAAAACAGTTTGTAGTTGCATCTCTTTCGGTTTTCCAAATTATTCTCCAAATAGGAAAAATATTGAAAAAAATACATGCTTTGTTACAGAAGAGTATGCATACTACTACTAGTACAACACAAATCACTACTCAATATCTAAAGATATGGATGCAATGTTGTACTAAAGAAATATGGATTTAAAATAATATTCAATGCATCTGAGCTAAATTTAAACACTTCTCTTATTCCGGAGTTCAGAAACTGCATCTGATAATAATTGGTCCTGCATAACGATCGAAGATGTTAAAGTAAGAATGTGAAATAACTAACAGGACAAGTAAATATCTGCTTTGGCCTTTAGGGTTGATTGGTAAAGTGAGGATTGATTTGCTTTACATTTCTTGTTCTTATTTTCTACAAAGTATTTTAATTCAAGCTGTGGCTCTTGCTGTTGTAGCTCTTTTAAGCTCAGCATCTCAATCTGCTCTCCCGTTCCATGCCTGAACGGTGAAAATTCAGCGCAATCTGGGTTATTTACATATCTAAACTTTTTAAGATGCATGGATTCAATTAGTATGGGAGTGGTTTTGATTATTTCAGGACAATAGAAACTTTATTTCCCAAGTATATGGTATGTAATCAAATTGTAAGCATCACTGTTCGCATTTAGAAAATAAACCGCTTACAGCAATAGAATTAAATGAAAACTCCCACACAAAAAAAAAATGCCACAAAGACCTTTTAAAACTTAATGACATGTATTTTTTTGTATATACATGCAACTGTTAGGGAATTATTCCCTCTAGAGGATCTTGTTGTGTTTTCGAAACGATTAACACAAACTACCAAGCAAATACTAAACCACACCAATCACACAAGGCACACAAGAATTGTCCCGGTTAGGGCTTTCGCCTTAATTTGGAAGAAGAACTGAGATATTATTTCAATTAGAGAAGATACAAGAATATTACAATTCTCACAACGACTCTCTCTCAAATCTAGCTGAAACTACTTGTTGTTTACAATGCAGAAATCACTCACCTCTCAGATGAAGTACTCTCCTATTCGGCATTCAATAGAATCATATCATTCTTTGAGCCGTTACAATGAATATATAGATATAGGAAAAACCCTAGTTTAGATATCTTCATACAAGAACCATCTGATGTATACTGAAGAGGTAAATATACAATTAGAGCCGAATGATTTAACCAGAAGACGAAGTGGGTTTAAAACGAACCAGCCAGACCCGCACCCAAAACCTGCAGTCTCGTGCATCACGGTCGACTGCACAAGTTGCGGTCGACCTTACTCGAGTCTTCTCAGAACCAATGGGTTGCTGCTCTCTCTTTTCGCTGCTGCTACTTAGCAATTTTCTTCTTTGATCCCTCGCTTCGAACCCTCTACTTGTGTTACCATCTTCTTTTCGCAACGAATAAGTATGCAGAACATTAAACCCAACAACAACTGGTATTTACATTGAATCACGACTTAAAAATTGTAAAGAAGACAATAGTAAAGAGTAAACATGGGCAAATTTCTCTAATGTAGATAAGGGAGATGGAAAAGATAAGGAAAAATATTTGATATGATTCAAAAATACGAAACCAAATACTCATTCTTGTTTCAATAGCAATATATGTTTCTTAATCAAAATCTAATCCTCCAAAAATCTTGAGGTAGTTTATTTGTCTTGTTGAAAGATCATTCGTTTTATCATGGTTTCTCAATGTATTAGCAATTTTTTAGTAAAGCACATGATACATCTATAAATCTCTTAGACTCCTATGATAGGTAAATCAAAGGGAACCGAATGAATTCATTCGTATATGATAGTTTATCATGTACTTCTGTATGAGCACAACGAAGCTATTTATCCCTGCAAGTATCAAAGCCTCCCTCTAATTCGAGGTTTCATGCAATTCTAATACCTTTGGCGCTTTCAACCTTCCATAATCAGCCTCCAGGCTTCCCGAATGAAATCACAAAAAAAAGAAAATTTCAAAGATCTTGAATTTATTATTTACGTTAGAAGTAAAAAAAAAATGTTGAAGATAGTCTTAAAGATAAGGGAAATAGAATAATTTCTTGCTATTATGTACCATCGACTCAACATGCATGGTCTGGAGCAGCCACAGCTTTTTCAGCAAAGGAAAAGCGTTCGTTGCGTTCAAGGATACTATCCATACTGCACAGAAAAGAAACAGTTGATGTGATTTCACTCCTGTCCTCATTTGTTCAATATCAGGCGAAAAACTGCTAACAGAAATCGTTGTAATAAATAATTTAATTATGTAACAAAAGGTATGCTATAAGAAAAACAGAGCAGTAAGAGGTTTTGCATGGTAGTTTGGAATACTGTATCATGTTAAGATTTGTGAAGGGGTGATTTATAATTCATTGAGGTATGAATAAATGTGTACAAAGAGAATTTACATCGTCAATGTATAGTCTTCTGATGTGAACTTTTTCGAGTATAGGGTTTTGGGGTTAGAGACAACCATAAATAGAGATTTAGCCCCATCAGTTATATCATATTATGAGATTGTAGAGTTAATCAATTACTAACTATTTATATGTAGCGCACTAAGCAAAAGAAGCACAATAATGTAGTACACTGTGTTAACCTTAAGTTTGGTGTGCACAAAACGTTTCATCTACAACTAATATTTTCAGTTGAGATTTACAAGATCTACAGAAAAAGGAAAACAAAAAGAAAAAATTCAAAGTAATTGGAAATCAAGCAAAAGAGGCATGATCCCAAAAATCAATGAAGATTGTGTAGGATAATGGCTCGATTCTGGTTCAGATTATTTTGGAGTATCTGCAGCAAATGAAAGTTACAGTATATCAGTCGACTGAATTGGAGGATCAGGCGACTGTCCAGAGAAGTTTCAAAGGCTTGGGATACAGCAGCAGCAGTCGACTGCCCAGTCGACTGCCCTGAACAAGACCAGTCGACTGGTAATTGGACCAGTCGACTGTCGGCGGGTTTTGGATCCAGAATAGGCCCAATTCGAAATGGCCCAATAGTTTCCCTATAAATACACTTGTTAGGGTTTTGTAATTAGAGACGAAAATTAGAAACCTCTTTTCGGATTTTGCAGCCGTCATCTCTTGTAAACTTTGTTTTGCCCATCGTTGATTATAGCAAGAAGAAACCCCAACCGCCCCTTGTGGATGTAGGCATCGTTTTGCCAAACCACGTAAATCTTGTGTTCTTGTGTTGCTTGCTTTTCTGTGTTTTCTCGCTGTTTCTCTCGTTTGATTGTTGGTTTGATTTGTATTCCGCACAACAAGTGGTATCAGAGCCAGGTTGGTTCGACCTAGAAGGAGATGGCGGGTGATGCAGATGCAACCAAGGATGTTGTGGGATCAAGTTCGTCCAGAACAACGATTCACAACGCAAAATTTGAAGTTGAAAAATTTGATGGGACAAACAATTTCGGGATGTGGCAATGTGAGGTGTTGGATGTTCTTGTTCAACAAGAACAAGATGTTGCTTTGGAGAAAGAAAAACCTAAGGATATGTCCGAAGCAGATTGGAAGAAGTTGAATCGAGTTGCGTGTGGGACTATTCGGCTCTTTATTGCGAAGGCTCAGAAGTATGATTTGATGAGGGATACCATTGCTGCGGTGTTGTGGAAGAAGCTCGAAGACAAATACATGAGGAAAAGTTTGGAGAATCGGCTGTATTTGAAGAAGAGACTTTTTCGCTTCACCTATACGGAAGGTATGTCTATGAATGCTCATGTTGAATCATTTAATAAATTATTGGCTGATTTGTTAAATTTGGATGAGCAAATTAAGGATGAAGATAAAGCCCTAATTCTGTTGAATTCATTACCTGAAAGTTATGATCATTTAGCAACTACTTTATTATATGGAAAAGATACTGTGAAATATGAAGATGTTGCAAATGCTCTGTTGAATAATGAAACTAGGAGAAGGGATAAAATGGTTGATAGAGAAACTTCTGAAGCTTTGATTGTAAGGGGCAGGACTGAGACCAGATCTGAGTCCAAATCTGGGAAAAAGGGAAACAAATCTCGTTCCAAATCGAGAGGAGTTTCGAAGGACAGGAAAATACCGGCCAAAGATGAATGTGCTTTCTGTCATGAAAGGGGGCATTGGAAAAAGGATTGTCCAAAGCTACGAAATAAGGGAAATTCGACTGCAAATGTGACTGTTGATAATTTAGAAAGTGGCGAGGATTTTTCTTTTGCACTTGCTTCTAGTCCCTCACTTTATCAAGAAGTATGGTTTCTTGATACAGCAGCCTCCTATCATATGTCTTGGAAAAAGGAGTGGTTTACTTCTTTGGAGTATATGGATGGTGGTGTAGTTTTGATGGGAAATGATGCACCTTGTAAGAAGGTAGGAATCGGGAAGATTGAATTGCTAATGCACGATGGTCTTATTAGAGAGCTTTCAGATGTATGGTATGTTCCAGATTTGAAAAAGAATTTGATTTCACTTGGTGCTTTGGAGGCCAGTGGATTGAAATTTGCTAGTGAAGGTGGCATTCTGAAGGTGACTAGCGGATCACTCGTGGTGATGAAAGGGCAAAGAAAAAGGAACTTGTTTTTCTTGCAGGGAAAAACATATTTGGGTGAGGCTGCCAGTGTAACTGAAAGGCCCAAACAGGTTGTTCCCGACTCTACTAGGTTGTGGCATATGCGACTCGGGCATGCAGGAGAAAAGGCCTTGCAGGGGCTTGTGAAGCAAGGGTTGCTTAAAGATGCTAAAGGGTGCAAGTTGGAATTTTGTGAACATTGTGTTTTGGGTAAGCAAACTAGGGTGAAATTTGGTACAGCTGTACATCAGACAAAGGGTATCCTCGATTATGTGCACACAGATGTTTGGGGCCCTACTCAGACACCTTCTATGAGTGGTAGACACTGGTTTGTTACTTTTGTTGATGATTACTCCAGACGAGTTTGGGTATATACCATGAAGCACAAAGATGAAGTTTTGACATTGTTCACAAGTTGGAAGAAAAAAGTTGAAAATCAGACTGGTAGGAAGATTAAGGTTCTGAGGTCAGATAATGGAGGGAAATATAAGAATGATCCGTTTCTGAAATTGTGTGAAGATGAAGGGATCCAGAGGCACTTCACAGTTAGGAAGACTCCACAGCAAAATGGGGTTGCAGAAAGGATGAACAGAACCTTACTTGAGAAGGTGAGATGTATGCTAGCACAGTCTGGATTGAAGAAGACATTTTGGGCAGAAGCTGTTATATATGCAAGCCACATTGTCAACCGTTTACCATCAGCAGCACTTGAAGGCAAGACGCCTATTGAGGTATGGAGTGGTAAACCTGCATCTGATTATAATTTTTTGCATATATTTGGTTGTCCTGCTTATTTTCATGTAACTGAAACTAAACTTGATGCAAGAGCCAAAAAGGCTATATTTGTTGGTTTTAGTACTGGTGTCAAAGGTTATAGGTTGTGGTGTCCAGAACAGAAGAAGTTAGTAATCAGCAGAGATGTGACTTTTGATGAGACCAGCATGATTAGCTCGGGACAGTCGACTGGTGGTATGGGACAGTCGACTGGTGAGCAGCAGAAGAGTAGGACAGTTCTCCAACAGGTGAGTAGCAGAAGCTCGGGACAGTCGACTGGTGTACAGGAGCAGTCGACTGGTGGTCCAGAACAGCAGAAGAGTGGGAGCTCGGGACAGTCGACCGTTGGCAATTACCAGTCGACTGGTAGGAGAGTTCTCCAACAGGTGGAGTTAGAAAAGTTGTCAGTTGAAAATCCTGTTCCTGTCCAAGATGAAGATGATGTGGTTGATACTGAGAATGATGAAGAAGCTCCTATCTAGCAGGAAGAATCAATTGCAGTAAGAAGGCAAAGAAGAGATATCAAACGACCGTCTCGCTTTACAGATACAGTTGCATTTGCTCTTCCCATTGTGGATGATGAAGTTCCCTCCAACTTCAGAGAAGCTACTAGAAGTTCAGAAAATGCAGATTGGAAAGTTGCTATGGATGAAGAGATGAACTCTCTTCATAAGAATAAGACTTGGGATCTAGTGCAACTACCAAAGGGGAAGAAAGCAATTGGTTGCAAGTGGGTGTATACGAAGAAAGAAGGTCCAAAAGGCAGTGTTCGGTTCAAGGCTAGACTAGTTGCAAAGGGGTATGCTCAACAGGAAGGTATAGACTATAATGAAGTGTTCTCTCCAGTTGTGAAGCATCCTTCTATTCGGATTTTGTTAGCATTGGTAGCACAGTTTGATCTTGAATTGACACAGATGGATGTGAAGACTGCATTCTTACATGGGGATCTAGATGAAGAAATTTATATGTTGCAGCCAGATGGATTTAAGACAGCTGGGAAGGAAAATTGTGTTTGCAGGTTGAAGAAGTCTCTCTATGGGTTGAAGCAATCTCCAAGGCAGTGGTATTTGAGGTTTGACCAGTTTATGAAAGTGCAGGGATATTCCAGAAGTGAGTATGATCATTGTGTCTACTTCAGGAAGTTGCAGAATGGTTCTTTTATATATCTGTTATTATATGTGGATGACATGTTGATTGCCTCTAAAAATGCTAAGGAGATTCAAAATTTGAAGAATAAGTTGAGTTCTGAGTTCGAGATGAAGGTTCTTGGTGAAGCCAAGAAGATACTTGGGATGGAGATAGCTAGAGACAGAGCAAAGGGCATAGTAAGTTTGACACAGAAGCAATATCTTTTGAAGGTGCTGAAACGGTTTGGTATAGATGAAAAAACTAAACCAGTCAGTACACCCTTAGCCACTCATTTCAGAATTAGTGCTTCTCAGTCTCCAAGTATAGATGAAGAGAGACAGTACATGGCTAATGTACCTTACACTAGTGTGGTTGGCAGTTTGATGTATGCTATGGTTTGTACTCGACCAGACATCTCTCAGGCGGTGAGTATGATTAGTCGATATATGCATGATCCAGGCAAAGAGCATTGGCAAGCAGCTAAATGGATTTTGAGGTACATAAGTGGCACCACAGATGTGGGTTTGAAATTTGAAAGGGATGACAATATTAGCAGGTTATTGGTTGGATATGTTGATTCTGACTATGCAGGTGATCTAGATAAGAGGCGGTCTACTATAGGCTATTTGTTTACTATGGCTAGAGCACCTATAAGTTGGAGGTCAAATTTGCAGTCCACTGTAGCGTTGTCTACTACTGAGGCTGAATACATGGCGGTTGCTGAGGCCATGAAGGAAGCCATTTGGATACATGGACTTTTGAAGAGCTTGGGAATTCATCGGGAGAAGGTGGAGGTACACTGTGACAGTCAGAGTGCTATTCATTTAGCGAAGAACCAAGTTCATCATTCGAGGACCAAATATATTGATGTTCGTTATCATTTTGTGCGTGATTTGATAAAGGATGGTGATATTCATTTGGTGAAGATTGGAACAGCTGATAATCCTGCTGATATGTTGACCAAAATTGTTGGGGCAGCCAAGTTCAAACATTGCATGAACCTGGCTAATATTTTGCATGTTTGATAATTTGGCATGGGCGGTTGGGATAGTGCTTTGCTATTGGTTTGTTTAGTATGTGATATCATACTAAGGTGGAGTTTGGTTCTTTTGTTACATTTGGTGATGAGCAGTTGTTTTGGAGTATTTGTGGAGATTGCTTGGGCTACTTGGAAGATTTCACCAAGGTGGAGATTGTTGGATATTTGGAAGATCTCGCCAAGGTGGAGATTGTAGGATAATGGCTCGATTCTGGTTCAGATTATTTTGGAGTATCTGCAGCAAATGAAAGTTACAGTATATCAGTCGACTGAATTGGAGGATCAGGCGACTGTCCAGAGAAGTTTCAAAGGCTTGGGATACAGCAGCAGCAGTCGACTGCCCAGTCGACTGCCCTGAACAAGACCAGTCGACTGGTAATTGGACCAGTCGACTGTCGGCGGGTTTTGGATCCAGAATAGGCCCAATTCGAAAAGGCCCAATAGTTTCCCTATAAATACACTTGTTAGGGTTTTGTAATTAGAGACGAAAATTAGAAACCTCTTTTCGGATTTTGCAGCCGTCATCTCTTGTAAACTTTGTTTTGCCCATCGTTGATTATAGCAAGAAGAAACCCCAACCGCCCCTTGTGGATGTAGGCATCGTTTTGCCGAACCACGTAAATCTTGTGTTCTTGTGTTGCTTGCTTTTCTGTGTTTTCTCGCTGTTTCTCTCGTTTGATTGTTGGTTTGATTTGTATTCCGCACAACAGATTGCACACAAGAAACATATGCTTCAAATCATCAAGAAAGCTAACCAAAATAGATAATTTATTTCTGTTTATGCGAGGTGAATATATGTAAAGTAGTGTTGATAGATAAATTAGTTTTGGAAAGAATATAGAGTGAAATCGCCAAATAAAAATCGAATCTGCACGACAACGGTCGACCGCACAAAATGACAGTCGACCGTCACAACAATCGACCGCTCATCTCTGTGGAAAAGATGAGTCAGTCGATCGGTCACGCTCGACTTACGAGTTAAAAGATGAATGGTCGACTGTTCATCATTGCGGTCGACCGTCCTAGTGCAAATATGACTATTTTGGAAATATCTTTTCATTTTCGGAAAGATACATTTCCCCACTCTATATATTGAGGTGAATTCACAGTGAATTCCCCATTCCTTGCTATCATAACTCTTCTAAACTAATCATTCAATCAATACTCCGAGTGTGAGAAATTTTATTGTTTTCTTCAGGCAAGGTCTTTTTAGATCTTGAGAGTTTTTCTTTCTTTTCCACTTCGGTGAGTTTTGCGGGACTTATTTGTAGAAGCCCTGCGGGTGTAATAGGTCTCTCGGCCTGAATTCAGAGAATCACTGTACAAGAGTTTAAAGTATAGTGGAACGCTTGTGGCGGAGAATTGCTACAAATAGGTGGTGTGGACGTAAACCTGTAGGTCGAACCACGTTAGATTGTTGTGTCTTGCTCGTTGCTCTATTTGCTTTCTCTTACTCTGTCTTTTTACTTTACGTATTTCATTTGAATTTTTAATTTCCGCACAATCACCCTATTCACCCCGTCTATGGTGATTTACACACCCAAGTATTTCCTGAAATTAAAGACCACATAGCACAAATTTTACCACCTCATTGAAGAGCTATAAGTAGACCTCATAAAAGCTTTATTACCTCCAATTAATGAAACGAAACGACGATTTTATAATTTTTGATCATTTTTTTCTTTAAACACCCAAATCTCTACTACTATAATGGGAGAAGGCCTTAGTGTAATTTGTCCATCTACCAACCCGTGCAACGCACGTGCATAACTATTGTAAATGAGGTTTTAGATCAAATCCAGACTATGTCTGAATTTTTACTTTTAAAAAAACTATATTTATTAAGACGTGCATCGCACGTGTAAACAACTAGTATGATATACATCACATGCACAAATGAAGAATAAGAAGGAATACCTGCATTTTTATGTATTTTTGTAATTTGTTTTTCTATATTTTTATCTGACTTTAGGTACGTATCATGTACTATAAACTTTTTTTTTTAAAAATAATGAAACACGATGGCATCTGATATTTTGAGTTTTCAAACAAAAAGAATGCGAAACACCCTACCGGAGACCAAAACTTTGAAGTTGTGGTCAGGTTGAGAGATTAGTATTTATATTTTAACAATGAAAACGTATATATTCTTGTAGGGTAACATGAAAATCGTTCTATTATTCCATTCAAGATCAGTAAATTTGTTAAATTATATTATCACTCCGGTAACAAACCAACATTAATTTTTTTTTTGATCGTCTAACGGTGGGTAGAATGCCCCCCGCGTTTCATTAAAAAAAAGTTAACAAAACATACAACAAAAAATAAGGCTTATGAAGTTCAGATCACAACTGGTTGGGTTCTGGAACTCATACACCCTAACCAACAAATAAAAAATACAACGAAATCTAGTCCTACTGATCGGCTGACCCCGCCAGAGCGAATTTCTCGTGCCAATTTGGGCTCACTCTTGTTAGTTATATCTTCAATGGTTTTCCTCAGATCTGATGATGGAGACCTTCAGCGTTTTCTGTACTTCTCTTTTTTTAAAATGGACGAAACTTTTCAGAATAATATCCCTCAAAATCAGTGGAGTGAATCACGTTTTCAGAAAATGATCCCTTAAAATAAATGGGCAGAGAAAACGTTTTTGAAATAAGATCCGTCCAAATAGAGAAGAGGTCTTTTAATATTATCTAAGGCAACCAATTTGGACCAGTACATTTATTAATAGCAATCCGAATTTTTCCATCAAAAATTCGGATGTCTTTTCGTTAATTTCTTTAAATGAAATTGGTGCACAGTTATAACATAGGCCACATAATAAAATAAAACAAACATTCTCCCACTTGGCCGTAATGTTATAACATAATAAAGTACATATTTAAAATTGGCCAATATAATTTGCATTAATGGTAAACCTGTTCAGTTAGAAATACCAAACCAAACTAATGTAATCAGAATAACAAATGTCGTTATTTGATCCCCATTAATTATAGCATTGGTACTCTTTCCAACAATGGTTAATAATCTGCATTCGGTCCTCATAAGTAATTTGCTTAGATTAAATAAAATTATGTGCATCATAATAAGCAAATTTAAAAAATTCAAAGTCAAGACATAATTAAATACTCAGTACATAACATAATATATATATTATGCGCATCATAATAAGCAAATTTAAAAAATTCAAAGTCAATACATAATTAAATACTCAGTACATAACATAATATATATATATATATATATATATAGTTTACAACAACAAAATTATAATACATTCACTAAACCCATGCCGGCAACATGCTCTTTGTAAAGAGTGGGTGGTAGCGCTTTTGTTAGAGAATCAGCTAACATAGCTCTTGTATTAATATGTTGTATCGTAATAGTACCATCTTTGACGTCGTCTCTAACAACAAGATATTTGATGTCAATCCACTTAGATGCACCACTTGATTTGTTATTCTTAGAGAAGAAAACAGCAGCCTCGTTATCACAAAATAAGGTGAGTGGCCTCGCAATACTATCAATTACTTGAAGTCCTGGTATAAAATTCTTTAACCAAACTGCTTGACCAGTAGCATGATAACACGCCACAAATTCTGCTTGCATAGTGGAAGATGCCCTGGAAGACTGCTTAGCACTCTTCCATGAAATTGGTCCCCCTGCAAGCATAAATATGTAACCTGATGTGGATTTCTTACTGTCGACACATCCAGAAAAATCTAAACCAGAATAACCAATAACTTCAAGGTTATTTGACCTCTTGTAAGTAAGCATATAATCTTTTGTCCCTTGCAAATAGCGTAAAACTTTCTTGGCAGTTTTCCAATGTTCCATTCCTGGATCAGTTTGATATCGGCCAAGCATACCAATTGCAAATGCAATATCAGGACGTGTACAAACTTGAGCATACATCAGACTCCCTACTACCGAAGCATAAGGAATTTGCTGCATTTAAGCACGTTCTATTTCATTTTTAGGACATTGAGACTTGCTGAATTTGTCACCCTTAACAATAGGACCAACACTAGGGGAGCAATTGTGCATGTTATATCTTTTAAGCACTTTCTCAATATATGTTTTTTGGGATAAAATTAAGATCCCATAAGACCTATCTCGGTAAATTTCAATTCCTATAACATAAGAGGCTTCACCAAGATCCTTCGTTTCAAACTTAGTTGATAGAAAACATTTTGTCTCGTATAACATGTCTAAATCACTACTTGCCAATAAAATATCATCCACGTACAAAACGAGAAAGATAAATTTACTCCCACTAATCTTGAGGTATACGCATTGATCTATTGTATTTTCTTTAAATCCAAATTCAGTTATGACCTCATCAAACTTGAGATACCACTGTCGTGAAGCTTGTTTTAATCCATATATTGAACGTTTTAACCTATGAAGCACGGGTACGGGTACGGGTACGGGGTGCGGGTACGATACGATACGGGTACGGGGATACGTGATTTTACAAAAAGTTAGGATACGTGTGCGTTGGTGGATACGTTAAATATAAAATAATTCATATTATATTTATAGATATAAAATTATTTTTCTTGTTAAAAATGCAAACATTTCAACAATTTCATAGAAATATAAGAATACATTATAATTATGAGCATTTTGGAGAAAAGAAATTATAATCTAACTATCAAATGTTTGTGTAGACTTGTTTTGTGTTTGAGCATAATTGTAAACAACAAACTTTTGAAATTACTCTAGGACCTCATGCATTTTTCTAAATATAACTGTCTAAAGGTTGTGAAAAATGCATTAAAAAAATGGGTGCTCCTTGGGTACGCACCCGGGAGTACCCAAGGAGTATCGGCACCCGATACGCACCCGACACGGGTACGTCGGCCATTTGAAAGTATCCGTGCTTCCTAGATTTTAACCTACATGCCATATGCTCCTTGCCTTTTACAACAAACCCTTCAGGTTGTTTCATAAAAAATTTCTTTATGCAAGTTACCATTGAGAGATGCAGTTTTCACGTCCAATTGATGTACTTCTAAATCATAATGAGCTACAAGGGCTAAAACAATTCTTAATAAATCTTTCTTTGAGACAGGAGAAAATGTATTATCAAAATGTACACCTTCTTGTTGTGTAAACCCTTCAGCGACTAGTCTGGCCTTAAATCTTTCCATGTTACCTTTGGAGTCAAATTTAGTTTTATAAACCCATTTACAGCCTACAGGTTTAACCCCGACAGGAACTCAACAAGATCCCAAACTTCATTAATTTCCATAGATTTCATCTCATCATTCATGGCCTCTAACCATTGAGATGATTTATCACTCATAATAGCTTGCTTGAATGAGATAGGATCATCTCCACTACCTATATCACAACCCTCCTCAGTAAGGTATACGATATAATCATCAGGTATGGAAGATCTTCTCTCTCTTTGTGATCTACGTAAGGGTTCTTGTGGCAGCATAAGAGCTTCATCAACATTAGGAACATCATGAACATGAGTTTCTTCATTAGCCTCTTGAACAAGAGGTACAAAATTTGTAACCTCTCGAATTATCGGAATTGGAACATAAGTCCGATTTTCTTCGAGGTTTACTGTTCTATTTACGTTACTCCCACTTACGTTGCCATTTTCAAAAAATACAGCATGTCTAGTTTCTATTATTCTAGTGGTATATGATGGGCAATAAAATTTGAAACCTTTGGATCTCTCTGGCTAACCAATAAAATGACAACTAATGGTTCTGGAATCAAGTTTCTTTAGTTGCGGATTATAGACTTTTGCTTCAGCAAGACAACCCCACACATGCAAGTACCCTAATTGCGATATTCTGCCAGTCCACAGTTCATAAGGTGTTTTTGGAACAGGTTTACTAGGAACCCGATTTAGAATATGTGTGGCTGTTTTTAAAGCTTCTGTCCACAAAAAATCCGGCAATGTGGTTTTGCATATCATAATTCGTACCATATCCATTAGTGTACGATTACGTCTTTCAGCAACTCCATTCTGTCGAGGATCTCCCGGCATAGAGTACTGATGAACAATACCATTTTCTTGAAGAAATAAAGCGAACGGGCCTGGACTTTGACCAAGGTCGGTGTGTCTACCATAATATTCACCGCCTCTATCGGATCGCATTACTTTAATTTGAAGGTTATGTTGATTTTCAACTTCAGCCTTAAAAATTTTGAATTTATCTAGTGCTTCAGATTTTTCATTAATCAGATACACAACCATAGCGAGAATAATCGTCAATGAAAGTAATAAACGATTTATGCCCGTTAATACCCAGAGTAGGAAAAGGACCACATATATCAGTATAAATAATTTCTAATAGTCCCCCACTTCGAGTGGCTCCTTTCTTATTTCCCTTGACAAATTTTTCTTTAACACATTCTACGCAGTTGTCAAAATCAGAAAAATCTAATGCCAGGAGAATTTCATTTCTAATGAGACGTTTCATTCTATCTCTTGAAATATGACCCAACCTGCGATGCCATAATTTGGAAGAATTTCCAACATCACGATTTCTCTTGACTCCACGTTTATGATTAACACTAGTAATATTCATAGATAACAGAGATTCACAAAAGGAAGAATCCAAACATAATTTATATAGATTATCACATAATAATCCAGAACCAACAAACTTTGAGTTATGATATAGTTTCAACTCATTATTTCCAAACTGAAATATAAAACCACACGCATCAAGTCTAGAAACAGAAATTAAATTCCTAATCACACTAGGAATATAAATTACATCATGCAAATCAAGAATAAAGCCACTCTTCAAAACCAAACGAAGAGTTCCAACAGCCTCGACTTCAGCCTCTAATCCGTTAGCAACCTTAAGTTTCCTTTCTCCCCTTTGAAGCATCCTCAGGGAATGAAATCCCTGCAATAAGTTCGTAATGTGCACAGAGGCACCAGTGTCAACCCACCATGTATTTAAGGGAACATCAACTAAAAAGGTTTCACAAATCATGAAACTTAAATCATTACCCTTTTTAGCGAGCCAATCTTTAAACTTCACACAATCCTTCCTCATGTGTCCACGCTTCTTACAGTGATGACACTTAGGAGCATGCCCGGGTTTTGTACCAGATATACTTGCCTTCTTAATACCAGTAGCCGTATTCATTTTGTTTTTACCTTTACCATTGTCCTTATTTTTCGGTTTTGGACTTTGAACAGCAATATGTGCATAAACAGTTTTCTCAGTCTTAATCCTTTCTTCTTCTTCAACACACATGGCAATTAATTCGCTCATTTTCCACTTTTCTTTCTACGTATTATATTTGATCTTGAAAGGACTAAATTGTGCAGGAAGAGAAGTCATAATGAAACGAACTAAAAAACCTTCAGAAATTGCCATATCCATGCCGTTTAACTTTGCGGCCATATCATTCATCATCATGATATGTTCGCATACACCACTTGTCCCGTTATACTTGGTAGTGAGCATTTTCATTATGAGAGTACTTGCATTAGTCTTAGAAGTACTTTTAAACTATTCTTCAACAGAAACCAAATACTGTTTAGCAGTGAAAATATTATTTGCATCATCCTTCTCAGGAATACCTCCTCTTATAGCAGTTGTAATAATACTTTTCACAATCATGAGACATGCGGTTTGACCACACCCATTTTTGCAAAATTATTCTTTTCATCATCAGTACTAGTCGCTATAATAGTAGGTTTGTCTATTCGTAATGCCTGATCAATATCCAGAACACCAAGACAAGTCTCAATTTGCTCTTTCCAAGTGAAAAAATTAGTTCCGTTCAATGGTACTATTCCAGAGATTTGAGCATGAACATTATTCAATACTGCATTAGAATTAGAAAAAATGAAATGCTTACTACCAAGTATAACGGGACAACCGGTGTAAGTGAACATATCATGATGATGAATGATATGGCCGCAAAGTTAAACGGCATGGATATGACAATTTCTGATGGTTTTTAGTTCATTTCATTATGACTTATCTTCCTGCACAATTTGGTCATTTCAATATCAATTATAATATGCAGAAAGAAAAGTGGAAAATGAGCGAATTAATTGCCATGTGTGTTGAAGAAGAAGAAAGAATTAAGGCTGAGAAACCTGAAAAACAAAGTGAATACGGCTACTGGTATTAACAAGGCAAGTATATCTGGTACAAAATCCGTGCATGTTCTTAAGTGTCATCACTGTAAAAAGCATGAACACATGAGGAAGGATTGTGTGAAGTTTAAAGATTGGCTCGCTAAAAAAGGATAATGATTTAAATTTCATGATTTGTGAAACCTTTTTAGTTGATGTTCCCTTAAATACGTAGTGGGTTGACACTGGTGCCTCTGTGCACATTACGAACTCATTGTAGGGATTCGATTCCGTGATGATGCTTCAAAGGGGAGAAAAGAAACTTAAGGTTGCTAACGGATTAGAGGCTGAAGTCGAGGCTGTTGGAACTCTTCGTTTGGTTTTAAAGAATGGCTTTATTCTTGATTTGCATGATGTAGTTTATATTTCTAGTGTGATTAGGAATTTAATTTCTGTTTCTAGACTTGATGCGTGTGGTTTTATGTTTCAATTTGGAAATAATGAGTTGAAATTATATTATAACTCTAAGTTTGTTGGTTCTGGATTATTATGTGATAATCTATATAAATTATACAAGCCCCCTGACATGAGAGAAACCAAAGGCACCTCTCACTTTGACAATGCAAGGTCAAAGTAGCTAGAGCCCAAACTATAAAATTGCCTTACAACTGTCGCCCACACCAACTAGGGTACATTTCATTGCTAATTATGAAATGGTTGTAATTTGGATATTAGGGAAGAGTTTGGATATTAGAAGCTCTACAACGTTCACTTGAATTTCAAAACTCGACTTGAAATTCAAATCTCCCCCCCTACGACAGCACTTCGCAAATCAAAATCGAATTTCAAAACAAAAATATTTTGAAATTCGAAAATCTCCCTCCCTCTACTCTCTTACCGACCTTCCCCACATGCCTCCACGGCAGTTCTGACTACCCCAAGTTTGCCGATGCCACCCGACACCGTTGCTTGGCAGCATTACCGCTGCAAGCCCCGACACAACCAACTTGAGCCCCGACTGTGAGCGCGTCGCCAGCACTAGTTAGCAACTCCCACACCCACAACCAAGATCGGTCCTACCAAATGATCGCCTCCAGCGCTGATCGATCGCCACGAGCCTCGACCGATCACCTCCAGCGCTGACCGATCACCTCCCGCGATGCCAGACTCGTCCCTGCCATCCCCGATGCCCTAGGCGCACTCGAGCCTCCAATCGTCACTAACCCTGGTCGCGCCCCACTCCGACACCGGAGGTTACCCCCCACTGGTGGCTGCAACCAGCAGACCTCCTCCATCCCGCCTCGCAGGAGAAGGCCAGCGCCCATCGAACATACTCAACCGCCAAAGTAAGGATTTGGAGAGACAAGAAGAGGGTTAGAGATGATGAGATTTGGAAGAGAGAAGAAGAGGGGTAGAAGGGAGCGGGAGTGGGGGAGGGAGGCGACGCAACCCTAGCCGCCACCCCCAAACTCAGATCTAGGGTTAGGGTTTTAAGTTTTTTGGATTTTGGGCTAGAGCTTCTCTCTCTAGAAATTCTAGGAATTCTAGAGAGAGAAGCTAAAAAAGGGTCTCCGTTTTATTAAACCAACATTAATTTGCATGACATACATACAATTAATAACAGATATATAAATGTTCAAGAACAACCAAACAAATCAATTAAAAAACTAAAATCAAAACCAATATACCTAGCATGCATGAGTAGAGTACTCATAGAGCTTCCCTTTCACAGAGAACACCATGTATAGCAACCACAGAGAACATATATCTCATGGGCTTTCTTCATCAACCCCGACCGACGCTTCGAAAACTGACACCGCCCGGTGTATCGTGTTCTCGATCCTCTTCAGCTGCACACCTTCCCTCTCCCCGTTCAATCAAAACCAACCAAAAATGAAAGCACAAAAACTCAGAGTTGAAGAAGAGGGAGAGAGTAGTAGATCGGGCGGGAAAAGCGGATTTGGAGAAACCAGGGTGGTTTGGGGGAATAATGTGTTGTCGAGTTGTGATTGGATGAAGGATTGGTTCGTTGCTTTATTATTATTATTATTATTATTATTATTTTCAATATCTTTTTGGAAGGGGACACGTGACAAATAATAACATCTGCAACATTGTATTTATTGGTGTCGTGGGACAAATTTATTGTGTTATTTTTTTTTCTTTCTTTTGCATGTTCATATTTTTTGCTTGATTTAGTTAGTGCTTATCCTTTTTTTTGATCATCTCTTGTTTCCCTTTTTGTAAAAATAATTTATTAGAGACTCATAAGTCATAACTCCACTCGTACAAACTTGCTTAGATTCGGGTTTATGACGAGATTTGATGTTTTAGTGCTGAAATGATCATTTTCTAAGTAACCGTTATGTAAAAAAAAAATTAACAATTTTTATTTTCTAAATTGTCTATTAAGAAAATGTTTGATGAAGAAGTAAAAATCTGAACTATTAGCGCTATTTGCAGGGTTTTTATAAGTTACTATTTAGTTACGTATTTTATAGAATAACTTTTACTAAACTATATCTTTGGATATATAGTTTCTCTCAATTTTCTCACATATTTTTGAAGTTCAATATAATATTATGAGCCCTTTAAAGTTATTTTAGTCTGTATAATTCGTACAAAATTACACTAATTTTACTGAAGGAAAAAAAACCAAAAAACAAAGACAAACAAAATTGGTTCGTAGAAATTCATGAAAAGAATAATCTATTTTCTGATTTCTTTTTAACATATAATAATTAAGGTAATGTTTTTTTTCTGAAAAATGAAAATGGGCCAGCTACGATAGAGATGTGACATGAGAAATTGGGTTCGGCTTGTTGTGTCTGGTCGAAACGTGGCAAAGCTTGTCTCACCTTTTTGTAAAGCTAAAACAATTAGGGTTGTTCATCGGTACAAAACCGAATCGAACCGAACCGAAATTTTCGGTTTGGTATATTTGAAACCGAAATCCGAACCAAAACTGATAAAATTCGGTTTGAACCGAACTGAATTTTATCGGTTCGGTTCGGTTAATAACCGAACTAACCGAACTTTTTAGAAGTTGTTCAATTTTGAATTTTACATGTGATTTTGAATGAAAAAATTATTATTCATTATTCAATACATTAGAATTTACAAGTTACAAATGAATACAATTATATAAGGTTACAATTTACAATTTAAAATTACACGTTTTTATAATACTTGTTGTATTTTGCACTTGCACAAGCACTCAAGCATAGCTGCATAATCACTTGCACAATTGTAGATGAGTGGAACTGTTACAACTGTATAACTGGCACTGCACTTGCATAAACACTTGCACAAGCATTTTGCACTTGATAACTCAATCCTGCACACATACTTGATACTTTAATAGACATGTAGATTAAGAGTGCATTTTGTACTCGCACAAGCACTCAAATTATATCTAGGGTCAAAGAATAGAGAAGTTGAGAAGTCATTTAGATTTAGCCGTTAGATCTCATTTACCCTAGATCCTAGGGGTAGAATTTATTTTGGTCCAAAAAAGTTCGGTTTTTTGTTCGGTTCGGTTTATTTAGAAGCCAATCAAAAACTGATCCGAACTATCTAAAAAACTCCGGTTTGGATCAAAATCGAACCAAAAAATCGAAAAACCGAACCAAATTGGTAAATTTCGGTTCGGTTCAGTTCGGTAATCGGCTTTAACCAAAGTATGAACAGCCCTAAAAACAATTAGCTTCTTACTGTTGGCATTTAATTTAAGATCTCATTCATTTGTTTTTCTTATATCTTGAGTAGACAAAATTAATTTTTTAATGAAAAAATAATAACAACGAATTAAATTTCTATTCGAATTTAATAATAATTATACTGTTATGCAAATAGTATAATTCACTATCAACAAAGAAAAAAAAAAGGAAGACATTGTATCTTCAATTTGAACCTTGTTAATCATGAATTAAAGGGCCTGTTTCCCAAACAACGTATATCACTGTACACAAAGCATAGAAAGAAGATATGTTATCTGCAATTCCGACCTTGAATATGGTGAAGAAAAAAACAGACTGAGACTTGTTGAAACAATGTCCTTAAGACGTTTAATTCTGCCACTGCTACGGTGTATACAGGTTATGCGGTAGTCGTCTCCGAAGATACAACAGTCAGAACTCCATTAACTTACACTATAATAATGGAGACTTGGTCGAGAAAAGATATGACAGTGTTTTGTGATATGTCTATACTGACAGGATAAAGGGTGGTAGGGAAGATATGAATGAGATTCAGATTTGATTAGAATTCAATTCTATTTATAGCCCTAAGCCCTTGGCAGTTGTTGCAACTGTTCGGACGGACAAAACTGTCATAACAGTTGCAACTGCCCGTATCAAATCAGAATTGAATTTTTGCGAAAAATAAGTTTATTGTTCCAAAAGTCAATGCCTCGGCTGGGCGCGCGTGTTTCACACCGGCGCCCAAGTTGGGTGTGTTCTCCCTCCGGAGAAAATATTCGTACCTATAAGGGCACAACCCTTTGGCTTAGTTTTTAACTTATAACTTCATTTTGCTCCTTTCCGATATGGGACTATCTTTCAATGTCACATGTCAAGCAAAAAGTCCAATTCTCTTCATTTTAACAAGCTAATTTCGGAGGCGAATATTTCACTCATTTAAAATTCTTTTTGGACATGTCAATACATCATTGTATACGTCTTGATATGTAGAATACGATTGAACCGATTTCCAACAGTTTTTACTTTTTACTCCATGCTAGTATTAAAGGTGCACCAAACCCTGATACAAATTTCTATATCTCATTTCAAGATCTCAAAGTAGAAGAATCATAAGAAAACTTCATAAGCTCAACTTTTGTTGCTGTATTCATGTACTTGACTTTCGTCCAATAAAAAGGGAAAATAATATAAACGGTGCAAAACAAAACCAAAAATCGGAAACAAAGATTAACATGAACGAGCTCTAAAAAGACTTCCTCGTAAGATTTTTCCCCATGCAATCTGATAATTTTTCTTTTGTGGAAATTAAAAGCTTTTCTTTTGTACATCTCTAATATTATAATGGAAGAAGGTCTTAGTGTCATTTGTAAATATTTTGTCATTCTATCAATCCGTGCAATGCACGCACATAACTATTATAAAGGAGGTCCTAGGTTCAAATCAAGAATACGTCTATATTTTTATTTTAAAAAACTATATTTATTAAAACGTGCATCGCACGTGTAAACTACTAGTCAAAGAAAATGATAATAAACAGTATTTTCCGTCATTAATGTTGTTGTTTCATTAATTACAGATTATTGATTTTATATATATATATTTCCCACAAGTTTGCCAACCTTGACCCTTTTACATTCACTCATAAGGTGATTTACCTTTATGTTCACCTTTTAACTTACATTAACTAATTAATACATAGGACATTGAAGCCCTGATTAAGTATATATATACTATATAACATGCACAAGCAAGAAAAATATAACCAAAAAAAAAAGGGAAGGGGAGAAGCAAATTAGGGTTTAAAAGGCATTTGATACAAGTTCAAGATTCATCAAATCCACCATGGAAGAAAGCCATTGATATTATGGGTCGGAATTCCGGAGTTCATATGATCATCAGATACCTGATTATATCTACCAAGTAAAAGAATAATTAGTTATAGTAATAGCAGAGTTTTTGGTGTATTTTCAGGGTATTTATAGATTTAGGGTTTACCCAATTTGGAGAGAAGGTTCACATCCAAGTGGCTGAAAGAAGCTACCGGTCGACTGAGGCTGGCAGTTGCAGTGGGAGCTTGAACCATCTCCGCCACCTCCACCGCCACCACTTGTCCAGGAAAGTTGAAGGGGGTTTTCTGGACCAACTTCTTGCAGCTGCAAGAACAGATAATAAACAAAGAGAGAAATAAGTTTGACAGCAGTATCTTCTTTCAGACCCACAGGCTATGTTGAACAGATAGTTCTATTTGGTAGCCATGGCACATGTATTGGGCATTCGTGCCTGACACACGTATCTTATATGACACTTGATATTTTAGGGTACGTAGTTTTTCAAATCTTTTCCGTAGGGGCTCTGTGTGTCATGTCCTGTCCGTGTCGGCGCGTGTTCATACTTCTTAGTCCACAAGCTATATATATCTGATATACATATCTAATATGTTTAGTCCTGTTTCAGAATTTTAACTTTAACATAACTGTGTCTTTCAAATCTTTTTGTATTCCGTTTGAATGGTAACCTTTTGTTAATTATCAAAGCCGTTCTCATTATGTGCCAAGAAGGCAAGAAGTTTTTCAAACCCCGGCCAGCTGAATCTCAGCAATATCGACATATGTACAGGTGGTAACATCAGCTTAATCTATTCGCGAAAGGATCTTTCATCATTGAGGTAAGAAGAAAACAGAAGCACAAAAAGAACTACTAGACAGCCATTAAGAAATTACTGTAATACCTTCCTTTTCAAGGCTCTGTTAGCATCCTGCAAAATTTGTTCCTGCATTAATATGCGGATTATTCCCAGGTTAAGGAAATTAAAGGGAGGTTGAAGCTTTAATGAAAGGAATTGGCAATCTATTTGGTGAAGCAAATCAGAAACCAATATGACATAAAGTAGAGACCGACTTGAATTACCTTTCTTTTAAGATCACAGAGCTGATCAAGCATCATCTGCGACTGCAAACACCAAAAATAATACATGTTTTTATAATTCATGATGATGGATTTAACTACAAATACTAATCATTTTGCATAGTGATGGATTCAATCCTCAACATTGTCACATAATTACTTTGCTAAGTTTACGGTCAGTATACCTTTGCTGCTCTGATCTGTTTCAGTGACGACTCTAGCTGGTTCTCAAGGTGCTGAAGTTCCTTTGAGTTTAGCTGACCGAGGTCCTCGCCTAGGAGATTCCTGAAATCACAGTCTAACAAATTTCAGTACCAAATCTAATTATAACATGAAAGTTATGCCCCAAGTTAATTTAAGAGAAAACTACCATATCATATCCTACCTCTGAGATCGTTGCATAAGCTCAAGTTTTCCTTTTAGCTTTAAATATTCCTCATAATTGTTCTGCTTGAGAAAAAAAGGGAAGAAAAAAATGCTGAAATTATTTACCTGCAGTACATGACAACAGTTCTTATATCGAGTTGATTTTAATATTAATGGTTCAATTGCATATTTAGGAACAAAGTTTCAAATGTTTATATTGTATTAGAAAATTATTGACAATAAAATAAAAAAATGCAATTAAGAAAAAGTAGAGAATTGTCATGGCAAAAAATATTCGGTTATAATGGAAATACTCTGGAAAAAGCTAAGTTCATCTTGGAAGAAGAAAGAAATTATAAGTTCTTCCATAAAGATCATGCTTAGAGTGAATTCTCAATTCTGTAAAGAGAAAAAGAGGAATTATTTTTACATGGAGTAAATACAAGACTAAGAGCCAATAAAAAATGTCATTGACAACTTGACAACGCAATATTCATGATTGTGAAAGGAGCTACATGTTAGCATGTATGAAGGTTTTTTTTTTGTTTTTGTTTTTGTTTGTTTGTTTAGTTTTGTGTGTGCGCGCGCGCGTGTGTAAAGGCTACACGGGGTAGCCTAGCCTCGAACTGACACCTCCCTTTACCCATCTCAATCCCTTTCCAACTGAGCTACAACTCCGTTATCTAAGGCTATTACAGTATTACCTCATTGTAACTGCTTGTGCTCAATAAACATTTCATCAATTCAGGGCCGGTCCCCAAATTTATAGGGCCTTATGCGGAAAAAAAATTGGGCCTTCTTTAAATATTTTAATACTAATTTCACTTTATTTTGATTTTGATATCATATATATATATATGGGAAAAAGGGGTATGAGCAACTTGCTCATTTAGTAAATAAGCAATTGATGACGTGGCATGCATGTGATTGAAAAATCCTTAAAAGGGTTAGTTGTTCAATGTATCACATGCATGCCACATAATCACTTGCTCATTTACTAAATGAGCAAGTTGCTCATATCCCTTTTACCCTATATATATATATATATATATATATATATATATATATATATATATATATATAGTACTATACGAATTCAGTTCAAAAATATGAATATGGTATATTCTATATCTTAAAAAATTTATATGAATTCATTTAAAAGATACCTTTCAAATTTTATATCATTGGAGGCTTCAATACCTGGGACAACTTAATCGATATCTTGAATTAGTCGTCTCATCAATTAAGACAAAATAATATAAATGTGGTTAAGAATTTTCATATTATTGCAACGCATGAAATACATGATTAAAAAAAGTTTTACTTATTAAGTCAATTTCAATAATTAACGAAAGCAAAAGCAACAATATAGAAATCATTAATAAACTTTCTCTAAAAGTAAATATTTATATATAATCTCAACAATGAATAAAAGAAATATAGAAATCATTAAAATTTTTATATAAAAGAGTGTGTGTATATATATATAAAATCAAAAAATAGATATATCTATATAATAAAACACAAAGAAAGCTATTAAGTGGCTCACATTCAATCCCCCCAAAATTAAAGGCTCA